>JAXCHO010000018.1:1200000-1800000 GCA_036630365.1 Acanthiza pusilla
ATTAAAGACCTCTTGACCAAACATCTAGTGGAGCTCTCTAGATTATCAAGAACTGCTAAAAATACACAGGTAACAAATTCCAGGAAAGATCAGGAACAGATGTTTAGTTTTTTTAGTTTATAAAGTAACTTTATTTTTAACAGTACTAATGATTAACTGTATTCTACGTTTATTCAATGAGTCAATTAATCTGAGACTTAAATGATGTAGAATTTAATAATAAATTGTATTTGTGGCCAGGTTTTTTGAATTTTGTTCATAAGTGCAGGCACTGTATGAGGTAGATAATATAAAAATGACATTTTTATGAAGAATGCTCTTCTAGGTCTGTTTTTCATTTTGGTGCAGTTTTATATGTCCAGCTTTCACTTGGATCACACTATAGTGTTACAGAGTAAAACTGCAGAGATAACTTCGTTGCATCTCTAGTGCTGTCTTCAAAGTTTTATACTCTCAAAGCATCATTGCACTGTGGTAGATCTCCTTCTGTGAATGACTTAATGGGATTTGCAGTTTCGGTAGTTTTTTCCGTTGCTGATGCATTTAAGGTCCAGAGTCAGCCTTGGCTTGTTCTAGGTAGTGCATTTGGAGGAGTAACTCCACAAGAATTTACAGAGAAACAATATCCTCCAAGGACCTTCACAGAAAATAGTTCCAGCTAAATACAGCACCTCGAAAGCCATTTAAGACTTCACATATGCAAAACTAAATTAAACTTTGATTTCAAGAAAGTTATAACTGTTTTTATTAATAATGATGAAATCAGTAGAACAGCTGACCTTGGTTTCATGAATTTGCAAGCTTTACTCAGTGCTTCTGGAGCTGTTTGGGAGAATTACTTTAGATATTTTTGTTTCATGCCTGCGCTGACCAACACTATGGCAGTGAGTGTCCTGTAAGAGCCTCAGGTTTGTTAAAAGCGTAGTTTGCTCTTTGTATTGTCATAGTGATGCTAAGTAATGAGGATGGTGCTTCACCAGTGATACATGTGAAGATGTAGGCATGCAAAAGAATTAGTGTATGATGGTACCATTTTTAAATTATTTTTCTGTGGTCAGTAATAATGCATGTAATACATGTAATAATGTAATAATAATTGCTAAGCTGTAAATTTATTACTTCCGTAGGTACTGATTATAGAATTTCTCTGCCTCCAATTTAAAATGTTAAACATAGATACTTTATTTTAGAGTTAGTAAGGTTTGATTCCAGTCTATTTTTGTTGCAAATCAGGATTTTCTGAAAGTATACAGAAAAATAATTTTGTATCTTTGCTACAGATAAATTCTTAGTATTGGATGGGCAGACTATGCTGCCCAAGTAGAGAAAATGGAGGCAGTGTCTAAAACCAAAACTTGCTCTGAGATACAGATATTTCACTTAAACAATCGTTCATGATTATTTTTTCAATTTCAGCTTCCAGAAAGAGCTATGTTTCAGATCAAACAACACAATCCAAAGGGATATGGAGTTTCTGAATGGCAATTAGAAGAAGCTCAGGTTTTCTGGGCTAAAAAGGAAGAGAGTCTTGCACTGAATATACTTAAAACAATGATAAAAAAATTAGATGCAAATTGGTTTCAGGTATGCATTACATAATGTATAAACTTATGGGAATTAAATTATTTAAGATCCTAATTCGACTTCCTGACGTTTTCGCATAGAAGAAAATTAAAAGCCTATCTGCAGTATTACTAAATAGGGTTTGTACTCCCAAAATGTCCGAAAGAAAAAAAACTGTGCTAGCAAATCCTGTTAGGGGTTTTCAGAGTGAGTCTGTAAGCGTGGCAAATGTAAGAATTCATTATTCATAGTCTACCACTAAACCATGTCCTTAAGCAGCACACCTACCTCTTTCAAATCCCTTTTAAATAGGGATGGTGATTCCACTACTTCCTTGGGCAGCTTGTTCCAGTGCTTGACAATCCTTTTAGTGAAGAAATTTTTCCTAATATCCAGTCTAAACCTCCAGGCTGGTGTAATTTGAGGCCATTTTCTCTTGTCCTATTGCTTGTAGCCTGAGAGAAGAGACTGATCCTCACCTGGCCACACCCTTCTTTCAGGCAGTCACAGACACAGAAGGTCCCCCCACTGAGCCTCCTTTTCTCCAGGCTCAACACCCCCAGCTCCCTCAGCTGCTCCTCACAGCACTTGTGCTCCAGACCCTTCCCCAGCTCCATTGCCCTTCTCTGGACACTCTCCAGCCCCTCAGTGTCTTTCTCGCAGTGAGGGGCCCAGAGCTGAGCACAGGATTCGAGGTGTGGCCTCAGCAGTGCTGAGCACAGGGGGACAGTCACTGCCCTGGTCCTGCTGGCCACACCATTGCTGATCCAGGCCAGGATGCCCTCGGCCTTCTTGGCCACCTGGGCACAGCTGGATCACGTTCAGTTGCTGTCGACCACCACCTCCAGGTCCTTTTCCACCAGGCAGCTTCCCAGATGCTGCTTGGGGTTGCTGTGACCTGGCACTTGCCTTGTCAGCCTCATAGAGTTGCCCTTGGCCCATTTATCCAGCTTTTCCATATTCCTCAGGATGATGTTTGTTAAAATATGATCTACAAATACTTGAATAGAATTTAATTTTGTGTACCACTGTGGTAAAAATTCCTTTATGTCCATACCTTTATGTTTGCCTATGATGGCTTTTGTTGAGTATTTCTGGAGGATAAAAGATATTTCCTTTGAATCCATGTATGTTCTTAAAGAATATCATGCTTTAGAAAAGCTGGATTATTTTGGGCCAAGTTGTATATGCGTGTCATGGCAAAATCAAGAGTTTCTGCTCTTTGATTTTTGTGATTTCTCCGTGAATCAGTTGATGAAGCCCTCCAGAAATTTAGTCCTTCCTTACATTTATCCTGTCCATGTAAGGAGGATTTGTTTTCACAGCCTGTGATATTTACATATGTGTTTCACAGTCTGTGTTGCCCTCTTGGTCACACGGTCTTTAATATGTACCTTACACTAGAAGTACTTCGCAAACTTATACTACTCTACAGTTAAATTTGAACATCTAATCTGGAGACAAGTTCTTTGGAAACCTGCTCCATCATCTTCTCAGAGCACTTTTAATCAAGTTTCCATGTAGAAGTCTGTCTGAAGAATTTAATGATCACACGTGGCTATCGTGATTCCTGACTGTAACCGATGGAGTCGTCTGTGGTACTTCAGACTAAAAGGGGATATTATAAAATACAATTCTGAAAATATGCAGTGGATTTTTAAAATTTTTGTTACATTCTGTTATTGCTTTATTCTGCTTTTCGTTGTTCAAACTATCAGGCATTTTAAAATATGTGCTTTCCTTTAGTCTTGCGTAGAATGTGAATGTGATTTAAGGTTATTGACTACTGAAAATGTGGATGGAAAATGGCTCTGTAGATGTGTAATAGGTCTCAGTGATTGAATTGTATTCAGGGTTTAAAAACTTTAGAAATTGTCTACCTCCAATGTAAAAGATATTTTTGTTTGATGCTTCCCTCTCTTTACTTTTTTCCCCAAAACTTGCTTTTTCAAAGGTTGAGAATGATCCTCACCTGAAACTGATGTATACAGAGTGCCTGAGGCTCTGTGGAACCTGGTTAGCAGAAACATGCTTGGAAAACCCTACAGTCATCATGCAGAAGTACTTAGAAAAGGTGCGTCTGGTGTTTGAAATGTGCAGTCTTTGAGATAATGCTGTTTTAAAATATGGTCTTGAAATGTCAGCTAGACTTTTCAGGCTGAAATGTCAGCCTTTATTTTTCTGGATTGAAAATATGGTTTCTTTTATAAATACTATGGTTTCACATTGTATAGTGTAACTCTGTAATCTCATAAAATGTTCAGAACATGGCTTTGTAGAAATCACAGTGAAACGTCTTCTATTGGCTTAGAAGCACAGTGTTTACAACAATTAGTCTGGTTTCCCTTTCCTGTTCCCTATCCCTGTCTCTTCCTTCTCAGGACAGATTATTCACTCACCAGATTTTCAGTATGGCCATTGTATTTCACAGAACCACAGAATCAGTTAGCTTGGAAAAGACTATTGAGGTCATCGAGTCCAACCTATGACCCAACCAGACCATGGCACTGACTGCCATGTCCAGTCTTTCATTAAACATCTCCAGGGATGGTGACTCCACCAGCTCCCTGGGCAGCCCATTCCAATATCTAATGGTCCTTTCTGTGAAGAAATTCTTCCTCATGTCCAACCTGAGCCTTCCCTGGTGCAGCTTGAGGCTGTGTCCTCTTGTCCTGTCGCTTGTTACCTGGGAGAAGAAACCGACTCCTACCTGGCTGCAGTCTCCTTTCAGGCAATTGTAGAGAGTGATGAGGTCACCACTGAGATGCTGCAAGGTCTTGTTCTAGTGTTTCAAAGTACTGTCATTTTTTTTCTTTTAAACTCTTAGCCAGTAATAGAAACATTTGTATTAATATTTGTCCACTTTGCATTTCTTTATTTAATGCTAATTTGTGAAACTCAACATAGTTGCCTTTCTCTGTTGCTATCTGTATGCTTTCTTCACTCTGATGATTTGCATCCATGACTTTCTTATATAATTTCCTTTTCTTTTGGCACTTTTTGGACTCTCTTCCATTTTTTTCTCACCATCTTGTGACATAAGGCTGTAAGACTTGTAAAACTTCATGCCTCATTATGGTGAAAGATAGATAAGTGTAGAGAATTCCTGTATTGTTATTAAAGCTGTTTCATACAGGACAATCTTTTTTGGCTGTTTGCACCAAAACATTTCCCAAATACTAGATTCAGTTAGGAGAAAAATATTCAGCCTGTTAGACTTATTTTGTATGCATATATATTCCATCACAGGCAATATTAAATAATCTATTCAAACAGATGATCCTGCCTGAGCAGGGAGGAAGTTGAAGAAGATAAACTCCTGATGTCCCTTCCAGCTTCAGCCGTTCTGTTTTTCTGTGATAACAGAGATTAATCAAGTATTATGCAGTGCTAGTTATCTGATCATGGTAACGAGATTATTGATCTTACCATTATTGTAACTTCTCCTTTAGGCTGTGGAAATAGCAAGCAACAGTGGAGACAGCAGTGATGAGCTGAAGAAAGGAAAGATGAAGGCTTTTCTCTCCTTGGCTCGTTTCTCTGATAATCAGTACCAGCGGATTGAGAATTACATGAAATCCTCCGAGTTTGAAAATAAGCAGGCGTTGCTGAAGAAGGCCAAGGAGGAGGTTGGTCTCATCAGGGAGCGCAGAGTTCAGACCAACAGGTGAGCATTCCAAGATGGAGACTGGTTACTGTGGAGCTGTCATAGCTCTGCTCTCTGGGCAGCAGGTGCAGCATGGGACACATCTCTACAGCTGAATTTTTCCTTCTACACAAGGCAGTGGCCAAATCCATAGTGCTTGTTGTGAATGGTTTCTGAACTGTGCCTGGGCATGCTCTAGGCGTGTGCTAGATAGTGTGGGCCAAAACTAAGCCAAAGATGGTAGAACAGTTAAATAGTATGGATGACCATGGCCTGGAATTCATGTTTATTCACTGGAGCTGTTCAGTTTATTTGGCAAAACATTAGAGAGTGAAAATAAATAAATTAGTTGAGATTTATAACCATTACACATTTAGTGAGAGAGTAGAATGAAATTTAATACAGAATTCTTAAAGACTTAGTAAGAGCAACTGCAAGTGAGCAGAAAAGGATGAACTTCAGCTGTTGGAAACTGAAGTCTTTACACATATTATCTGTACTGAATATTCACATTTATACCAATATTGAGATTAAATCATTTAAAAGAAGACACTGACTGAAAGTTTACTTAGACCAGTGGGTCTCTGTGCACATACAGCAAGGGAGTAGCTCCCACAATAAGTTTTCTTAGTTGTTTATTTTACTGTGCTTGTACATACTTAAAAAAAGTTAAATTAGTAAGAGAGCTAGGGACAGCCTTGCTGTATGTTCATTAAGAAATAATTTGTTGTTTAAAAATGGTATCTGTTCACATAGATACACAGTGAAGGTTCAGCGAGAACTTGAGCTGGATGAAGGTGCAATACAAGCCCTGACTGAGGATCGTAAACGCTTCTTGTGTAAAGCAGTGGAGAACTACATCAGCTGTTTACTAAGTGGAGAAGAACATGATATGTGGATATTCCGACTCTGTTCCCTATGGCTTGAAAATTCGGAGGTTGATAGAGTCAATGAAATGATGAAGGTATATGTGTACTCCATTTTTTTCCTAATGCTCTGACAAATAAATATCCATCTTTCTACTCCTGTATTTCCAGAAGATGAATTAGGTAGCTCCTTAACTTTTCCCAAAAACTTGTTTTTTTCAGTTGTCATTGCTTATCAGTTAATTTTTCATCAGTGAGATCTGTAATTCTCAATGCATTTTAATTTAACTTAAATTAGCATTTTAATTTGACAAGTCTGTATGAGACAAGCATATCTCATAATCTTTTACTATGGTCACCTTGTTCTTCAAATACCTTAAAATCTACCCATCTTCAACATCCTTAGGTACATTATTCTTGTTTATATAATATATACTTTTAGGTGAAAAGCCATGAAAGGTAGAATAGAAAATAGTACTTCTCCTATGAAAGACTTGTAGCATTTAGGAGACATGGGCCAAGATGCTGTGATACTTACTGAATTGCTATTTGATCTCACAGCTGTGATTTTTCTTAATTTTAAAAAAGTGTATTTTATTATTACAATTTTTGTTAGGCATTTAGTACAGCTCTCTAACTGAATTTTCTCTACTACAGAAAAATGCACAGAAGATCCCTTCATACAAGTTCTTGCCTCTGATATACCAGTTGGCTGCTCGGATGGGAACTAAGATGATGGGTGGTTTAGGATTTCATGAAGTTCTGAAAAATGTAATTTTTGCTTTTCTCATCTAAAGATATCTTGATTGTCTTGGTAGTGCCTACTTCTAAACAATACCCACCTTCCTCTGAGCAGTTATAGCTAAACAAGTTATGTAGGTGATAAGGGTGTATCAAAAATGAGCGATGCCAAATCAGTAATGGGGGAGGAGGATTGGGGACTTTTTTCATTTCTACTTAGTTGATTTTCTTGTCGTATAAGCATAGTCTCATGCACCTCTAGGAATATACTTTGAATTTTTTTTCAGTTGTGGACATACTGTCTAAGTATTACCTTGTTTTTTTTCTTAGGAGCCATAGAAATTCAAAAGAATTAATAATGTTAATTAAGTATTGTTTTTCTTCTTTGGTACTGTTTTCAATAATGGGATCTTTTTCTTTTGTTGACAGCTCATGGCTCGAATTTCACTGGATCATCCACATCATACTTTGTTTATAATATTAGCTTTGGCTAATGCTAACAAGGATGAGCTCCTCATAAAACCAGATGCAATAAGA
This sequence comes from Acanthiza pusilla, assembly GCA_036630365.1. NCBI lineage: Eukaryota > Metazoa > Chordata > Aves > Passeriformes > Acanthizidae > Acanthiza > Acanthiza pusilla. The sequence goes on from JAXCHO010000018.1 coordinate 1,207,354, forward strand.
AGAAATAAGTTAACTAAAAATGCACCAAAAGAAATCTCCCAGCTTGATGTGGTGACTACAAAAACTTCTATCTTATTAATCACATTCAATTATTTAATTTTGTTAAAAAATGAAAAAAATACATGTAAAGTAGTATTTAAGTATAGAGCTCATCATCAGATCTCTGTTAAGAAACAGTAGGAGGGAAATTACTTTTAATAATTAAAAAACCCCTTTTGAGCATACCTAGGTAATTATTATTGAAAGAAATAATTACAGGGTTGAAGAAAATATGGTTAATGTTTTGTGCCACACATAGCCCCAATTATTGCAGACTTTTGTGATAAAAGTCCCTGATGTATCATTCTGTAAAAGGCATTTTAGATGTGAGAAGGACTTGAGTGGCTTTATTTTTAAAAGAATAGAGTATTTTTTCTGCCTTGAGTGGTAACGTGTTCCATCTAAGCATTTAGCCTTGTGCAGTATATATTTTGGTCCTTGAGATGTTAAAAGCCATGCTGATAGGCAATACTAAACTGTGGTTGCATGTTAATGTTGTTTTTGCTTAATTTTTGTTTAACCTGTCTTTGGAATCATTCCACATCTAAATGTAGGATCTTTCCCTTCTTTCCCCCATCATTGTAGGCCTGACATGGTTGGCAGTCATTGCCCTCTTACCCCCCACACTGATACATTTTTTCACCACTTTTTTATGTGGCTTTTTTTTGCCTTTCTCTCGCATCTGTAGTTCTTTTGTGACCCCCCCCCCCCTTAGGAGTGGCATTATGCCCAACTAAGTCTCTCAGAGCCAGGCACAGAAGGAATGCATGGACAGGTTCATGTCTTTTGCGTACAAGGTTTTTTTCTTCAGCAGGGAGGAAATAACAGAAGCAGGCAGATGGTGGAAGAACATCTAAACCTGCCTGTCCTTTTTTCTGAAAAATTTTTGCATGTTTTTTGCACTTTGCCTGGACGGACAGGTTTTCCCCCTCTCTATCCCGAATAATATTTTACATTAGTCATTATCTCAGATTAGACAGCACAGAATTTTTCTTCTAATTATTTCAGGTCATGTCACAAAGGGCTGTCCATTACTGCAGTTTGCTCTGTTTTCATAGGACATACCTCAATTGTACTTAATAGACTCCATGTTATGGTGCATGTTTAATATGAAAAGGTGCAGTTTACAAGATCTGATGTTTGTATTCCGTTGGGGTTTTTTTAGGACAGAATGGAGGCTGCTAGCACTATAATGAATATCGTAAGGAAAAGGAGAGCTCATATGGTTAGAGACATCGAAGCACTTTGTGATGCTTACATCACATTAGCAAATTTAGATGCAAATCCCTGGAAATCTCAAAGAAGTAAGTCTTGGGTAAACTATTTTTGTTTTAATAGTGAAGATAGGTTTTATTTTCTCACATTAAAAAGTGTACTTCTAAATAATGATATTTAGTTAAAAGAGGTACTGCATTAGCATTGCTTCCTATTTTTGATAGATATAGAATGTAGTCTGGATTAAAGGTCTTAGTAATTACTTGCACTGTAGGGCTCAGACTCTTAATATGAAACTCCAGAAATGACCACTTGTCCTGTGGTCATCTTCATCAGCTCAACAAAAGTATGCAGTGACATTTTGTGTCCCAAAAAGCAGTATAAGCTGGGTTTTGTCAAATTGGATGTATTTTTATAACTCTGAATTTAAAAACATTAATTCCTTTTAATTACAGAAGGAATAAGTATTCCGGCTGACCAGCCAATTATTAAACTGAAGAACTTGGAGGATGTTGTTGTTCCTACCATGGAAATTAAGGTGACTGAAGTTGAAATAAATACACACTATAATACCACATCATAGAATCAGCTTCAAGCTTTTGTCATGGTAGTCAGGGCGTACATCTGTTCATCCAATTTCTGTGGTTTCTACAGGTCCACCTGTGGGGATACTTTCTTGTCAGCTGGGCAGTGCAGGGTGAGATGGTTTCCTTAGAAGACCTTGATCCCAAGCCTCATATGTGCTGGACAGTGGTTTATTGTACAGAGACAGCTTTGCCACTGTTACCACTGAGCAGTCCCTCCTTATCAAAAGGGGTAGTGAACTACCTGAGTCGCACAGGGGATTTGGGAGTCTGAATCTCCTGTGTCATAGGTGCTGGCTCAGAGTTTCAGGGAGGCACTGAATGTCTCAAAAGGTGTGAGAATTAATAGACATGGCTCTTCTGCTGTTCCTGTGTTTCTGTCATGCAGTAATGTGGAATGATCCGTTCCCACTGTTGTTAGCAGTTGATTGGATGGATGCATAGGCACTCACCCTTTGATGCCACACACTCCACCTGGGAAACTTAGCAGTTTAAGGGGTGTAGAGTAGTTTTTTGGGCCAGCATCTAAATTTGAATGTTGCAAAGCCAGAATTCCTCGCATTGAAATCCCCCAGGCTGTGTCTATAAAGCTGAGTAAGTCTAGGGACTGCTTTAAGCTGTTTGACTTCAGAGGCCAGAAGTTGCCGCCCATGCTAAATACCATCTGTTTGTAGGACTCCCGTTGGCCCCAGGTGTTGCTCCTTTGTGCAACTGGATTGTTCTTTTCTTTGTCTTTCTTATCTCCAGTACTGACTGTCTGAAATGGCCGCAGGTCTGTGATGTAGCCTGCTGAGTATTTTCTTACAGCTGCCTGAATGAGGTTGCTCTGGGGCATGAGGATATGGAGGGTGGCTGAAGTATAGATCCTGTACCTTGTGGCAGCTTTGGGATTGTAAATTGGGTCCATTTGCAATTTACTCTAAGCCTAATGCTCCCCAGCCATATGTAAACGTTTTCCTGGGACAGGGGTAGCTGGGACAGGCTAACACTGTGTCACAGCTTGTTTAGTGGAAGTCTGCAGCACCACTTCCCCCCACCAATGAGGTCAACAAGGAAGAATCAAAAAAACTCCTTTGCTCAGCGTATTTTTGTAGCCTTTGTGGTATTATCCTTGTAGATGATTATGTGCTCGTATTAATATTGAGCATATAGTTTGCTAATGAGGTTTGCAAACAACTCATTACCACTTTGAGTGAAATGGAGGTATTTATATTTATATTAATTTTAACCTTATTTTTAATTTCAGGTGGATCCCACAGGACAGTATGAAAATTTGGTCACAATAAGTTCTTTCAAGCAAGAATTTCGTTTAGCAGGAGGCATGAATCTGCCTAAGATTATAGATTGTGTAGGATCAGATGGTAAAGAAAGGAGGCAGCTGGTTAAGGTGGGTTCTGTCAGTTGTAATGGCATCTCAGAGACTTGGCATACTGGAATTTTTTTTAAATTCTCCTGACAGTTTTCTCATGTATCAATTCTGTACCATGAACAGACTTTTCACACTTCACTGTCAGTTTTCTCAGTTGATGAATTCTTTAATAAACAAAATTGCAGAAGTATTAATAAGTAATATAAATAAGTAATGATATTAAATGAGTTTGTAATTATTTTTCAGCAGTGCATGCAGTTAATATCCAGTAGCTTACCTGACAACTCCCAGACCTGTGACTTGCCTGGTCATGTCTCAGGTGGTGACCTGAAGTGCACCATAAATAAAAACCATCAACATTTTGTGTTAAATGACTCATTTTTTCTTGTCCTTATAAAAAAAATTCAGAGACAACCAAAAGCATTGCACATAGAAGTAAAAAATCTAAAAAAAAATTATTTTTCCTTAGTCTCAGCTGATTTAATTCTCTCTTTGAATGTAAACATTGAGCAGTTGCTGGGAGAATTCTGTTTTGGTGCTACATATGGGTTAGTTTTGAAAGCTTTAAAGAGAAGCATGAATCACTAGATCTGCATCCAGTAATCAGAAGTGCAGTGCCAATTGATGCTGCTTCACCTGTGTGCTGGGTTGCTAAATAAAGGTGAATTAAACACCTGTTTTTGAAAAGAGTACCATAAGCCACGTAGGTTGATTGAAACCTGAATCAAATAACATGCGTCAAAAAAAAACAGTGGTGATGATTTAAGTTAATGATGGTTCTGTTTAAGCAGCTGAGCACTAATAGAAAACCAAATACAGAGAAAAAAACAAGTGTTAATTACATTTTATTGCAGGTGATTATTGTGGAAAAGTAACTTGTGGTTTGTGCAGTTTTTTAAAATAAGTTTTGTAGTTGCCAAACAAGAAATTGGGTGGTGGGAAGTGTTTTTTAACTGATTTTTCTGTTTATGCTGAAGGGGCGCGATGACCTGAGACAAGATGCTGTCATGCAACAAGTTTTCCAGATGTGCAATACATTGCTCCAGCAAAACACCGAAACGCGAAAGAGGAAATTAAATATCCGAACATACAAGGTAACCTTGAACAGCTGTGGCAGCAGAGAAATAAAGCATATTTCCCTATTCTCCTCTTTTTTAACCCAAAAGTAATATAAAAGGATTTTTATTTATGTTTTATTAAAATAGTCACTTCTCCTTTAGGGATGGAATAAACAATATATTTTATTTATTACAATTTAATTTTTTAAATCATTAAAATAAATTTCTTGATCCCCACTATATATTTAAATACTCTTCAAAGCTTTCTTTATATGAACTTGTAACTGAAAAGAAATTAAGTAATGCACTGTCATTAAACTGTAAGTTTCTGGTCATTAAACTTGAGCATACAAGTTTGTTTATGAATTCTCTTTAATTTGCCTTGTGATATTCCTTAATTAATAATTAATTTTAGCAATGCAATATTCCTTACAATTAAATTCAGAAGTCCCATCTAGGGCCTTTTATGCAGATTTTGAACTGTTTTTTTTAGGAATTTGGAATACAGCAATACATTCTTATTGTGAATGCAGAAAATGTATTTGAACAGGAACTTTTCCTTCTTCCTTTTTATGTACTCGAGATTATAATAATAGCTGTGAAGATGACTTCTGAATAAGTACTCTCAAAGTATAAGCTCTTGTCTTTGACAAATGAGAAATGTGCACTCTGGAATCTCTAAGGGTGCTCATCCAAATTCCTAGAGTGGTTTTAAGAATTCGCAGATGGAGTTAAAGTCACATTTTTTGAATAATTTTCAATTAAGACTCAGGTTTTTATGTGTGTAATAGTGAACAATAATGGACAGCAGGGAAAAATAGAATGGGTGTTGCATTATGAGATAAAGAGACTTTGCTAAGAAAAGAAAATTGAAGGAAACAGGCAGTAACTAAGCATTAAGTTGTGCTGAAGTATCTAATGGAAGGTTCTCTGAGCCAGGAAAAAAATTGCAATTATTTGGTAGAGAAAATTGGAGTGGATCTTTATATTTGTATACGTGTGTCTTTAAAAGATGTATTGTGGTCAGCTGCATGGTTTGGCCTTCTTTGTCTTTTTAAACAAACAGAAATGTGCACCCGTGCCCTGCAGGATGTGTATTCATAGCTTAGTGTGTATAACCCTCTCCCATGTGCAACCTTCCCTCCATGGTTTTGCTTTTCCAGGTGGTTCCCCTGTCCCAAAGAAGTGGAGTTCTGGAGTGGTGCTCAGGAACAACTCCCATTGGGGAGTTCCTTGTGAATGCTGAAGAAGGAGCTCACAAGAGATACAGGCCAAAGGATTACTCTGGTTATCAGTGTCATAAAATAATGCTGGTGAGTCCAAACAACTTAAAAAAATACCAAAAAAATAGCTGGTTCATAGTATTTACTGGAGGGGGCTGGAATTTATGGAGAACTGTGTACTGTACTTTCAGTATCTGTAATAATGAATATGACCAGTGGCATGGAATGAATAGATGTTCAGACTTTCTGTTCAGTTCCACAGATCACCTCACCATAAGTTTGGAAAATTTCAGACAGGTTTACCTGCTACTTTATATACCTATCATTGTGCAAGAAACTATTTCCTTTCAAATTGTTGCAGTAGTAACAGGATAAAAGTATATTTAATTTTGGCTTTGTGCAGCTTTTGCATGGGAATAAGTGAGAATGACTTTCTCACAGTGACATGAAGCCATCAGATAAGCAGAGGTACCAGAAGAGAGTGCAAAGGAAGGGAATGTTTCCAAGAAGATCAATTTACATGTACATGCCCATAAAATAGGTGCACCTGCTGCACCAAGGAAATAGGAGTGTGGTTTTTCCAGTGTTTTTTAGCCTCTGAGTTGTGTGTGAAAATAGAATTGTTTAGTAAAACAGATAGATAGGTGCATTAATTATTGCTGCAAAAAAGACAATAATTCTTAGCTCAGAAAGAAGTGACAGCATTTGATGGAGGGAAGGTGGGCAGAAAGGAGCAATCTGTTCCTTTTAAAGAAAGAGAGAATTTTCTTCCAAAGCAACTATCCCTGGGTAAAACATTTCTTATGTGTTTAAAGGATGCTCAGAAAAAACATTCTGAAGAGAAATACAGACTCTTCATGGAAGTCTGTGAGAATTTTCAACCTGTGTTCCGGTATTTCTGCATGGAAAAATTCCTGGATCCAGCTGTGTGGTTTGAAAAACGATTAGCATACACTCGCAGTGTGGCTACATCTTCTATAGGTATTATATTGCATTATTTGCAGTGGCTTTTTAGATTACACAACCAAAGAGTTTATACCATTTCAGAGGTAGTGGCTGTCCTGCTTTAGTCACATGTCAGAAAAGGCATAGTAGGCATCAAAAAAGGCCAGCAAGAACATCAGCATTGTTTGTGTAATTAAGATTTCTTATTTGTTCCTCCCCACCCCCATTTTTGCTGCAGAAGGAAGAACGGAATTCAGTGTTTCTTTGTTTATATAATGGTTTGTATTCTTGGGTTCAGATATTTGTTTGGTTTAGTTTTTTTTTACCTGACTTGATTTCTGTTGTTTTGATTTAAGATTTATTCATTCCATGTGTAACCTCAGATGTTTCAACTGAATTGAAAAGCTTAGTCTTTTATTGTCTTTGTACTGGCATTCTTATCCGTGGCTGAAGTGGTTATTTAAGTTCTGGTATTTTTCCTTTGATTTTCCTGTCATAATAAAGAAATAGAAGTACTTAGATGTAAATACTGTGGATTTTTTTTGGATGACTCAGTTATATATTGAGTCTCTGGAAGACATTCGTGAGCAGATTGTATACATTGCAGTAGATCCCATTTTAGATGCTAACATGTTTATGCACTCCTCTTTTACTGAAAAAAAGTGAAGTAAATCTACAGTTTAGTAGAATTCAGATGAAAGATTGTTGTAGGAAATATTACTGCTGTCCATGTCCGTCAGCTAATGAAAACAGTAATGGGTGTAAATTGCAGCAAGGGAAATGTAGTTCGGAATTTTTCTACATTTAAGGACAGTAAAGCACTGAAATAGGGTTACATGAAGGATGTTATAATTTGGATCAGTGGAGATTTTTAAATTTATTTGCACCTGTTCAATGATTCCAATAATCTTTCTTAAGCTTTCTCTGGTTTTTATGACATGGTTTCAGCACTTCCTTTTTTGTTCCAGTTGGCTACATTCTTGGACTTGGAGACAGACATGTTCAGAATATCCTGATAGATGAACAAACAGCAGAACTAGTGCATATAGATCTGGGTAAGCGGGACAGCAGGACAACCTTAATTATTCTTTATTTTAGCAATTTTTAAACATTTATTGTTCTTTCATTTAGGGGTTGCTTTTGAGCAAGGTAAAATCCTTCCCACACCTGAGACTGTTCCATTTAGATTAACCAGGGACATTGTGGATGGAATGGGTATCACCGGTGTGGAAGGAGTCTTCAGAAGGTGAGTGCTCCTGCATTGCATAGCGATACAGAGGCAGCAGAGTGCTTCCAGCATGGTGATTGTTACATGTTAAATAGTTCTGATGCTTGGGAAGAGACTCAGATTTCTCATGATAACACCCTAAACCTTTAGCTCATACACTCAATTTATATAACCAACTGCAAGTTCATTAGTGTTGCTCAGTGTTTCATATTGCTCTCTAGCTAATGGGTTATTGTCACTGTCTTGTGGAATTCAGGGAGGGTTCAGTGTTTCCAAAGGCTCCACAGCTGTTGATTCAGAATGATTTTTTTTTTTCCTTCAGAACCATGTATTTCTTTCAGAGCTGTACTACATATTTGGAGCCGTTAAATTTCTTTGAACCAATTTGTTTTGACTCTAATTTCTGGTTAGTTTTATCTAAGTAATTTGGAGTCTTTTTATCCTTTCCTATCATATATTTGATATCATTTTGCAAGTGCAAAATATAAATCCCATAATAGATCTGAACAGCAGAACAGAAAAACCCCCGAAGGAGTTGAGTTTCTGTCAACCTCCATCCTATCTTCTGTGAAGGGATAGGATGGAGGGATTCCTAAAAAGCAGGACATTTCCCTCATTCCAGACTTTGATGATCATGAATGTAATACTTGCAACCCCCAAATTTCATGACTTTTTTAAAGAGTACATCGTGTAGGTGTTGTCTTTCTAAGGCAGCAATTAAGGTTAATAAGTAGTTCCTAGTACACCTTTGTGCCATGAAGGAGCAGTCACTGCCACTTCTAGTCTAAAAATGTTGCTGTCAAATTCACAGTTGTGTATTACTTCTGAAACTTCTGTCCCATGATACAGAAAAACAGGAATTGTTTGGCTTCAGCTGAAGTAAATAGGAGTATAAAAGGCACTGGTGGAGATGCTATTTCTGCCTCAGCCAGCCTGACTTGCACTTAACACTACAGGTGTAAGTGCATAGACAAGTTACTGGCTGTGAACATGCTCAGTTAACCTCAGTGTGTGTTCTCAGCCTGAAGCAGACAGGAGGCCTCATCCCTCTTTCACAGGAGTACCTGCCCCACAAGATAGCTTGGCATTCCTTCCAAGAGCTTAGTTTGCTTGGGAATGAATGTAGGTAACCACTTCCACATCAAAACTCATGGGAGGGATTTCAGAAATTGCTTATAGTCTGGCTACTGGATCTGCTCCTTTCATGGAAAACAACTCTACCAAGATTCTCCAGTGTGTTCCAGAGCACCCCAGCACGTATTTTCGTCTGGCCAAGCAATCCTGCCATTATGGCACACCTGGACAGTCAGTGTTAACTCAGTGGTTAATTCTGCATGTAGAAGTATCTCAGACAGTGAAACAGGTCATCCCTTTCCACAGAGAAATAATAATCAGTAAACTACACCGTCTCTTCTTGGTCTTACATGTCTAAATTTATCTTTTTTTTTTTTCCAAGTGGAAATCTCAGAGCAGTTACTCTTTCAGTGGAGTACAAATATCCATGTTTTAAATTACAAAAATACCACTTCATTTTACCAAAAGAACCTAAAATACTGTAAAATATTTTCTAGATGCTGTGAGAAAACAATGGTTGTTATGAGAAATTCTCAAGAAGCTTTGTTGACTATTGTAGAGGTAAGCATTTTTTCATTTTTTCAGACAGCAACCTGCCAGAATGTCAACACTTTCTTGGCTTTGTCTTCATATGCATCACTGCACCAAATACCCATTTAGGGTGTTTCGTACTGAATTAGAACATAGTGGCATTGGTCAGATTTGTTAATTAATGTAGTCTTCGATAAAGTTTGCATCTTCTATGGGAACTGTTTCTTTCAGGCAGTTTTCCCTTTTCAATACCTACATGCTTCTAGCCATAGTGCAACATTCCCAGCAGGAGTAATACTGACTGAATTAAATCCTCTTTGCATAAGTCACAAAGAAGAGAATTAAATTGATTTTTGAAAGCAGCTTATACTCTGCATTAAAAGCTACTGATTCTATTTAGTGCCTCACAGTGTATTAAAAAATTACATATTCACTGCTGAGATGAGACTTAGGCAAAACTTGGTGAAGTATGAACAATACAAACACCTGCAAGTGATCAGAGGCAGTTTTGTTGTTGGATCATTTACTAAGTAATTTAGCCCAATTCTACTGGTTTAAAAAAAAACAAAAAAACACCAAATATTCAACTGCCTAATCTTATGGTTAGTGAGCATTTCCAGCAGTGCTAGGGCACTGAACTAGCTGTAATTAACAGTTTAAATTAAAAAGAGGTTTATTTACTGTATAGGTGCTGCTCTATGATCCTCTTTTCGACTGGACCATGAACCCCTTGAAAGCTTTGTATTTGCAGCAGAGGCCAGAGGATGAGGCTGACATGAGCTCTACACTCGGTACTGATCCACAAGAACCTAAAAGAAAAGCCAGGTGTGAGATTTTTTCTTACCCTCCTCCTGCTGCACTGTTGCCTTGCTTTGTGGTTTTCTCAGTGTCTGTTGCTCGTGTTGTTCAGGATCCATACCTAGAGCTCCTGTTTTTCTTTTTTTATTCTGCCAGCAGTGATGACCAGAGTTTTAACAAGGTGGCTGAGCGTGTTCTGATGAGACTTCAGGAGAAGCTGAAAGGTGTTGAGGAGGGAACAGTGCTCAGTGTGGGAGGGCAGGTAAACCTCCTCATACAACAGGCCATGGACCCTAAAAATCTGAGCCAACTCTTTCATGGGTGGAAACCCTGGGTGTGACTTGCAAGGATCCAGCATGCTTTTACAAGAAACCTATTTTTTTCAGCGAGTGTCTTAACATTTCAAGTTGGTATTTCACGGTTAAATTTTATATCAGGAGCAACCATAAAGCCTTATACATATTAGCATTTGGTGGATGGTTTGGGATGTTTTTCAGTAATCTGTTAACTGAGGAACATTGTTCTGCTAAGGTTCATCCTGCAGTCTAAATCACCAAGCCCTGCTTTGTAGTTCCTTGTGACCCATGAGGACTTTGCTTGGGCAGACTGGATGTGTTGTATTCTTAAAACATGAGATTCATCACTGTTGTGTACCTGCCAAAATGCAGGACTCTGGTAATTCTGTGGGGTAACATGACTGTGTAAGAATGGATGATCCAAAAACCAAGACTCATGATATAACATGCTGAAATACACTTCCAAAAGGGGGTTATACTTTAATTCCACAGTGAAAGAAAACCAGAGAACCTCCTGTGTAATGAAACAAGGGTTCTTGGGGTTGGGGTTTTCTAAGCTTAGTTCAAATCTGTATACACTTCTGTATATAGATGTCGACTTTAGGTCAAGTATAATATGGCTGCTTTTTTTCTGTTGTAAATTAAGTTATGTTGGTACTTTATTTTTATATTACACTTATAATATAAAACAATGAAAAAATACTTGGCTTTTGTTGCTCAGACTTCCTTGACATGTTGTATTGACTATACATGAAACCTGCCATTTGAGAGATGCCTGGGAAGCAAAGTGGCACCCTGTATCAGCCATAAACACCTGTCAGAAACATTGAGGTTGTATTTCAAGTGCAAAAATCTCATTCTGAGTGCACGTGGTTTTACAGAAGACATTGCTTCCTTCTAAAAGTAAGAAATTGGATTGTCAGTGAATATGGATAATCAGAGAACCCATTCAAATAATGGTCTAACTGGCATAGATAATAAATCTTGCTGAATCATCTTTATATTTAAAAATATGAATAAAGGTTGGTGTACTGTTACATTATCTTTATTTACATTTCATGCATTTTTGCAGCAGTATAAATGAAGAACTCCTGTTCCAATCAGCATTTCAGTGATTTTTTTTTTTTTTTGTGCAATGTTCCCACAATTCTTATGCTGTATCTTTATTTTATGAGATATTGTCTACATAGCAAAATGAGTCTTTTGTACTGTGTTTTCATGAAGCTGATATAAATTTCTGTTGATCACAAAAAACCCAAAAGCGCATCCTGGCTTTTTTTGTGGGGAGGAGCTGTCATCCAGGGTACAGTGATCTGTTTGTTCTCTGAAAATGAAACCTAACTGACAGCGTGCACTCTTTATATGAAATTTAAAGGACACTTAGGAAAGGGAGAAAAGTCCTACCAAGCAATGGCAGGTAGGAAAGGACTAAACAAAAAGTCCTCATTTTTCTTCACCACAGACCAGCCTGGGGTGATCTGTAATGTGACTGTATTCCATACCTATCTGCACCCAAAAATTGTTACTGCCTCTCTTTAATCACTGTAATATTTTTGTACTGTATATCCTCAGTAAAGGGAGAGCAGATCCTGCTTTTTTTTTTTCCATTTAGATTTTTTTTTCCATCTAGATACAGATCTCTTAGATTCTCATCCACGTTGTTAACACTTCCATACAAACCCCAGCTTTTTCTCCACATACACTTTCCCCAAATGATCTGTGTCTGTGGTAGAGAGTCCTTGAGATTTCCCATTTGATTTCTAGAAGACCAAACGTTTAGCTGTAGGTGTTTCTCCAGCCACTGCAGAGAGAACTATGGCTTTGGAAACTCTCTCCAATAGTGCTCCATACAGAGCAGACTATATAAAATAACTAATAAGGCAGTTGTACTTCTCATGACTCACCTGGAATTTCCAGGCACCTTCCAGTCATTGTACCCCTGAGCTTGCCTTTGCCTGGACACTGCTGTTGGATTTAGGCCCTTCAAGCCAAAGGAAAACCTGAAATTACGTAGTTGTGCTGAAGCTTGTGGTGTGCAGGTTCCTCAACACACCTTCCCAACCCACTGTCCTGTTCTGTAGGGGAATGTAGCATCTTACATACCATAAATTTTACCAGCACAATCAATCATTGTTAGACACTTTGTCCTCAAGTCTCCAACCCTGCCTCCAAGCCCTTAAACATGCCATGGAAGTTCTGGATAACACTTATCAACAGGAGATGTTTTGCTAAAATTTGCTTCCTGTGGGCAGCTCCCAAAACAAATGGTTCCATGGAGGAGAGATTCTTGGAGAGTCCTGAGCTGTGTTCAGGCAGCTGGCACGTCAGGACTCGACCAGTACTCCTCAGTTAAGGTTTTCATTCCACAAGGTTTGCCAAGATACCTGAAATAGCTCATGCGTTATGTAAGTCTTTAATTTGAAAGTAACATCATCTTACTCAAAAATTAAAAGTTAAGTCAATTACTCTAATCAGACATAAAAAAAAGTAATGTCTAACCAACCTCGCTAGTGTCCTGGTAAAAAGAGCTAAAAATAAAGGATCACTTTGTAACAGCTTTTTCAGCTTTCAGTATAAATTTTGAGCATTAATTCAGGAACCTGTTATGCAGAAGCCTGTGCTGTACTCTAAAGAAATGCATTCTGAAAAACTAAATTATTGCAAATGCATTTTGAGCAGAATGTTGGCATTTGTGTTTATAAACAGCAGAGTCCCCTATAAAGCAGTTGACATTTGCTTTTCCAGTCAGGCAGTGCTTGTTTAGTCAGCTTCTACTGCTGAAATTACAGCTCCACATCACAATGGAGTAGAGAAAATACAAATGCTAGCAAAATTACTGCTTAGGATTGGTATCCATTGGAAAAAGGTCTTTCTCAGAGAAAAAGTGAACTTACTGGTGTTGCACCTGGTCCTGACATGAAATCTGTTTCTCTTCCTTGAAAGGGAGTAAAAGCCTCTGTTCCACTGAAGTTACAGTGTGGAATGAGTCAATTCATATGGATCATGATGTCACTTAATAAACTGGAAGTTTAAACAAAAGAGTGGAAATGCAAGTAAAGATATAATTTGCATCTCTACAATGACACTATAGCTTCTACAAATCCTTATAACACTTAAGTTAAAATCTTTAAAAAAAAAATAAAGCCAGAGACAGTTCTATTTGTGCTACAGAAATGGAGATAGAAGCAAATTCACTTTCCCTAAGATGGCACATCTAACAAACTAGTTTCTGTAATTATGAGACATATCTGATGTTAGTGCTCTGGGGTTTGGGGTTTTGTTGGTTTTTTTTTTGCTTAATATTGTTGCATCAGTTAAAATACAGAAGTATTTCTCACAAAATAAGTTTGTTGGCCGATTTTTTTTCCAGACAGCAGAGTGAATCCTAAATTACATCAAACAATTTCAATCATTTCAGTGTAAAGGAGAGGAGAACCTGGTTCTTTATATGATTTTGTTTTGGTTTTTAGACTTGCCTCACTACCTTAATCAGTTGATTATGTTAACACACCTATGCATTGCATAATGTGTAAGTAGATCATACACTCTAAAAGCCCCTTGGCTATGTCAAAACATAGAAACTGATGCCCTATCAGCATACAGCTGTCCTACCAGTGTAATTAAAACCAGTTTTAAATCAATTTATTTAGGTTTGTGAAAACCACTGTGGGTGCAAACCTCCATGTGACACATATCTCATTATAATTATCTCTTATCTGTTCACCTTAATTCTGTCATTTACACACACGGTCTCGTAAAGCCCTGACAATACATGAGGTATTGTGTCACGGCAGACATTATGTAGAGAAAGATAAACGCAGACCTTTGAGCCTCTGCTTCTCCTCAGGATATACAATGATTACTCAAAGCAAAAGTGTCCTGTCATCATTCAGTTCCAAATTAGCAGTTTTACTTTATGTAAAAAAATGGAAGTCAGCTTGTGGGCTCCTTGTTTCTCACTGTCCTTCTCAACCACTTTCCTCCTCTCTCCTACACTATTTTTTGAGTCTTGGTTCTAATGGTTATAAAGGTTATACAGTATCGTTTTTTTTTTTTTAAATTTCAAAAGCCCTTACTGAATGTGGCTTTCAGCCTGTCCCTCCCCTACTTCACTCATTGTTTTCTGGTTTCATTACAGCATCTGCATTACCATTGTAGCTGAGGGGTCTTTTTGTAGCTTGTTGCTGTGTAATAACTAGTCATCATTAATTCTAGGCATACTTGAAGCTTTTAAAGTTAAATAATGCTTTAAGAAATTGCACATCTATAAAATCATTTTAAGAAACTAATATGATAGTATTAAAAATATTTCTACATTTCTATCCTATTGCGTTTTCCAATTACTCTTTATTAGAAATATGAATATCTCAGTAAGGAAGTGACCCAACTGACTATACACCAAGGAGTTTAATGGATTTCTTAACTGGAGGAGGAGGCTGTTACAACATGCTCTCTATATAAAATAAGTAATTTACTCTTATTGCTGGCTGTCACAATGCATTTAACATATCCAATTTATGAATAACTCATATTTTAATATTGGTCTTCCAAGTCTCTCTATGAGCTAATTAGAATTTACTGAAAATGCTTTATCATCCACTGAGAAGAAAATTAGGGCTTCCTTGTTGTAGAGTTGCTCAATTTTTTATGATCTGAAAGTAATTTATCCTTGTGGATTAACACAAACCAGCTGTTTTTCTCAAAAGATTCTTGAGACCACTCCCATGTATTGATGTGTGGCCTTTGCCAGTTTTGTTTTGTACAAGAAGACACTATTTCCTAATACTGGAAATGTTAAATAGCAAGAAAGTGCTGCAAAAGACTGCATTTGCAGCCATTTATGTGATTGTTTCTCTTCAAAAAGTACAGTCAGAACCAAAATAAACTTAATTCTAAAGTAATTAAGTGCACATGCAGTGTTGTCACAATCTTGCTTAACAAAACCATATGCCAACAATAAAAGACAACAAAACCAGCTAAATCTTTAGAGTAATTCAAAAGTAAAGATGAAATATACAGAAATCTTGACTACAACAGCTGCACATTTCAATCCAGGCTTTCATGGACTGTTAAGGCTTTGGGATTCAGCTGACTGACTGCCCTGCTGCTGTTGCTGTAGAGAAGGGTTCATGGCAATAATTGCAAATCATTGGAAAGACAGTGAAGTTTTCTTTCACAGTGTCAGCCTACATGATGAGAGTGACAAGTATTTACTTACGTTCTCGAAGATGAGCCCCCCTGAGTCTGAAATGATGACCACTGAACTTTCGAAATAAATCCTGAATCCTGTTTGGCAGTGATGAGTCTGGCACAAAATATTTGCCTCCCAAAGCACTTTCATCGGGAGCCCTAACTCACTGCACAGATTGTGTGCGTGTATTTTTCTCTAGAAAGTTATGAAAGGGCTCTGTAATTCCTACCTACACAGCCTTTCCTTACTTCATGTGAACACTTACTTAAAGGGATCATCTTACGAAAAATAAGTAACTTTTCCACCCTGGCCTTTACACTACAGCTTGAACAGAAGGCTAAGCAGTGCCTAAAGCTTTATTATCCTCATGTATAATTTAATTGAGGTATACTAATGATATTTTGTGCATAAGGCAAAGTTAAATAGGGAGGAAGAGGAGAAGGTTTGGGACAGAAACCAAGTAATTATGGAAGAAACGCAGAAATTTAGTGAAAATGCCAGACAGCTGGGTAATAAAGTAGCTTCCTTCCAGTAATTTCAGGTGTGGTAGATGTAATACTTAGCTAAATACCTCAAAAGCATTAGACATTTACATAGGACTATGATTTTTCAAGTTATTTAAACACCAAAAATCAAGAGACAAGCATTTTATGCCTAAATCAAAGACACATATTCAGATATTTCAAGTAGAAGAACATTTAAGCATTTCATACCATTTTTCAAGTCTTTCTGTAGCACCCAAGTCAGAAGCCTACACACCATAGGCTCACTCTGTAGCTACCAGAGCTAGAAAGATACTTCCCCAGAGCAATTTTATGGCTGCCAAGGTATGTACTGCCTTGCAGAGACACCAGTTTGAACACCTTGAACAGCTCTGCTCCTTGCTATGTATCTCTGCCCAGGGACCAAAGACAGGTGGAATAAATCTGGCCACTGAAAGTCTGCCATAAGAATCAGATTCAGCTAAAATCAACAGAAAAGCTAAGACTGAGCTGGGAAAAGGGCTGTGTTTTAGTAGTAGCAGACAACACCCCCTCCACCCCTCCAAACCTCTGAGTCAATAACACTGACAAGTGGTTAGCACTGCAGAGATTATGGATTTAGGAATTTAGTTTTATCCACCTTGGCCTGCTTTGCTGAGCACATTTAGTGAATGCAAATATCCTTAAAGCTTTCATGCAGGGGCAATTTTGTGCATGCAGAATGAACACCACAGAGAATACCCCCCATGGTAAAATGATGCTGACAGTACCTAGCCTGATTTTGATGACAGTGTTTGCCGCAACACCCAGCAACTCTGTCTGCAAATGGGAAGATAATAATCTGTAATGCTTGCATCCTACCGAGAAATTAGGTCAGAAAGTATATTACTGTGAATCCTCTGTTTCAATTACTTGGCAGTACTTGCAGAAACAGGCTCTTGATCAGGTTTAGGCCTTTTAGTGGAGAAACTAGAAAACTTGAAAAACATGGTGAGGTTTCTAGCAGGCAGACAAAGCTGCTTAAAGAATATACCATCTACAGTCTCCCAAGAATAAGCAAAGGAAGTCAACTTTGCCTATAAATATTTTTATAATTATCAAGCAGCTTTCAAGTGGCTTGTAAGAAATGAATTCCAGTCCACCATAATTAATTCTAAAAGACAACCACCTCTGTGTGCTTAGTTTCTTCTGTTCTTCCTTCCCTTTAGTCTTGTTTGTCTTTACTTTGATGTTCAGCTTTGTTTTCCCTTGGATCATAGTTTCAGTTGCTTTCAGCCTCACAGTGCATCCGTAACTGTGGGACCCAGAAAAGACTGGGGGCAATCAAAAATAACTGTCTGGCCTATATTACTGTAATGAGCCTTATTTTACCACCCTCTGCCACAACTATAAAGCAGTGAGACAGGCAGCAGTAGAACCCAACAGGCCACTAGTAGAATGTATCTCACTTTGCATTGCACTCCAGAACTTGTGTAACTATCTTCTCCTGAGGGTAAATGCTCTCCACCAGAAGAGGAAGATCTGTTCCTCTAAAACCTGTAAGTTCTTTGTTCTTATAAGAAATATATGTTCATCCTGTAGAGAAGTGCAAATATACAAAAAAAAGACTCTGTAACTTACAGTTGTCGAAAAAAGCTGTGAACAGATTTTCCTATCCTAACCTTAGTGAATTTAAGAACTCGAAATGGTCTAATAAATTGTTTTCATGCAAGAGAAGTTTAACACATTTTTAGTTCATTTTTATATTAGAATAAGCTAATAGTGAAAAAGCTTTTAGAGAGAAGTATGTATCAGTATAAAGTACAGTACCACATTCACTACTTAGAATGTGTGTTGCAATAGAGCATCTAGAGCCCTGAACTTATTTTTCCTGAAAATAATCACTAAGTGAAACTTGGCTCTTTTCCTCCACCTCAGATTTACGAAGATACTGTGAAAAATACAGGATATCCACAGCCTTTCTTGAAATCTTTTCCAGCCATAAGTAACTACTTGTGACCCTTGATGAATTATTTCCTCCTCCTTCTTAAGTAATAGCAGAGGATATGTATATGATTATTGATGAATTAGAGTAATCTGTTGGACAAGCAAGCATGTAGGACAGGTCTTTACTTCTGGAAGAATGACCTCTGTAAATACATGACCCTGAAGAAAAAAAAAGGCCAAGCACAGAAAGAAAAAAGCAGAAATAATGAAAGGCAAAGCTGGGCGGGAGAAGGTTTGTGAGTGGCCTTTCACAAGAGAAGGCCCAGCAAAGAGACTTGGGTACCATGAGAGAGCAGAAAGGAGATGGGAGGTGGACTTGAGGCTGAACAGGATACCAGAGAAAGTTCAGAATAATCCTGTGATCATCCTCGAGGTTAGGATACACACAATTTTGGGCTTTCAGGCACATGGTGTGACTCTTGGGGTGTCCTGTGCAGGGCTGGGAGCTGGACTCGGTGATCCTTGTGGGTCCCTTCCAACTGGCAGCTTCTGTGGAGACACAGAAAGCCATCCCAGTGCCTGAATAGTGACACTCCCTCCCTTTAGCCTTCTTAGTCCATTATCTTTCCCCAGTGCTCGTTTCCCCCTCAGCCTGGCACACAGGTGTAGCTGAAACATCAGCTGAAACTCGTGTCACGGCACGACAAACGCGCTCCCCAGCAGGCGGGAATGGGCAGCGGAACTCGCCTTTTCCTTTGGGGATCAAGGCAGGAGGAGGGGTGACTCAGGGAGCTGGCACTGCCACAGCAAGCCCTGCCTGCTCCACGCTGGGCTGCCTGGTGACTGCCGGGGAGCCACTCCTGGTCGTTTTTTAAAAATTTGGTATTTGATTAGTGTAATATTCATGTTACCGGATAGTTTTAGAGTTTAAATTAGAGTTACATCAAGAACACTCAGGAAGGAGAGCATTGGTGAGTATCCTCCCTGGCAGAATTTCCAATTACTTAAAGAATAATAGAAGAAGAAGGAAAGAATAATTACTGCCAACAAAATAGATTTTGTCACTGATTTCAATGACAGTTGAAGATATGCAACTGAATGTCCCAATTGATCCATTTTAAAATGGATATGTATGTCCATTTGTATTTTTATGCAATTTCCATCATATTGGTAAGTAGGCAGAATCTCTGTTTCTTAAATCAGAGGTTACCAGACAGCCAAATAAACCCCTTTATTTCTGGATAGCCTGTGACCAGTTAGATATGGAAGCAGCATGTGCACTACTTGGACTTTCTTTGTCAACAATGTAAAGGCCTGAGAGATAACTATCTTATTCACACTGCTGATCCACCACAGGTAACAGGAATTTTAAAATGTATCAGAGAAAGAAGAAGCTTTATTTAATTTCAATTTATTAATCCTTCTTATCATGTAGCATATTCTCCTGTATTACTTAATCACAGAAAAAATAAACCTAAAGTTTTTTATTTTAAAATTAGTTTCTTGTATATGGTTAGTGCTGTTAGATCAGCTAGATAGATAAAATCAGATAAATAAAAGAGGAGAATGCCTGTACTGATTATGCCTGGAGATACTGTTTCACAAAACCTTTTTCCTTTTATATAACAAGGAGTTTCAAAATCCTTCAATGGAGGACATAAAACACAAGAGGAAACACACCCTAGATTTGCTGATGATATTGCAGCTTGGTTTCAAAGACAAAGACTTTGAAACAGTGATCACAAAGCTGTGAAAGTAATATACATTCTGTTTGAAAGCAGGCCCAGCTATACTCACAAGATAACTTTTGGAACTACTCAGGCCAGTTTTAAGAGCCAGCTCTTGCCAGAGGCCTTCATCCTCATCAGTACTCCAAATTAAGATTTATTACAAAAAGCAATTACATGTAATTTAATATTAAATTAAAATGCAAAGCTAAATCCAGACAAGTATTAGTCTGACAATATAGAGCGAATACAAATGTAGGTGCAATATTATACAAATAGGCAGCTTTAACTATTAATACATGATATTGTTCCACGGAAGAACAGACAGGACCCTGCAATAAGCACTGGTTGAACTGAAAATACAGGGGCTGGTTTACCTGCCATGACTGAATTCTTCTTGATCATGGGGAAATGCCAGGAGAGCTGCCGTGGCTCTCAGACCTTGAGATGCCAGCCAAGGGAACACCTGCTGGCTCCACGATGGGAGCAAGCGTTCCTGTGAAGCCAAAGCACTTGTTTTGTAACTCATGATCTGTTTTCTTTGCTTGCTTGCTTTCCCAAAGGAAAATCAGTCTCAGCAATCAATGAACAACTGCTTCTTCATGAATTGATGATTTTTTTTCAAGAAGGGGAAGAGGAGAAACTTTACAGGTTTAGATTCAAATCAATATACAATATTTTTGTGTGAAAGAGAGCCTTAGCTTAGTTTTACTCTGTCTTCTTTTCAGGCAACCACTTAAAGCCTTAAGCACTATCAGATTATATTTGTTTAATCAGAAAATACTTATTTCCCATGCAGTTGATGAGCATGGAAAATTTTAACCATTTATTAACTTGGTATAACGTAGCATAGTGATCTACTTCAAGAAGTAAAAAATTAGCAAGATGGTGAATCAACACAATTTTGCAGTAAAAGCCAAACCATTTTAAGTGAGAAGCCACATGAAATGTCTGGATTTTTTCTTACTTATTAAATTGGGTAACTTAAGTGACCAGTATCATATTTTCTCTTTTTCTATAGAATTAAGAATTTCTTAGGAGCAGACCATTTTGTTCTCAGAAACAAGAAGAAGACTACAATCTGATACAATGCAATTTTCAAGGGCCAATTCAATGAGTTTAGTGGACATTGATGTTGCCTCTGTCGCCCTGAAAATGACACAGTTTATCATCCACATTCATTGGGCTCTTCATATCCGGGCAGATGTTGTTAAAATTGTACTTGATGGTGTAACCACAAGAAATAAATCTAGCAGACAGGGAATAAAATTTCATCTCCATAGCTTTGCCAGTTAGGCATGTAATTTCTTATTTGCTTTAGGTGTTTACCTAGTCTTGGCAAATGATGGAGTGATTCAAGGAAATTGATTTAGGGGACAAATTGTTAAGCTATCAAGTTCTTAGAAACAGGAAACTGCTTAGCTACTTTTAGATGTCCTGTGTCTTAAAGATAAGCAAGATAATTTTTCATTTGTCTGTGAACAGTAGGTGCTTTTCCCTTATTTTTTTCATTGGATCAGGTAACCTTCAAGACCTTATCTATTGTAACAAATCTGAATGCATTCAGAAAAACCCAGTGCCGTTTACTCTAATGGGACCAGAGCCTGCCCTGTCTATGTGAACATAATTTGTATTCCCCATCAAAAGTGATTTTTTAATGGCCTCCTTAACAAGATAATCCATCAAGGAACTGGTGACAACTGCACCTAGTAACCTACTTAACAGATCCAGTTTGACAACAATTATGCATTATGGCATGTCATCAAGGCAGGGTGTAACTTGATATTAAATATAGCAAACACATTTGATAGTGGACCATAGTTGCTTGAGGAGGCCGAAGGTGGTACCTTCTGAGCAGAAGAATTGTTTGGCTTTGGGGTGACACTGACTTGGGACTGGAATAGAGAAAACATCTACTGTACCTGAGGGTAGATCTGTCACCATCAGATTCAAGTAAATGCTTGAACTTGTGAATGGTACTCAGAGCTGTGTGCTCATGAAGGACTTCCTGAGTATTTAGTTTCATCAGATGCACAGGACAGGAATTTGATGGTAGAGGAGACCTGGAAGAGACCTCATTCAAATTGGCATCTTAGGTGCACATATTGCCTGTTCTGAGTTGATTGGTTCGAATTTTCAGGGGGAGAGCCAATTCTCCCATGTCTCTCTCCATTTTGAAATAAAAGACCCAATTGCTAGTGCTGGTTTTTGTGACTTCAATGGAACAGCAATGAGGGATTATATATGTAATATATATCTATCTTGCAAAAAGTAAATAGCATTAGCCATTAATGATTCCAGTGAACAATTCACTATACATATACTATTATTAATATTCAGGAAAAAGTCACCATTTTTCTGGATCTTTGGCAATATTTTGATATGAGATAACATTTTATCGCAGGGAAATTTGCCTTCTTGCAGTTAATCAGAATTTTGAAACTATTTCACAATACTCAGAATTATTCTGCATCTTATGAATGTATTACTTGCATGTAAGTATTGCTAAATATTTGCAATTGTTAGAAAGTCATAATCTATGTGATCTGTACCACCTTTAAACGCTTGGGGGTTTTAAAGAGTCAAGAGTTAACTTAGTACAAATCAGGTATTTAAAATTTACACCTACATTTCAGGCTCAGTTACAGGAAGTTTGGGATCAGTGTGACTGTTGGTTACCTTACAGACACAAATAAATCTTTCAGGGAGTAGGGGAAATACCAAAGTCTAAACAATATGGAATGGTTGTAGTGTGAAAAGGCATGCTGGAGTTTGTCAGCAAGGATTAGTCTACATTAAAGTTCCTTTGTTCCTTAGGCAGAAGAAAGCAGAATTTATTGGCAGAGATGCAGCTTTTATCAATAACAGACATTCCTGACATTTTCTAAATAACTCACCTTGCCAAAAAGCCTAAGTATACTTAAGGGGACTTGGCAGAATGAACTGAATCACTTCTCCAAAGGATTTTGTTTGAGTGCTTATTTCAGAGGTATGACGTTTTCTTGATTCTTCTGTATCTTACGTTTAACCAAATAAAATCTTACTGTATAACCCAGGGAGTTAATTTCACTGTTTTGAATTATCTAATCTTGGAGATCACTATTAGTGTTCAGTAACACAGGATAGTCTATACCTGAAGTATTCCTTGAAACTTATTTATTATAAAGTTAAGTTCATGCTTTGTCTTCACTACAAAGAACATACCAAAGTATCTGTAATAGGCATATTTTTTTAAAAGAGTAACAACTTTTACCTGCAGGGTGTTTTTTGTTTGGTTTGGGATAATAATGTTTCCTTTTTTCATTCATTAAATGAAATGAACTGTACTGGCAAAACTCCCGTCTTCCTGAAGTGAAAGCTGATAGTCCTGAATGAGCAAAAAAAAATCATCATTTGGAAGAAAACCCAGTTTTCATTCCAAACTACTTTCACTCTGAGAGCAAATTTTCATATTAAATAATTAATATTATATTAATAAGATACTCAAATATCTTTCTGTTGCAACAGTGAAGGATTTGGTGAGAGCAGCATGCCAGATGAAATCATGTGTTGGACCTGCAGGATATTAACACAGCAGCAACCGTTTTGGTTTATCGTGGGTATCAGCCATGAGATGGCAGATGTCTGCAGCTGGAGTGGTGAAACAGCTTGGCTGAGCATTTTGGGACATGTGGAGTAGCTGAAAGTGTGGCTACTGTTGACCCAAAGATAGGCAAAACCATCTGCTGAGGGTAAACGACCTCTGTGAGTCGCATAAGCTGCAGGGGAAGAGAGGCTCTCACAGGTATAGCTTGAATTGATTGTCTTTCAGGCAGGTTCCATCCAGGATAATGTATTCCACAGGTTCTCAGCAGAAAGGTTATCATGTTTCACATGTCCTTTATCAGGCAGGCCCCTCTGGCACTGTGCTGAGCTGTCTTGAGTCTCTCTACACCACACTGTGAACCTGTGGTACAGATGGATCCTGAGTGATTTTTTTAGTGTTGGGAGTGGGATGGGAACATGTCATGCTCATTCACCAGTGGCCGACAGAGTATGCTGGCATTTAAGCATATGCATAACTTCTAAAATACATTAATAACCCACTGACTGCTTAAAATCAATTACTTTGACATTTCAAAACTGTACCAAAAATATTTTGCAACTGCCGCATACCTGTAAAGTACATACTCAGCTCCTTGAAAGAGCAGGTCTTGCACTTTTCAGTCCAGGCCTGTAATGCCAAATCAATGCATCTGACTTCTGTCAAATCTTCTGTTTACTGCATGACTAGGATATATTGTGATAATATATATTAGTAATGTATAGAATTATTTTATCTCATATATTATATAATGTAGATATAAATTATATAATATTAACATGTATTATTAACATTAATACACATTAATATTATTCTTCTACATTTAGTGTATAATTAATGTTAATATATAACTTCATAGCCTTATAAGCTAACATAAAAACATGTGCAAAACTTTTGTCAGTATTATCAAAGGAAACATAAACATGAGTAATGCCAAAAGCATCAGCACAAAAAGGCTACATTGCCTCTTGGAGACACTCAAGAGCTGGGCTCATCCTTCTGCTATGTGACTAGATAAATGCTTGTTGTATGACTGAAATGTAGTTCATAGAATAATGAACATCTGGAGGTCACGTAGGCCAAGCTTCATCTCCTTGGGGATAGCAGTTTAATATTTTTTCCCTTATCTAAGTGGAATTTGCCATGATACAGCTTGTGTTTAGTGTTAGGATTTCTGCTGTGTCCCTCTGAAAAGTCTTCTCTTTCCAAGGCTGACCTAACCCTGCTCACTCATACACCACGTGCCCCAACCCCTTTATCTCCCTGGTGGTCCATGGTGGATCTGCTCTGCTATCTCAACACATTTCTTGTCCAGGGGAGTCCAAACTGAACACAGCACTCCAGCTGCAGTCTCACAACTCCCAAGCACTGGGAAGATACACCTGCCTTGACCTGCTGGCCACACTCCTGCTAATACACCTCTTCACATGATGGGGCTCAATTAAGTAATGTGCTGCAGATGTCTAAAATGACTTCAAACAAACATGCAAATAATCCTTTTTCCCTTATTCTCACAGCAAAATGCAAAATTAGTGCCATAACTGTCTGCAGTATATATTTTCCTATTAACAACTCGACAAAAGCATTGTACTCAAAACTCTAGCATTAGTACTCATATTGCCTCATTAAAATACTATAAAAGTATTCACAGACAAGAAGATTCTAGTGGTTAAATCCTGTGAACATAAACAATAATATATTAATATAAAATCTTGCACTTCATCACTGCCCTTACAAAGAGAACTTTTGTGCAACTATGGTGCTTAAGGAGCTGATAATATCATAGGTTTATATAATCCTTCTTTTCCTTATTATAGTTTCTTTGCAAGCTTCTCAAGCGTGCTCCAACAGGTGATGTATATTTTCCCTGTCAGCTCTCCTCCCTAACTAAATAATTTACTTTGTAATGTAATAAATGTCGGGCGTATGCTTCCCAGCATGGATGCTTGAATCTAACATTCCATCAGAGAAGCTTTGATTATAGGGTTTTTAAAATTATGAATCTACAAGGAGGGCCTGGCACAATTCTGTCATGAAACGAGTATATTGGTGATCTTGAGGTAAATCTCAAAAAATACAGTCTAAAATATATATGAAATTGTATCTCCTTTGACTTCAACAGATCAGGATTTACTAGTTCTCGTTTCCACCTGAAATTGAGGTTGGGTGTTTCCAAATGTGGGTGCCTAAATATATTAGGACATACATATTACATAACATAAAAGCAGTGTTCATTATATGAAGCTACTGTAAAGGTTAGAAGAATCTGAAAATAAAGAACATTACATAAAGGCTCTGCATGACCAACAGTTCTGGAATGCAGACCCCTTCTCTGCAGATTCGTGTGTTTGAAAACATTGTCCCTGGGCTTTAGGACATACTGTTTCAAACAAACCAACCTGCCTCTGCCAACACTGATAAGCCACTGATGAAAACAGGACAGGTGTTACTCTCTGTATTTAAAAACTGAAATTACTCTAGCAAAATTCAGTGGTATGGGAGCTGTTTTTCAAAATTACAACCACTGAGAGATTTTTACACCTTTGAACAGTTGCTGTTCAGGAACTACCATAGAATAAGAAGAGATCTAGTCTATGTATGCCACTTTAAAATTCTATTTAATAGATGGATTACACTTTACTTGCAAAAGTCAATGTTTAGCAATTCCTGTAACACACCAGGCCAATGGGTATCATCCTCTCATCAAACTCAAATAGATCTGACACCTTTTCTGGCCTGGGGGGGCAATTGTTACAATTGTTCTTCATTTCAATTTAAATTGCATTACTAGCACCAGTGGAAAGAAGAGAGACTTTCTTACCTTCTGTTATCTTTCGAAGACCTGTAGTTATAAATTGAACCAGATTTTCTCAAATTACTATGGACTTGTAGTAAAAATTCCACCATCTCTCTACTATTTTTTAATTATGGCAAGAAGATTAATGTACTGATATTTTTCAGGGTATTTCTTGCCTGTAAGCTATAAAAGTATCTGTAAGGCACTCTGTTGACAAACTAGTCTTGCTTTGAAGTGACACTTACTACAAAAGCAAGGAGATTTTTGGCAGAGAATTAAGAACAGTTTCTTTCTCTTTTTATGAGGGAAGAAAGGAGGGACAAAAAATTCACATTTATTTATATTCATAATTTAAATTTTATCTGATTCTTCTTTCAGTTTGAAAGGCTTCCGTTTCAAGCCAGGCAAGTTTTCCTACACAGATAGTTTCAGAGAACCATAAAGTATGTGCCATGACTGCCCCTATTCTCTCCCATTTTTAAAAATGTAACTGGATCACTTTTGGACCCTTGATTTGAAATATGTGGAAAACTTTCTTGTTCAACCATCTGTTATGCTTAATTGCCTTTGCTGAGCACACCACCCCCATAAATACCGGGGAATAAAAAACCACATGATATAATGGATAATATCACAAAATAAGATAATACAATACAGTAAAAATGACTGTACACATAGAAGGAAAGAGGAACACATACTCAGTTTTAAGTGTCAGCTTCAGCAACAGAACCCTGTTCCTGAATTCTGACATAGAAAATTTTACGTCAGATGAGTTGAACATATATTTACAACCTGAAGTTCTAGGACTGATTGTCATGCTGAATAAAAATACAGTCACTATATATATGCATATTAGAACTAGAGCAAAGAGGATTATGGGTAGAGCAACATGATATGATACAGGTTTTCTTCTTAAATGGCATAATGTAATAAATGACTGATGGACAGTTGCATTAACCTCTTTGAAACCTGAAGTTCTTTCCATATTTAGCACACTGAACAATCTAGCCTTTCTTCCTGTTCTAATGCACAGCTTCTATGTGAGTAATTTGCAGTGTAGAACCAAGAATGGAGCCTGCACGAGGTGTACAGCACCAAACTTTGTGTACCAAATCAGACAAGTCCACTGTCTTAAGGTATCTCCATTCTTTAGAGTGTGAGGAGAATTTGGCTTCCATGAAAGGTTTTATTTGACTGAATTGAGTCAGGAGCTGCACAGACAGACTGCATTAACCAAGTTGAAAACACAGGGGACAGAAATGGCTGCTTGTGGGCATTGGTCTTGGTATTGGTGTCTCTTTCCAGGACTGTTTATGCATTTTGAAGTAGACAAACTCGGGTAAAAATCAGCAGAGATATTTGAAGCCACATCCAGGACTAGGATTCTTCTTCCACCCCACCTGAAGGCACACTTTATCACAAACGTATTACCAGCTCCTTCTGGCCTTCTGAATTTTGAACTGTTAGCTTCATGGCTGCACATGAACTTCACTGAAGTTCACCTGAAGACCTCTTGTCCAGTCTGGAGCTAAGGCACTTTCTGGAAAAATGGCTTGGAATCAAACTGAGGAGGACAACTGGCTTCCCAATTGCTTAACATGGACTCTAACATGGACTCTAGACTATTACACAAAAGTTAAACCTAGGGGTCTAAAACTCTTAACAAATTTCAGATTTCAAGTAGCCTAGAATACTGTATTGTTGAACTAAGACACCAGTGTTTCCCATGGCCTGAAATTCCCAATTCCTTTTGTGGATCTGTGCCTACATTCACAGATACGGTCACTGGCAGGGAACAGGTCCTCAAAACGGTGGCTTGGCACTCAAAGCACTGTGACTGTGATAGTTACAGAGTCTGTTTTAAAGCAGCACTGAATTCTGGTAACTCACAGCCACAACGCTTATAAACATATTATTCTAAACTCTCCCCCTCCTTTCCATTTTTCTCCAAAACTGGTGAGTATTGTATCATGTTATCTATTCTGTTACCTGTCACAGGCCACAAAATAATCTGAAAGCACAACCAGACCTGGTACCTGTAAATCTCACATATTCATTTTCTTTGTCTAGTTACAAAATTGTTTTGTATACAACACTGAGGTAAACTTTATGAAGAAATCATAACACTGATTTAATGTATCACATATGCTCCTTTAGAATAACTTGCACTGACTCAGGGCAAGATCTTTTGTGGTGACTAGTTCCTCATAAAACTTCAGTAAATAGGTCCCATCTGGAACATGAGCAGCTCTGTGCTCTTCTTCCTGCTGATGCAGTACATCAAACAAATCCCCCAGACACTCCCCACTGCAGGCTCACTATCTGTCTGGTGGTAGTCATGGAGCCAAAATTGTGGGAACCAGCACTGTAGATCAGAATGAATGTGGAAAAGAGTATGAAAATACAAGAATAATACATAACCAAGAATGTCTGCTAGTGCATAAGTGTCTTAGATTTCACAGCTTAATTCCTACTCTTGCATTTTAAGTGGGTGATTTTCTCCATCCCGTACAGTTACAGATCTTCCCTTAAAGGCTTTTTCCTGTGGCAAGTGCACACTGAGTCCCTGTCATCAGGCTGAGGTACGAGTTCCATTCCATCCCGTATTTCAGGTTTGCTGGCTTGGCGTTCGGCATACTTCTGAAATATGTAAACAACATTTAAGAATGCTGTAAGCACCAACATATAATTCATGAAGCAGAGTTTTCCTCCTCCCTTCCACTCAGAAGCCTACCTTTATCCAGGCTCCTTATGTCATTGTTTACAACCTCTGCACAAGGTGTCTTTATAACACACCTACTAATAGACTCCTCTGCTTCTGAAAACCTCCTTTCATGTTTTTGCCTATTATTATGGTAACTTGAATATTGTCATTATTTGTGCCTAACCACTTTATGCAGATAATGCATTCAAATGTCCTTTTTACACACTGAACAGTACCAAACTTTGTGTCACCCTGTGGCTGCTGAAGCTGACGTCTCACTGCACAGGACAGGAAAAAGAAACCCGTACTTTCAGAGAGGAGAAACTTCTTTCACTAGAGATTTGCATTTTCTAGGGAAGAAATGACTACTGGGCCTGCTTCATCCCCTACCACTCTACTAGTCACACTTCTGGACTTTCTTTTCCATGCATTCATTGTTTTGCAGTAGAAGTAGCTCATGATGTAAGTGTGAGAAGTACGAAAGGAAAAAAGGAAGAAAGGATATACAGAATCTCCTACGGAGATTGGAAACCAAATACCAAGTGACAATGAAAACAAGGCTGACTGGGGATGGGGGCAAAAAAAATAGCTGATTCTGTAAAATAGGTATTATGTCAGGTTCATTCTTTAATGAGGAAGCAGGGTTTAGCAAAGCTCTTCACACTGGTCTCCTGTGAATAATATGTACCACGTCTGCTATTGATCTAAGTAAGGACTGAATATGAAATTTGTAGCATTAGTAGCAGTAGCAGCTGGGGGGAATGTAGTAAAGGGATCTCTTGTACTAACCTGGAGCACCTTATAATAGTAGCAGTAAAACCTGTGAGGCTGAAGTAATTCTCTTGCCATTAATTGTCCTTCTTTAGCAATTTTTCTTGCTTCTTCATCATTTTCCTGGAAAATTCAGATGAAACAATTGAGTAACAGAGCAATCAGTGAGTTGCTCAAAGCTTGGCTAGCGTTAGGAGTTTTATTAAACGGGCTATTCAAATCTGCAAATTTATGTGCAATTACAGGTTGCAAAGGCATGACTGAAATTGCAGATTTGTTTAAAAATACTGGATTGCTTTTACTGTCATACTGGTACCTTACGGCTATCAATAACAACTTTCATTACTAACTGTACAATTTTGAATGCTCTGTTGATTACTGCTGTACTGTTTTGTCCAAGCCATAATCCTCTTCAAAATCAGGTCTGACATCTCCCAGACATACTTGGTTTTACAGAAGACAAATCCACAGCTGTTCTCCTGTCCTATGCAATGGAATTCAACATCTTCCTTTTAAAAATAACTGCTTGAATTCATGTACTTATTCCCAAGCCTTTTAGGTCTAGATTTCAAAGCTTTTAGTACTCTCCTCTGATTCCTTAGGCAGTACTCTCAGAAGAGAAACTTCTCCTGTGTTTTTTTTTAACCTAACAGTACTTTGACTCAAAGCACAAATGGTGTTTTCAATCACAGTTACATTTGTCTGCTTACAGGATCCCAGCCTCTCATTCTGAGCATGTTACAGAGCAGCAATTTTTTGTACATTCAAACAGAACATGCAGTAACTTCTGCTCTAGTCAGGGCCTTAAAAAGCTCTGGCATTAAGTAATATTTAGGAATCTGGTTGTTTCTCTCACAATTACTTTAGTCAGTATACTAAGGCTCTGACTCATGAACTCTTCTGCCCATACCTAAAATAAACTCTTAAGTATTGCCCTAAATAGAGATGGTTACTTCAATTAAGGCCTTCCCATCTTATAATAACAACAGAATGTACTTCCTTTATCCCAGGACCTTGACAGAGTTCATGCAAAATATAAATGTGAAAATACAAAAGAAAGGATTATTAAGAGAAATTGTTTTTATGTTTGTTTATCACTTTGAACATGACTCAATAATGGAACTTACCTTAGCCCATTTTATTTTCTCTAGCAAGTCCTCTAAGTTTCTCTTAACTGGAACATAATGTTTCCAAGGTTTTAATCCAATATAAAAGTGTTCATAGTACTGGGAATCTTGCTTCAATACCAGGCTGTCACCCAGCAAGAGGTATGGAAACCTGTAAGCTGCTACGGTGCCGTCTACATTCACTTGGTATTTGTACTACAGTATGAAGAGAGAGGGGGAAAAAAAGGTGAAATGTTTTGTATCAGAATGGGAAAAGCGACGGTGTAAAATATTATTTTCACAGGCAAGAAGCAACTGTGCTTACTAATTTTCATCTTCAAATTAGTTTTTAGTATTAAGCAGGTGTAGTTTCATGGTCTTCTGGATAACATAATGGAAAAGGGATTTGTTTGCAACCCCAGGCTGACAGTCAAGAACCTTTGTGTCACATGAACTGCCTGATGGGTATCCTATTGAAGTGTCCTGGGATAGAGCAAGGGCTACAGCAGGGAAGGAAATAAAACTAATCTATACATAAATTTAAACAAGAAAATTTATTCTGACTTTAAATCACACCATTTTGTAGAATAATCTGAAGCATATTCTTAAATAAAATAATCTGAAACATGAGACAAAAAGTAACCATGAATGTCCTGCTTTGGCAGATGTTCTTGGCTACTACTGCATTTCTGATATATCAAGCTCTGGAACAGGATTTCAATTGCTATATGTTATAATGGTTTTATATAGGACTCTGTCCCCTTTATGTTTTGTACCTCTGTTGCACAGTAGAATTTGTGTGTTAAAGTACAACAAAAACACTCACCTATTTTTCTAACTTGTTACAACAATAACTCTTTCTGACATCCATAATGTACTTGCAATGGATACAAGTTGCGTCCAATCTTTTTATATTTACCCCAAACAAAAGAAACTCTGATGGCAAGAAATCCAATCTCTCAATCTATTAAAAAATAAAAATTAGCCAAGATGTCTCTCTAAAGGTCTTTCTTCTTGGCTTTCTTTACAAGTGTGTCACGCTAGGACATTGATTACAGGTGGTTTATCTACCCTCCATGGACCTGTGCTCCCACTGCAGAATATTTGTTTACTGATAAGAATTAACAAAAGTAAGCCTTGTCTTTTCATTTGGTAAGAACTTGACAGCAAAATTAATCCAAAACTGTAATTTGCTTGCTACCTTAAAGAAGTCAAAGAATCCCATCAACTGAGCCTTCCCCAACTCTTTTTCTTTTTCTCTGAAGAAGAAATATCCTGTTATTCCAGCATCGAGTAGTTCTGGATTTTCCTTGGATAACTTGACAAGATGGAGGCGTTCTTCTCGGCTGTCTCGACCTCTGAATAAAGCCCGCTCAGTTTTGTTTTCCCAGAAGGGGCCTATGAGCAGTGAGTGATAAGGCAAAAGCAAAGAGCAGTGAAAGGTTCATGGTCTGTTTAATGCAAATAAGGAATTTGGTTTGGCAGTGGCATCACACTCAGAGACACGGTAAGACAGCCATGGTTTCCTATGATCACTTATTAATCACAGCATTAAACTCCCAATTCTGGTTTGAATTTTGGGATGAGAAACTGAGCCTCTCATAAAAGGAAAATCAGAGAATTGCTTTTCCACTCAACAATTTTGTATTTAAGTATAACAACTATCCAACTATCTTGAAAGCTCCATAACAGATTGTAATAAAATATGCACAGAAAATACTAATAACTAAAGTAGTTCTCCATCCATAAAGCCTACCACAATAACCAAATGTCTTTAGTAAAATCCACTTGTTACCCAGCAATTTTGTTAGGTCCTTGAGAAATCACTTAATGATGCCTTAAAAAAGAAAATAAATAGCTATATTGTGTCCTCTAGATACTTAGCAAGAGCCTGAAAGACTTCATATCTGCTTACTGCCTGCTTTTAAAAACATTAAATATGTCCTTCCTCACCTCTGTGCTGAAAATTTCCCTAAAGGACCCACTAAGTGGAGTAGACTCTTATTCTCTCCTAATTGGAAAAGCAGCTGTACTAAATCAGTAAACACATAATGCCTCTAATTGATAGTTTAATTAAAATATTTAATTTAAAAACTAATAAAGAAAAGAGAAACTGAGAACTAATTAAATTAAAAAAAAAACTTCCCACTCAAGTTTTACCCCTTAGGTATTGCTTATGCCATTTGTTTGATCCCTAAGTATTCTTCAGTTTCCTGGGGGGGTGGAAGACACTTGTCAGTGAAGCTGACTCTTCTTTCAAAGCCAGAAGAACAATTCAGGAGATCCCACTCCAAGGTATTTTTTTATACAACGTTTTCTCACTTGAAAGAGGCTGTGGCACAGTATTAGCTTACTTCTTCAGGATTCAAGTTCATTTTTTGCAAACAGAACACTGGGCCACAACGCAGTCAGGAAAAGGGTTACTATTTGATTAGAAGAAACGTATTTGAGTCCTTTACTGAGGAGAAAGGCCTTTTAATAATATTTAGTTTTCCTTTGCCACGTCACAGTAGGTATCTTCTGGATATCTTTAAGTTAAAATTCACATTTGCAAACTAGACTTCCTAAATTTTGGTTCTAAATTATACTCCTCTTTAGTGGCAGTGTTGAAAAGTGTTTGCAATCTGTAAAGATTAAGCTGCTTGTATTAAGAGATCTCCTAGGGCACTCTGAACTGAAGACTTTAACACATTATTTGAACACAACTCGCTTCTTTGACGGAAATCACAAATTCTTTTTAAATCCACCATCTCTAGTTCACCTGTGTTTCCTTGAATGGACAGGAGATCATTCGTGACTCCACGCAGCGTTTCCAGGGTCGAGTGGGTTACATCATACGTTGGGAGGACGATATCTCTGGAATCCACAGAGCCACACCAGGAGATGACAGGTACAGGGGCAGGGGTATCATTAGCTTTCCGATACTCAACTGGCCAGTCTCCAACATTAAGATAAAACTCCACATCGGGAAGACGAACCTGAATGTATACCCAAGAAAGGATAACAACACAAAGAGAGAAGCTGTTTGTCCCTCTTACATATATTCCTCAGATCTCTCATGTCATACACAATCAATACACCCCCTGGATGGTTCATAGATTTAGCTGTGCTTCAGGTATGAATTCCAAGTTTCTGCCCTGCAAGCGAGGATGAAAGGAACACCCAGAGGCCAGGAAACAGCTCGCAGTCAAGCCTTAGCCCCTGCAGCTTTCTCAGCATTTTCATATAGACGGGCCCCTACATATTACCCCTAACACACAGGGGATGGATGGGAAAACAAAAACTAAATCTTACTGAGGACACAACAAATACTGCCATATTTAAATATGTTTATCCTGGAGAAGAGATGACTGAGACGGGATCTTATAAATGCTTACAGCTATCTTTAGGGCGCGTGTCAAGATGATGGGGCCGGACTCTTGCCAGCGGTGCTCAGGGACAGGACAAGGGGAAACAGGCATATATTTAAACACAGGAAGTTCCATCTGAATATGAGGAAAACCTTCCTCACTGTGAGGATGACAGAGCCATGGAACAGACTGCCCAGACAGGCTGTGGATATTCAAAACCCACCCTGGAGGTGATCCTGTGCAACCTGTTCTGGGTGAACCTGCTTTGGCAGGGGAGTTGGACTAGATGTTCCCCAGAGGTCCCTCCCCACCCCAACCACTCTGTGATTCTGTGATACTGCCTTAATAGTCTTACATGATCCAAAGTGATACCTTTCTGGCCAGCGACAGGAACATTTCGTCGGAGAACATCTTGAAGTCTGTGTACTTCCCTAAGGAGCGCCGGTAGATGCGATTATCGAGAATAGTGTAATGAACAATAGCACCTCTCGTTTGGCTGAACTTCGCCGGGATCTCCTTAAGCATTCGCTGGAGGTCAACGGTGGGAAACGAAATGAAGTCTTCTGTAATCTGAGGCTCTTGGGAAGGACAGGACATAACGTCCTGCCAGACCTCAGGGTCTTCTTCAGGGCAGTCACAATATTCGTGATAAACTGGGTCTGTGGAAAACAAAGCACCCAGAGTCTACATCTGTGATTCTGCAACAATCATAATTTACACATTACAGTGGCTTGGCATTTTCTATTCCATGTTTTCTGAAGTTTTCTTGGGAAATCATCCTTCCTATAATTTCTGGAATCTAGCAGTGTAAGTAAGAAAACAGCAACATTCTTCTCCTTTCAGAAATACCAGACTTTGTGTTATCAGGGTGGAATTATTCTGCTAAATGAAGCTCCGTTACTGTGAACCTGCCAAGCACACGGGGGACTCAGAACTGTTTGAGCTGTCCACAGCTACCACAGCCCAGGTACTGCAGTTTAAATAGAGCCTAATTCAGAACTTTGACACATTACATTGTATCAAAAAATACCCTCACCTTTCAAAATATAAGGTGATTGAGCCACATGCTGATCACCATAGAGTATTTCAATTTTTAAACCTTTTGTGACACTTCCATACATCCGATACCGCATAAGAAATGTACCATCATTTCTATCCAAAGGCCGCGGGGTGTAAATTCTGGTGGCTTCTTTTGGAGAAAGTGTTTTAATTATCACTTTAAACTGTGTTCTCCCTGGAAAGAGGAAAATAAAACCAGATAAAAGCATTTTAAGCTATTAGAATCACATCTAGTAAATAAATGGTATTAAGACCATGGAAATTAATTTATTTTTTCACTACTATTTTTTAGTTATACCAAGTTGGTAAAACTAATTTTCAGTGATGAAATACCACCCTATCAAATTTTCTTGGTCATCACATACCTCTAAATGGAAAATCTGGAGGCGGAGATAAAAAGTTAAATATTTGATTACAAGACAGAAGGAAAGCTAACAGTATTTTGAAGCTAAGATTAGGTTTAATACTAAGTTTTCAAGTTAGTGCTCTGAGGAACAATAATTTCCTCTAGAGTAAGAAAGACAGGAAACCAAGTTAAAACAACAGGAGAAAAGAATACTTGCCAGCTTGTGGAAAGGGAGTTGCAGCATACAGGAGTCACATACAAATTGTTCACCTTTGGGCTGCTGCTGACTGTCTTGCACATTTAAAGTCCCAGCTACTGAAAAGCAGGGATAAGAGAATGAGAGTAGAGATGCTCCCTGGACATCTGTCTGACATGTGCTTAAAGATCACCGGCATTTCATCATTAATGCAGCAAGACTTTAACTGGATATGGAATAATTTATGGACATTACAGGCACGCATAAACATAAAGCTGTTATATTCTTTAATTCTATCACAAGTGGTCATTGTCAATTTTGTTTGTAAAAAAAAAAGAGGGGGACAAATTATTCACAAAGCGTGACTAAGTATTGTGAACCAAACAAATACAGTGTATGTTACCACCAAGTAGTATACAGAAAGAAATAAAACTGAAAAAATCCAGATAAAATCAAGATGCTATTAAAATTTGAATATGTCCCAACAGCACCAAATGATTGAGATGAATATTGAGAAATCACAAGTCAAATACTACTGAAGTGACCCATAACAAAGCTCTCTGGGAAAAAGCTAACTCCACTGAAAGAGAAGAGGAAGTAAAAGGAGATTGAGTATTTCACGTAAGTGCAGGTAATTCACTGGAGGCAACAATTTTTTTTTTAATGATTTGCAACATTCATTGTGTAACGGGGCCAAGGTCTCTAAGTTCTACTGCAGCATTTAATTATAACAGCTTTTTGCTGATTTAATTTTTTTCTTTTAATTGGACAAAGTTACCATGGTACTTTCACTCATGTTTGTTTCTCTCAATCCAAAGGAATTTTAAAAAAAAAAAAAAAAGTGTCCTTGTTGAATCACCACCACTCGTACTTCTCTGTTACCCTGAAAACACATCTGGGACAGCATTTTAAGTACAAAATACCTTCCCAGCACTGAAGAGAGACTAAAATATAGACACAGTCAAAATGGGATACTTTAAGAAATCCAGATAATGACATTTGTTTCACGCATTTTTTTTCTCTTGTGCATTTGCAAACGAGGTACTCCATGCATGGAGGAACAAGTGAAGAAATGCAGAGAAAGAGGGAAAATGTAATAAGATATTGATTTAGGCAAATTGCTAGAGAAGAACAAAAAGCCTAGTCACCCTATTTCTGACATGCATACTGAAGAGAAAAGATCTGAAAAGATTTTTTTTCTTCAATTGTTTTACTGAAATTGTTGCTGGTTACTTTCACAGATGGAAATGACAAAATTGATGGAGTCACTGAAGAAACATATGGATTATTAGCATATCATTTAAGAGAGTGAGATGCAAGAGCATCTATCCAGGAACAAACAAATACAGGTCTTGCGTGTAACCATCACAGAAGTCCAAGGATCATGGACAACCAAAGACCCAAAGGGAGGTCCTGCAGTGCCCAGGTACGAAGGTGAGGGAACCAAGATGTCCAACCCTGTTCAGCAGCACTGGAACAAGACCTGGAAGAACTATGCCCTGCTCTTTGAAAGCATCTGGTGACACCTGCAAGAATACCTGGGAGGCCTTGAAAAACATTTGTTAGCAGAGTATGTAGATCATCTGAACAACACTTAACAGCTGATTTTTTTCACCATGCACATAAAGACATGGTTGGCAGTTGTTAAACCTAGGGTAAAACCTTGCAGAAGAGAAAGATAAGGTGTATACAAGCATCCAAAAAAAAAGTCTATGCAGTTTACACTAATAGAAAATTCCGTATTTTCACAGGGATTTTTTAATCTTTGAAATAATTTTTCTAGGGAAATAATAAATTCTGCATCATTTGACATCTTCCTACAAAGGCACATCAAAGAGTTACAGCCTCTGGGTTAAAACTACAGTGCGATGTCCAATGGTGCATATCAATTCTGGTGAACAGACTTGACATTGAGAAAACAAATCTGGATTTAAAATCTATTAATTATGCTATACAAGTTTCATAATGGACCCCAGTAAGTAGTGACCTATTTGACTGAAATTCCAATGCACACAAACACAATTTAATAGATTTGGACAAATTTTACAAATGTGAAACCTCAACTGTAGCTCTTTTGCCTTCATCACAGTGTTCCTGTTTTGCGATGGAGGTGATAAAGTGGATTTTTTGCTATCTCATTAGGGATATTTTGAGATGTATTTAGTTTATACTGGAGAGCAGTGCCTGAATAAATATTGTTAATTGTAATTCTTAATGACATTTTACAGATAGAATGTGAACATTTTAAATCATTCAAGATCAAAAGTTTATAGCCAGGGTATCTATGAATTCATGAAACAGTGCTCATGCACTGGAATATGACCAACTCTACTGCTAATTTTTTTAAGGATCCTTTTCACCCTCCTAAACAATTCTCAGCATGGGACAGCAATCAGCACAGGCGGAGCCAACAGCTCTTCCCTGTCAGCAGCATGCATGCTCTGACTTTGACTGGAGGCCACAGAAGGTCATGGGATGAATGGAGATCACTCCATGCCAGATGGCACTGGGACCTGGAAACTTTCCTGGGATACTGAATTTATTAACATAAATACGAACACACACGAGCACACTGAGATCAAAACTAGGTTCTCAGTACCCATATCCTACCAGTTTATCTTGGAGGATTTAAACTAGCATGAGCAGCCAACTGAACTTCACACCTTTCCACCTTTAGCAACATGTTGTTTGAACCCAAGGCTCTCCCTGTGCAGCTGGTATCAGCCTCCACTTCACTGGCAATGAGCGTGCAGTCGCATCCTTGACTGCAATTACAAAACTGCGCTGACATCCAGCACCAAGCTGCAACAGCAGACGGAGACAGTCCACACCTGAAGTATCCGTGGTTCCGTCAGAAGACATACCCTCTATGTCTACTCCCTGATTCTGCAAGCAGCAGCTTTCTACTAAAAAGACACGAGGAGGCCATCCATACTTGGTAGCTGCCCTCTCAGCACCATCGCTGTGAACAGTAAATAATACACGGAGAAGTAAGTAGCTTCTACCCTATATAAATTGGCAACACAGGATTTCCTCTGGGGCTATCTCAGGGTTATCTTCATTATGGAATCTGTGGCATAGAAGTAATTTTTATTTCAAATTTAAACTATTAATATAGAGTGTGTGGAGTTAACTTGCAAACAGGTGACTGGCATCAAACCACTGGCCTGCGAGAACAAACCCAGTTCCCACCCTCAGGCGAAGTGTCATGGGATGGTTTGCGCTTGTGCTGAGTAAACAAGAGATGAAAATTACTCCTTAACGGAGCATTAGCAGGATAACAGAGCCCAGAGGGCTCTGCTGACCGAGACAGAAATTTTAAGCAACTCGTGTGTGCGGCATTAAAAATAATTGCGTTACCACTTCCCAGCGGGGTACTGGGATTTTACGTCCACTAGCTCCAGGAGCACTGGCTCATTTCGAGCTTGCTGGTTCTATGCTGTAAATTCCATCCTGTTTAGAGCAGACTGCCGGTGAGAGCAGAGGAGGCACTGGGCAGCACCAGAAGAAAGGAGGCTCTGACCATGTGCTCCGCTCGCCACCGGACCGGCGAGTCCCGGGCCGTGCGGGACCGGCGCGGGGGCAGCCCGGAACTGCGATGGCACAGAGACCATCTGTGACCATTCAAAGAAGGAAGGAAGCACAGGAGGAGGAGAAGAGGGGAAGGGGCGGGCAGCTCCGGCCAGCTCCTGCAGGGAAATCGCAGCCCGGGGCAGGGTGTCCATGCCGCGCCCCTGCCCGGCCCGGAGCCCCCGAACGGTACCTGGCGGGGAGCGGGAGAAGTTGCGTCCGGCCGCGCTGACCGCCTGGATGTAGAAGTACCGCACGGGCAGGGTGAGCCCCGCGTCCAGCCCGGGGCCCCACGCCAGGCTCCGCTCGGCGCTCACGGGCTCCGCCGGCTCCGCCGACTCGGCCGGCCGCAGCAGCGGCCCTGCGGCGCCCAGCAGCAGCAGCAGCAGCGGCGGCAACCCGCGGCTCCCCATCGCCCACCGCCTCCGAGCTCCGCCGCGCCCGCTCGGAGGGGTCCGGGGCCTCCTCGGGCCCTGCGCGGCCCCCGCCCGCTCCCCGCCCCGCGGGGCGGCCCGACGGGGCCGGGCAGAGCCGGGGGAGGCGCGGCGAGGGCCGGGCTGTCCGCGGGCTACTGAATCCGGCGCCGCTTTTCCTCTTTCTCCTTCCCCGGGCCGTCCCGCGGTGTCCCCATCGGGGACACATTTTGGGGGCTGAGAGGCTGCCCTCGCCCAGCCCGTGTGCGCCGGACCGCGCCGGCGGCGGCACCGTGCCCTGCCCGCGGGGCTCCGGCGCGGCAGCGGTGCGGAGCCGTGCGCTGCCCGAGAGCCGCGGGAAACACAGCAGAGCTGCTGTGGGCGAGCAGCGGGCTCGGACCCGCTGTGAGAGCGAGCAGCGGCTCGGACCCGCTGCTCTGCGCTTGCCTGTCCCGAGAGGCTTTTCTTCCCTAACTGCGGGCGCTTTGCACGGCGCGCTGAAGAGATCGGGGTGTGTGTCACCCCCCTCAAATAACACGCTGCCTGTGGTTTAGGATACAGCTCAGACGTCAGCTGAATAGCTGGCCTGGAATTTAAAGAAGAAAAAAAAATGTTCTGGCTTATTGTTACTGCCTTGTGTCAGCTGATGTACAGAGATTGCTGTAAAAGGGAAAAAAAAACCAAAAGCCCTGAAATAATTTGTAATTCCTCACGGTTTCTAGTATTTCCCATGGCAACTGTATTTAAAGCAAAGGACAGAGCAGGGACCCTGTCAGGATGCACTGCCACTCTGTTCCCTGTCACTGGGCTCAGCTCCCCGTCCTGGAGAGGAGGCTCAGGCGTGCACCCATGCCCAGGTGCTCCTGAGGCCTGCGGGTGAGATGCTGCAGGTGGCCCTCAGCAGTGCTGTGATGCCTGGTGATGGGGAAAAGGGATCACAGTATTATCCCCTAGAAAATGTAACAACAAAGTAATTTCACGGGTTTAAAATGCTGGGATACAAGTAAAGAGGGTAAAACTCCAATGATTTGTCTCCTAAGGTTGTTTTATCATTTTTACAATTTGCTGATATTAGGAAGTATTTCAAGGTATCAGTAGATGGGAGGGTTTACAAGGCTGTAGGAGAATTAAATGAAGCTTCCGGGCAAACTGGGATTTTCACATGCAAATCAATGAGAGCACAAATGAATTCTGCCTGGTTTTGAATAACATGAACTTCAAGTCTCTGTGCATACAGACCGTGAAAAACAGGTTCCTTGAAAGAGGAATTATCAAGTCTGGTTTCCTCCTTCCTTTTGTCTTGAGTCTTCTCAATTCCCTCACTTCAGATAGCCACAGATCTCCACCAACATACCATGTGTGATACTCCCAACAGAGAGAAATCTTGTGTAGTGTTGCAGGGTACAGGGCAGGGCTGAGGTCAGGTGGGGACATCAATCTGCAGATCAGAGTCAGTCCCTGGGAGGGGAACTGGGGTCAGACACTGCTGTGGGATAGCTGCCTGGTCCTGGCGATGTCACCTGCAGGTAGGGCCAGACTCAGCAGGGCCCATGGCTGGCCAGAGAGGGCAATGGAGAGGTGGAGACCAATGACCTACAGCATCAGTGGGGCAGGGTCTGGTGGCTCCAGGCTGGGCTGAAATGGTGTCCTGAGCCACGGGCAGGGAGAGCGGCGGGGAGCCCTGAGGAGATGGGGGGATCAGGGCCTGATGGTGCTCTTGGGCCTGTCCCCGGGAAGGAGCCACCCCTGCTCTGCTACAGACTGGGACCAGCTCTGAGAGAATGGCCCCGGGGGTCCTGCTGGGCAGTGAGAGGGACATGAGCCATCAATGAGCCCTGGCAGTAGGAGC
Organism: Acanthiza pusilla; assembly: GCA_036630365.1. Classification (NCBI taxonomy): domain Eukaryota; kingdom Metazoa; phylum Chordata; class Aves; order Passeriformes; family Acanthizidae; genus Acanthiza; species Acanthiza pusilla. The sequence goes on from JAXCHO010000018.1 coordinate 1,248,784, forward strand.
GGCCAACAGCAGCCTGGGCTGTATGAACAGGGGCAGAACCAGAGGTCGAGGGCAGTCATTATCCTCCTCCACTCAGTACTTGTTAGACCACATCTAGCTCCGGCATCCAGCTCTGCGCTCCCCAGTACAAGACATCAATAAATTGGATCAAATCCAGGGGAAGCCACTGAGACAGCAGAGCTGGAGCACCAGCCCTGTGAGGAGAGGCTGGGGCAGCTGGACTTGTTAAGCCTGTTAAGAGATACTTTCGATGAGGGGGTGGACCTTACAGAAGCCCCCAGGAAGATAATGAAGTGGTGCAGAAGGTTGAAACACAACTGGCATGAGTTGAAAGAAGAGATGGTCACCCTGTAACTTGTCCATGTTACAGACAGAGGCACAGGTTGCCCAGAGAGGCTATCCAGTCTCTATCCTCAGAGACTTTCAAGTCTTAACTGGACGAAGCCTTGATCAGCCAGCCCTGACCTTGAAGCCAATCTGCTGTGAGCAGGAGGCTGGACCAGAGACCTCCTGAGGTCACACCCATCCTGAGTTTTCCTTTGATGAAACCATGAGATTTCTGTCCCTTCTTTCAAATGTCATCAAGATAGTAGAATGCTCAAAAATCATCTGGGTACATGCATGACCTACTGGGTGGACAGAAGTCTAGACAGAAAAACCACTTTGGTTCATAAACCATGTTTCCTTCTGAAGCCAGGCTGAGGGACTGCATCACCGAGCTCAGGTACCACAAATACCGGCTGTAGTAATTAAGGCTGAAAGACCATGATGAGTCTCACACACCATCACACGGCACGTGGCAGCCAGGCTTCACTCAGGCCTAATTACAGCTGAAGGGATTTTCACGTGGAGCTCATCACCTTGTAAAACTACTCATCAAACACTACCCTTGGCCCCTACGTGGAGTATTGGCACCTCGAGGCAAGTTGCAGGCATATGGCTCTCTAAGGGCTTAATATGTCTTCTGTAAAGATTCTGCCTCTGATGCAAAACTATTTTGTGCTGGAGACTCATCAGCTGGCTGGACAGAAGGCGGCACATCCTTCCTGTGCAGGAGGCAAGCCTGAGCCCAGCAGCTGATGTGACCACTGGCTACAGCTGCAAGATGGACCAAGGCTGGCTGCCCTGCTCAAACCATGGCTTTGTTGGCCATCAGCACCCTGATGATGTTGGCAACCAGGCTAAGATGCTGGCTTTATTTTTTTTTCAATGGTCTGTTGCATTCAAGTAAGTGAAAAACAAATAGAGTACCAATACATTTTTTCATGTGAATGCAGAATTTATTTAAAAAAATAGTTTTAAATATTAAAATCCTATACATTATCAATATTTATAGAATATATTTTTTTGCTAAAGAAAATCTTGGAAGAGTGGAAGTGTCAAAATTTGGCTCTGCCAAACTGAATGGAACTGATTGCTATTCAAAAGGTGTTTCTCCCTATGTCTTCATGCAATTGACTGTTAGAATGCTGTTATTCAGTGTAAATTCTAGTTTGCAGATCCTCAACCGGCTGCAGTCTTCTACAACAGATTAACAATCAGAAGCAGTTTTTACTTGCTTACATTAAATCAAGCCACCTGATTTGCTGTCATACACAGCACAGCAAATGAAAAAAATTTATGCCAGCAAGGTGAGCACTTAATCCGACTACTGTTGAATGGGTAGAAAATATTTACAAATAAAAATGTTCTAAACCATCCACCTCTAGTCAAGAAAAGCTGTATGACCATTTACTTCCTTTATAAACATTTCTTTTAATATTCTTTACCTTATGTAGGCTGGTATTGCCAATTTTTTGATTAACGTATTTTGCAGACATGTACAACAGCAGGAATTCCGCACAGATACTCAGCTGGTTTTATTGTCTGACCCTACAGAATCCTGTACATAGAGAATAGGGACATTTACATAAAAACATAATTTCTCCTTAGAATACCAAATTTTACAAGACTGCAATTATACAGTAGTCATTTCCTTCCAGCCTATGTCAGCATATTCTTATATCCTTGTGAAACAGGCATATTGTAGACATCAATTCTGACTATAAATACACATTTATATTAGTCCTTCTATGTACAACAAAAGACAAATTACCCCAGCATAAAGTAATAATACTTATATATCAGTACAGATTTGAACTACAGACCCACTTCTTTAACGAAGTTTACAGTATGAAAAAATAAGGATACCCCTTACCTACTGTAATATTTTCATCTTTTAGTTTCTTGTGGAGTAGTCGGTGATACAAGCATTGCTTCTTTTGTGTAAAATATATTATTTTAAAATACTGGTATACTGTCCTTCTAGTTAGAAAAATATAATTATGTCCTACAGAAATTTTATTGGATTAAAAAGCATATAAAAATATGGACCATAATTTCAGACCATATGTGAAATTAGAAATAAAGTAGAAGAAAATGCATAATTATTTTAAAATAGTATCTTTTGGCTCCGTGAGCCACATTTGATTTTTCATAAAAAGATAACAAAGCTTAGTTAGAAATTTAATGGCCAGGGACAAGTTTTGGCTACTGAGTAATAATGCTACATTATTGGTGTGGCTGAAGAAGAGCCACTGGAACATGTTTACAGCCATTCAGTTTGGAGGATAAAGAGTATTGTGGTCAAAGCAGGAGCAGTTGAAAAATACCAAAAAGGGTAAATATTTTTATATTTTGAATTGTTAAAAGTGTCTGACTATTAATCGAAATTAACCCATTTCTAAGTCAAAAGCAGAAATCTGGCCAATCATGTCAACTATAACCAAAGCTGTGCTGGTTATGAATCTCCCATGTCTGGAAAGCAGATTTCCATGCTCAGCTTTTTTTGGTCAGTTTTTCAGTGCTGTACCCTGTGTTGAGCTTTTTTTCCTACACTAGAAGCACTTCTTCAACTCACATTGCTCACTGCTCTTGGAATGCTGAAAAGTCCTAGTGTGGAATCTGCCTCAACAGCACTGCAGAACAAATGCCACCAGGGACATTAATGCTATGCTTCCCAGGAATGCAAAACCAGAAAAGGAACATTCATACACAATACGCTGCAAAAATTTAAGAGGTTTCATTTTGTGAGGATATTTGTTCAGTGGGATGGATTAGTATTATGATGCTTGATAATGAGTAAGACTGGAGAAACAGCAAATTATCAGCAAAGTAACTTCTTGGTTTTCTGCTAAGTTCTGTAAGAAAAAGCAGCTCAAACTAGAATTTATCCATTCCAGCACTGCATAGCTGGCAGGAACCTAACTACTGCTTGCTGACTCAGAGGAAAGCCATCTCTGGACTTACACTGCCCAAAGCTCCACAGCTGTTTACCTTCTATTATTTGGGGAAGAGATATTTTAACATTGTTTTTCCCTGCTAAGAGAAACAGGAATGGTGAAGTCACACATTTAATACAAAAGTCAAATGCTCAGCTAATATAACATACTAGCTCCTTTGAAACTAAGGAAGTTGTACCAATTTATAGCAGCACAAGAACAGGCTCAACGTATTTGACATGTTTTTGCCTGCCCAGAAACTACCGCGCTATCGTGCCCTCTTATACCATAGTCCCTTCATAGCTCTGATTCTTTATCTAGCTCATCTAGGTAATATTCATCATCGGTGGTGGTATCGCTGTCTGAGTCCGAGTAAGCGGCTGGGTCTTCCATGTAGGTATCAGTCAGCTCTCGGGGAGACGACGCTGATGACATTTTACTCCCAGCAGAACTCGAGCTCAGAAGCTCAGGCCTGTTTATAGAAGGGTTCTCTGTATCTCTGAAAGCACCAGGGTTATTAAGAAGACATGGTCTCCATAATCGTCCTTCTGTGAGTGACCTCTTGATATTTTCCAGGAAAGCCAGCTGTTGCTCTTTGCCAAATATACCAAATTCCACAGACGGATACATTAAATTCCTAGTGCTGTAACATTTCTCATCGTCTGATGCCCAATTTTCATTCTCATCACAAGACAGCAGTTCTGAGTAAGATTTATATCTCTTCCCATGTATGCCATCTTTGGGCAGAATATTGCTTCCTGAGGCAGAGTTCTCAAGGGAATCTCGGGCACAAAAGCTCTCAGAGAGGTGACGCTCACGCTGACTTTTCACATGGCTCTTGCACAACTGATAGCCATTGAGGTTAGCGTTTTCTAAGCCAGGAGGCTGAGAGGTATTTTGATGCTGACCAAGCACTGTCTGGGAAGTCAAATTTTGCTCTGGACATGTGTCTGCCTGCAAGCAGCTATTTACATAGGTGTTTGAGTTTTTGTCAGTTAAAAGTGGTGAGGGAGGAGTGCAGGCATGACTGCTAGTTCCTCCTTTCTCTTCATCCAGTGGGTATGAGGTAGTAGCACTGGGAGTGATGGGCTGGATTTTGCTTTCTAACACGAAATCAAGCATTTGGGAATTCTTATTTCTTGTGGTTACTGCTTTATCTGGAAATAGGGTTGTGAGTCGTGGCCTATTTTCCACTTTCACTGCAGCTTTTTGAGGACTGATGGCTTCCTTCTGGGGGTATGAGCTTGTAAAAGGCCTCCTTTTGGTGTTAATGAGCAAAGAAGGATCATTCTGATTTTCCGTCTTCTTATTCTCAGCTGTTCTTGGTCTTAGCATATTCTTGTCAGAGTTCAGACTGTGATTCTGATTTTCGTTGTCCAGCTGCAGGAATGGCTGGTGGGAATCCACTGAAATCAATGAGTCAAGGGACATGTTGACCTCTAAAGAAGTGGCACTTCCATCATTCTGTGAAAAAATGTTACTTATGTGTGGTTTGGGGGGTAAATTTTTACTTGAAAATTTACGACTTGTTTTGTAAACAGCTGCCAGTTTGTTTTTAATTGAAGGTCTGTTTTTCCTTTTTTCTATATCTTTGACTTTGTCTCTTGTGCAGTCAGAGAGAAGCTTGTTCTCATCTTCTGCACTCTGTGTTGCCTTCTGATCTTGTGTAACCCTGGCGACTTTAATGTTCAGGTTGCCTTCACTATGCCTCTCTGATTCCTGAAAACTGCTGTAAAGTTTACCCATATGAGAACTCTGTGAGTTTTGCTCTTTCTTAGTTTTTGAATTCTTTACTTCATCTGTGTCTGTGCTAACCACTTTGTCCAGCTGAAGTAATGGATCAGCACTGGAAGCTGTGCTTACCTCAGATGCTTTGCTCTGAGACTCTGGAAGGACTTTGCTACAAAAGCTTGAACCATTTTCTTTTTTTCTTGAACTGTCAGCCCTTAATTGCAGTCCACTAAATTTATTACTACACAGAGGGGTGGTTCGGTGTAGGAGATTTACTCTCTGCTTGACTTGGGTACTATCCCTGTATGTGTCCTCCACGGGAGTAAGTGGCACATCATCATGCTCTGTGCTACCACTCCTTCCAAGGGAACTCTTCTCTCCTGAGCGGAGGAGTAAACTGCTCAGATTTTTCTTGTTGTTCACTTTTGGGGGCTGAGAGCAACTTTCAGAGCCTCCCTTCTGTATAAGATTTTTATTTGTTGAAGTAGAATATAAAGGATTCTCTAAATGTCTGCCTGGCTTGGGAGGGGTTGATAAAGTGGACATTAGTTGTGTGGCTTTTTGTAAAATTTCTTTCTTTTCTTTTAGATGTATTTCTGTCTTTTGGTTGCTTGAAGCATCAGAAATGGCCTTACCTGACTTAGCCACTGCTCCAGTGGATTGTGAGCCACCAAAAGAAATCTCTTTTGTCACCACATCAGAAAGCACATTTCCTGCTAATGAAAGATATGCTGAATTGTCTTTCTTGTTAGGTACTGCACTCACTGACTTCTCAGAGCTAGGGGATAAGTGAGAATTCTCTTCCTCACTATCAACAGAAGTTCTTAAATTCTGAGGTGTGACCAGAGCTGAAGATACTTGGTCAGAAGAATATGAAAGCACCTCTTTTTCTGAAGTAGTAGGGAAAAAACCATTTGCTAAACTCACATTATCTTCATTATTCTTGTTTTGTATTCTTGGTGACTGAGGATTTTCTTTGGGACAAGGTAAATCTGCATCCTCTGGATTATCTCTAAAGAGGCTACAAAATGTTCTTGAATGCCTCCGCGGTAGCGTGTAATAAATGGAAACTAGTTCATGATACTTGACATGATCTTCATCAACACAAACTGTAAATGTGCTTGTGGTTTTATACTTCTGCAAAAAATTTCCCCCCTCCTTATAATCTGAAAACACAGAGGATTCTCTTCTGCTTAGATGTTTACATCTGTCTGTCAGATCAACTGATGTACTACTACTTATTGAATCATTAACACCTTTGCTTAAAGGACTGGGGTAATCTTTGTTACTCGTAGCAGCATTTAATGATGCTGATGTTAAAAAGGAACATTTTGGGTCTAAACAAGACACATCTCTTTGATTAGAATAAAAGGTGTCAGCTCTGTGCGGGGTTGCAGATCTTAAACAATCGTATGTTGTTCTACTTTCTCTAGGTAAAGAGATGGGCGTATCTGACATAATACTACCAGCAATGCTAGCTGATTTTCTAGGCAAAGTGTAATAAATAACAAGAGGGTCAGAAGATTTGGAGCTGTTTCTGACAGGGGAGCCGGTAATGCTGCAGCTACTGGTATGTCTTGGTGAGCTGTCTTGCTTGTGAAACCTTCCGATACAAGGTGAAGTACTCCTCATTTTTCCAGTTCCTTTTTCAAGGCAAAAATAACTTAAACTATTTTCAGAGGTATTGGGGTCTCCATCAAAACTATGCATATAGGTATTTCCAGAATTTCCATTTTGCAGAGAACTAGTAGTGAATTGTCCACTACAGTCTTTAGTAACTAAAGTGCTTGCATTTTCCAGTGTTTTCTGTGAAATCTCTTTGCTAACACCTGTTCTGCTCACTAGAGCTGTTTTCCCCCCTTCTGCTTGAGATTCAGTAACTGTGCAATTTACTGAAGAGCTAGATAGTGTTCCTAAGCATTTAGAGTTGTCTTTATGAGAAAGTGCTTGTGGAGAGCTTTGTGAGAAATTAGATGAGAACTCAGGAGGACAGGACAACATGCCTTGACAGTTTGCTAATTTTTCAGTGGATAGAGCAGAAGTAACATTCAGTAGTGCGGACTGTCTCTTTGGAGTAGCTTGGTTAAGGACTTCTGCACTCCGATTACCCTGTTTGATGCTCTCTCTTTGCGCTGCATAATGCAGATTATGTTCCCATTCTTTCTGACTTGGAAGAAAAGATTCCTTCCTGCTCTCATCAGCTGGAAAAATACAGGGAGGCTGACTGAACACACCGTTGGGTGGGCAATCATTTTCCTTCATTTCTACATTTCTTTTATCACCATTTGATGTATAAATTTTTGCAGTATCTCTGGCAATGGCTTGAGTTTGTCTCTTTGATGTCATTGTGTTAAAGAGAGATACATCTCTTGGCCACATGGCAGAAGCAGGGCTGTTAGAGGAGAAACTCCGGGTGTTGATGTAGCTTGTACCTGCTTGTTGAGGAGCTGACTGTAACAGCATATCTTCATCTGGCTGTTTCATACCTTCAGCCTTTTCCAGGCCTGTAAAGCCTGCCTTAGTACTCCTTTGGGTAACGACAACTGAATTCCTGTTCAGTCCTGTAGGTTTTGTTTGGTCCTTTGAATTAGGAAAGACTGACTCATCATTTCTGATACCAGATGATGCAACTGAAGAGTTACAACTTACCCAAGGCTGAGAGCCCTCAGTGAATTCTGAAAAGGTTCTGTTTGTGCTTCTTGTCATCCTTTTGATACTTGTATTTTCTGGAGAGTACATGTGAAAATCATTCTGCAGGCGCTGTGAACCAAACTTGGCATTCTTTGTATGTGCCCACTGCTGGTCATTTAAATTAGCCATAAATACTTCAAAGTTGGCATCAGGGGAAATAAACACTTCATCATTGTAACACTGAGGAATATCAGCCCAAGAAGCATAGCTGTCTTTTCTTCCATAAGAATTTTTGTGGTTTGCATACAACTTGCCATGAGAAGAGGTATCTCTATAGTAGGATCTAGAGAGGTTATTTTCCGATTTGTATAAAGGATAGTTTTCCCAGTTATCAAAGGGCAACGGAGAAGTAGCTTTGTCAGGGCAACTAACTCTACTAAAGCAATTACTGCTTGAAATAGATCTCCTGTAGTGGTGTTTTGAGTGGTAACTTGGGTATTTCTTAGTTTCTTGTAAAGAGCTGGGATATCTACCATGGTCTGTAGCATGAAACTCCATCAGTGATTGAGTTCTAAACATTTTCTCTGGAGTTTGTTCGGAAGAGTCCGGTGTGTTGTTCCATACAATGGAAGACAGGGGAATTCTCTTTGGGTTCTGTCGACCAAACCTTGGTACAAAACCATTCTTGCTCTCCCTTGCCAATGGATGCTGTAAACTAGATTCTGATAGCTGATCAGAAGATACTGACGATGGACATCTCCGAAGGGAACACACAGAGTAACTTCTGCCGGCTGTACCCCTGTTCATACAACTCTTGTGCCTAAACCCGCTGTTCTGCGTTACGGAAGGGGGATATAAGCTCCCTTCTGAAGACCGTCCGAAAGAAACAGAAGACAGCCTCCGACGGTGCAGGCGAGGATTTCCATTGACTGCATCACCGTAACTGCAATCTTCCTGAAAGGCTGTCTGGTGCCAGTTTAGATATGCACTGTGTAACTTCCTTGGTCTGATGAAAATCTTGTGTTCATCTTTGGCCCTCAGTGTTCTCAGTCCATCTGGGAAAAAGGTGCTAGGCATGTCACTCCAGTCATTTCTCTGTTGCCCCCTACTAGCAGACTGCCTCTTTGAAGTAGGGAATGCACTACTACTTTGAACGTTTGATGCACTGCTAGTAGAAACTGTCCTGTCCAAAGGGTCTTGGGCTTGTTCCTGGGCCAGCTGGTCATCCAGATCACTTAGAACTACACAGGGGGAAAAAAAAGATAGTTGGTTTTGTGTTCTTTAGTAATCTTCTGACTTTATGTTAAAAAGTTTCCTGTACTACATTAATAATCAGAACTGGCTTTAAAAGGAGTCAGCTTCTCAGCATTCAAAACCCTTCCCAAACCACACATTCTTCCTCCATAGGACCTTTCAGCAGTCACCTATTATGACTACAAGACAAAAAATGCACTCCTCCATGACTGCTCTTTATGTAAATGTTAGTTTTCATGCTATTTAAAAGAAGAACAAAACAATTTGAAGTCTGAGTTCTCACTCACACACTGTATATGTGTGTGTGTGTGTGTGTGTGTGTGTGTGCGTGCATAAACCTTCCAAATATAGTTTGTAAGCAAAAAAATCCATGAAAAGGCAAACATGGACCTTTCTGTGTGTTCACAAAGCACAGTTATGATGTAACTGTAAGAAAACAGAATCCTGCATCCATCAACAAGCATATTCAGTAGTCTGGCATGTCCATTGTTTGTTTCATTCATAAAAGAAGTTCTCTTCTGATTTGTAGTCTATTACGTTTAAATGAGCACAGAAAATGACATTTTCTGGATAAAAACGAGTAATTAAATAGTTAGGAAGCTATGAGTCAATCTAGTGACAAATATGTATTTCTATACATATATATAGGCAACCTCATGAACTGGAATTAAACACTATATAGCTCAATTAACCAAGATATTCAGTCAGAAGACTAAGTGACAGCAATGTATTAAAACTATTTTTATTGTCAAAACCAATTATGCCCTTGCTAATTGTATTCTTCTGGTGTTTTGAAAATACCACACATAATATATAATGGATATGACTGTTTTGTTACAGAATTTCCTAATCCACTTAAATAAATAAGACTGACCAATCAGTCATTACAGATCTGTGCTAACCGTACAAAATCATTAAGAAAGCACTGGTAAGTATGTATAGTTGGAATAAAAGGTGATCCAAAGGCACTAAAATTCTCCATTTTTCTAAGTTTCTTTTCAGCACACAAAAGAGAAGACTCCTGAGAAATTCAGAACAAGAAAAAGGATTAGTTGTTTCTGAGTCTTCCATTCGGAGGACATGAGCCAAGCTAAAAAAGAACCTGCAACTCTTGACTGGGGCTATAAAGGCTCCCAGAAAATTAACTGAATGTCATAATGCCTCTTGCTTCTGTAGTTTGTGGCTTTACAGTTTATAAAACCAGGCCCAGTAATTCGTCATTATCAAAATTATGCATGCAGGAAACTGGGATAGAATTTTTCTCACACAACCATATGTCTGCATCTAAAGGGTGCATTATGGGCTCCTGACAGAAACTGCAGAGAGATCTGTACACAGTTACATGTGATTCTTCTGAACCCTATCAGTATGAGATGAAATACATTCTAAGAGTGATCAGTGACATCTCTTGAAGTGAATGTCGGAGTAGACATTCTGCTGTCAAAGACAACAAAAAGTAGCCACTGCTAGAAAGTAATGAGCCATATCTTTACAGTCTGTGCTTTTGCAGAAAATTCTCTCAAAACCACAGTTGCTTCTGGTAACAATACCATCAGAACAAAGTAAGAACACACACTTACCACTGAAAATCTCCTTCTCTAGCTGTTCATTCCATTCCAGTGTACTTTTCTCCACTGTTTCGTTTTGGTTTGTCTCAAAAGAAGGACCACTTGTTTCAGTTGACATTGGGGAATTACACATTTCAGCCTGTTAAAAATTGTAAGGTAACATGAGTTCTACAGTTGGGTTCAAATCACATTTCCCATGTCACATCACAAACTGTGTCACAAGTCCCAGAGGTCAGCAAACTCTGTCAGTCCATCAAATAATGTATTATTAAAATACATAACTGAGGGTTGTAAAGTTGCATGCATTTTATAGACTTCTACTCATATAATAGGGAGAATTACTCACCTTGTCCTCATCCTGTAGCATGTTTTGGATAAGGGCATAGTTTACTTATTTTATCCAAATGCATCCTTAGTGCATTGCCTTCCTTATTGCATAGTATCTCTCAATTTAGTGTTTCCCAATCACTTCTTCCTTGTCCAGTGTATTTTAAAATTAATATACTGACCTCCCAATAGAGATTTAATAATTTAACACTACATTCCATTTGCTTATTGCAAGACAGCACTTAGTGGTAAAAGTGGGGAAAGGTCATCCTGTTCCCCATTTGTGTTTGGATTACATGTTCAGCTGGAGAGGTTCTATCCCACTCATATTTCTCAAACAGTAAAAGTGCAGAAAACTGTTTAACAGCTGAATTATAGCAGCTAAGACTCTTCCTCCTTTTTTCAAAAAACCTCACTCTACTATTTTGTTCACGATATTCATAATATTTTACTTGTCTAGCTATAATACAGCTTTATATAATATGTTTATATAACAGGCAGGATTCTCTAATAAGATCTTTGCTCAGTTATATATTAATATAGATTATCCCTTTGTTTTTGAAATATGAGAGAAGGGAGGTGGCCAGTTTACATCCTCTGTGCCTTTGATTATACACTGTATACTGTCTTAGTCCCCTCTGTGGTTATACCACCCAATTGAAGACAAGGAAAAACATGTTATACAGGGTAATAAAGTAATTAAAATAGAAAATATCATCCTTGGAAGAAAACCTGTTATTTCAACAGCATGCACTTAAATGACATAAAAAAAAAATCTGCTGTTTTATTCTTGAAATGAGCTTCTGCTTATAAAATGGAACATCCATCCATCCAAAAAAAAATTTCCTACTTCAAAATTTACATTTACATGGTAACTCTGTACATGAAGAGGTTCTAGCTTACTGCCTTTGCAGGCCAGCTACTCTTTTTTTCACCCTTGTACAAATGAAATAAAACAAAGTAAATACACTAGATTATTGTTTAGTGTGGGTTTTGATCTATTTGCAGGTTGGTTACAGCTGCTAAAATATGTGAGGGTCTTGACCTAGGAAAAGATCTATGCAATTATTCTGTTGTTATGAGAGAACTGAAATCTGGCAGAGCTAGACTCAGGGCCTAGCTAGGAAAGCTTTTGACTCTTCTAGTTAACAGGCAAGTTCATTCTACTACATGCAACAAATTCACAACACAGACATTTTACTCAGCATTTGAAACAAGAACTGCAAGAATACTATTTAAACAGGTGTTAAAGCAACAGCCTAAACCAAGGGGACTAGTTTTTGAAAAACCTGTATTTAAACATTGCAGATAATAAATTGATAAGATACTTACCGTTGCCATTTCTTCCACTTTTGAGGATGGGCTAGCAGAACTGTCATATCTGTAGGCAGAAGGATTTAAATGTTGGCTTTGAAAAGGAACTTGATGCAATTTCATCAGGTAGTGAATGTCCAGCAGTTTCTCATTTTAACAACTATTGAGAAGCATCTGAAAAAAACTTGCTCTATGAAGAATTCATTCTTACCTCCCACCCAAAAAAATCCTGCTAAAATAAAATGCTGGGAGAATGTACCATTCAGTTTGGCCTTGTCAGCTTGCTCATAACTGCACAGACAAAAATGAACTCAACCTCCTGACATCTCAGTGTCTGCAACAGCATTTTGGTATTCATTCCTTTTCCAAACAACAATTTAGTAGGTACTACTCATAGGCTAAGTTATATACTTGTAAATCTCTGAGTGGTTTGCATCTGCAATTCTATTGCTTTTCTCTTCTATTTCACCCTGCTCAGATGCAGAGCTATGCCCTGCCCCTGCAAAGGAGGAGAGACAGACAGCAGATCGTTTTTTGTGTGAACTTCGGAACTTGCTGCTATTCACCTGAAACAGCCTTTATTTACCAAGTTTTAAAACATGGTAGAAGGTTCACCTGCTTTCCTAAGCTATTTAAGACTGCAAGGGCTTGGCAGAGAACTGAACTGGCTCGAGTGTCCGTGAGTAATGCAGTGGTTAGAACGAGCCGAGAAGCTGTGAACATAAAAAGTACTCTGTTCAACGGGGTGACTAGGAGACAAATACAAAATAAACTAAAGAAACAAGAAGGGGACTTGACTTCACTGAGTCTATTCGAGTCTGCAGATCCTTATTTTACAACTATGCAAACCCAGTCCCTACAAAAGCCCTGAAGGAAATGTTGTTCAGCCTGTGCTTATTGACAGTTCTTCCTTGTCTCAGAAACTGTTTTTTCCCAGGAAGTTAATTCTTGAGAGAAAATGAAGTAGGGAAAGATGGTTCTGCTCAGTCCTGTTTGTCTCAAAGTCTTTTTGAATGACCTTGTTCTTAGGCTCTTAAAACCTCCTTGTGCTCAGGCAGACTACTTTATTGTGCTTCAACAGCAAGTATAAACCGGCTTGTTGGCAAGTTCTTTGTGGCCCAGCCTTTCCTCCTGAAGTGCTTTGTCATTTGTTTGCAATGTGCTTGCAGGCAGGGAAGAACAGTTGAAAGGTGCAATTTGTTTTTGCTTCTGTAATTGTGAACTGTAAAACCAGGATTCCTCTCTGACATGGGGTCCAACTGAAACCAAACAAGCCTGTTGATTTCAGTGGGCTTAGGATTTGGCTAGACAGTCTGAATCTGAAATTCCTAATTTTTCCTTGTAGCTCTGAATAAAAACAGCCATTAAATCAGTGGGTTACCTCTCCCTTTGAATGAAGTTTACAGAACCGGAACTCAGAAATGTATGTAGCTCTTCCTTTAAACTTGAATAAAGTTGAATGTTTTTAATGCCTCTAAAACGAATTAAGAACGAAACTTATGTTTCAGAGTTTTCACAATGATTTCCTGCAAGTTCAGTTCAGTAAAATCCCGTGGCTTAGCAAGTTACCTTAGTTTTACTTATATGCATAACAAAAATACAAAAGCTTTGTTGGAAGCTTTCTTCTTCAGCTTTACTGTGCAAAGCTACTCTACAGCTCTCCCCACTTGATGTTTTGTTAATTGCTCCTTGCAATGAACCTACATGAAGTAGGACATGTTAGTTAGAAATGTCAGTTAGAAATGTCTTCTGATAGTCTAGGCAAAATTTAAGTTTTCATTTGCACCTCTGGCACTATTCTAAATTCATCCGTGTCTTTATTGTCACTGTTCTTTCAGAAATAACTGGTCATTGCATCCTGCTTTATTTTTCTCCCTGCTAACTTATACAGACGAGGTTATTTTAATCTTTTCCCTATGCCAATCTCTCCATTTCCCAAACTGCCTCGTTATTTTCTATCAACTGTTTTAAGTTTTTCATCATTTCAGAATTCAAGTTTTGCTTACTTTCAAAGAAATATTGCTAAATTTTAGGATACAGTAATTCAGTTTCTTTTTTGGTCAATGATATTGAGCAATGTTTACATTATTTTGCACACAATGTATACACACTTACTTGTAAATATTGTCTATTATTCATAAACAAGAAAGAAGCTAAATTGATGTTCAAGTTCAGAAATATTTGCCATCTGGAAAATACTACTTAGCATGGAAAACAAGAAATTGTATTTTATACTTTTCCACTTACATACATATGTATCTTTTTAATGAGAAACAAATGAGGGATTAAACGTAAAAGATGACTATCACTACTGGTAACAATAATAAAAATCCATGAATTAAAATCTGCTGCAAATTAGTATTTCCACAGAGGCAAGGCACCTGTCTTCCCCTGGCTACCTCCAAGCAGTCTAATGTCAGTATAATCCATTTTCTTCAATACTATTCTTACCAGTACTACATTAAGAAGCCAACTAAAAACCAAACGCTTAACTCACATATGCTGAAAACACCTTTAAACAGCATTTTTTCCAGGATGAGTAACACTTACATATTAGAAAATAAAAAGAATGAATTCAAGAACACCAACACCTTTGAACCAAAAATGATCGAAGATTTCACTGCCTTTAGACTACAGTTACAAACCTTTTATTAGCATCTTCTGTATCTCCATGTAAGCGCACTCCTTCTTGCAGCATCCATAATTTATTCTCACAGTAAAACACCACCGCAGCTGATGAAAGTGTCTCTCCAGAACCGAAAGGACCCTCTAACTAGCCATTAATGTTTAGCCATTGAAAAGCTTCTGCCAGCTAGGCTTACTTACAGGATTTACAGTGCTGCGTCCTGTAGTGTTTCACTAGCTCTCCCAAATAACTCTACATGGTGAGAGGCAGATTATTTCAGTGCTTTGCCTATGCATAAAGCAAACCACATGCCACGGCAACACCTAGAAGAGGGTGGGGGAAGTTTTCAACAGAGAGGCGTGACTAGAAAATGTAGCAATCAGCTCAGTTACACGTCAGGATTGACTTGTTTATTTTTCAAGTTATGCTTGGTCAGAAATCAAAGGCATCTCAGCCTGAGATACGATAGATTTTCCATGGAAAAGCCAGATAAACACACAGGTGAAAAGCTGATGTAATGAGTAGGCATGGTTTGGTTTTTTTGCCTTCTTAAATTAAGAAATCATTTCAGTGCTTAGATTCTACAGCAAAGCCTAGACCTTCATGTGTGCATTGGCTACCTCACTGTGCACCAGGATAAAGCACCCTTGAAATCTGATTCTCAGTTACACAAGTGTCCCTTTATTCTTCAGGGAAGACTGTGGCCCAGCGTTTCTGTGTTCCAGGATGAGGGGCATTACTTGGTCACAAGAAAGAGGAAGGAGGAGATGACAGGTATGGAGCAGTGTTAACACTGCATATTCTTTTTCTATGTTGTGTTGTTATGTAAGAGAATTGTTTCCAGTGAACATCCACAAAGCTAACCTCACAGCCTCTACTCAAACCTCTCCTTAAATCTCCTGCTTTGATACAAACACTCCACAATGGCAAGCTGCTCTGTTACAAAACCTACATATCAGACTAATCATAATTTCTTTAGAGGCTTGCATTCCCTGTCATTGTTTATTTACAGCTGTTCCTTGTCTTACCATCATGCCAGCAGGGAGCCCCAGGCACAGACCAGAACACCAATCTGAGACTCACTGAGTGAAAATCAGCTTTTTGTACCAAAGATCTTGCAGCTTTATATTTAGATTTCACAGCACTGTACAATGCAGCTCTACCTGTGATTGCCAGTCCCAAGCATTACCCTAAGATGCACACAAGAACAGTAGCACTTCATTCACGTGTTGCTGACATATGGCCATACAGGACAAAAGTTAAGAGAGAACAAGCAGCCTAACTAGCCTGACTGCAGCTTCCCCCCACCCTGTTCCCTCTGAAGAGCAGCTTTAACCCTGGGGATGGCGAAGGAGAAGGATGCTCTTCAAACAGCAGCTCCAGAGCTGTGTATGAGACCATCTTTGGTTCAGATCCAGCTGGAAACAAAGCACGGACAAAGCTCAGAAGGCAAAAGCGCTGAGAGCTGTCTGGTTTGCCTGGCTGGAGCTAAAGCTGCCGGGCTGCCTCCAAGCTGCCTCTGGGCTAGAAACGGTGGGAACTGATGCAGCAGAGCTGCCTGGGGCCGGGCCATGACTCGGGAAAGCTACGCTTTCCTATTGTATCACAGCCATAGGGCACCAGATCACACCATGCCCCTCACAACGTGTCCTCTTGAGAGGGAATTAAACAGGATGCAGCTGCTCCTAAGTCTATGGTTTTTCATATACTTTAAGCCTTTATGAAAAACCTGAGCAAAACAGATTTAGCCAAGAGACTCTACCTATTAGTTGTTACTTAGTCCTCTTTTTTCTGACACAATACAGAAAATTTCTCATGACGTGACCAAGTAAAATCTCAATCTTCCCAATGAGGTGAAAAGCAAGAGACTGGAAAAATAACTCAATAAAGTTTTCTAAGCAAAACACAGAACAATTCATAGACTTTTTTAAAGCTGGAAATAATGTATGTTCAGATTATAGCTCACCGTGGTTGCTTCTGAGTCTGGGTTTTCCTCGATTTTCTAAAGGAGGAAAGCCAAGCAAAAGGTGATCTGAACCCCAGAAAGGAAGACGAAGTGTTCTTTTGTGCTTGAGGATTTGTGCGGGATGACATTTTTATTTCTTTATGATCTAAAAATATGATAAAAAGTAGATTTGTTTCAAGTTCTTAACACATACAGTATTAAAATATACATAAATGTCATGTCTTCATAAACAGTTTTCTTTTGCTTACCTTTTATGTCAGGTAAATCCAGTTTTATTGACATTTTTGAACAGACTATGTGACATACTGGTTTATAATGACTAACTAGAAGACAGAGAAAGATAAACAAGTCTAAAGTTTCAAAAGCTATTACTGCTTTTGGGTGATCCATGTGAGATACATGAGGCTGATTTTCAGAAAGTAACCAGCACTCAACCATTTGAAAGTCGTAACTGTTTTAAACACAGGCAAATCAAACATTTGAAAATTGAGGCACCCACAATCATTACTCACTTTCTTTTCACGTTTGTAGGAAATATAAATGTGACAACCCAGAATATGTAATGACTTAACAGACTGTAATGTAACTACATAACACTAACTCCGACTAACCTGTCTTCTGTATCACAGAATTCCTTACGATGGAATTCCTGTGGCCACTGGAGTACCTTTTTTTTTCTGCTACAAACTGCATACCAGAACTGTATTTTCAATGCCAGATATTTTGAATGATTTCTCTGGGAACGTTATGACCCTTGCTATCTTCAGATGGAACATAAACTCAGTCTGCCTGTAAAAGCAGCTGGCATTTGGTGTGAAGGTGAGGATAAGTATTGCTCATAGATAAGGGAAAGAAACTGCAGGGTCTGCTACACACCACAGGGAACTGGAGGATATAAGGAAACAAGACTTCACTCAGGAATAAGGCACTACACTTTTCTTTCATTTAAAACAACACATGCCTGAAATAATACAACAGCCTTAAAATGGCTTATCCAATGACTGTAGGAGAAAGCAAACCCAGAAATTAGAGCAAAGTGTCATTTATAACAATAGCAAGGGGCAGCATTTTGGACATTGACCAAAATGAAGTTAATAATTAATGTAATGGGATTTAAATCTTATGTGTAATACATGGCTTTCCCTTCAGTGACAATCATTGTGTACTTCAAAATGCCACATTCTCTACCCCTTTCAGAGCCTAACCTCTTGGTGGCATTGACTTGACAATGCAGGTCACATCAGGAGAGTCCTAACAGCACTCTGCCAATAGCCAGGATGGTCTAGGGATGTAGACACAGCAAGGCTTGCAGGTAGAAGTAGTACCTTTCATTTAGCCAGCTTATACAGCTGGAAATATCAGACAAGCCTCTGAGGCACACAACCCCTTCTTCAGATCTGAAATAGAAACAGGAGCTTTCAAAGTTAAATACCGGAGAACAATTACACAGAGTTTAGTTAGCTAACACATCAATTAGACCATATCTGAAAGAGAAAAATAGTAGGTAGCTGAGGACTAGAGGGGATGTTGGGCAAAAATTGTCAGGAAAGACTGAGAACTGTTCTGTGTAGGTCTGTAGTATCAGGGAAATTTTTAAGGTTTCACTTTTCTTTTGAAATACATGATTCTGCTTCCAGTTGCTATGAAGCACAAATAGGAAGACCTCAATGAAAAACATGCAGAAGTGTGAATGGAATAAAAGCATATATTATGCATGAAAACTATCTGGATGGAAGACGAAAGACAGTACAGAATAACATGCTTTTTACAGAGACACCATGTTTATTGTTCATGTTCATTTTGGATGAGCATCAGAACCAGTGAAATGAGATCTTAAGAAATTGCTTCCTGGTCAGGGCAACTTTTCAGGCTTTGAACTTGCCCTGATAATAAGCACTGGCATGCCTTTAGCCCAGTGTTACCAGAAAAAGTTTTTCACTGCTATATTCAGACCTTTCTCACCCAAAGCCATCTACTTATTCCAAGTGTCATTTAGGTGCTTTTAGTTTTTTAAGGAAACTAGGTAAAATCCATTTTTTTTTGTGCTGGTTTTGGCTGGTATAGTTATTTTTTTCCATAGCAGCTTGCATGGGCTACGTTCTAGATTTGTGCTGGAAGCAGTGTTGGTAGCACAGGGATGTTGAAGTTACTGCTGAGCAGGGCTTACACAGAGTTAAGGCCTTTCCTGCCTCTCACCTCACCCTGTAAGCAAGTAGGCTCAGTGTGCACAAGGAGCTGGGAGGGGACACAGCTGGGACAGCTGACCCCAGCTGACCCAAGGACATTCCAGACCATATGGCACCATGCTTAGCACACAAAGCTGAGGGGAGAAGAAGGAAGGGAGGACTTTCAGAGTGATAGCGTTTATCTTCCCAAACAACCATTGTGTGTGATGGAGCCCAGCTTTCCTGGGAATGGCTGAACACCTGCCTGGCCACAGAAAGTGGGCAACTCAATTCTTTGGTTTGCTTCCTCATGTGCAAGGCTTTTCCTTTACCTATTAAACTGTCTCTGTCTCAACCCATGAGTTCTCTCACTTTTAGCCTCCTGCCCATCCTAATGGGGGTCAAGTGAATGAGCCACTGGGTGGTGCTTACTGGATGGCTGGGGTTAAACCACAAGACTCCTTTACGATGCCCAGATGAAGTGTTTGAGGTAACAACAGATTTCAGTGGAATGCACTAGACTGAATTTATCACTGTTCTTGCTGTTTAGCTATTAACTGACAGGCTCCTGTGCTTGCCATGGGGCTTCCTTGCCAGGCTGTGTATTAGAGCCTAGCGTTCCTTGGTGGAATGGTAATGTGCCATGGTTATGGTGTACCTCTGAAGGGATTGTGGCCAAGAATAAGTCCATACTGGAGTACACCTCGAAGCATCTGTGGCTGCACACATGGTCATGCTAGAAAACCTCAAAATGTGTGGCCATGGATAAGACCACGACAGATCAGGTACTCTTCTGCACAGACTGCAGCCATGGGTAAAGCCATGCTTGAGCAGGTGAATTTCTGAAGGCATTGTAGCCCATGGAGGAGGCCACGCTGGAAAAGGTGCACCTCAGATGGACTGGACTGTGGATAAGTGCATGCCACAGCAAGTATATCCCTGGAGAGACTGTGGCTCTATTTGGCGTAGGTATACCCCTGAGAGACTGCAGTATATGGGTAAGTACAAGCCAGAGCAGGGGCAAGGGGAAGGCAATAGTGTGGTTAATGGGGATATATGGATAGTGTGGAAACTGAACGTGATATAAATGGTATGGAATAAGGAGTAATTGGTTTGATAGTGATAGTCAATTTGGCTGTGATAGTTAATTGTTTCCATAGCAGCTAATATGGGGCTATGCTCTGGATTTGTGCTGAGAACAGTGTTGATAATTCAGGGATGTTTTCTGTACTGCTGAGCAGCGCTTACAACAGAGCCAAGGCCTTTTCTGCCTCTCACCCCACCCTACCAGCAAGTGGATTGGGGGTGCACAAGGAGGCAGGAGGGGACACAGCTTGGACAGCTGGCCCCAGCTGACCTAATGGATATCCCATACCATACGGCATCATACTCAGCACATAAAATCTAGGGGAAGAAGAAGGAAGTGGGGGACATTCACAGTGACAGCACTTGTCTGCTCAAGTCACTGTTACATGTGATGGAGCCCTGGAGATGGCTGAACACCTGCCTGACCATGGGGAGTGGTGCATTAATTCCTTGCTTTGCTTGTGTACATGGCTTTTGCTTCATCTATCAACTGTCTTTATCTCAATCCACTTCTAGCCTTCCAATTCTCACCCCCATCCCACTGTGGGGAAGTGAGTGAGTGAGTGTAGTGCTTGGCTGCCAGCTGGGGTTAAGCCACAACCTTTTTGTACAATGCAAATATCACTGCTTTGATTGGGAAACTACCACTGTATCTACTAGAATTATAACAATTTCATTTTGATTAACAAAGAAATTTTTAACCGTGAGGACAATTAATCATGGGAACAGCGTCCTCAGGGACATGGTAGAGTCTCCATCACTGAAGGTTTACAAAATGTGACTGCAAATTGTGCTAAATAAGCTCTTCCAAGTTTCCTTTCCTATGAAAAGTTGTACCTGAAGATCTTCTGATGTCCTTCCAACCTGGGCCATACTGTGATTTTAAATATGGCATAACATATCAGGGATTTTCTGTTCTGAATCCCAGCTCTGCTTTTAACAGAATCTGCTTAAAGAAGCATACTCATTTTGAAAATATCTCTTTGGGAAAACTATGGCATGAGAAGAAGCTCAGTACAATTTCAGAAACTCCTTAACTATTACACTCTGACATGCTGTAAGACATTGGTTTGGTGACCATTATTATATAGATAGGCAAATGGACAAATGCAACTCACTGGTATTTTTGCTCTTCCTTAGCTGATGCTCTAATGGTGGTTTTAACATTCTATTGACATCAATGTAATTCTGAAATTTTCTTCTTTTTATTTCTTCAAACCATTCTCCAGTCACTCCCTGCAGCCCTTTTTCAGACTTCTTTCTCTTCAGAATCTTGCTAAAAAGGAAAAAAAAAATATTTTAAGCCTTTTTTGATATTACAGGCCCATCATTAGGAACTCTCCCTATTGTTCAATAACGTATTTACAGTATATCTCTACATATAATGACTTCTACAAAGTCAACAAGATATGATGCATTCACAGCAATCACATAAAAGTTTTAGTGACAGTAACATTCTATGGTTTAAGAAATGAGACTATGTGACCAGGTTAAATGGATGACTCTCATGCTTGCATTGTTCTCTGCCTTGAAGAAGTGCATCTTTTCTCCTTGCAAGAATAAGGTAATTCATAGGCATTCTAAAATAATTGAAAGTAGGACTAAGTTGATCCAATAATCTAATTAGAATAAATAACACTCTAAACAAAGCAATTTTTCAGATATTTATTCACTCATTTAAGTAGAAGCAATAAAAAGATTCTTTTTATTTTCAAAAGGAAGATCACTGACAGTGAGGTGTCCACTACACATTTTCTATGCAAAGGAGAACAATAAATTGTGAATTCAGCTAATAGATATTCATGCAACATGTTCAACAAGTTTATCACATTCTCCTCTTTCCTTGATGCATAGTGATAGTGATTTTGCCCGTGTTCAATATGGATGGAGGCAGGTAATAATGAATAAGAATGTTCCTCCATTTACCTCACTGAGGTGAAGCCTGAGCAAGTGACGCACATGTGGCTGCAACTGAAGAAGCTATTTAGTAGCAAGGTCAGGTTTTAGACCAAGAGGTCACAGGAATGAATTGTTTAGCTGGACAAAAAGAGCAAGGTACAGTTGCAAAGGAGTGGGAGTAGTGCAAGGGACATGCAAAGTTACTTGTTTTCAAATTCCATTACACAAATGCCAGAAGTATAGATGCAAATGCAGCAAATCCACACCCTAACTGATTCTGATGGCAACAAAATAAGATTTCATGCACAGCCTGGAGATGTAATACCAATGTTTGAGCAAGGCTTTAATGTAAATCTGCCTCCTTAATCAGTGGTAAAACCTATGCCTAGGAATACAGATGCTCTCAGAGAACACAAATTATTTCAGTTATCAATTTAAATAAAAGCTCAAATTATCTGAGACAACACTACTTCACAAAACAAACTTAAAATTAAATATGTAGTCTGAAAATGGATATATTTTGATCTGGAATTTATAGAGAGTCCATTGTCCATACTAGCACCTACTATGCATCTGGTGGCATCTGATGAAGAGGAAGGCTGGAGGGAGAAATATTTGGGAAGTGAGTATTTCCCTTGAAGAAGATTACACAGCCACATGAACGAGTACTAGCCATTCCAAATAAACTTATTACAAAGGCAAAAACGTTGATCATCACAGATATTACCGCACCATGGGAGTGACTAAACACCATAAATGCATTGTGCAGCCTGGAACGCAGCCTAGCACTGATGTGAAACAGGAGGGGATGAACAATGTGCTCTCAAGAGCCAACTTCATGACCTCACTCCTGTGGCTTTACCAAAGGAGATTTAAGATACTGGCAGGAGTAAAAGCACAGAGAGCAAGGCACGAGCTGCCTGAGGAGCGGCTGCAGCCACAGCGACTGCCCGGGAAACAACGCCTGGGCAGCTCTGCTGAAGTCCCAAAAGTGGAGACCCTCTGTGACTGTTCGGACCCGAGGGGCCCGAATCGCTTCTCCCGCGGAAAGAGGCGCGGGAATCGCCGCTCCCGGCGGAGCCGGCGCGGGGCCCTGGCGCCCCCCAGCGGCGGCCGCCGGCACCACCGCCGAGCGCCGCTCCGGGCGTGTCCCACGAGTGACCGAGGAACAGCTCTGTGCTGCACGTGCACGCGTTCCAGAGCACAGGGAACATGCGAAAACCCCCAATCGCTCTAACATCGACCATAACAGGCACTGCACCAACGTGCCTTGCACTGAGAACTGGAGTAAAAGTCTTGCACAAACATTGACTTTAATGCTTGAACACTGTAAAGTCTTTACTGATACATGCTTGGCAGTCGTTATCTGTGAATGTCCTGCTTTTGAAATGTCCTGTCATCCCCAATTCATGAAATAACTCCTTTAAACTGCTTGTGCGTATCTATGCACACACACAGGCCCATATATGAACCCTATATACATAGTTCTTTGAGTAACGAATAATATTAATATGATACACAATATGTAATTGCAATATTGCATGACTATTAAGTATTTCTCCTTCACAATGACTCCCAGCCAAACCACATCATTTCCCTACATACCTGCTCTGTCAAGTTTATGTGCCCCCTCATGATACAAATGAACAACAGTTGTGAGCCAGAAGGAAAGCCTGTCTCAAGAAACAATTACAGCAGGAGATGCTATCTGCACTCAGTATTGCAATGAACTTGCCTCTGAGGCAGCACTATTGTTACTTGGATTACACATTATGTATTGAGACACTGCTCCATAGGAGTGTCAAAACACCTCTTGCCCTCTAAACCAAATGTACTAAATCCAGCTTCCCCGTCTGCTCCATCTACCCTTACTCCTCCTTTGTCTACAGCTACTTTTGTACACTTGGAGCCACTACCTTTTGAGAGGAGACAACATCATTGTGACTGGGAAAAGTACTTATAAACTGTTGTGAGATTGAAGGCAAGTCCATTCCCAGGATTACTTACAAGAGACTTCTCCATATATCAGAGAAGGCAGCAGACCTATGTAACCTCACAGGCTATACCTCATTACCTTTTCCCATCTACTATTCTACACAGCATCTAAACTAATGAATCACTCAAGAGCAAATTCTTCACACTGTTTTAAAAAGCATCTCTTCCTTATTGACACAAGGATGTCCCAGGATTTCTTATAGACATCTCCAGGGAAACGTTAAGCTAAATGTTTGTACACACTAGACTTTCATGTGGGTTATCATAAATACTGTCAATAGACGTGTAGCCTCCCCTGCCACTTCCTGTTAGCATAATAAGGAGCTTTAATTGCTACTGTAAGAGGAAAGGTATTTTCTTTACCATCTTCACCCTGGATATAAAGAAGAACACACATGTTCACGGTAGTAGAAACTGGGCTGCCAAACAGGGCATCTGGGGACAACTCTGCTGTTTGCAGAGGACAGAGGACTAAATCCCACATTTGCTAAAGTAGAAATTGTGATTACTATGGAATTCAGCAGAGCAGGATTTGGCCCAAAAGGACTCTTACTGCCCACCTCATAAGAACAAATAAACAGCAACTACGCGAATGAGGAATTGCACCAGGTGAAGAATAAACAGATTTAATTTGCTCATTGCAGATGAAAACAGTGTTGAAAACATTAGATAAAAACTACAGAACAGCAGATACCTTGCAAAAGCAGTAACCTAAACCAAGATTTTCTCTTTACTCTGTTCATGTTCCTTGCTTTGTAATCAAGGAAAGGCTAAAGATGTTAAAAAACAGTGCCCAAAGAATCTGTTCTTTCCTATCTTTTTTACTTCAACTTATCCTTGTCCCACTGCTTTATACATTATGCTGCACTGGTGAACTGTACAACTCCATAATTTCTAGGACCTATTATTTTTCTAGAAAACTCAGCATGTTATCACAGCCACGAGTAGCTCTAAAATGCATATGCAAGAGTATTGTCTTACTTATAGGTTCTCTTAATTTTATGAAAATAATTTAAAGACATACTTTCTAGTTGTCATCTTATTTGGAAAAAAGGGGGAAAGAAGTATTACTGACAAAGGCAAAGACTACTACAGCTGAAGTAATTGGAAAAAATTTATTTTTGTCATTTCCTAGAAACATGTAATAGCAATAACAACAACATTCTGGTTTCCAAGGTGCCAGAGAAGCTCCTGTTGCAGGTTAATCCTACCAGGAAGAAAAACAATAATACTTCTTTCCTAGCATGTCAGGTCTGTTCTCTAAGGCAGTCTTTATTCTTAGTAGCTGGTATACTTTTATTCACGTTAAAGCATCGTTTGTTTGTTTTCTTTCTTACTGTTGTCTGTTTGGCTAATGAAAATGAACCAAGTCAGCCTCATTATTACATGTACAACCTTATGCACAAGCAGGTGAATCACAGAGGAAAAATGACTCTCCTGTTTTGGTTGCACATACTACAAGGCAATGTAAAAAGATCTAACTGAAAATGCACCTTTTTTTTTTAATATTTGTAAAATTCAGCATTTCTGCAGTAATTCTCTGAAAAATCAAGTTCTCCTCTATTTTCATGAACAAAATGTGTTGGCAATAATGCCTGAATATAACCTGCTGGGTCGTTGTCAATCAACGACCCAAATTTAATTTTTTCTTCCCTTGAAACAATAGTTTTCTATCTAAGTCTTCATCCTTTTCATCCTTCTGTCATTTTTCTTATTATGTATTCGTTTTATAATGCCCATTAACCCACTACATGGCCCTCAGATGCATTATCTGAGTATGTGACCAATAAAACTGAAGATGTGCATGGGCAAAGAGGATGGGCCACAACGATGAAGAAAGAGTGTGTGGGTTCCGTGTTTGTTACTGACCATGGCCCAGTCACCAACAAATGTAATGGAAGGACTTTCATTATCCTGAACAGGCATCAGGTCAGGCTGCGGGCGGGAGAGTCCCCTAGTGGTGACAGTCCTGCATGGGAAGGAGCAACTGCAAATCCCAAGAAATGGCACTTCCTGAAGGCCAGGGGCACCCAGCACTGAACAGTATGCGATATGTTTTCAGTTCCACTTTGATGGTCGCATGAAGTTGTCTGCTCACAATTATACTTAAATATTTATATTCCAGAAATGTGCCAAACCAGGACGTGGAAGTTAGAAGAAAGTGAAAAGGGAATTAACCTTCTCTAGTTTTTCCTCCCAGACAGTACATTTAATAGGCAGAAGTACTTAAAACACAAAGATGCCACTTCTGCACATGATTTTGATATGCGCCCTGAAGTATCCTTTCAAGCAGCAAGTAGGGCTACATAATCAGATACCTGCAAACAGAAGTGTATTTTTGTCCTTAGAACACTTTTCTGAGGATAGGTATCAGATTCACACATTAAGTCCTGCTGTGTGTGCCAGGGATACAGTTGGGGAATATGTGTGTTAAAGGCAGAACATCTTTTCTGCCCTTACAAAAGTTCTACCTTGTCTCACAGGGAGGTAATGGGGAAAACCCTTCCATTTCCACCTCTCTTTTTCTTAATTACAAAGTAGAATAAATTACAAAATCTGACATTATTACGCTATATTCAACAAATTTATTCTTTTAAATTAAAGCTGTTCACTTGGTTTGAGATAGCCTAATCTAGTGGCATTGTGTACATTCCATTGCACACAATCCACAAAGACAGTGAGACTATGAGCATACATGAAACATTCTCATTGGACTTCCTCTGTACATTGAATAATTCTACTCTGTAAGTCACAATGTCCTTTGGGTCTACAATTCTTTAACTTAACCACCCTCTGTACAGTGACCAAAAATTACCTCTGTTTTTTTCCAAAACAATAACTTCTCATATTAAACTATGTGAAATTAATGTACTGACATACACTAGCTGCTGTTTTCCTTCATCAAGTCCAACACTCCTTTCCCCTTGAAGCTTTTGTCTGCTTTCCTGAAAAAGAGCATAGAATTACACTTTCCTTTGAAATGGAAAACTAGGAAATGTTGTAAGGGCAAGAATAAAGGTTAATTCTCACACTGACTACGTAACTCCTCTCTGTTCTGGCAGCTCAGGAATCAGAAGCTCTCAGTTAAAGCTCTGAAATCAGAAGCTCAATGACTGTCTTCAAAAAGTGAAGTTTTCAAAGCACAGAGCTTTGAAAACTGAGATCATGGGAGCTGAGGGTGATTAATCATGCACCTCAAGGTGTAACAATGCCTCAAAACATTACTTTTAACATGAAATTATTTCTTTAGCAGCTACAGGTTTTTAGGTTTACAGTGAAAACATCATTTCAGCCCTGCTGGAACAAACAGAAGTCTGTAAGTATGTATCTTTTAGCAGTTATACACACTTAGAAAATGAAAGCTTTTAGTCCTTTGGGCAGCTGGTCACTAAGAGTGAATGAGGTGGAATACCACTAGGAATGTCACAGCTGTTGGTGACTCTCCAGCTAGGGCTGACTCTCTGCCATTCCATTCACAATGGGTGCAAAATAGGGAAAAGCTCTATTCTGCAGATGTTTTATAGATTAGTTACAATGTCTCTGTACAGGCTACAAATGACAGGCAAGAAAAAAGGCTGTTACTTTACTATGCTGTTAATTCTTGCAAGCTACCTACCAATCTTATATGGTAATAACAAAACAAATCCATGATGCAACGGAAAGAAAAGCCACCTATCATCTTTAAAGTGTGTCACATAGCTTCTGAATGGTAGTAATTAATGTCTCTAATGAGATTACTTCATTAATAGGAATTTCTATTAATATTAATACATGCTAATAGGGGCAATGGATATAATTCTCCATGTAAAGATTCTGATTTGTTTGCAGCCATAAATGTAGTCTCAGTCCAAAAACACTGCATGCCAGGAATAAGTTTTGAGCCCCTGAATTTCTGTCCTGGAAATCTTACATGGAAATGTAAGATGTATACCATGTGTGCCACATGATGGGTTGAAAGGCTGAGGATCAGGTATCTCAATAAATTTGAAGCTAATGATTAACAGCAGACATATTTACTCTTCCAGTATAGAGCTGTCAGCTGATTACAATCAACTTTTATAAATACTGATAGCATGCAAAGAGATAGTCATCTATTGCAAGTAGTTTACAGCTCAGCCATGTATTATAAAGTTAACTGCCTTACAAAGACATACAATGCAGATGCTATTCCTCATGTTACTGTTTGACTTTCTTTATGCAAAACCTTTTCTAAGAAACAATATACAAAAGAAACCCAAGAAACAAGAAACAAAACACAGGCCAGGTGAGAACTGCGAAAGAGGGGAAGTGGTTTCCAATTAAGAGCAATTCTCACCTCTACAAGTAGGTTTGTGTATGATGGCCCATGGGTCTGGACACAGCTCTAAAACTGAGAGGCTCCAAGCAGGCTTAGACATTTGTTTGTACAGAGCTAAGCCTGAAGCCTAGGGCTCTCAAAATACACCTTTGCAATCTCAGATGATTGTGCAGAGTCTCACATCGAGCAGAGTTTACAGTTCTGGACAACAGAAGTAAGACTAAGTCAGAGCGTACCTGCACATAACTTATGTGTTACTGCAACACTACAAAAGCCTCGTTTACATTGCTTTAAATTAAGGAAAGAGCTCATAAGAATTAATGTAAGCTTTAAAAGTTGACACAGTGGATGTTTTTCCACCTGGAAACACGATGCTTATATACATACATATAATGTATACTTACACAGAGATCCTCTGCTATAAAAGCTTAGAATCTCACAATTTATCACAACTCTTCCACTGGAAATAGAACTATTATAGTATGATAATTCTTTAAAATATTGTATTTACATGTATATAATTTTATATATATTTAAGAACACAGAAGTCTATAATGCAGAAAGAAAGACTGCAGGGCACCCCAGACACACAGCTGCAGCTTTTCCTGACTGCAGCTTTGCGCACTCAGACCCTTACTGATCTAAAAATCCAAAGACATGGCAAGCAGAAGTGTTACAGTTCCTTGATTATTCCAACAACAAAGTAAATTCTACGTAATTTATGTGCTATAAAGTGTAAACAGACTGTACTTTTCATCATTAATGCTTAGCTTTTGTTTCGTAGTTTTGATGTGTTTGCTCACAGTTAATATGCTACCAGTATATGGATTTATTTATTTCTCAGAAAAGACTGAGAAAAAAAAGAAAGCTTCTGTTAGGTGTTTACAATGCAGACATTTAAATAGAGTTTATTATAGTTAACAGCATTAATAAAATAATTCAGTTGCAAAGAAGGTTTAGAAATACATTTAATGTGACCTTTTAGATGCACATATCCTCAGAACAAGTCCCATTTTTCCCCACCTGCTTTAATGAATTTCTTGCATGAAATACCTAAGTAGTGAATTTTTCAGACTGTAAGCTCCAAAGAAGTAAGAAATTTTTCAATATAAAACAAGTACAGGAAAGACCAAACTGAGGTCAGACTTTAGTTTATATATAGTCCTGTGTTAAATTTCTGAGAAGAAGAAAATGGGAGAGAAGAAAATGGGGTTTTCCTGCCCAAAATACGAAACTCCATTGGGCCAAACTCCACTTGATTTGAAAACTAGATTCAGAGAGCAAAAAGATTTTAAAGGATAATTGAATTCAGTATGCACAAACCACCAACAAAACCTAAATTTAAAAGAAGAAAATGAACCAGTGAACATCAGCTGGAGTCCTGACACACAGCCCAAGTAGCTTTGGGTCCCATCCATTAGCCAGGTCTTGCCGAGAGCCATGTCTGCTGCAGGGGCAAGTCCTGCATGTCTGGATGGTCACAGGAGTTCAAAGTACACTGGGGACCAAATCCAGCAAAACTCCAGCACCTTGGGCTTCACTATGGAAAGCAGGTGCTTCAGTCTTTGGCAGGCCTACATGACACGTAACCTGAGCACACCACTGGAGCACAACTGTGCCAGTATGTGTGGGGAAATATCCAGCCACTCTGAACATCAATCAGACATGTTTCTGTGAAACACTTTTTTGAATTACTGGCATAACTGATTTATTATTTCTGAAATACATGCAAGGACTTGAAGGTGTTGGGACACAGTGGGTTGCAGCTGTCAGCATGAGAAAATCATTCCCTTCTCACAGAGGCACCTCAATGACTCTCTGCGTGCTTAGTATGGAAAGCTGTCTTCTTCCACCTAATGGCAATTTCCAATTCCAACTATTGTCAATTATTAATTTAACTTCTGCACTTGAATTGTGGAGGGGTGACGCGGGTCCGCCCCTCATGCTGCCTCCACCACAGAGGAGACAGAGGGTGTGGAGAATGTAGAGACATTACTATTGGAAAAGTCAAACCTGGGAAGTGTGCAGACTTCCTACAAGGTGCACAAGACTGTAATTGGGTCACAAGAAAACCTAAAAAAATTGAACTGTTCTGCATTAGCTATTCCAGAATAACTCCCCATATTGACCATCTACTCAGTAGTTAGTGCTTGCTTGCTCTGCTGTGTCCAAGCGATTTATTCTTGAAGCCTGGTCAATTTATCTATACAGACAAAGTCCAATAAATTGTACTTTTACCATTAAGCTTGGACTTAGAAAATGTCTGCCCATGATTTAACAATGAGTCTTTGCTTAAATCTCATCAATTTCAAAATCATCTTATTTTTGGTAGCCCTAGTGACATCAGAAAATTAGTTCAATAATAATAACAATAATAATCTTTGTGATTTTTCACTTTTACACTGTTTGGCCACTTTAAAATGCAAATATCAGTCTCAATAGTCTGAAGGACCTGGCACAAGGCCTGTGCTTGGATGAGCACGGATGAAAGTGCCCTAAATATGTCCTTCCTGCTCCTGTGGGTTTGGCTGCCTAGGCCCTGGGCCAGCTTGGGTAGAGCACATCCCCAGATCTGTCCTTAGAGAAATGTGTCGTGAAGACAGCAGCCACAGGCCCCGGCAAGGGCGAGCCCTCCTTCCCCTGGGAGCTGCGTCTAAGCAGAGGCTGTCCCACTGGGCCTTGTTCCAGCTCCAGCCCCAGATGTATCCCCAGCTCCGTCTGTGCACGGCCACTGCCTTGACCCCTGGGCTGACATCCCAGCATGGCCTCAGCCCGGCCACCTCCCCCCGGCCTGCCTGGCCATCAGGGGCCACGGCTGACCCCGGTCACTGTCACCAGGCCTCACCCTGACATGGTTTCTCAGCGTCACCTGGGCCCTGCTCCATGACCACCAGGCTGTGCTGGGCCTGGGTGCCCTCAGCAGGTGTGTCCCCAGCGCTGGGTGTGACTCAGCCCCACAGCCGGCCCGGCCCTGCCACACCACTGCAGCCATCGCTGGGGCTGCCCATCCGTGGGGGACCCAGGCCCTGCCACACCACCGCAGCCATCGCTGGGGCTGCCCGTCTGTGAGGGGCCCGGGCCCTGCCACGCCACCGCAGCCATCGCTGGGGCTGCCCGTCTGTGCGGGGCCTGGGCCCTGCCCTGTGGGGAGCCATGATGGCCACAGTAACCTGAAGAAAGAAGAAAAACATTCAGTGGCCTACAGACATGCTCTTCCAAACATAAGACACCTCAAAAGGTTCTTCCTTCTGCCGCCGCACACACCATAGGAAACCGCCTGCCCTCAAACACCAGGAAGTACAAATCTTTGGAGGCGAGGATTGACACTGAAATTAGTTCACTAAGAAAGGACAAGACCAACAAGCTGGGAACAATGCTGGTCCAGACCCTGCTCTGTGGCTGTAAAACTGGAGTTACACCACAGACTTTGGTCTAGTTAGCCCAGGTGGACAGAGCTAAAAACCAACAGAGAAAATGGCACACATGGTGCCTTCCTGCCCCTGGCCATTTCTACTTGCTCTTCCTCACCCAATGTCCAGACCCTGAGTCCAGACCCCACCACAAGACACAACTATTAAAAAACACAAGGAAAAAACTTGATATGCCACTTACCAATTGTGTTTGGTTACAGTACCCCCACTCAAACAATGGAAGTCCCAAAATTGAATTCTTGATAGTAACTGTTTACCAGAGTAAAGCTTTTTAAACCCCAGTCTTCCCTGCCCTTATTTTTTTTTTTTTTTTGCTTGTATTTGCACTTCTTTAGCATATTAGCCCTTCAGGACTTCAAGGACCTATTTTCATAAGGGTTGACAAACCACTAAACACGCCGGTGGCACAGTATCAGTGGTAAGTAATAATAGTATCTCCTCCACAAACAAGACACAATGGAACACTTGCGCCCTGAAACATTCCCGGGTGGAGTATCTCTTATGAAAGAATTTCTTTATTAATGCTTTGTTCAGGGAGGGAGCTCCACTGGAACAACAATATACCCGAGTGGTGCTGTCCTGGTATCCTGCCTGCTCTCCTCACACATGCAGCTCATGTATTTTGGAATTTATTTAAAAATTTCTCCATAAATATGAGGACTTGAGCCCCAAATCTAGATCTCTAACATCCAAGAAGTAATTCTTGGTCTCCAAGAAGGTAAAAAAGACTACTTCTGTGAATATAAAAAAATAAAGCCTGCAATGGCAGACCCCTCAAACTGTAAGACAATATAATTGAAGCACCAAATATGAATATGCTCAAATACATACAAAACTGAGTATGTCTGCACTTCTGCAACAAATACCTTCCCAAGGTTATGAGTATGAAGGTGAAAAAATACATTTCCAACACAGCATTTTATTCCCACCTTCTATTGCCAGACCTGTGAGAGCAAATGTCCATCAAGAGAATACAGTAAGGAGTAACTTACAACCAAGGAACTCAGTACGTGATCTGCTGCGAGGCAGTAAGAACAGTTGTGTGCC
Source organism: Acanthiza pusilla (assembly GCA_036630365.1). Lineage (NCBI taxonomy): Eukaryota > Metazoa > Chordata > Aves > Passeriformes > Acanthizidae > Acanthiza > Acanthiza pusilla. Next base: position 1,281,381 of record JAXCHO010000018.1, read on the forward strand.
TGTAACAAATAACTGCAACCTAATGATTTATTGTAGAGACTGTCTAAAGCAGTCTAAGGAGGGGATTCATCTTTCCCACAACACTCATATGTTTTTAATGGGTCAGCAAGAGTGGAGCGCTGAGTAGTGCTGACTGTACCTCCCAATTAATTTCAGATGCTTTTCATCTTTAAATTTGAGGATAAATTAAAATACACCTTTGTTTTGCTGCCATCTATCTCACTGTCATCTGCAAAATAAATCTACAAAACACCCCCCACCCAAAAGCATAAACCAACCTGGAAAAAAGCAAAACAAATTAAACCAAATTGAATGAGTGCGCTCCTCTCCCAAAAGCTCCAATTCCCCTTCCTTTTTTCTTCAGTTCCTATTCATAGACACTGGCTGATGTGCCAGGTATGTTCTAGAGCTGGCAATTAATTTTTTACCATTCTTCCTACTCAAAAAAAGGAAAAAAAATCCTTACATAATATATATGAAAACATGATCTAGAAAGTAAACTGCGATTCAGGGAGGAGAGTTCATTTCCCCATTCTGTGGCTCAGTCTCTCAGTTATTTTCAATGTCTCATTTGAAAGTGACGGTAACAGTATTTCCCTTTTTCTGAAGGATTAATAAACAAAAACAGCACAAAGCTATTGTATGCAGTCATAATAGGAACATTATATAAAACAACAGTCTCCTAAATAAAAGTTAATTATTAAATAATACAGAGCTCTTGTGTCCTTTTGCATGCATTTTCTGTTTATCCATAGCTCTTCTACTGTATCTTCCAACTGTTCATTTTTTGGACAACCTGCAACTGTATCAGCTACCTGTTCTCATGCCACATCCCCCTACCTGCTGCCTCAAAAGTAGCTGGCTCCATGTCTTGTGGCTCTTCTCATCTCAGCTGCCTTCTCTGGGCCCTGACGCAGTCCCAGAGGTGGAGGTGCATCTCAACGCCCAGTGCTCAGACACTGTGAGACATCAGAGACCCAAAGCTGACTGGAATGACACCTGCTCGGGCACTGTCTGCCTCTCCACACTGCAGAGGGAGGAGCTGCCTTGGAGATAAAAGGCAGTAGCTCCACCTCTGTAACCCATAGCTTCATGCCCTAATGCTGCTGAGCTTTCCTGCAGGGACTGCCAGTTCCTTTGCTACCTGCCAGGCTCTGAAGTGCTGTCCTGAAGAGATGGAAAGCAGTCATCCTCCCTTCGCCCTACCCATTTGCTTCATTGATAAAGGACAGAAGAGAGAAGCACCTACAGGTTTGTTTAGCCTTTGGGACTTGGAGCTCTCTGTGCAAGTATGAGCTGTCAATTCTTTTTTAATTTCTGTCTCCAGCAGCTGCAGAATGAAGCTTAAAAAGATGAACTGGGTGCATCCTGAAGTCTTCAAACCATGAGTCAAATAACATCTTGGATGTTTTTCTATTGTGATTTTCAGGCCTGTTTCATTTCATATGGAAAGTTGATCTGTGGTATTAATAACTGTGCAAGCATTCATTGTGTTCTTATGGAAACTGAATTGTTAGGGAGCCATCTAAACATGATACTGCACTCTGAACATGATGTATTCCTCCCTGTCTTCTCCTGGGCATATAATTGTAATCAAAATACTTGTGACAAGGAACCTCCTGCCACAAGCATCTGTAAAATCATTGGTTTCATTAACCAGGCTTACTAAAATAGCATTTCATGACTTGAGTGGGATTTGCCTTAATACTGCAAATACTATTATGGAACAAATTGATATTGATATACAGACCCTAAATTCCATCTCTCTTCCATGCTAATGCTTACAGATGAATGAAGTTTTCTTTGAATTGGTATTATGAATGAAACTGGACTGGATGGGCAAAGAAGCCTGAAGGCAAGGGTTACCCAAGTTCAAAACGAATATGTATTTTTTCTTTTAAATTATTAAATAAGTGATTCACAAGTTTCTGAACTATTTTCAGTGTTTATAGCAGCCAACAGCCATATGAGTTACACCAAAGCTGACTTGCTGCTTCTCTGAACTTGTTTCAAGGAAGAAGCTGGCAGGTACGGCTGGTTTGCCGTGGCTGCTCAAAGTAACTATTGAGAGGAGACACAATAGGGCACTGGAAGGAGAAACTCGGCCAAAAAATCCACTCCTGGGAACTAGCAGGCCAGGACACAGCAAGAGCACTGCTCCCGACCCGTCGCAAGAATCAATTAAGGTCCAACAGGACATACAGTTCATTTCTCTATATAACAGAAAGCTATACTGAGAGGTCTCCCAGGCCAGGCTTAGAGGTCTGAAGCCTGCCTAGGGAGCCAAGAAAGCATCAACAGTACCCAGAGAGTGTGCTGGGGCATCAGGTGCAACAGGAGGGGACAGCACCAAGTGGAGATGAGAACTGCACAAATGCACACAACTGACAACCTACCTCACATGTTCCTGCTGCACACAAAGACTACAAAGAAAGGGAGATGAGAGAGGTTGCAACAAAGCAACCTTTTCCCATTAAATATCCCCATTATGCAATTAGTTTCACAAAGGCATGGGCTGTCTGGATGAAGACAGATCCAGTGGTCTGCCCAGTGTAGGTAAGCAATAAGAAAAGAAAAAAAAAATTACTTGTCGGGAAACAATTGGAAGTTCAACACATTTGAGGAAATCACAATAAACCACAGAAAAAACCAGAATTCATCTTTTTTCTTATTTATCTTTCAAAATGAACTGGTGTTAACATTTTTCAATATAACAAAAGTTGCTTGTGTCTGCTTTTTGGATTCCAGAGTTATATCTGGGAATGGATTTCAATTTTTCATTGATCTTTTAAGAGACTGTCAGACAGCTATGTGCTTGCTTGTATGACATCAAACAGTATGGACAAGATCAGGGCAGTCATTAGAACCTGACTTTGATCTGCCAGCAAATGCATCATTCCCTCTGTCAATCCAGTCTAGATTGGTCTAGACAGAAACATGCTATATTGTAAATACAGACGATCACTGAAAAAACTTGACCAGTTTGTTATTGACCACTGGATGTTATTGATTTGCTCCCCAGCCCTGCCTAGCTCCAACTAGGTCTTTCCAAAACCATGCCCAAGAGCAGTTCGAAGGGCAACTCACTTCAGTAACTTTGTGTAAAAAGAAGAGTGTTAATGAAATTACTCCTTCCATTCCACAGTATCTCCTATATGCCTCATTTGATTGACAGCATAAATCAAATAGTTTCAAAATCACACTTTGAAAATATCCCAGAAGTGGGCTGCCACAGTCCTCAGGCATTATTTTTAAACTTTTAAACTGAAAAAAAAGTCTATGAAGTTAATTATCAAAATAATAGTAATGACGAGGCAGGCATATGGGATAAAGAGGAACAAATGCAATTTTGTTTAGAGCCTCTGAATCTCACTGTGGTCATATAGGAACTGCAAGATTTGGCCCTCCAGGGTGATCTCTGTTATTACTTTGATTATAGTAGCACAGGGCAACACCACACTGACTGGAACCTGTCTGCTCCTGATGGGAGTCTTCTGGCCTGAAGAGCTTACAGTCTAAATAAGACCAGGCAGACAAGTGGAGTGAGAAAGAAAGTACTTTTATTAGGTCCAAGAGAGATTAACAAACTTGCCCAAGGACACATACCTTTGACAGATCCAGGGCTTAACCTAGATTTTCAGTGTGGCGCCTTGGTCAAACACTTCACCTACCTTCTGCTCAACTTGTGAATGCCTCTTCAGCTGAAATTTAAATAGGCTACATCTCAGTAAAGCATCACCAGAAACATCCTGTTATACCATATTTCTTTTGACAGCTTTCAGAACATTTTCTATTGACAAAGTCCTAAGTGCACTGATGAAGAAATACAAACTTGGGGGCAAGTGAAAGCCTCGAGCTCAAGAGCAGGCTACCGCTTCATAAGGCTCTATACGGCATTGGAAGTTTCAGTGCATTTGTTTCAGCTTTAGTCTCACTCAGACTTTTAAACTGACAGGTCTCCAGCAATGTAATTCCCTATATCCAGCAAAATATTCTTCCTTTTTGGGGGTTTCACAACAATACACATAGGACAGAAATTAATCAGGAAAAAGAAAGAAATTGCCAAACTTAACTCAGTCCAGGTTCACATGCCACAGAAAACTAAGACAAGTTTTAGATGTAAGTCAGTGTTGACACATAATATTTAACCATGCCCATCATAAAATCTACTTTACTGAAATGAAAAATACACAGTACAAAAATCCACTTGACACAAATGTTACTCATTAACATTCCTTCCTTATCTTACACGAAAGCATTACTTGTGAAAAGTGCCCACTTGCAAATCTAAGAGGACACTGTCTCTCACTTCACAATGTGCAAAAAATCACACCTGCGAGAAGAAATTCTAACCTTTAATAATAAATGGCTCATTTTCCAGCATAACGTCTATTAATTCCTCGACCTTTGCTTTCACTATCAACACAAATAGCTTTGATGATTGCACTAAGGGGAAATATGAGCTAGAAGCAAGGTCGAGGTGTCTTATGTCTCCATAAGGCAGAGACAATTCAACTCAGTCACTTTCAAGAGTCTTGTGAACTACATTTCAGGCAGGTGAGTTCCTGGTTTCGTTTCCAAAAGCTGCCAGGATCGACTCAAAAGCCGCAGAGCTGCCACGTTTCCCTGCAAGGTCCGGCACAACTTCCCCGCCGCCGTGGTCTCCCGGGCACCGGTGTTTAGCCCACACCCCATGCCAGCAGCACGGCGAAGCACAGAAGCGGCCTCCTCCTCCTCCCCGGGGAAGAAGAGGTGCCACGGGGAGCCGCAGCCGTGACTCAGAGCCGTCTCTGTCACAACACGCGTTTCCCAAACGTCCCGATGCTTCAGGTGCCCGGACGGGTGGCTCTGGCTCCGGCGGCCGCGCGGCAGCCGGCGCTGGCGGGAAGCACGGGCACTCCCCGGTGCCCCGGCAGGATTGCCGGGAGCTCAGCTCTCCCTGCCGCGCAGCACCTCTGTCCCCCGGTGCCTTGGCCGACGCAGACCCTTCCCCGGGAGGAGCCCACCCGCCGCCCCCTTTCCCGCTCGTCCCGTCAGGATGAAGCGGCCGCGGCTCCAAAGCCTCCCCGCGCCGCGGGGCTGCGGCCGTGCGCCCTCCGCAAACGCAAACCCCGTTCCGCGCCCCCCAAGTCCGCGCGGGCGCGATGGGCACCGACAGCACGGGGGTGAAAGCCGGTACCTGACTCTGTCCTTCTCTGCCCGCCGGAGCTGCGCGTCCCTCTGCAGCACCTGGAAAATCGCGCTGGCTTCCTCCTCGTTCAGAAAACTGAGATCTGGCACCTGGGGCGCTGCGGTCATGGCTTTGCTTATCGGCGGGCGGGCGGGCGGAGGCGGGCGGGCAGCACTGACCCCCGCGGAGCGTGCAGCCGCACCAGCATGGCCGGGCGGCGAGCGGACCGCGCACGCCGGCACCGCGGGACACGCGTTCCGCCTGGACAGCCACAGCCGGAGCTGCTCCCGCTCGGAACCGCCCTGGCACCTCCCTCCAGAGCGATCGCAGCGCAGCCTCGCTGGGCGGGGCAGGGCAAGGCAGGGCAGGGCGGAGCAGGGAGGAGGAATCGCCCTCGGGGCTGGAGTCGGAACCGGAGTCGGAATTGGTACTGGAGTCGCCGCTCGCGCTGTGCTCGTGTCCCACTGCGAGCGGCCCGTGGGACACGAGGTTGAGGCGGGTGGTGCGCTGAGCACTCGACGCGGTGTTTGCTTTGGCGCTGCCCGGAGAGCACACGGCCGCCCGGGAGGTCGCTGCCGTTCCCCCACGGCGGTCACGGCGCGGTTCCCGTCAGGCAGTCCCGCCACGCCTGTGCCCGGCTCCCGCTGCACCCGAGTGCGGTCCCGCCGCTCCTCCCGGGCGCCGCTCGGCCCGCGGCAGCCCCTCCGCTGAGCCCGCCGCGAACCGCCGCTGCAGGAGGACATGCCCACACTCTTGCCGAGTGGGTGCAAAGCCGCCACTTTTCCACGAGGAAAGAACGGGGCAGTGTTTCCTGTGTTTCCTATTTACTCTTCTTAAAGGTTTTCCTGAAGAAATAGCAGAGAACATAAATTCTTGGCCTGGGAGTTACAGTCACATCTTGGAAGTAATTTCATCCTGATTCCATTCTAACGGCTCTGATGCAGCTCTGTGCTGCTGGGAGCACCATGAATTGCTGTGACACTCCAAAGTATGTGTCTGTCTAGTACGCTGTATTAGTTGAATACATTATAAAGGGTCCTTTGAAATTTTTCAATCAAAGAAGAGCTTTATTCAGAGCTGAACTGCAGATGAAGAAAGAGAATTATGGTGAATTATTTCTGGCTGGGGAAGTTGGGGCTCTTTGTCCTGGAAGAGAGATGGTTTATTACGGAGACCTTGTAGCAACCTTCCAATATCTGAAGGAGGCGTGCAGGGAGGCCAGAGAGGGACTCTTTGTTTGGAAGTGTAGTGAAAGGACAAGGAATAATATGTACAAATTGAAGGAGAGGAAATTTAGGTTAGATATTAGGAAGAATTTTTTTACTGTGAGAATAGTGACGTACTGGAAGAGGTTGCTCAGGGAGGTTGTGGATGCCCCAGTCCTGGTAGTGTTCAAGGCCAGGCTGGACAAGGCCTTGAGCAACCTGGTCTAATGTGAGGTGTCCCTGCCCATGGCTTGAGACTAGATGATCTTTAATATCTCCAAATCCTTAATATTCACTGATTCTATGAAAGGAAACACAGTTTTTATTATGGCAAAGTGAGTCAGTGTAAAAAGGCAGGGCAGTGTGCAGCAAGAACTGGGCAGGGATGCACGCAGCCACCTTCCCACCCTGCAGCAGGCTGATGTCGGGCTCTGGAAGAATGTTTCCACGCTAGGAAGCTGACTGGTGCAAGTGGAAATTTGGGCCTTAGAGCACAGTGAGAATAATAGGTTGCAGGAGGCTCCTTGTTTTGGAGGAGCTTCTGGCATTACTTGTCTGGCCCAAAGAGGAACTTACCTGATTCTTGGTGACCAAACAACAAAAGCAAGGTTATGAGACAATTGATGAAAATGTAAAAAAGCAAATTATGAAGAATTATGATGTGGAGAGGGTGTGTCTCCGACAGAGAAAAGACAGGGAATTTTTAGTAGTGTATGGAAGACACTTCTGGGTAAAGTCCAAGCCTGTTGTTTCTAAAGCTGCCCCTGGTGCATCAGGAGATGGTGATAAGGATAAACTCTAAGGATAAACGTCCTGTCCTTCCCTTTCTGTTGCATTGAGTATAACAGAGTGACTGTTTCACCAGCAGAAGCTGAGTGTATGGAGTTCTCCCGAGGACTCTCCCAGGCAGTGAATTAGACATCACTCTCCCTTTCTGACTGGCACCTGCAGGATATGGGAAGCAGTTGCTCATTGTGCTTCTGCATCATGCTGGATCTGTTCCCAGGGCTGGGGCAGAACATAGTAACATTTATTTCTGTACATCCATTGGGATGAAGCTTGTCAATGCCCACACTTGCCTTAAAGATAATGTTTCATCTTACTGGTGAGTTGTGGTTTTTTAACTTCTTGTGCAATCTCATAAGATGTCCCTGCTCATTGCAGGAGATGGACTAGATGACCTATAAGTCCCTACCAAACCAAACCATTCTATGATTCTTTGATGAAAAATAAATACATACATACAGAATATATAGGAAGGCTGTGCATTTTCTTATGGTTTTGCAAAGAAGTTATGCATTATAGTTCTTACAAATAAAGGGTGACATTCCCCCACAAATTTGGTGGCTCTCTATAATTGTATTTATCCTGCATGTAAGTCAAGAATTGAATTGTATTTCTAAATTTCTGTCATTATTTTTCTTAATTTCTAGAAATCTGATTAATTGGTACTTTTTTCTTCCCATCATTCAGATATTTGTTGGCATATTTTTAGTGCAGAGGGAAGCAGGGACAACATGCCCATTTAATGTATAAGCAATGTAGTCTTTCAGATATAAGAAAGAAATGTTTTTTGTTCTGTACAAAGCAACGGAATTGTTTAGAAGAGTGACAAGTATGTGCACGAATGGCTTTAGACGGATGCTGCAAGACTTCACAGTGATTATTATTTCAAAGGCTTTTATCCAGACTATTTAGAGATTTGGGCATAGCCATTTGTATAATAAAAAGACCTTCATTTTGCACAGCATGGTATGTCACATAAGCATTACAAAATGTGTGTTGGGCCATGACCAGAAACAGCTCCTATCTATGGAGTCTTTTACCAGAAATTTATTTTGTGAAAAATAACCACTTTTTCAAATGTCTCTTCATTACTCCACCTCACTTAAAATTTGTCTTTTCCATATATGGATCATGATGACAAGAAAACACTGCCTGTATTTCAGTATTTAGAGTCTCTAGCACCTTATATGCTTTAATTTCTACTCTAGAAACCTAAGATAAGATACATGCTTTACATTTTTTGCATGGGTTTTAGCTAACAGCTGTTCCAGGAAGATATAGAAGTGTTTCCTGTAAATAAGTAGTATCTTCCGGTTTAAAAACCTGAAACAGAGGGCTAAAATAGCACATGAGAAGCTGCAGACATGAGACATCATTAGTAATGTTAATTGCCAATGCTACTGAAGAGGATGCTGACACACATACCTTAATTATAGGGCAAATTCTTCAAAAATGGCATTTCACAAATACTGCTGTACCAATGGATGGTGCTAACTCCACTTATTCTTAGTGAAGGAATTCAAAGTGTAGGGTTCTGGAAAGCCAGAAGGATTGATTCTAAAAGTTGGTCTGTGCCTAGGGAATTGAGAGGAATGCATGGAAGGATTGGTTAAATCTTGTAGCAATTGGCCTTGAGGCTTGTATCAGCCTTAAGGCTTGAAAGAACTGTAAGGTCTTGTCTGTTCCTGTTGAACTAATTACTGTGTAAATTGTCAGCCAGATTAGTGAAGGCTGGTTTAATTAACTCCCTGCTTTAAGTGAGAATGGCTTCATGACCAGGCAAAGAATAAATAGGAAGCATCTTTCTTTTAAAATGTACTACATCGGCTTATTGTGTTTGAAATAAGTATTTCTAACACTAAGGTAGGTCAAAAATAGTTGGATCATAATACTTGTACAGACAAAAGCAGAACCTCTCATCTGTTTAACAAGCCTATCATTTATATTTCTGTTTGCTCTGATAGTCATTTATTTATGTGTGTTAACATCTGGAGATCCATCTGAGTTTCAGGGGACACAGAGGTTTACAGTGTATGGTTCCCACGGCCACAGATCAATATTTCCACTGAGCAGTGAGTGTCCTCCAGGATCTTTCACTGGGCCCTCAACTCCCACTTCAAAAGAGCTTTGGACTTTCATTTAGGCATTTTAGCTGTGAAGTGGTGCACTTTGAAGATTACCTGGACATCAACATTCCAAATGCTGTTTGTGTTTTTATAGCTGTTTGCATGCTAGGAGGGAGCCAAGACCAGGCTGAGCAGGCTGTGGAGCGTGGGCCTTACTGACCACCCTGTAAATGCCACAGGCAGCACAGCTGCTCCCACAGGGACAGCCACTCCTCCAGGTACACTGCGTTCCCAAGTCACATCTTGCAGCCTGTGCGACTGCAGACTGCTCCTTTTCACAATCTCCTCAAGCACTTCCTCTTGCTGAGTCTGTCATTCACCTGCTTCTTTTTTCCTCCCCATCCCTTGAGTGTGGGCTGCTCCCTTCCCCCACTTTTAGACTCTGCCTACACAGCACATTTCCTCACCTTACAAGTACTGCTTGCTGCTGCTTCCTCTTGCTCCAAGGCCCTCCTACCCCGTACATTGTCAATATGGACTCCTCAATTCTTTCCCTGTACGGGGTTGTTTCTGCTGAAATAGACTTACTTGATCCCTTAGAATGACGTAAGGGCATCATAGCAAAATATGATCTGTTTTTTGCCTACCAGAAGAAAGGTAAGAGTAATCTCCCAAAAGCATATTAGCATTTCATAGCAGCAAGGAAAGGTGGTCATGAGAGAGATCTCTGAAATGGTGGCTGCAGTCTGACCCTGGCACTTCATGACTCTATTCTGTGTGTATTTGGTGCTGCTTTGGAAGATTACTCCGTGACACCCCTTTGTTTTGCTTTTTTCTCATGAGTGACTGACTGTCCTCCTTCCTCCCTTACTTTTAGGATTCAGTTAATCACTAATTTAATTTGTGATACTCATTGGGACTGCACTTTCTCTGGACTGGAGAGAAGAGAATATTGTGACTAGGATCCCTCACAGGGCAAAACAGATTGGGATTTTAGGGGCTTGCTGCAGAGGGCTGCAGCCTGGAGAGGCATATGAAGCAGATAGTTATCTTTATACCTCAGAAGTGTAAAACCACTGCTTGGAATGGGAGGGTGAACATGTTTGGTTGAAATCATGCAGGATTTCTGCTTTATTATAGGTCTGATGTTTTGACTGTCAGAGCCATAGTTTGGCTAGTATTGCATATAACATCTGCTCTCTTGGCAGAAACTAGGTAACCTTCTCTTCCTCCTCAACTAATATGTGCATAAACATCATCACCAGAGGCCAATGCCTGGGACACTGCAGAATTATGCATTTAATATATTTAGGTCATATGCCAGTCCATGCAACCTATTAAGACAGGCTTGAGTAAAGGTACAAAGAACCAGGCATGACTAAACAATAAGGAAAGATGTCATCAGAAGCAGGAAGGCAACCTTCAAAACACTGAAGTCATATCCTAAAGAAGAAAATAGAAAAATTCATTAATCCTGGCTGATAACGTATTAAAAAAAAAAAAAAAAAAGAGCTGGGAGGAGCAACTTGCTGAAGATCTCTAAACAAGGACTAAACCCTTCTTCAGCACACCAAGAAGTTCATCAGAGAGTCTGTAAGGCTGATCAATGACTGGTATATAAAAGAAGCACTATGGAAGAGTCAGTGTGGCTTCTAAAAACAAAACGCCTACTTTACAGTGCTCTTTTTGAAGAATGGCAGCAAGTATTTGGACAAAGACAGCCAAGTTGATGCAATCTGCTTGTACTTTTGAAAACATTTGACAGTACCATCATCAACAAATTCCAAGGAAACTTAGTAGTCATGAGATTAAATAAAAAGTCATTTTATGGGTAAATAACAGGTTACAACTTGGGAAACAGAGGGTTAGAGGACAGGTTACTTATTACAGTGGAAGAAGGTCACTGGCAACAACTGGTCACAATCACCAGTAACTGCTGATTTCCCAAAGCTCTGTGACCTGGAAAAGAAGTGAGCAGTGAGGTGAGCAAGTTTGCTGGTGTGGTGGGAAAGTTTGTGATATGAAGATATTCGGGATAATAAGGACAAAGGCACACTGTGAGGGACCACAATAGGCTTTTGTAAGACAGAATGACTAGGAAGTAAGGTGGAAAAAAATCCTGGCTTCACATATAAGCAGCTTTCACAAGTAAGCAATAGACTCTGAGCTGACAATTATCATTTGGATTCAAGGTCTTCATGATGTGCATAACTTGTGAAAACATCAGAAAAGGAACCCAAATATTAGAATTTATTACAAAAGAAAAAAAATCCATAGTTTTCTTACAGCTTATATATGAATATGGAAGTTTGTTAGGAACATAGATTATATTACTTATGCATATACCATATCAACATAGATTTCTGAATATATATTCAGAATATAAATTCATATATATTCTCCATATAAATGAGGGAATTAGAATATGGAGTTCTATATATTCTGTATTTCTGTGTGGTATAGAAATGGTGGAAAGGAATTAGCTTTGGTGGTTCTTCAAATACAAGAATGAAGGGCCATCAGATTGATCTAATGGAAGCTAGATCCATGGCTGTAACCAGGAATATGTGTTCCATGTGGCTGCGGAGGGCTCCTTGTCTTATACAAGAAATTCCTGGAGATTTCTTTTGTGCCTTCTGGTCAGCTGTTCTGCTAATGTGATCAGGACCTTCTGCCATGAGATTTTGTTAGAGTGGCTGTCCTCAGTTGTATCCTTAGGAGCCAACAGGTCCCCTCTTGATACCACATGTTCTTCACTGTCAAAGTCTTGAAAATTTTGCAGTTCAGAAAATTTTAGCAGCAGCTAAAAGAGGGGTGCCAGAGTTGAAGCAAAGTGGTGTTAAGATATGAGGGCATACAGAGAGATAGATGAGGCTGCTCTGTATGATGGGACAACTTTATAGGATTGAGAGTGGACCAATCCAATTGACTTGTGCATTTTTGCATCAAAACTGCTTTCAGGAGTTAGATTCAAACTCAAAACTTCTCTAGTTGTACCTTAATTTCTTATCAGGCCAGGTTTCATGCTTATGCTAGATTCAGGTTTATGTGAACCAGCACAAGAGGAATATAGGCAAGGCATGCAAATTCAGGTTGAAGCTCATATGATGGTAGAAACATAGCTCAAATGTCCCTGTGCTTCCCTCTGCATGTGTTGTTACATAAAAGCTAGCCCAAATCTGACTGCTGCCTCTGACCTGGTTTTGGCTGGGATAGATAATTTTCTTCTTAGTAGCTGGTATCTTGTGCTTTGGATTTAGTATGATAACGTGTTGCTGACACACTGATGTCTTTAGGTTTCTAAGCAGTGTTTCTACCAAGTCAAGGACTTTTTAGCTTTTCGTGCCCTGCCAGCAAGAAGGCAGGAGGGACACAAGAATTTGGGAGGAGACAGAACCAGGGCAGCTGACCCCAAAGACCAAAGGGATATTCCATACCACATGACATCGTGCTGTATATAAATTAGGGCAAAATGTGGCCAGGGGCTGCTGCTTGGGAAATGGTTGGGCATCACATGGCAAGTGGTGAGCAACTTGTTTTGTACATTCTAATTGCTAATATTGTGATCATTAATATTATTTTTTTCTTCCTCTTCTGTCCCCTTAAATTGTTTTTATCTCAACCCACAAGTTTTCTCACTTTTACTCTTCTGATTCTGTGCTTCTGGGAGTCAGATTAGTTGTTGGATGGGGTTAAACCAGGACAGCATCATAAAGCCATCTATAGTCCCTGGAATTGCCATAGTTGTGTAGGGTGACATATTTTTCACAAAACCCCCTCAAAACCCCAATACCGTTTTAGAACAGCCAGCATGGCTCTACCACAGATACCTGTCTGCCTTCAGTGACACCTGCTTTGGGGATGAAAGGCAAGCAATTGATATTGGCTATTTTGACTTTAGCAAGACTATCAAGACCATATTTGGTTGTATCTTTGTAACCACATTTGAGAGATGTGGATAGGATATGTTGACTACGAGGCTGATCAAACAAATGATTAGACCATCAGGCTCAAAGAGTTCTAGTTAGTAGCTGAAAGTCTAACTGGAAGCCAGTGAGGAGTGGTATTCTTCTGAAGTAGATTGTGACCCTGATGGTATTTCACTTCTTCACTAACGACCCGAATGATGAAATGGAATGCATCCTCATTAGCAGGTGACACTAAATTGTGAGGAAAAGATGGCATGTTGGAGGGCAGCACAGTTATTCAGGGGAATCTCAACAGGCTAGAGGAATAGCCTGACAGAAGCTTCTTGAAGTTCAAAAAGGCAAATTAAAACCAAACAAGAAAACAAAAAAGCAAGTTTAAAAAGGCAAGTAAAGCCTCATCTAAAGCTCTACAGTACTATGCCACTGTGCAATTTGACAGGCTAGGACACAGTCTTTTGGGAAAGGACCTGGGGGTCATGTGAACAACCCAAACATGAGGCAGCAATGTGCCCTTGCAGCAACAAAGCCTAACTGCATGTTGGGCTGCATTATTAAGAGTGTAGCCAGCAGGCCAGGGAATGTGACTTCCTTGTCAACTCAGTAGGCTGCTCTGGAATGTTTGGTCCAGTTTTGGACTCCCAAATACAAGAAACATTAGCATATGGGGACAAGTCCAGTGGAGGAGCATAAAGCTGACCAGCAGGCTGCAGCCTGTAACACATGAGTAGAGGCTCAGACAAATGGCTCAGTTCAGTCTGAAGAAAAGGTTAAGAGGATTTACTTGTGTACAGCTTTTTAGTGGATGGTTACAGATCTCCTTGGAAGTCCAACACAAAAGGACAAGTAATAATGGACATAAATTCCATGGAAAAATGTTCTTATTTACCATAATTTAAAAAAAAAAAAAATCCAGGATTTTTTTGGCTTCAAAGGGACTTTTAAAGATCTTCTGGTCCAACCCCCCCAGCCATGGGCATGGACACCTTTCACTGGTTCAAGTTGCTCAAAACTTCACCCCGCCTGACTGAACACTTTCAGTGATGGAATCATGGTTGATCCAGCACTATAACAGGTTGTCTAAGAAGGTTGCAGGTATGTAAAACTTGACTGGGGAAGGCACTGAGCATCTAACATTGCAGTCAGCCCTGCTTTGAGAGGGGATTCAACCTGACAAGGTCCTAGAGTCCATCTGTATTACCTCATGCTTATGTGATTCCAAGTGGTTTATATAGAGTATATGTCATACTTAACTCTTCAAAACAAAAATTTGCAGAGACACAAAATGCTTCTGTGTACTGACTGCAAGATGTAAATGTAAACTATTGTAAGGAAGTTGTTTCATCGTATATATCAAGTAGTTTCTTATTAGAGACTAATAACTAGATTATCAGAGATAGTAACTACCAGCATTATAATTTAATGATTTCCAGTGCTGGGTGGAGAAGACAGGTAATAAATTTTAAAAAAATATTACTTCAATTTTCATTTAATTAAGAAAATAAAAATACATGAAACACAATTTAAAAACCTCACAATCTATAATAAAGTTGCATAACAGAAAATCTTAATGATATCTTTAGTAAAATGGTTTTTGAGCTAAAACCATATAATGCTCTGTTTCAACCATGAAGCAAGTACAATTATTAATGCCCCAGGGGAAAAGGGGTTTATTTACATGCTCTGTTTTGGAGAACAAGGTACAACAACTATGATATAGCTAAATTGGAATGCCTCTGTGAATATGCCAGGCGAAATAAATAAATACAAATTGTGGAGTGAAAATGCCTTTCATTCCAGCTAAGCAGCAGATTGTCTTGAACTTATTTATATCACAGATAATTCTGTAATCATTTTTAGCACTTAACTTCAAGAGTGCTTTTATTGCAAGAGGATTGCAAGAATAAGGCAAAATCCTTACTTTATTGTGTTTGTGTAAATACCCCTGACAGTGGAGGGGAAGGAGTAGCCCATTCATATCCTTCTTTTAAATATCGGTTACCATTGATGTTGATATACTATGCATATAGTAGATCAGAAGAATAAAGAGTATTATTGAATAAAAAATACTTTACATTTGCTTTGTTTATAGCAAGCAAGTTCCATCTGGAAGATCAGGTAAAATACACATCTGTGCTTCACTTCAACTGACTAGCTTATCCTCTTCTACGTAAATTGATGATGAGTCTAAATACTTTCATCTGCCAAAGAAAGTAATCATTTTACTAAATGTAAACACTTGTACTGCAGACAGTTCCCTTTAAATGAATTAGCCTAATTACTTTTTTTTCAATGGAGAAGACCAAATAGTTATAGTACACAATTTATCTCATTCTAAAGTAGACATTTAAATAGGTCAGATGAATCATGCCTTAAACGAGGCTCTTTCTCTCCATTGAGTATAAAGGGAGTCTGGCATGACTAGCTCCAAATTGTAAACTGTACACATCTAAAGTTAGGTGAGAGGAATCTCATCCCACCTGTTTGTGCACTTAATAAAAGAAGAATACCAATACAGTATAAAATTGAACAAACTGTCCCCAGGCTTTAAAACAAGTTGTTTTAATCTTGAAGCAATTTAGCTCTTAATTTAGGGTTTGATTTAACTCCCACTGGAGTCCATAGCTGTATATTTTAAGGGGAATTTAATGAGTCTTGTCAATTATTTCTGTTCACTCTCTCATCAAGTATACTTAATTAAATTCACTGAGAAATGGATACCCAATGCTTAATGAGAAAGGATATTCTATAAATACAGGTTGTATTTTGAACAGGATTTTTTTGTAAATTAGTTTTTTCCCCTTCCATCTTATAAATTAAATATGTAAGCAGTATAGATAAACCCTTAGTCATAAATGTCTTTAATAATTCTATTTCAAGTAACATCAGGAAATATATTTTTCCTTCCACGGGATTATTAACTCTTTAATTAATATGTGTAATATATTAAATGAAGTCCAGCAGATGTTATCACTCCATTTAAGTGACAACTCTGAAACTTGCTTTGCACTGTCACTTTTGCAGAGCTCCTCGGTGCTCGGCCCCAGGTAAGAACAAGCTTATTGTACTATTTATAATACAGAGTGCAATGGAGTTGTAGTTGTAAAGTCTGATAGAAACTTTCAGGCCCTACTATCAGTGATGGAAATGAATGGCTATCCAAATGAAACTGTTGAAAATTTACTATGTAGCCAGGGCGGAGTTCTAGTTCTGATCTTAGTGTGGGGAACTGAGGAAACAGTGGGCATGCATTGCATGACTGTGACTGTGACTGTGACATTGTGACATAACACAGGGCCCTTTGCTGGCACTAATGGGGGAGATGAAGCCAGAAGATTTATGTTCTCTTTTTGCCTTGCTGAAGTAATGATAAATACCTAACTGGCTTCACAGTTCATTGATTTGCATGTGCAACTGGTACAGAGGTCTTGAAGGAGGGGACAGAGGGAACTCTGTGAAAGGAAGGAGTCAGCACCTGAGTGAGATTTACAAACCCTGGAGTTAAAAACTACACTTCTATTATCTAATTCACTTTCAGTTTCTACCTGTAAATCTGCTTCCAAGTAACACGTTTGAGATTCTGAAACCAGAACATTACCAGGAGAGCTGTATGAGCAGTGTGGGAGAGGAGGCTGCTGCCTTTCCTTGGCTCTTTGCTGAGAACTGTGTGTTGTTACAAGTTCCCTAGACAACCCTTGTTTCGCAGCCCTGGTTCAAAGGCAAAAGAGGTCAGCTTGGAAAGATTTTAAACATACTAAAAACTGAAGTAGCAAACCTGCATATTAATAACAGGATTAAATTAAAAGAACTGGACAGTACAGAGTGTTTGAATGCAAAGGACTCTCTCCAGTGCACCTGGTATTAAAAGAAGATGATTTAAGTAGGTGGAGAAATAGAAGCAACTTCAGTACATTAGAAATGATGCAAAATTGAATGCTTTTTCTTTTATTTAGCCTACCCCATTCTTGTGGTATGAGACTTTCTGCTAAACAAGCAGCTCTTCTGTAAACTAGCTCTGCTGTCATTCCTAGCTTTCATCCACACAACATCCTGGCTACCTTTATTGTGGCACCAAATCCAGCCACCTATGAATAGTTGGTCTGTGTGAGACTGTAAGGGAGAACTGTGTGCTCTGCAGAGCTCTTTGGTGGGGAGCACTGAAGATGATAGATTGTAATGTTAGCAGGGTAACCTCAGCCCCTTTGGTGCTCTCCTTCTGGGTAAATCTGTGCTTGAATTGTTCTAATTGTGCCAACCTGTATTTAAAAACATTTGGTGCAGACTAACTAAAACCCTGGGGTCCTGAAGGGATGCAGAATTAAGAAGCTTTTCCTGTTCCAATTGAAGTAACTACATTGGCAGTTTTCTTGCAAATTATCACTTTATTAATGGACCATACAGACTTTGTATTTCATACTGAAAAGAACATGAAGTTTCCATGCATTAAAAAGAGATTGTGCTATGAAATCCATTACTTATTTTTTCATGAGGAATAATGAAAACCTGAGACATTGTATCAATACTACACAGAGAAGGCATTGGAGGCTACACACACACACACACACACACACACACACATACACACACATGTAAAAATTATAGTTATATTCAAGCAGATAGTCAAGTTATATTGATATAATTGCAGCATTTTCTGGTATTTTTTGGTACAATGACCAGTGACATGCTGAAAAATTTATATATGTTCTCATTTTCCTGTAATACCATCCATAAATTTTGCCTTATACTGGTCTATTTCATCAGATGAAAGAATCACATACAAGTTTTATAACACTAAAGGTAGGAGGAGTTAAATTTCCTTAATTACTAGCACAAAAATGCTAGTAAAAGTATTTCTGATGGCACAAAGCTGTCAAAATAACTTAATCAATTTTAACGTCTTGTTTCATTTACAAGCTTACAAGATCTACATAAAAGCGTCTTTCTTAAGAGCAAAAGAAAAATACAGAACCAAGATGGCAAAGCCTTAGTAATGGCTTGTCTTTAAAGGCAAGAGGATTTATGACAGGTACATATTCAGTAAACAATCACATTTATGTATTCGTCTGGATTTGATGGTGGAAATGTTGCCACAGGGCTGGCATGGCAACAGACGTTACCAAATCAGTGAAATTGCACAATAATGATTTTGTGCCATATATAGAATGGAAATTCTATCTACTCTCATGGGCTAATTTGCAAGGACTTGCCTACCCTGCAGGCGCTTGTATGCCAGACCTGTTGAAGCATAGAAATCCTTATATAGTGGTGCTAATAAGCAATTATTATTGGTTAATGATTCTCAGTCATTTTCTTCTCTTGAGTTGTGGGCTTCGGGAGTCGGTGGGCCCCGAGTCATGGTCACTGTCTCCCAGTACCAGAATTACCTTTTCCCTAGTTGAAGCTGATTCAGCGCAGTTGTTGAGTTGTCTTTATTAATTTTTTCCTTACCTTGTCAGTTCTGCCAAATTTCCTGGTGGCCCACGGATTCTGCATTCTTTGTGTCCACTATCAGTGGTACACTCTTCTTCCCAATCTTTGGTAATCTTCCCCTGGATCTGAGATCACTGAAGCCTGTCAAGCCTGAAACCTTAACAATGCAGACCTACCGACAAGTAATTTGTCCTTCTAATACCCAGACATCACTTAGAGCTTGTTGGCTGCTATCTGTTACATGGATTAAATTCCTTTTCTTGTTGATTAGACTTGAAAGTACACAAAGATCAAACATCAGAGAACATCCCTTCTAAGAAAATTTTTTATATTCCACATTTGCAACACTGGGACACCTGACAGCCTGTTTAGGGGATCAGATGCTGCCCCAGGAAACAGAAAATGGCACTTACAGGATTGACTACCTTAATCTCGCAGAATGGACTACCTAAGTGTTGTAGCACATAAAAAAGCAACATGTTGCATTACCTGGATGACACACTATTACTCAACAACAGCAGCAGCTGCCAGCTGCTCCCAGCTGGACAAATATTAATATGGAGGTAGTTAGGAGCTGCCTATCACCCTTAACTTATCTCCCCTGTATGGACAGTCTCTGGCAATAACATCTACATTTTGTATGATCTTAAAATTAATGAACTTGTTAGGAGCTGGAGATGCTCTCCAGGAGATGGGGATGAGAAGATTGGTAATGTAAAAGCAGACAGTTCCTAAGGAAGAGCTGAGTTCTGCTACCCAGGACAGCAAAAATTTGTCCTTTCTCCTTAATTTCCTTGGCACTGTGATGCTTGGTAGAAGCTGCTCAAACAGGAGGCAGAAATAATTCTGTGCCTTTGCAATTAACCCTTGTCATGGACAATTAAGTCAGAGTACCAGAAATACTTTTTCATTCAAACACCTCCTCATTCAAGATGAGAGGCAAAACCAGTTCTTCCTCTATGTCCTGATGGTGACACGTGTACCTGTTTTCCATCAGCCCTAGCACCAAAGAACAGATCTGTATTCATTCAGGACAACAAACAGACTTTGTCAGCCAAGGCAGAAGTAGTTTGTGTGCTGTACTGGCTGACCTTGAACCTCTACCGAGTCTCTTGCTCACTCCTCCCAAGAGGGATGGGGGAGAGACTTGGAAGAGCAAAAGTTGAAAACTCATGGATTGAGATAAAGATTTTAATAGGTGAAGAAAAGCTATTTGTGCAAGCAAAGCAGAAGGAACTAATTCACTACTTCCCACTGGCAGAGGGTGTCCAGCCACTTCCTGGGAAGCAGGACCTCAGCACATGTAACAGTTACTTGTGATGACAAATGCTTTAACCACAAACATCACTCTTTCCCACAGATTTCATAGCTGAGCACAATATTGTATGGCACAGAAAATCCCTTCAGTCAATCCCTTCAATCCCTTCAGATAACCTTCTGGGTTATCTGTCCCGGTTGTGTCCCCTCCCAGCTTCCTGTGCACCCCCAAATTATTTGCTGGTGGGTACTGTAGAGGCAAAAAAACCCAACAACAACCAACCAACCAACCTCCAAAACAAACAAAAAACAAACAAAAAACAAACAAAAACCCAACCAAAAACCGAAAAAGCCACCCTGCGGCTGTGGAAACAGTGCTCAGCAACATCCAAAACACTGCTGTGTTACTAACACTGTCTCAGTCCCAAATGTAAAGCACAGTAGGCTATGAAGAAAGTTAACTCCATCCCAGCCAGACCCAGTGCAAGGGCTGATCATGTTCTGCTGCTGCAAGAGCTGTTGTGAGAGGAGAGGAGCCCCTGTGCCAGCAGACATACCTATGGAGGAGCCTGATATATCTAGGGATGATGCATCACTGTAAACCTACAAATCAATTAAAAATCCATAAGTTGTTAGATGTCTGATTGATGCAGCCCACGTTCTCCCTTTTTCTCAACCAGAACAAGTTATAAATGTACATGTTTTGTTTGCATTCAAAACCCAATGCATCAAGCAGTATAACTTGATGGACCCAAGCTGTGTTCCACTGCTGGGACAATGCATGGAGGAAGATGTCAGGGAAGCCAAGGGTGTGTGGAGGAGCCCAGCCCAGGGCATGGCTCCCCAGGCAGGGCTGACACAGAGGTGCTGTGGCCAGAACCAAGAATGGCTCCACTGCAGGGGTGTAGAGAGGGGTGCGGCCCCAGGCAGGGCTCCAGAGGTGAGGTAGGCACGAACCTGGGTCCTGGGTGGGGTGGAAGAGCAGCATGCATGCTGGCAAAACGCCCAGGTCCTGGCTCCATGCCCAGAAAATGACAAAAGAGGGAACCAGGAAAGGACCTACCAAATGACCTTCTTACCTGGGAAACCTAATTACGGCTCCAGCACAGGCTGTGGTGATACCTTGCTGGTGCAAGGTGAGGGTGGAACAAAACAGGCTATGAGGAAGGCAAATGTGTGGATAGATTGAGTGAGAGATTAGGAAAATGCCAACTAACTATTGTCAGATGTTAAAGCAAAATTTTAAATTGGAACCTGCAGCATCCAGACCCAATAATCACCAGCATCAGTGACTAGGAGGGAGAGTAGGAGAAACTGGTGAGAAGGCTGAGACAGCTGCAGGTATCACTTGCACAGAGAGGCAATGTCTAATGTGACAAAGTCTACTAGCATGCGGTTGACCCAGCAACATACTTGGAATAACTCTGAACTGGGAAATACTTTTGACTAGGTCATTGATTTGTGTCATGAAGGTAAAGTATTGACCTAGATGTGTGAGGCTTCAGCTCCACTCTAGTGGATGATCAGACTAGAATAGGGAGGGGAATTGATTTGGTAGCATGAGAATCACACAATGTGAGTGTATGAAAGCAACCAGGAGATTGGAAAGAGCATTGGAAACCTCTAGTACTATGACCTGATGGGGAAGCCAAAAGACAGAGCAAGTCTTAGTCACTGGCTTACAGCCCACTTCAAATCTTCTGCTGGATTTTTAATTCATGTTACTTAACAACAAGTAATTCCCTATTATTTTTCTCTTAGAATGATATACTTCTCATTTAACAAAAAATAGTAAACATCAAACTGCGCTCATGCCTGCATTCCACTATAAGAATAAACGAGTAAAATCTGCACTTGCAATTCAACATGGATCAAAAATTTTGAACTCAGACCTATATGGAAGAAGAGCTTAAGCTTCTGAATGTGGTGATTACCCTCCTGCTGTTGTGTATGATTATTGTATTTAAGAAACAGGACTTTGGGTAGATGATTTGCACAACCAGGATATGCAGATATAAAACAGGTGTTTTTCTTCCAGTGAAAATGATCCAACAAAATGATCCTGAATACTCTCTGAATACTGCCTGAGTTAAGGGTAAAAGCAGTTTATGTATTCTGACGTATTTGAAAACTGGCTGAGTAGCTTGTTAAATGAAGATCTACTTAACCATATACTTACTATCAATAATTTGTTAGTAAGTTTACAAAAGAAGAGCTTGCTCTGGTGCAAAGTGACTATAAATTGGAAGCATTGTTAATAACAATACCAGTGTATTATGTTCATGTGGTGATAAACGAAACTATTCTTCAAAGAACAAGGCAATGGAGCCACTGCGGATTTTTCTTATCTTCTGTCTATTTCTCAGTCCCCTGAATATTACTGTTTCACCCATTCCTCCTAAACTGTCTCTCTGATAAAGAGGTAAACCCTGTATTTCAAGTGCAACTACATATGTTTACTGTAATGCTAGTTTCTTGATGATTTGAATCTCTTTATTCAGTGTTCTTTGAGTCAAATTGCTAGTGAGTTTTTTTCCATAATGTTTATGTGTATCTGTAGAAGACTCTGTTTCTCTGTCACCATTACATATAGAAGCCTTCGCAGAATACTAATGGAATCAATTAATCTCATTAAATGGGACATCAAGGCAGGTATCCATTTAAACATTTGTGAATGATGACACTTCAACAGCTGCAGAGCTTCAATATATCTATCTACATATCCTAGCATGTAGCTGTACTATGGATATTATAAGTGGTAAATGAGACAAAAACCTACTGTGGTATCTTAGAAAACACAGTGCAACTTTATTGCTCTAATTGGAAGTTTGTGGAATACTAAAATGACAAATTACTGAAGAGGTGCACAAAAAATTGTAAGATTATTTAAAAACAAATCAGCATATGCCACTGGGTTTGAAGGATCCTTTTTCTAAGAAAGTAAAATTTGGTTTTGTTTATTTTGAAACTCAGGAGAAGAGAGGAATGTATATATCACCATTTCTTATCTCCTTGTACGTCCCAAAATCAGACCTTGAATCAGAAGAAAGGTCTGTAAAGACTTGCAGATGTATGTAACAAACACAGCTTTTATGTCTATACTGAGCACTGAAAAACTCTTGTCATAATCTGTTCTCCCTCCTTTTTTCTTTTTTTTATTTTAACATTTTTCCTTTTTCCCCCCTCTTCTTTTCTTTTTTGTTTCTTTTTTTGTTTTCTTTTTTTGTAATTACATGCTGCAGAGGCAAAATGACGTGGCTAAGTGATCAGGATAATAAAATGTGACCTTATATTCAGATAATGGTCTCCCTCCTACTTCTGAAGAAAATAATGAAGTAAATCCAATAAATTTATTTTTAAGTAAATCCAAACCATTACTGGAACAAAATTTACACCTTGTTAAGGTTGATCCTAGACCTCAGATTGTTCAAGGAGATCAAGCTTCAAGGTTTCCAGGGTTGTTTCTCTAACAGGGAAAAGGTTAACCCCACACAGGAATGTCAAATGAACTGTTGGGATACATCAAAAGTAATACACTGTGAACACTACTTGCCCATTTAAGCTGCTAAAGACAATAGAAATCATGATAAATTTACAGTGAAGACCTTTAAAAATCTTCAGCTTAGAGTAAACTCACCTGTTCACAAGAGTTTTAATATTCCGAGTACAGCTGCTTCGTTGCAGCTATAAGAAGCGCAGAAGAGTGTCTGTGAAGCCATGCTCCTCCACATTCCCTCGCAGTGTGGTACCCAGCTGCTGAAGAGTCAGGGAGATGCATTGAATCCCATCATTTTGTGTGCAAGCAGTGTTTGAGACCAGGTACTGCAAGGAAGCATTTGTCTGAACTCCTTGGATAAATGCTTTGTACAGTAGAGATGTGATAGCTCACAATATGGCTAGCCTGTAATTCCTTTCAAAGATGCAATTTACTATGTTTATCACAGGATTAACTGGGAGGAGCTGCTGACTCCCTCAAAGGCAGGGAGGCCTGCAGAGAGCCCTGGACAAATCAGAGGACTGGGCAATCACCAATTGTATGAAGTTCAAGAAGGGAAATTGCTGGATTCTGCCCCTGGGATGGGGCAACCCTGGGAAATGAGGCACTGGAGAGCAGTGCCATGGAAAGGGACCTGGGGGTCCTGGTTGCTGGCAAGGTGAACATGAGCCAGCAGTGCCCTGGCAGCCAGGAGGGCCAAGCTTGTCCTGGGGGCATCAGGCACAGCATTGCCAGCCAGGCAAGGGAGGGGATTGTCCTGCTGGGCTCTGTGCTGGGGTGGCCTCACCTGAAGTTCTGGGGCCAGTTTTGGGTGCCACAACATAAGAAAGATATTAAACTATCGGAGAGTGTCCGAAGGAGGGCAACAAAGATGGTGAAGGGCCTTGAGGAGACGCCATATGGGGAGTGGCTGAGGTCACTTGTTGTATTCAGCCTGGAGGAGACGGAGGGGAGACCTTGTTGCAGTCTACAGCTTCCTTGTGAGGGGGAGAGGAGGGGCAAGCACTGCTATCTTCTCTGTGGTGATCAGTGAGAGAACGCAAGGGAATGGTCTGAATCTGTGTCAGAGGAGGTTTAGGTTGGATATCAGGAAAAGGTTCTTCACCCAGAGGGTGGTTGGGCACTGGAACAGACTCCTCAGGGAAGTGGTCACAGCACAAAACCTGACAGAGTTCAAGAAGTGTTTGGACAATTCTCCTGGGCACATGGGGTGACTCTTGGGAATGGTGCTGTGCAGGGCCAGGAGCTAAACTCGATGATGCTTTGGGTCCCTTCCAACTCAGCTTATTCTGTGATTTACAAAGGCTTTTCTGGCTGTCTAGAAAGAGTATGATTTTCAGTGGCCTATTTTTCACTGCATTTTTTGAAATTTGAATTGATGTTCATGTCCTCCATGAATTACAATGTATCTCCAAGGTCTTTATGTTGCAAAACATATTTTTCCACTCCATACTGTCCAAGAACTGGCACAGAATGTGTTCATCCTGTAGAAGGATCTTGAGGGACCTAAGAAAATGCAGTTACCTATTCCAACCTACAGCAGTTGCCTTGCCTGCCTCATAATCTTAAGGGCTCTGAACAGATTTTAAAAATCCATCTGTAAAGCCAAACTGCCTTTCCTGCTGAATTTGTTGCCCATTGAACCCCTCCCTGGAGCGGCAGTAATTGGATTTATTGCAGAAAGGCATCCATGAACAGGAAGTTTCTTGTTAATATTACTGCAAGGAATGGGGTGGAGTGATTTGAATGAAGATGCAAAATAGCTGTTATCAAGAGTGAAGATCAAAGAGAAGGTGATGAATGGGTGGTTTTGGTTGTTATTGCTTTTGAGAGGTGACTGAAGGAAAAACAAAGCAAAACACACACATAAATTGTTGTCAGTAAGTTAAAGCTATTGGTCTGGATTCTTAGTACTTTCTCAAGTTCACTTGCTCTGCAATGTTTAAAATAATTCCACATTATAGAAAATAAACCTTTTTATTATTTTCTGTAAGAACATAAATAGTAACTCAAATACCTCTTCCATTTTCTTAAATTTAAACTGAAATCTCTCACTGTGTATCCTGGATTTTCTTCTCTGATCTCTGGTTTCTTTTCAAGCAGGTCTCTTATCATCTTTGTGTATCATTCAATAACATAATATAGCATATTATGCTGATATATATTATGCCAATTTTTGTGGTCCAGCAGGCAGTAAGCACAGATTTACAATGAAACAGAATAATAATAATAAATGGTAGGAAAAACCAGAAGCTTTTTGTCCATCCAAATTTGAATCCATATTGTTTTCTTCTGAACCTGTCGATACTATCCCAAGCAGAGAGGCAATGCCAGCTGAAAGAACACATTCTTGCCAGGATGGGCTTCTGTAAATACTCAATGTGATTGAATGTGCTTATTAGAGTTTTATTTATCCTAAAAAGAGCACCTTCTTCCCGTGTCTGGAGCATTGCAATCAGAATAAAACCTAAGCCTCGTGTACATCTACAGCAAAACTCCAACAAAGACTAGATTTCAAGATTTACAGTATTTACATTGCTGTATTTAAAAGGAAGCAAGTGTTCTGGAGCTTCTTCTCAGAGAGGCTAAGCTACTCAGATGTTCTCTGCTTTGTTTACTCTTTCTGTGCAGTGAAAGTGCTACTGTTCCCTAGTGTCACATGGCTGGATGCTTTGGAAACCCCAAACTGACTGTTAGTTAAGGATTGATGTGAATGAGTGCATGCAGTTTTCTTTGTGCCAGATGAGGAAAGCCAGAGCACGGCGTATTCCCTTTGGACTTTACTGAGTGACACAACAATATAAACTCTTCACAGACTGTTTACAATCTGGGGCAGAAAGTTGAGTACTGTTACCGTTAAAGCTCTGCATGCAGCCATCTGGCTGGACAACCTGCACACACACAACAGAATGGTACACAGCAATAGCACTGAGGCTTTTGTTGCTTTTACTTTCAGTTCCTCCTGTTTGCGCCTCACACGATAGCTTCTAGCTAGACAGACAGTGAATGCCTAGATGTGGTTGCACTGTTTGGAATCTTTCTGTTCTTTCTCACGGAGAACATAGATAAGTTGCATTCTTTCACTTTTCTAATCTCTATGTTTGACACCGGGTGTGACCAATCAGCATGGGAGGTGGATTTTTCACTGACCACTTGTTGTTGGAGTTTGATAGAGTATAAAAAGCTTTTGCTGTAAATAAACTGCCCTTCTTCTCCGCCATACTTTGGTCTGCTTGGTATCTCTCAGCCAGCCTCCGCGCGAAAGGCCTCGGCCGCTGTTATACCTAGATAAGAATCTTATGATAGAAATACTTTCTTCCTAACACCCAAATTTTATCAGTAGCAAAAAATCAACTCGGCAGGCATCATTGGTACATATAAAGTTGGAACAGTTTTTCTCATGTATACTTTCACCTTTAATTACATTGAATTTTAATTGTTGTTTTATTACCTAGCTACAGTCTTCACAGGGAATCCTTCGACACAATGGAACATAGGAGTGCAGAGCTGACACTGATGTAGGCAAGGACAGTGTCCTCCTCAATGGCAAGGCACAGTCCCACAGTGCCTGAGCAGGCAAGCAGGGCAGGTCCTGTGGCGATCACCTAGCTCAGCCACATGCCAGTGAGCACCAGACACACAAGTCTGTGGTGATCCAAGGTCCAAGGCCAAGCCATGTTCCCTCTGGAAGCCGTGAACCCGAGCTCTGTGGTAGGAAGTTTATTCTGCCAAACCCTACTTGGAGGCAGAGCCTGTTAGCTTAGACTGGGTGGCTGTGGCTGTCAAGATCCTGAATTTGGCAGGAGCCAATACTCTGTAGGACTGTGTAGAGAGCTTTTATGGGTTTTGTGTTTGTTTTTATGAGTTGGTAAACCTGTCTAATTTAAGTCTGAGACGCTAATTTCATTAAAGAATACTGAACGTTTTCTGAACTGGATCCAAAAAGTAGCCACTGAAAGATCTGCTAGATTTGTTTAGGCTTTAAGTTTGCCTGTGAATCAACCACATGTGCTGAAACAACCTGTTTCCTGAGTTATTATTGACAGCAAAAATATTTAAAGGATTGCTAAATTAAGTGAAACTGGAACACTAATCTGCTGAGAAGCTTAGGGAAGCTTTTTATGTCCATGTCTTCATATGCCTCTTATTGAGTCTTTACATTTGATGAACATTAAACTCTTTGGGGAGGGACGGGGGCAGTTAGTTCCAGCTTGTAAGCACTTAAATGTCCTGTCTACATGTCATGTTCCCATTATAGTGAATGGAAAACCAGTCAATACAGCTAATGGACTCCAGAGGGGGATTCAGATGACTAAATGAGATGTCTCTTTCAAAATGAGTCAAATAGCTCTAGAGTTTCCAGTGGGATTGAACAGAAGCATTCAATGCTCCAGGGTACACAAGGCTGGCAGATATAACATGAGGTATATGGGAGATCTGTGCCCTTTTGGAGAAGCAGCTGAAGCTCAGGAAGGGTGCCTTACAGCACCTCAGATGGCAACTAAGCAATTGAATCAAGCCCCTCCATTTAGATGCCTATATATACACCTATATATATGATCTGGAGCTGAATATCACACCTTAGATTTGATTGTTAAGAATGTTATTTTTCTTTAAAGTGTTTCTGGTTCTTCTTTTTCCCATATTCTTACAACCAGCAGCAGTGCAGAACTGTTATCGTTAGATTTAGAAATCCAGCTATTCAGGCACATGGCTGTAGTCCATTATCATTAACTGGCCTTTGGTAGTGAACTGTAGACAAATCTGCACAACTGCATCACCACACCCTGAAAGAAGCCCTTCTACTCTTTCCTTGCATTTGTGATTGTGAAGATGAGGGGATTTAGCACAGCAGCTTTTCTGTCTCCAGTTTTTAGAATGCTGTGATCATTCTGGGGTTTGGAGGTCGTGTGGCTACTCATGCTATAGTGACTGTATCCTTTTCACCTTAGCCTTGTCAACACCTTCTACTTGAGAAATCTAATGCAGCTGAAGTGATAAAGCATGAAGATAAATTTATTTTTTATGAGACTTTGCCGTTATATATGGGATGAATTTGGTTTGACAACTTTACTGTTCATGCAGCTGTTATGCATACAGGCCCACACAGGACTCCTACAAGTATAGGGATTGTCAGTAGGAATGGTTGAATGGTAGGGACATGGGCATGGGTCCAGTCTCATCTCTGGCAGCATAAATAGGCACTACCAGGGTAGGTTATCTTCAGTTTCCTTTTGCCTTCCCACATTGCCTCTCTGTGACTGACTCCCAGCCCATGTATCTTCTCTCAAACTTGTCTCATGGCCCATTACTATGAAATACCAGTCTAATGAGTCTAAACATTTGAAACGATTTTAACTTCTACAGCCAGAAATGTGCAGATAGATAGAGCAGGCTGGGTGGCTTACACCTCCCAGCCACAAAAAGGGTGTTATTAAATCATTATAAATAGGAAAGAAATGTACACTTCAGGGTTGAGCAATACACCTGGTGAATAAACTAGAGGATCAAAATAGTAAACTACAACTCTTCTTCCAAATGCTAGAATAATCAAACATATAAAAACAAGGATAATATGGCATAAGTGCCTGCTGCATAAAGGTGCTGTGCCTTTTTTTACATGTCTGGCAACTCAAATATATTGTACTATGCTAATGGTCTGGGAAAAACAATACATTAACTGTCTCCTGAAATGATTCTGAAATACAAAAAGGCCAAGAACTATGTTAAATGAAAATGCTTTTTTTTTTTCCCTAAAGAGTGCCTTTATAATTAAAGGACAGCATTTAACCATGTCATTTTTATATTAAGCTTCAGTAGCACGGCAGTGTGAACCACTCTGTTTGAGGAATGGTATTCTTTCAAAATGTGCGATCATCTGAAAGGTTAACTCATCTTTTGTAATTTCCTTTGTCAAGCCTGTATCTGAGTCAGGAAATCAGCTTGGTTGCGAAAGAACTGTCAAGCATGTTCAAAATTAAATGCATATATATGGAGTTCCCTGGATGGGACTAACTGCCTGTGCCCTGGGACTGTACAGAGATCCCAGCTGGCACAGAAAGGCAGGCTTGATTATTTAATGGTCCTTCTCAGGGTGGTGTATCTGTTATGATCCCAGTTTATGACTCATTTCTATTTCTCCAGGTCTGTCACGGCCCCTAGTGGCTCAGAGACACCCAGACACCGTGGGCCTGGCACCAAGAGCCCGGGGAAGGGTGAAGTGCTGCAGGGCAAACTGTGGGAAGGGGTGAAGTGATGGGGCTGTGAAGCCAGGGTGTGTCCGACAGCTCTGTGAGCCAAAACAAGTTCCAGCAAATCCCATCATATATTTCTTGCAAGATTGGTCATGCTTATAATTTTCAATAAAAACATTTTTGTTGACTTAAAGGAAAAATGCTTTGATTTTGTATTTGTTTTAATGTTCATCTTGTGTCTTTATTAAATGAAATCTATGTATCATAATATTTTGAAGAGGCGAAGGATTTAATTTAGATATTGAAAGTATGACACAGTAAGTAATTAATTTTTAAAATTACTTTCTGTTTTATAGGTTGTTGTCTTGTCTGACAATCTGAGTGAAAGCTTTTTTTCTTGCCCATGGAATAGTTCTTGTAAGGCCAGACCTTACATCACAGCTTTCCCAAAGTTCAGGTGGGTTTTGATTGGCAAAAAGTTCATTTTAAGGGCCCTGAAAACTAAATAATGAATATTAGCAGTCCTCTAGAAAACAAGAAGTCCTCCAGCATTCCAGAAGAAACGTGTTTATGCCATTTTAGTCATGCCATCTTTAGCTTTTGGAGTGTCTACCTAAACCCAAATTCTTGTAATTTATACGCTTGGTAAAAGCATTTTTGTTTTATGAGTTCCCCAAGAAGATCCCATAATGTCATCTTGAAATTAATATTTTTTTTATTGTTGGGAAATAGCAGTTCATTACTAAGAGGAAAATACAAGCTCTCAATTACACCACACAATATTCTTGATAATAACTATTTATCCATCACAATTTACCTGTTTGCTTACCTGAGACCAGGGATTACTGAAACAGTGTTTCTACTGTGTTGTTGAAAATCCAGTTTAACTTTCAAATTCAAAAATATAATTTCTTGATAGCCTTTTTTATAGGGCTACACAATATAGGAAACCCCAATTCTATGGGTTTTCTTAATTTTTTTCCTATATCCTGTCTCTTTTATTCATTGTTCTCCATCCCAAACACCTACTGTGACTCCTTTTAAGAGTTGCTTACCCTGGGTCTGCATAAGAGTATTGAAATTTCTGTGTAAAACTGAGAGCATTGATTTTTTTCAGCCTGTAGTGCTCAGACTAATACCTCTTGGCTAAGCTGAAATGGGGTCCTGAGACCATGGGCAGGAGCTGGGAGAGATGCTGGGAGAGGCTTAGCAGGGACAGTAAGGTCCAATAAGTGCCCTCAGGGCCCTGACATCTCCTGTAACACCCATTTCTCCTCTGAACAATTCTGGCCATCACAGCTAATAATGCTCATTTGAAGTGATTTTTCTTTTTCCAAATAGGATTACCATTTTTCTATGTCATATTGCACATCCTTTGGACAGATAAAATGTCATAATAATTTCTTATAGAAACATTACCTCTATTAAAAATAACTTACAAATCTGACTGCCATTTCCATATTTTTTCCCAAAATGTTCTGAAGCTACATTGTAGCACTGCCAATATTACATTGAACATCCATCCTTTTACTGTGGGTGTCTCATTCAGAGATACTCAGGCAGAATATTTTCACATGCTTTCTCTCAAATCTCCTGAAGCATAGTAAGTAAGCCTTGGAAGGTAACAGTATTGAGAGCCTCTTGGTTGAGGAAATTCTCCTAGCACATGGCTGTTTAATTGAGAAGGGCTTTAGTGATATTTCACTGACAAGTGGTGCTTCTGGGGTCACCCCCTCTGGTTTGCTGACTACTTCTTTAGGTGTATGATCAAAATTATGTGGAAAAATGGAAAGTAAGCATGTTAGTGTAAAAAATCAGGGATTTAATGTGAATGCCAAAGTTTAACTCACATACAGTGATAATTCTTTAAAATTATTA
This sequence comes from Acanthiza pusilla, assembly GCA_036630365.1. Taxonomy (NCBI): domain Eukaryota; kingdom Metazoa; phylum Chordata; class Aves; order Passeriformes; family Acanthizidae; genus Acanthiza; species Acanthiza pusilla. The sequence continues at coordinate 1,312,789 of JAXCHO010000018.1, forward strand.
TTAATAAAAAAAATTCAACCCTTCCTTATCTTAAATTCCTGCAGAGATTTGCAGAGGAAATGTTTAACTGGGATATGTGGTATGTGAATGAGGGTCTATGCAGCTGCATGAGGCACCAGAAGAAATGGTACAGCAGGAGTGCACTGAGTGATGCATGAGCAGTGAATCAATAGATTCTGACCAACGATGAAATGCAAGAAAGAATATAGGAAAGAATGGGGAATTAGCAAGATATGGGTGTTGGGCCAACTGTGCTAAATCCTCGGCGTGAAGAAAGCCCCACGACACAGATACGGAGCAACAGCAGTGTGGTACAACTCAGCTTGGCCCTGAGGTTTTCTCACAAAAGAACATGGAGGATACCAAAGTCTGTGCACCATTGTCACCGTTCAGGATGAACCCAAAGTGAGGGCAATCTCAGCCTGGCAACACAGCCCCTGAGTGAGGGAGCAGGGCATGCTCCAGGGCATGCTGCAGGGTGGCAGCTGTGGTCAACCAAGAGTCCAACTCATCAAACATGTCTGAGGCAGGTCCTAGGTCAAGCTGGAAAAACCAATTCCCTGGTCAGGGACAGGATAAGGATGAGGATGAGGTCTGGTGGCCATAATCAAGGTCAGACATAGTCATTGATGACTGGGCATGTCCACAGTGACAAAGCAGGTCCGAGGTCAAGCCAGGAAGTCAATCTGCAGCTCAGAGTCGCAGCCAGTGGGGTCTGTGGCCAAGGACAGGCATGGCTGTGGCTGAGATGGGGACTAACATGACATATGACATAACTCTGGCAGGGCCTGAAGGTGCAGGGTGGAGCTGTGCCACGGTGTAGGAGGAGGACTGAGGTGAGAATGGTCAGGGCCATTAAGGTCTAGGAGTGCCCTCAGGGCCCTGACCTTGATATTTGGTGCCCCTTGTCCTCACCATGAGTAACTCTTTCCAAACACACAGATGTTTGTGCTTGTGAGTAGGAAAGACTGAGTGTGCATGAAAGTGAAATGTGTGGAGAATGACTATTCCTGAAATAGGTCCTGTTTAAAGTAAAAAATTGTTGCCTTCTTCTCTGTGGTCATGTATAGGGCCTTGTTACTTTTATTGTTATAGGTATAATACCTTCATTTCTTCAAATTATAAGAAAACAACAGTGCTTGAATCATTTATTTGTCATCTCTCTCTCAATCTCTCTCAGAAGGACCTATGGTTTTGCCACAGTTTTAGGGATAGTACTATTACAAGACAACTAAAATATACTTCCACATTTTAAATATCTTACTATAAATTTCACAAGGTAGAATTTGTTCCTGTATAAAAGGGAAACTTTAACAAACCCCTGGCTGTTTCTCAGGCAAGCCCCTTGGGGTGAGAGCACAGCAGGGAAATTAGAAGGGTGGTTCCAGAGCCCTTGCAGGCTCCCGGACCTGCAGCCTGGAGCCGAAAGACCTTCCATCCAGCATTTTACCTTGTACTGTGGGATGCAGGAGACTTTGACTTTCTGTTTTCCTTTTCTGGTATATGGACCTCTTGGCTGATAAGCAAATAAATTATTAAAAAGTGTCAGAAACATACAAGCATAATTAAAAGTGGTTTTCATGACAGCAGCATAAAAAATTGTTTTATAAACAGGACAGCAAGATATGATTTTCCAGATTTTTTTTTCATTGAGGATATACATGTCTATCATGACTCACAGACCACTGCTGCTGTTCTGTTATGAAAGAGATGAGCCCTGTAGGCAAAACATAGACCAGGTGAGCAAAGACAGCATGTTCAAACACAACACTTTTACTGCACATTTACTTAGGAAAAGAGTAAACTTACTCCAGTGCTCTACATAGGAGGGTTTTTGCTTGTTTTTCTATTACGTACAGACATAAAATGCTTAAAGTTGCAGCTGAGCCCTGTGACAGTCTGACTGTGCTGGACTGGGACTTTGTTTTGTATGTGAAGGTAATGTGCCGTAACTGTGGGAAACATGAGCCACCTCCTGAAGCACACATCCTTCGGAGCGGATCAGCACCTCCTGCAAGCAGTTTTTCATCAGGTAGTTCTGGACAAAACCATTTTTATTTCAAGAATAAAACCTTCAGTATCCTTCCTTATTCATCTGCACAGCAATAAACCCCTAGATAAAACCATTGCATTCAAAGCTATACCTGGGAGGAGAGATCTCACTGAGGCATATTTAAGGGAGATTTTTCCATTCCCTCCTGATATTAATAACTTCATGGATTTTAAAGGGAAAACAAACATGTCTATGATCACAGGTTTCCCTGATCTCAGGGAGGAGGGAAAACATCTTTCAGTGATGCACTCAACATATGTATGGCAAAAGTGGAGCTAATTAAGAGACACTCCCTTTTCCCTTGGCTTTCTGGAATTCCAAACCCTCATCAGAGACAGTAATTATTTTGAGAGTCTTTCACTGTTCCCCTCATCAACGTGTTTACTTCTTCCTTATGCCATTGTATAAATATGTTTGTAATTTTCTCTTCCTGATGTGGCACAATAATTCCACAGCCTGTTTTTGTTTTTAATTCCGTGTGCTCATGAAGTGCTAAAACTGACTCAGCAAATTGTTTCTGACCGCTGAACAACTGCAGAGCAATGCAGACCTTCTCGTAGGGAGGGGTTAACAATTGGTGAACATAAAGATAGCGTAATATAAATCTGCAGGTTGATTAAATCTAGTTCCTTTGAGAGATATGTGCCTCTTACAGAGACCAGCGTTACACCATGCAGTGTAGAACAACTCTTGTCTGTTTGCAGTTTTCTCTGTGACTTTCTGCCAACCCTTTGCATAGTTCAAGGCTCTGAGCCAAGGTCATTAAGACTGACTATAGCTGTATTATGAAAAGTCAAAGCACACACCAGAGGTTAAACTCGGCACCTTAAACACAAGGTTCACTGTATGTCTTTCAATTGTGTTTTAATTTTCAAAATTTTGTCCATTTTTTCCCTGTAATGAATGAGCAAATGAAGCATTAACAGCCTTGCAAAGAACTCTTCCTCCTGATTCCAGCTCCAGAGTACTCCCTCTGGCTCTGGGGTCCTCAGCACGAGAAAGACATGGACCTGTTGGAATGAGTCCAGAGGAGGCCATGAAGATGATCAGAGTGACAGAGCACCTCTCTTATGAAGACAGGCTGAGAGAGCTGTTTAGCCTGGAGAAGGCTCTAGGGAGACCTTGTAACAGCCTTCCAGTATCTAAAAGGCTCTTATGACACCAAGCTGAGTGGTGGGGCTGATACACCTCAGGGAAGGGATGTCATCCAGAGGGACCTGGAAAAGCTTCAGAAGTGGGTCCGTAGGAATTTAATGAGGTTTAACAAGACCAAGTGCAAGGTGCTCCACGTGGGTCTGGGCAAGCCCCCATATCAACACAGACTGGGAACAGATCGAGAGCAGCCTGCAAGAAGTACTTGGGGGTGCTGGTGGATGAGAGGCTGGACATGAGCTGTCATTGTGCACTCCCAGCTCAGAAAGCCAAACGTGTCCTGGGCTGCATCCAGAGCAGCGTGGGCAGCAGGGCAGGGAGGGGATTCTGCCCCTCTGCTCTGCTCTGCTCTGCTCTGCTCTGCTCTGCTGAGACCCCACCTGCAGTGCTGCATCCACATCTGGGGACCCATCACAGGGAGGACATGGACCTGCTGGAGCGAGTCCAAGATGATTAGAGGGACAGAGTACCTCTCCTGTGAGGAGAGGCTGAGAGAATTAGATTTGTTCTGCCTGGAAAAGAGAAGGCTTTGGGGTGACCCAATTGCAGCCTTCCTGTACCTGAAGGGGGCCGACAAGAAAGCTGGAGAGGACTGCTTACAAGAGCATGTAGTGATAAAATAAGGGGGAATGGCTTCAAACTAAGAGAGAGCAAGTTTAAATCAGGTATTTGGAAGAAATTCTTCACTGTGCGGGTGGTGAAACACAGAAACATTTCCCAGGGAAGCTGTGGATGCTGCATCCCTGGGAGCATCCAAGGCCAGGTTGGATGGGGCTCTGAACACAGTGAATGGCGCCCCTGCCCACGGCAAAGGGGTTGGAACCAGGTGATCTTTAAGGTCCTTTCCAACCCAAACCATTCCATGATTCTATGATTCCTCCACACCACCACACTGCTGACGGCAAAACTTACGCCAGCACTAAGCACACACCCCCTTTCTATTAAGGCTTTTAAAAATTTTTTCTTTCCGTTTTATAATCTCTATCACAGCCTGTTCCCCTCGCTGCGGCAGGAGCTCATTTCTTTGCGTTACCCTGCACGAACCGCGATGTTTCCCACAGCACTCGCGCACCCTCTCCGCGCCCAGCCGGCGGGCGGGGCAGGGCCGCTGCGGGCCGTCCCTCGGCGGCGGCGCGGCCCCCGTGACGCACTCGGCCTGCGCCCGGCCCCGCCCCGCTCCGATCCGCCCCGGCCGTGCGCGACCCACGCGGGGCGGCGGGACAGCATGGGCCGGAGCGGCGGCGGCTCCGCGGCTGCCATGGACCCCGTGCGCAGCTTCGAGCGCTGGAAGAAGAAATACACCCGGCGCACGAAGAGGCTGCGGCTGCAGCGCAAGGAGAGGAAGCGGCCCGAGTGGCAGATTGAGCGGGATAATATCAGCCGCCTGGTGCAGCGCTACCCCGAGGTACGGCCGGGCCGGGAGCGAGGGGCTGTGCGCGGCCAGGGGCACGGCGGTCTGCGAGCGGCGGAGGAGCGGCTCCTCTCCTCGTGTGGCGTGTGCGTGGATAGAGCTGGGAGGAGGAGGAGCGGTAGCTGTGCGTGGCTCCTGGGCAGGGGTGGGCAGCTCCCCTGGCAGGCAGCGTGGTGTGCTGGGTGACACTGCTGTGTGGCAGGCAGAGAGAGGGCTTTCGCTCCACGAGGCAGCGGTGATGCTCCGCTCTTTCTCCCCAGGCAGAGGAGGAGGGGCCGGTAGCCGCTGTTCCAGGGGTTTGGTGGAGGTGGCGGGGCAGGCTGTGGAGCCAGGGGGAGTGGGACCCTCGGGCGGGGGAGTTTGTGGTTAGGAGAGCAGGGAGGAAGAGGAGGAGGCTGAAGTAGGTGGTGGGAACAGTCGTGACCCGTGGCACTTGGCCCTTACCATCAGGCAACGTGGATGTCTCCGGGTTGGAGATAGGACACATTTGTCTCCATAGAAGACGCACGATAGGCAGACATCGGTATGAATGAATGTGTTGTTTAACCTCGAGTCAGGAAACAGGTATTGGAATACGAGACCTGAAGTGAATGGCGTTGGTTTTGTCACCCAGACTCCCTTGAATTCCTGCGGGATCACTGATCAGTGGAAAGCACTGCAATGGTGAATAACGGGTTAGATGTGCTCTGCCTGTGGTGCTGCTCTGCCTCCTGCCAGCTTTTGCTGAGTTTGCAGGGCAGTTGTGCTTGATTATGCACTACTTGGCACAGCTGATGGTAATGACTTTTTGGTGGCTATAATTTGATTGAGCAGAGAGTAAAGGCAAGAGGTATAGAAGAAACGCATTTGTTACCATGAAGAGGTCGTGTTGGCTGCTTTAGTTAAGATTCAGCAAGTTAGTATTGTTGAGCTTCACTTGATCATTTGCTTTACTGTTTGAAAGCAAATGGCATGTTCCTCTTCTCCTAGCCTTGGCTATGTGAATGTCATATCCATTCACATCCAAATGATGTTTCTATGTCACTAATGTGACTGTGCATGCATCTGTTTGTGGGCAGGGGTGACAATTCTGTGTCACTGTGATGCTCGGGGCAGCATAGGTAGGGATTGGATAGTGGAAGGTTGCATTTGTGTGTATGTTTAGAGGTTGAAGAAAAGACGCTGGTGGGATGCAGACATGTGTCCATCAGAATTAAGACATGGTAAACATAGGCTTGTGTTAGGATAGTTCTGGGGGCTCTTGGTCTCAGCTCTGTTGGGGTTTTGCTGTCCTTCTGCTCCAGGATTCTCCTGCCTATGAATATACAGTTGGATGCCCACCTAACTTTCTGTCTTCAGTCCTTCAGATATTCTTTTCTGGTCACTGACAAAGTTTTCCACTTGGTCTGCAGCGTTTCTTGCATGTTACCCTGGATCTGTTAAAATGGGAGTGGGAACTGTGAGAAAGTGCCGTGTGCTGGGATCTTTAGGGGTCTCCAGTGAGTTCTGCACAATGCAGATCCCTTAGGGACAAGGGAATTAGGAAGCTCTTGGGTAAGCTCCTCTCTGTGAAGAGCAGTGTTTGGGGTCTCTGGCACACAGACTGCGGGTGGGCTAGATCTGTGTATGTGTGGAATAGGGGTAGAATGGTTGATGGATGCAAGATGATCCAGCTTGTCCTTCTGTCTGTAATTTCATGTGTGAGAATGACTGCAGTGGATAAATAAGACAAAAATTAATATGAAAAGCCAGCCACTATATTTTGTTACTGGATTTTTTTTCCATTTGTTGACATGTGATGGTAAGTGTATGGCAGCATAGATGGAAAATGTGAAATTTCATTTCAATGTATCCAAAGCATGGGATATTTTCAATATTTTCTGAGTTATGTGTTCATAGGTGAGCTGTTGTGTGTTTATTCAGTGACTTTGTTGCCTAACTGTCAGGCTACTGTTGGACATGGTCTTTTTCATCCAGTTGTGCTCATGAAAAACATTAACAAACTAACTCATGTGTGCCAGGGCTGTTTGTGAAACATCCTTTCTAGTCTGCTCTGTGTCAAATTAGTCGAGGTAGATCAGAATAGCATTTGAAGTATTTGAAATGAGCTGGCTGCTCTCATACGGAGTTGGTTAGAGAGAGCTCACAGTTACAAGTGCCCAGCAGATTAGCAGATGTAGTAACTTTGGACAGGGAAACAAGCTAAGTAGAAGTTGGTGGTGCTTTCCACTGGTGCATGTAGATGTGGAATAGGTCTATCAGAAGATCTGTCTCAAACATCAGTCCTTCTTATGCCTGCCATTTGGACATGACTTAAAAATACCTTCAGAGTTTAAGGGTACTACAACATAACATTCTTCTGCTCCTGGAAGTTTGTAGGGCAGAGAAATAATACAGGATAGTTTTTAACATGGCCTTTCCTAACATTCCCTGCTCTTTTAATACTGTTCTCACTTTTTTCCCCTTGGACATCTTTAAAAGAGCTAAGCTTATGCATGTAATGATTTTTAAATTGATTTAGAGAAGTTTAAGATAGAAGAGCAGAACAATATTTGTCCTTTCTTGATTAATACATCTGTTCTTACTGAGTCATCTAGAATTTAAAAGAAGTTGACTACTGAAATACTTTAATTATTTAGAACAAATTCAGATTGCTGCAATAGCCCATCTGATGCATCACAAACCTACTAAAATCTATCCCTTTAGTTGCACACAATTGATTGCATAAATTCTTTTCTGATGTTAGTAAAATACTTTTCCCTCCTGTAGGCCTACTATTTTCCTATGCAGACAGTCTCTTGGTTGAAATTAAACAGAAGCTGTATACATCATTACATTGTGAATATTTAGCATGTGAAATAACAAGACTGGGAATTAGCCCAATATTTCATGGGATATATAGTGTGTTCAAAGTTACCAACTGAATTTGGAAGTACTTGTCAAAAATTCCAGTATGTGAAAGTCAAAAAAAGACCTTTCTTATGGTGATTCTGGTAGGATTTTTTCCCTTCTCCAGAGTAATGGTTGGCAAAAATTTAATTGCTCTGTTAGGACACAGTGAAAGCTTGAAATCTACCTTGCAAGAGCTTTGCCTTGATATGTGTCAAAACCAGGTTTTAATAAGGGTGGTATTCCCTTTACCTGTTTTTTCCTTTTATTTTTAGAGATTAAATTAATGTATTATCTACTTATCTTGATTTTACTGGAGAGAACTAGGCTGAAAAGAGTGGTATTGTGATTTAGATGCATTAAATAGCTATAACCCCTCAGTTTTCTATAGTAGGTGGAACCTGTAAAAGACCTGTAAAAGGCTTGGTACTTGAAGTAGATACAAGGCTGATCTGACAGCTCAGTAGCTCTTCATCTGAGGCCTTCTTTGGAATTGTTAACACAAGATGTCAGGAGGATCTGAAGACTATGTTGCTTGGTCCCTGATTTGGGAGATATCTGTTCAGCAGTTTGTTAGAGATCAACAATATCTGTTAGAAATGCATGAGTTGTAAGCTTCAAGTTTGATACTTAGAAATCTCAGTTTATGGATTTTAGCACACATTCAAAGCTGTATAGTCTACCTTTTTTTTCAGCTCAGGTTTTATAAATAGTAATCTCTATTTTTTTTTTCTTGAGTTCTGCATTTTTTTTCTGTCGTGCTACTATTTGTTGTTAACTTTACCAGTAAAAGCTGTTCACATCTGCTAGAACAGACTTGAAAATACTACGTTTTTTCAAGATCTCTACTTGACGCCTCACCGTTTTTAAATCATTGAGCAAACTCATGGGCTCAAACTTGTGCTAGTGGGGACTGTGTGTGTGTGTGTGTGTGTGTGTGTGTGTGTTTGTGTGTAATTAACAGCTCTCAAGTATGGGTGCATACAGAGAAATAAATTAGTAGGTGTCAGGACAATGAACTACTTTCTTAGTATTTTTTTTTTCCACCCTGTGGGACAGCTAAAAAGAAAAATTAAATACACCGAGTGCTAGAGGTTGGTGAATCTGGTGAGCTTCAGGACATAGGTGAACTCTTCCCAGTCAGGTAGATGTAAGATTGCTGCAGCTCTGGGTGCCCAAATAAACCCTGCAGCAAGAATGAGCATAGATTCCCAGTAGATCCCTGCTAGGGATCTGAAAATACAGATCTGGAAAGGACAGCTGAGCTCCAGTAAGGTGGAGACCAGAGACCTTCCGAGGTCCTCTAATTTTATGGTGGTCTGAGCTTTAAATTGTGCTGTTAGCCTGCATTATCCAAGTATATCATTACTTACTAAATAGTTTATGGTAGATCAGTGGTTTGACTTAGGTCAAACTGATATGGGTTGCCTGACTAGCTAAATTGAATCAGGTCATACTGAACTACTACATATTTATGTTAACACCAACTTAAAGAATGCTATTCAGTTTCTCTTTTATGGTTAGATTGTAAGCATTGATTAAAATTATTTTGTTTCAGATAAATGCAAGTGAAATCCAAAGATTTTCAGATTTTCCATTGTCAAAGAAAACCCTTAAAGGTGAGTATAGAAGCTGTCTATGGAAAATAATATAAGTAAAAGGGAATGCATTGTTTATCTGCATCTGAACATTCTATTTCTTTAAACTAAGTTTTAGCTAAGTATTGCCATGTGTACAGTGTTTTCTAAACAGAGCAATGCAGTCCTGGGCCAGACAAAATTAAATAAAGTTTTTTTTCCTTTCTTCTTTTTTTTTGTTCGTCTTTCTCTCCCACACTCTCTCTTCTCTTCCCACCCTGCGAATACTAGGATTGCAGGAAGCTCAGTATCGTATGGTAACAGAGATACAGAGGCAAACCATAGGTTTGGCTTTACAAGGTAAAGATGTACTTGGAGCTGCAAAGACTGGATCGGGCAAAACCTTGGCTTTTATTGTTCCAGTAAGTAATGTACATCCTTCTATTTGTACTCAAACCGAGTCGTCCGTGAAGTATGGATGTCAGCTTAGGTTGATAGATCCTGAGAAAAAAGTTACAATTCAACTAAGAGTTTCAGGAAAGCCAAGATACTTACGAATGAATGAAGCTGCTTGAGCTTCTGAAAGAAGTGTATTTTTTGTGCCAGGAATATTCCGAGACTTAGAAGTTTCATTTTGATCCTTACATTAGTAGACCCTGTGTGATTTAGGAAGTGCCTTGTTTTTCTCTCAAGAATGTTTTCCTGGTGCAACTCTAGTTGTCCAGTTTTTTTGGCATTTGAAAACTAGATGTATGAAACAGAATGGTGGATTTTCTTCAGTTCCTTAGTTTTTTTTTAGATGAGTGTTTTTTTACTCCTTTAAAATGCTACAATTTGCTTATATAGCAAACTTAAACTTAGTGATGTGGACTTCCTTTTCCTTATATTTTTATGAACTCCTTAGAAATCACTTCTGGGTGCAAGCAGAAAAGTGGGATGAAAAACCCTGTCATGGGTGAACATATCTGACAGTTTTACTCAAAGCATCATGATCTGCATTTCGTTTCTTCAGTTTGAAAGTATAATTGAGACGTGTGCTCGAAATGCACGTATAAGTGGATACAAACCACATCATGATTAAATGAAGGGGAATAAATATTTTTTTAATGGAGTTACTGTTTTAAACATTACTTGCATTTTTGTAAACATAAATTTCTTGGAGCCTATTTTGTCAGTAGCTGTGGGAACAGTCGTAGATGCTTTTGAATACCCTCTCTAGTAAAGAAGATTTATTCTTTATGCTGTTTGTTGGTTTTTTTTTTTTTAAATCTTATTAGTAGAGAAAAAAAATATAGGTGGCTTCAAAAGTCTTGTGAATTTGAGAAACAGGAGTGAGATTGCTCTTAGTTAATCTAAGAGTAGAAGTACTGTGTTTTACAAACCTCATATTAAAACAGTTTTAGAGAAGAGGGCTAAGACAGGAGCTGAAGAGATGAGGAGTGGAAAAAAATTAATTGTGCAAGTATGCTTACCAGCTCTCACTATTTCGGAAGGCTTCTGATACTCATACCTGTAAAGTCCATGTGTTAGGGTTAGCTGACTGGTACAGTGTTTCTGCAGTATGAATTCATAAGAGGAGGAATAATTTTGGTGTGAGCTGTATGGCAACTTTAGTTGGAATGCTTTGTATGTAATGTATGGATAGTACCACTTCAAGTATATACACCAGAATTAAAGCTTCAATAATTAATATTCTTCCAGGTGTTCATTCTGTTCCTGGTTCCCAGAAAACCTTAGAAGCAGGGAAATTTCTTATATTTTTTCTGTTATCATATAAATGGCCTAATTTCCAGAATTTAGCAGAGTAGGATTAATTGTGCAGTGGAGTATTTATGGTTTACTGCCCATTACTGTCTGTCATAGGTTGATACTTGAGAATTTTGTTACAGAAAGTATCATTATCATTAGTTAGAATTTATGTGTAATCAGGCAGTGTGAAATGTGCTCTGATATTTCTTCACATGATTATTTTAATTGATGTGGCTTTGTCTTTTTTTTTTTTAATGACACTTGGTTATGAATTTGTTGTTACATGTTTTCCTTCTGAGATTTTTGTGATGATAACGTGGTAATTGCTTTCAGGCTTTGGAGCTCCTCTATCGCCAGCAGTGGACTTCAGCTGATGGACTGGGGGTTCTGATAATATCACCTACCCGGGAGTTGGCATATCAAACCTTCAAGGTTCTCCGTAAAGTGGGGAAGAATCACGAGTTCTCAGCTGGCCTTATCATTGGAGGAAAGGTGTGTCCTCTCTTGGAGTTTGCTGTATGGAAGCATGGCTGAAAGCTAGTTTAGGAAGGAAACACTGGCATCGGGAAGTCGAGGAGGAGAGTAATTAACGGGAACCATCAGTGACCCACTCATTTTCTTGTGTGTATTCTGTGTCTTTTGAAGCTTTTGCATATTTAAAATCTTTTCAGGATCTGTGACTGGATGGGCCTTCCTGCCAAGTCCTCCAGGACTGTCCTGTTAATTTAGATCATTCTGAAATACTTTTTCCTCAAGCCACAGGTGTGAGCATGCTGAAAAAATGGTGGCATGTCTATGGGAAGAGGAAAGGCTTCTCCTTGACTGTTCTTTCTAGAAACTATCAATAGGTTAAACTGACTTGACCATCTCTGGTACTACACTTCTAATGTGAACAACTAGAGCTAAGCTGATATAACTCCTTTTCAGGATCTGAAAGAAGAGTCTGAAAGAATCCACCACATAAATATGCTAATTTGCACTCCAGGACGGCTTTTACAACACATGGATGAAACTTCATATTTCTATGCATCTGATCTTCAAATGTTGAGTAAGTGTTTTAAGTGCTCGAATGTACTCAGGAATATATTGTAACAGCTCACAATTGTGTGCAGCACTTCCTTGCATAAAAAGTGTATTCTTGTCATGGTATGTAGATGAAATGGCATTTGAGCTCACACATGCTAAAATTAAATTAGAAAATAGCAAAACATCTTTTTTGTGTGTACTTTCTCTGAAGCAGTTGCTGAGCATGACTTCCTTAGTGGCTTCGTTTGATAGACAGGTGTCTGCTAAGGAAGGTGGGAACCTTCCTTAGAACAGAGAATGTGAATCCCCTTCCCTCCGAATTATTATAACTTTAAAATTAAGGGCTCTCAGGCAAAGGTATGGGAAAAGGAATAAGAGTTTTTTACTAGTATCTATAATGAGGTAAACAATCAGTAACAAAGAAACAGTAAACAAGGTAAAAAAAACAGTAAACAAAACCAAAAAACTCGGTGGCAAATGTCCCTGGGGCTGTCAGGTACTTTCCCGTTTGGTGCAGTCACAGTCACGGCCAGCAGGGGCGCTGTTGGGCTCCCAGACCCGCAGCGCAGGTGCGATGACTCCCGGGAAGCTGCAGATGGCGCTGTGCCGCGAGGTTGGATCTGTGCCGCGTGTAATGGCGGACGGCTGGAGCTGGGTGGAGTGCAGATGGACAGGAGCGCAGCAGAGAGCCCAGCGCCAGGCGATGGAGCAGCCGGGTCAGCTCACCGGGGCCAGCCAGCAGAGGAGGCGGCAGGAAACTCCGCAGTTGGGGCAGGCAGGGCGCGGGGCAGCGGCAGGCAGGCTACGGGGTGGTGGCAGGCAGGGGGGTCCCGCTCCGCGGCGGCGCGGCTGGTAGATGCCCTCCCGGAGGGGACGAGAGGATCGGAGTCCCGTGACCTTCCCCCCAAAGCAAGGACTCACCCAGCAGGCAGAGAAAACCTAGTGCAAGACCGGGCCTTTTCTGCAGTTGCAGCCAAAAAAGCAGAGCCGCCTTTTCCCCGTGCTCCCTCCTCCAAGAACTCCGGGCGAGTGAGTGTGCTGTTATCAAATCTCCAATCTCTAGTTCCCCCCGCCTGGCAGCCAAAGGCTTTGTCTCCTTTGTGAGCGTAGATGGCCCTTAAAGACCGGTCATTAGTTGCTTAGCAACAGAATGGGAAAAAATTCCTCCTGCCCCCTGCTCCCTCCCCCAACCTTCCACATTATCCACCCCGAATTTTTTTCCATTCCAACATATTACATTGAACTTAAACCTTTAAACTATATACATACAAGCATTACTCTGGTTATATACATACAGATATGCATACAGGCACAGTGTTATGGGCAGTTCAACCCCAACTGAGGTCCCCCTGAGGTATGCATCGTGTCTCTCCATCCTCTTGCATCACCCACCAGGTACACCCTGGTCCTTGAGCAAAGACAACCCCACGGGTGGGTCTATCTTTGCTCAAGGCGGAATGAATCCAAACAGTTTTTCCCAGCATGCCTCTCATTTGCACCACTGGAACCTTATCCCCGTCTGCTGTTTGCAAGGGTTCAGATTGGGCAGGGCCAGCCCTGTTGGTGGAGCCTCGGGTGTTAACTAGCCAGGTGGCCTTGGCTAAATGCTGTTCCCAATTTCTGAAAGTCCCCCCACCTAGAGCCTTCAAGGTGGTTTTGAGCAGGCCGTTGCATCGCTCTACTTTACCAGCAGCAGGTGCATGATAAGGAATGTGGTACACCCACTCGATGCCATGTTCCCTAGCCCAGGTGTTTACAAGGCTATTTTTGAAATGAGTCCCATTGTCCGACTCAATTCTCTCAGGGGTACCATGCCTCCAAAGGACTTGCCTTTCAAGGCCCAGGATGGTGTTGCGGGCAGTGGCATGAGGCACAGGGTAGGTCTCCAGCCACCCCGTGGTGGCTTCTACCATTGTGAGCACGTAGCGCTTGCCGTGGCGGCTTTGAGGCAGTGTGATGTAATCAATCTGCCAGGCCTCACCATACTTGTATTTGGACCACCTTCCTCCATACCACAGGGGTTTCACCCGCTTGGCTTGCTTGATGGCGGCGCATGTCTCACAGTTATGGATTACCTGAGAGATACAGTCCATGGTTAGATCCACCCCTCGGTCTCGTGCCCACTTATAGGTGGCATCTCTGCCCTGATGGCCTGAGGCATCATGGGCCCATCGGGCTAGGAACAACTCTCCTTTGTGCTGCCAATCTAAATCTACCTGTGACACCTTTATTTTTGCAGCTTGATCTACCTGTTCATTGTTTCGGTGTTCTTCATTAGCTCGGCTCTTGGGGACATGGGCATCCACATGACGAACTTTCACAGGTAGCTTCTCTACCCGAGTGGCAATGTCTCGCCATTCGTCAGCAGCCCAGATTGGTCTTCCTCTACGTTGCCAGTTGGCCTTTTTCCACCTTTCCAACCAACCCCACAGAGCATTGGCTACCATCCATGAATCGGTGTACAGATATAGCTTTGGCCACTTCTCTCTTTCAGCAATGTCCAGGGCCAGCTGAACGGCTTTGAGTTCGGCGAGTTGGCTTGATCCACCTTCTCCTTCTGTAGCCTCTGCGACCTGCCGTGTGGGGCTCCATACAGCTGCTTTCCATTTTCTATTTGCCCCCACAATGCGACAGGAACCATCAGTGAAGAGAGCGTAGCGTGTTTCATCTTGTGGCAGTTGGTTGTACGGTGGAGCTTCCTCTGCACGAGTCACCTGTTCCTGCTCCTCTTCATCGGTGAGACCAAAGTTTTCACCTTCTGGCCAATTTGTGATTATTTCCAAGATCCCAGGGCGATTCGGGTTTCCAATACGGGCGCGCTGTGTGATGAGAGCAATCCATTTACTCCACGTGGCATCGGTGGCGTGGTGGGTAGAGGGAACCTTTCCCTTGAACATCCACCCCAGCACCGGTAGTCGGGGTGCGAGGAGAAGTTGTGCTTCCGTGCCAATAACTTCTGAAGCGGCTTGGACACCTTCATAGGCTGCCAGAATTTCCTTCTCTGTGGGAGTGTAGTTGGCTTCAGACCCTCTGTAGCTTCGGCTCCAGAATCCCAGTGGACGACCTCGAGTCTCACCAGGCACCTTCTGCCAAAGGCTCCAGGACAGACCATTGCCCCCGGCTGCAGAGTAGAGCACGTTCTTCACTTCTGGTCCTGTCCTGACTGGGCCAAGGGCTACCGCATGGGCAATCTCCTGCTTGATCTGGGCGAATGCTTGTTGTTGTTCAGGGCCCCAGTGGAAATCATTCTTCTTGCGTGTCACCAGGTAGAGAGGGCTCACAATCTGGCTGTACTCAGGGATGTGCATCCTCCAGAAGCCTATGGCGCCTAGGAAAGCTTGTGTCTCCTTCTTGTTGGTTGGTGGGGACATCGCTGTGATTTTATTGATGACCTCGGTGGGAATCTGACGCCGTCCATCTTGCCACTTCACGCCCAGGAACTGGATCTCTTTGGCAGGCCCTTTGACTTTGCTCCTTTTGATGGCGAGACCGGCTTCCAGAAGAATCTGGATGATTTTCTCTCCTTTCTCAAACACTTCTTCTGCTGTGTCCCCCCACACAATGATGTCATCGATGTACTGCAGATGTTCCGGAGCCTCACCCTTTTCCAGTGCAGCCTGGATCAGTCCATGGCAGATGGTGGGACTGTGTTTCCACCCCTGGGGCAGTCGGTTCCAGGTGTACTGCACGCCCCTCCAGGTGAAAGCAAATTGAGGCCTGCACTCTGCTGCCAGAGGAATGGAGAAAAATGCATTTGCAATGTCAATAGTGGCGTACCACTTTGCTGCTTTGGACTCCAGTTCATACTGGAGCTCCAGCATGTCTGGCACGGCAGCGCTCAGCGGTGGAGTCACCTCATTCAAGGCTCGATAGTCCACAGTCAATCTCCAATCTCCATCAGATCTGCGTACAGGCCAGATGGGGCTGTTGAAGGGTGAGTGGGCCTTGCTGACCACCCCTTGGCTCTCCAGCTCACAGATCAGCTTGTGGATGGGAATCACAGCATCTCGATTCGTTCGATACTGCCGGCGGTGCACTGTCGAGGTGGCAATTGGTACTCGTTGTTCCTCCTCCTTCAAGAGTCCAACTGCAGAAGGGTTCTCTGATAGTCCAGGCAAGGTGTTTAATTGCCTAACGCCCTCTGCCTCAACAGCAGCTATTCCAAAAGCCCACCTGAGTCCTTTCGGGTCTTTGAAATAGCCATTCCGGAGGAAATCTATGCCCAGAATACACGGGGCCTTTGGACCAGTCACGATGGGATGTTTCTGCCACTCCTTCCCAGTCAGGCTCACCTCGGCTTCCACCAGCGTCAACTCTTGTGATCCCCCTGTTACCCCAGCAATAGAAATGGGTTCTGCCCCAACATGTCCCGATGGCATTAGGGTACACTGTGCACCTGTATCGACCAATGCTTCATATTTTTGTGGCTCTGATGTACCAGGCCATCGAATCCACACAGTCCAAAAGACACGGTTTTCCCATGCCTCTACCTGGCTAGAGGCAGGGCCCCTCTAGCCCTGGTTATCATTCCCTTCCTGGGCATACATTCCACCGTCAAGGGAATCTGACACAACATCTTCCCTTCTGCTGTACTCAGCAGGTCGGCTACGGGAAGCTGAGGCTACCTTGGCTCTGGCAGAACCCCCTCGGCTAGCGTTGCCCTCCTTAAGCTGGCGCACTCGTTCTGCCAGGACAGAGGTGGGCTTCCCATCCCACCTATTCATGTCTTCCCCATGGTCATTCAGAAAGAACCACAACTCAGCTCGTGGGGTGTACCCTCTCTCTCTAGCGGGGGGACGTCGGGCTCTGGTGTTGGGGCCTGTGACTCTCACTGGTGCCACACTGTTTTTCTTCATCTCCTCCATCTCCTCCCTGATCTCTTTCCTCATCTCCTTCATCTCCTCCTTCAACTCCTTAACCACAGCAGAGACCTGAGCCTGCATTGGGCCATTGATCACACTTGCATAATGCCTGAGCTTGTCAGCTACAGACCCCACTGTCTCACGGTTGTCATCAGGATTAATCATTGCAATGTAGGTGACATATTGGGTTGGTCCTAGACTTGCCAGGTTCCACAACATTTGCCCTGTGCACCTGACCTTGTCAGGATCATTTTCGTGCTGCCCGTCCCTCCCAAAAAGCACCTCCTGTACTGCCACTTCTCTCAGCCGTTGGATCGCTTCCTCAACGGTCTTCCAGGGCAATCTACGGTAGTTCTCCTGCATTCTGTCTTTGTGAACAAACCTTTCCCTTACACTCATTAAAAGCCTCTCCCAGAGAGAAATGGGTCCTGCCTCCCTCACGAACACCTTGTCAACACCCGCGTCCAGGGCCACGGATCCCAAATTCCTGGCCTCACCACCATCCACCTGCATGCCTGGGCCCATGCGGTCCCAAACCCGAAGTAACCAGGCTGAGAAAGCCTCGCCCTTCCGCCGCACAATGTCATTGTGCAGACTACGGATAGTGTCGTATGACAGGGACTCGGTGATGATTATAGGCTCAGGCTCCCCTACTGGTTGTGAGGGCCCTGGTTCCCCATCATCATTAACTGGGCGTACTGATTTGGTCTTATACTTCCTCCGCTGCACAGGGGCAACTGCTGCTGGCTGTGACTGCCCTTGCGATTCAGCTGGAACCTGGACGGTTGTAATGTCCGTGGGTTCCACTGCTGCACCATCCACCTCTTCCCCTGTAGGGCAAGGAGAGGGCTTCTCACCAGCTGAGGAAGTGTATTCCCTCAGCACCTGGTGCATCTTGTGCATCTCCTCCACCAGTACCCCCACCCAATCCGGGCGGTTTGTTTCTGAGGCAGGCTGTTGGACAGGGTCAGGCTGTGGGGCAGGGTCAGGCTCAGGGACAGGGTCAGGTTTGGGCATACTCTCAGGCTCTGGGACAGCCTCAGTCTCTGTAGCAACATCCCTAGTCCCTGTGGCAACATCCCTAGTTCCTGTGGCAACATCCCTAGTTTCTATGGCAGCATCCCTAGTCTCCGTGGCGACATCCCTAGTCCCTGCAGCAACATCCCTAGTCTCTGTGGCAACATCCCTAGCCTCCGTGGCAACATCCCTAGTCTCTGGGGCCGCATTCCTATTCTCTGGGGCAGCTGTTAGAGTGGTTACCCAGGGCAGTCTCCCCCTTTCTCGGGATGCAAAGAGGAATAGACCTATCAGCAACGCCAACCACTGTACAATGTCATTAGCATTTAGAGAGTATATGAACCCTCTGAGCCCTGGTAGGGTAGGCCCAAAGAAAGGGGTGAAGGATTGAGAAAAAGTTCCCCCTGGTGTCATCTCCTCACAAAATGTACCATTACCAAACAGACTCCAAAAACATGTACTCACGGTGTTAAAGCCCTGTAACCAAGTGCCCGCCGTCCAAAGGACGTGAAAAATCCATAAATTTCTCATCTTATTGACCCATTGTGAGAACTGGATAACAACCACCACGACCTTAGTCATAAGACCCATCTTTAGACAGGGAGCTGCAAATGGGAAAAATGTGGCCACGAGAATGTGCCAGCCAAACCAAGGTATCTTAGACCACATGGTGCCGCTTAATGAGGTTTCTATGTTCGGCGCACTAAAAATGGGTCTCCCAGAAACTTTTATTCCTTTTGCACCTTTTTCTCTATGCCCTCGAGCCCCACGTTGGGCGCCAAAATCTGTCTTCGTTTGATAGACAGGTGTCTGCTAAGGAAGGTGGGAACCTTCCTTAGAACAGAGAATGTGAATCCCCTTCCCTCCGAATTATTATAACTTTAAAATTAAGGGCTCTCAGGCAAAGGTATGGGAAAAGGAATAAGAGTTTTTTACTAGTATCTATAATGAGGTAAACAATCAGTAACAAAGAAACAGTAAACAAGGTAAAAAAAACAGTAAACAAAACCAAAAAACTCGGTGGCAAATGTCCCTGGGGCTGTCAGGTACTTTCCCGTTTGGTGCAGTCACAGTCACGGCCAGCAGGGGCGCTGTTGGGCTCCCAGACCCGCAGCGCAGGTGCGATGACTCCCGGGAAGCTGCAGATGGCGCTGTGCCGCGAGGTTGGATCTGTGCCGCGTGTAATGGCGGACGGCTGGAGCTGGGTGGAGTGCAGATGGACAGGAGCGCAGCAGAGAGCCCAGCGCCGGGCGATGGAGCAGCCGGGTCAGCTCACCGGGGCCAGCCAGCAGAGGAGGCGGCAGGAAACTCCGCAGTTGGGGCAGGCAGGGCGCGGGGCAGCGGCAGGCAGGCTACGGGGTGGTGGCAGGCAGGGGGGTCCCGCTCCGCGGCGGCGCGGCTGGTAGATGCCCTCCCGGAGGGGACGAGAGGATCGGAGTCCCGTGACCTTCCCCCCAAAGCAAGGACTCACCCAGCAGGCAGAGAAAACCTAGTGCAAGACCGGGCCTTTTCTGCAGTTGCAGCCAAAAAAGCAGAGCCGCCTTTTCCCCGTGCTCCCTCCTCCAAGAACTCCGGGCGAGTGAGTGTGCTGTTATCAAATCTCCAATCTCTAGTTCCCCCCGCCTGGCAGCCAAAGGCTTTGTCTCCTTTGTGAGCGTAGATGGCCCTTAAAGACCGGTCATTAGTTGCTTAGCAACAGAATGGGAAAAAATTCCTCCTGCCCCCTGCTCCCTCCCCCAACCTTCCACACTTAGGATGATAAGAACAAGCAGGGGATTTAGTAAGGAGCCCAAACCTCTGTGTAGTGCCCCATATAATCCTTTATATTTGTCTTTACTAATGCTAAACTTACCTTTCTTGCTATGACTCTTGTATCTGACATGATAATTAGCTAACTATACGGAATATCCACTGCAGTGTGTATATTTTGGACCAGTTATAGAAAACATTTTTCTTTATGTTTTAAGATAGATTTCTGCTCCTTTTATTGTTTTGTTTGCATTGTTAGCATTGTTTGTTTTCACCCTTCCAGCCTGAACAAAAATTTTCGTTGTAATGAAAAGGTTTGCCTGCTACTAAGAACTGTATAATCTTTAGCATAGCTTGAGGAACTTAGAAGCAATTAAGGAGCTAATGAAGCTGATAAAATGTGAAATTATGCTTGCTACTCTTAGTACAATTCATGGCAGTTAGACAAGAATAGCATTAAATATAGGCTCTTTTAAAGCTTTGTCTCTATGCTACTCAGTTTATATCATGTATTTCAGTGGTAAATTCAGCTTAGGTACATGAGAGTGTCACAAATACTGCAACATTGTTTTACATTCTGTACTTTTATTTCAGTAATAGGGCAGGGAGTCTGTTTGCAAATTGCCAAACTGTTTACTTGAGATGCTGTTCTTTTGCTTCAGCATGTGAAACCGAGAGCTGTAGTGCATAGATTATGGGAAATGCTATGTTTTCTGTTGCAGTTTTTTTTTAAAAACATGTTTTATGAAGTACATGAATATCTAAAGAGAATCCTGTCATGTACAGTAGTTTAAATTAATCTCTGCATTTTAAGTACAGATGGAATTTTGTGCTATATGGATTTAATGTAGGGGCTTTTAAAATAACTAAATTTAAAACTGGATTTTCTCATCTTTTTCCCTCAATCCAGTTCTTGATGAAGCTGACAGAATTCTAGACATGGGGTTTGCTGATACGATGAATGCAATCATAGAAAATCTACCTAAGAAACGCCAGACCTTGCTTTTTTCTGCAACGCAAACAAAATCTGTGAAGGATCTCGCACGGCTGAGTCTGAAAGATCCAGAATATGTTTGGGTTCATGAGAAAGCCAAATTCAGGTATGTTGCAATTTTTTTTCTGGGGGGGGTTAGATAGTGATCGTACTTAACTGCTTCTCTGACAGTTCCCTGAATCAGAGGTTGCATTGTGCATCCATCACTGGATCAGTGTCTGATCCTGCTGTGTGCCTTCCTGAAAAAAAGGAATTGCCAAATAAAGGGGGACTAGTTCTGACTGAATCATTACAGGGAGGCTGAACCTGTGCTTCTCTTGGCTCCTCAGGCAGCTTTTCAGACTGGAAACTTTTCCTCAGGAGGAGGCTGCAGAGGGGGTTATAGCCTGTGTCCTGGGTCTAGCAGCACTCAGTTCTGAATTACTCCTTTTTTTTTGTTGTTGTTGTTTGGCTTGCTTGCCTCCTGCATGTATGTACTTACCGTGCAAAACCACCTTATGTGTGCTGTTTATAAATCTGGCCTTCCAAGGAAGTGCTACACTGTTGGGGAAGTGCAGAATTACAGTCTTGTGTGTTCAGTATTAGGTGCCCAAAAGGAAGCACGTGGTGTCAGTCCATGTGCAGTAACTCTTGTGGCTTCCTGATGTGCTGTATTTTCTGTGCATGTTTAGGACTCTGGCCCTGTGTGCACAAAATAAATTTGTCTTGCCCTGCAGTATGGAGCAGGATGGGAGGACCTTGCTGGAACGGAAGTATGTGTGTGCCATGCTCAAAAAATTTAATGTCTCACTAAATGAATGTTACTTTTTGGCACATTATTTTCTTTTGAAACCCAAATGAAGAATGTTATTTTGCATTTCTGTGGGCTTGATCATCTGAGTGTCAAATTACTTATGAACATGGATGATTCTTTTTCTGCTCTTCTATGAAATGTGCATATATTTCCATATGTAAGCTGCAGGAGAAAGGTGAAGCACAGTGATAAAAATGGCTTTCCTGGGAGCAAACAAGAAATCAGGAAAATGCACAGCAGAACCACATTGAATCTTGAGGAAGGTTTTACTATTTGTTTTGATTATTTCTGTATTGTACTGCAAATACCTATTTTTAATCAGTATTGCTATCAAAGGCATCTTAAATAAGCATGATTGCCAGAAAAAAAGTGTGGTTAATATTGTCTTAGAAGAGGATGTACAAACGTAGTATGTAGTCTTCATTTTGGGGACTATCTATTTCACAGATCTGCCACATTTGGTGAAGTCTATTTTAAAGTACATTTAATTTTAAAAAATATTTGGGAGACTGTAAGTAGATAACAAACCAAATCAGAAAAAAGGGAAGTATTAATTTGTTGTAAAATTTACTGCCTTAGTAGCGTAGGTTATTGCCTTATAAAAGCAGTTTCCTCTGAAAGACTTGAAAAGCAAAAAGTGCTGTGGCATAATTAAAATAAAATAACAGAATAAAAACTGGAGGAGTCTCTTCTAATTTCATCCTCCCCGAGTGACCACCTTTACAAAAATAATTTTTAATATCCTTGGTCCATGCAGGGGGAAGCAGAGGGACTGTAAGAGATGAGCATTTAGATGTGTTTCAAAGGCAAATATTAAAAAAAAAAAATTTGTTGTTTTATTTTGGTTTTTAAGAACAGAAATGCGAGTTCAGATGACAATTCAGAGCTTTAGAAAGTCACTTTGCATGTCAGTGTAATCAGTAGAAGTACATCAATGCTCTTTTTTGTGCATGATTAGACTCTGCTTTGACATCGCCTTAAGCACAAATGATGCTTTAATAGGACTAATAGAGAAAATTGCATTTTAAGTCAAGGCAATTTGAATGTCGCTGCTTAGAGATGGAAAGAGTTTGCCGTGCTAGTAAATTAATTTAGAAGTAATGTCAAAAGTCATCTGTCCCTCCCTGCTGGCTTTTAACAAGGAAATTGATGTAGATTTCAAGTGAAGCTGCTAAGACTTGTTCCTCAAAGTGGGAGAGCTTTCCAGCCTGACTCCTTTTCTACTTTTTCTGAGTACATATAAGACACTCTTGGCTTAAAAGAATGGTGAGACATTTCTGTCATTTATTTAAATGTACTTTTTTGGTATGGTTTTGTTTTTGTTTTTTCCCTTCTTTAGTACCCCAGCAACTTTGGACCAGAACTATGTTGTCTGTGAGCTTCAGCAGAAAGTAAACATGTTATACTCTTTCCTGAGAACTCATTTGAAAAAGAAGAGCATTGTGTTTTTTGCAAGCTGTAAAGAGGTATGGTTTTTTTCTCCCCCTTCCCCCCCAGCATATTAAAACTAATGAAATGTGGATGTTAACGTGTCAAGGCACCAAAGAGGTGAGATTTTGGACTGATCTGCCAAAGGAAATTGGAGGAACAAAACGTCACTTGCTGCATGTCATTCAGGGCCTGGCTTCTGGGCTGTTCAGCAACCCAGGCTCAGTGCAGGAAGGTTCTGGAAACCTCAGTGTACTCAGCCATTTTTGTGGTCTGCTGTTAAAAATGAATGCTAAAAGTTAGTGTCAGTAAGGCCCAGCTATTTCAGTTTTGTCTTGGGACATGTTTCATAGTTTACAAAGTATTTCAGTAGTTGTACTTGCTTTCCTTACAAGCTTTTGAGTCTTTCTATTTAAGAGAGTGTGATTGTGAAATAGTACAGGAACAGGTTTTTCTTACATAGCAAGTAATCCTTCACATACCTACTTGTATAAGTGTCCCGGGACTGTTCTGTTGAAGTTATTTGCATGTGTTTGGCACAGGTATTTGTGCCTGTAACTACTGCATGTATCAAGTATTTTACAATGCAGGTATTCCTTGCTAGTATAACACAATGCCAGTATTTTACAATAATAGAGCATTTTGCAATCGTCTAGTGAATATTCATTGCAATTGAATTTGTTCAAGAGGTTGCAATATTTTTGTTGCTCTGCAGTTGACTGGTGAGTAGACTGAAGTGGTCAGCTTAGTTGTGCAGAAATTCTCGGAGCTGCAGCTCTGCTCTGCTTTCTTAAAAAGATCCTAGGTAGTTGCCTGCTATAAAATAATGCTGCTTCATGGGTACTGTAGGTAAGAGTAAACAGACTGATTTTATAAGAGAAACTGTTGAAACTTGAAATAGTAAACTGAGACTGTAGACTGATTTGAGTTGCAAGTGTAAACACAACACGTCTCCAGTACTGAAAGATGTGCTTCTGATGGACTGTTGATGCTTTGGTTCCCTTGCGTACCGCCTCACTGCTCACATCCCAAGTTGTTCTTGCAATTACCTACTCTGGTTTCCTTTAGGAAATGCCGTCAAAAGGCTTGCCATTGTTTTGCCACAGTTGGTTTAGTCTTTTAGTACCTGGGTGTGTAAGAGGGTCTCAAAATAACATCTCTTGTCTCTGATGTGGAGAAATGTTTATTTGATTTGATGTACCATGTCAGTTGCTGTATACACTGTATATGATCTTAGCAAGCTTAACATTGCATCGTAATTTCTCTCCCCCAATTTGTTGGGTAGGTCCAATATCTATTCCGAGTGTTCTGTAAGCTTCAGCCTGGTCTTCCTGTACTGGCTCTCCATGGCAAGCAGCAGCAGATGAAGAGAATGGAAGTCTACACTTGTTTTGTTCGGAAAAAGGCAGCAGTGCTTTTTGCTACAGATATTGCAGCTCGTGGCCTGGGTAGGTACCCACAGAAGCAGCAGCTAAACCTGTTGAGGCTTTATCAGATTTTATACTCTGACGACCGACCCAGTTGGTGAAAAATGACACTGTAGTTTGCTTAGGAGCTCCTTAGTGTATCTGAAAAGAGAGATGCTTCTTAGAGATGTGCTGTTTCTTTAGAAGAGGCCCACTTTGTTTGGGGTTTTCTTTTGATCCCAAAAAAGCTTACTTATGTATTTGCTTACTACATGCTGTAAGGCAAGATTTCAGCAGTTCTAAGTATTTTTGATGTGCCTGTATCCTGTGGGTTATTCCAAAGGGTATGAAAAATTACTAACCTAGTAGAATCTGGAAATGGAAACATGGAATTTTAATTTCTGATATAAGAGGGGCATCATAGGACTGTATTGATAAGGAAACAAAAAAATAGGTGAGGGTAAAAAGATTTTTTTTCTTTTTTTAGTACTTTGAGGCATTTAGGTATAACACAAGACTTTTAAGGAGTCCACTTGTTCTTTGAGATAGCGTACTCCGTTGTCCAAAATGTGAGGTTTTGTCACTATGATGCAAAAAGAAGGAAGGTGCTCTAAAATCGGAAGGCAGGAGTGAAAGCTGTTTATCATAGCTTCTATACTGCTGAAATCTCACCAGTGACTATCTAATTTGGGTATAGTTAGTTTGGTTTGGAGTGTGGGTATAAGTGTGGAATACAGTGTACCTGCAGACTTGGTTAGGAAGTAACGCTCCAGTGCAAAGCATGCTGCTGCTGGGTGAAGTGCAGCAGTTAAAAAGTGCTTATTATTGGTACCATTCACTGTCAAGGTTGACTTTTGTCAGGCTTGGTCACCCCCTCCCATCTTTGAGACAGACTATGGTATTTCTGTACGTGACAGCTGAAGTAGTGCAGTCTCACCACAGCTAATTTCAAACCCCAATGATGTAGGATATAAACAGTGTGGGTGAAAAGTGGGTCAGATATTGTTATGTAATTGTTAAGCATAGTGGTGTTTTATCATCTGTGTGACACAAAGCATGTCTATTCTTGTCAAGTGTGAAATTATGTTTCATTCATTGCACTGTCATAATTTAGGAAATGAACACACAATTAATTTAACTTTCTTTGATGAAGAGAGTGATTGTTTATGTATGCTAATACATGCAAGTCATTTTACTTTTATTTCAGAGGTTGCACCTAATGTCTGTAAATGGGTCCAAGTGTTGGTTCTTACAGAAATTAATGCTCCAAAATAATACCCTCTTGAATAGGAGGGTTTTGAGTCCAGTGAACTTATTTGATATATTTTTTTTTACACAGATTTTCCAGCAGTGAACTGGGTCATTCAGTTTGATTGCCCAGAAGACGCAAACACATACATCCACAGAGTGGGAAGAACAGCCAGGTTTGTTTTCACTTTTCATTAGTATTTTAGTGTTTAAAACTAGATCACTGTAGGGACAGATAATTGGCTAAAGACTCGCTTGAAAAAAATTAAGATATAAATTATAAAGAAAAAGGCTGTTATCACTAAAAGACCCTTTTGATTTGTTAAGAGTAATGATTTAACTTAATTTCTTAGTGAGCGTCAGAGACTTGTTACAGCAGACAAAAATATCCCTTGTTGTTTCCTCTCATCAGGGAAGATTAATAGTGAAGAAATAGAAAATCTTTTTCACTTGGCAGGATTACCTCAGAGCCTGAGTTCCGTGTATTTGTGGGTGGGAAAGCTTGTTTTGCCACTGGCATTTATAGATAAATAAGGTTTTAGACTGTGGATCCAATTTCTTTGTGTCATTGAAGACTCTTCAAAAGAATGGAAATATTTCTTCCTTATTTTAATTTGGGAAGAAGGAATCAAATGTTAATTACAGGTTAAATTTTTAATTTTCTAAGTCTTTTGTGGAATTATATTCTTAGGCATAGCTTTAGTTAAAATATTTGTGGCTAAATGTTTATGATGGGAGTTACCCAGATCGACTGTTGAAAACCAGGTCATTCATCTCTGAAGTAGATTTTTAAGTGAAGCAGAAGCTGTTACTGCATATAATTCAGTAGATCAAAAACCTCATGCAATTTTCTGAAGGATGAAATGCAAGACCTAGCATTATATCTTGTCTATAATTTAATTTGTTTGTAGTAGGGCTTGAAATGTAGGCAGTTGTCAAACGTAATGAGAGACCGCTTGCTTAGAATAGGATTTCAACACTATGGGAATTCGAGATCTGTGTTCCTGGATCAGAAGGCTGTAAATTTTAGTGACTGTACCATAAGAGTGCACTTCCAGCACTCTTTCAAGTAGAAGTTTTAGCCATGTTTCATTGTAATTGGTAACATTTCTGCCCCATGCTATCTCTGTGCTCTCTGTTTTCTGATCTGCTATAGTAGAAGGGAGTGATAAATTTTTAAATGATTTTGAAAAAAATCTGTCAATGAACCAAGTCAGTGAATGTTATATATAATTAGCTAAAACACATAGCTATTTTGCCCATTTAAAATTTAGATGTAATCTTACTGAGATGTAATCTTACCAGTTGAGAGAAAAGCAAATAGGCTTGGTTAGAATTCTGTAATATTTTCTTTTTTGTCTTCCTTTTTTTTTTTTTTAGTCCTGTGTGGCTTCCACAGAAGGCTTGTAATTTTGTCTTTATGGCATGCTGTCATCATGGCAGGAAAACAATGTATTTGGCACTGTTTAATTGGCAGTGTTTAGGATGCTGGTTGAGCTCCTTCTGAGCCATGTCACTGAGTTACAGCACCTGCCTGGAGTTGTAATCCTCAGGCCTTTTCCCAATTCTCATTAGGTGCTGAGAAGAGCAATTTTAAGTAGGTTTAGCATGGGGAAACAGCCCTGAAGAGCTACAGAGACAAACAACTCCCCTTTGTCATAATGCTTTTATTCAAATGTCACTCTGAGAGGGCCTTAGCCTGGCAACCTTAAGGTCTGTCTTCAGTGGCCTCTTAAGCACAGCCTTCTGTGATTGCTCGAGGGCCAGATTCAGACAGCAAATTGGGGCAGTGTCTGTCTCAAGGGCCGTGGGCTGTGCTGGATGCCTTAGGGGGCTGTAGTTCACATTTCGTTCTGTGTGAATTTTCCAGTGGGGAGACCTTACAGAAATTGGGAGTACATCTGAGCAAGTTGTGTGAGCTGGAGGGTGTTGACTGACAGTGAAAGCAAATGCCTTCTGTAGGAAAAGCTTCAAGGGTATTTTCCGTTTCTTAATGTGATACGAAGATCAGCAGGTTCTGCCTGTACTGGGCATTGATTTTGAAGAAACATACAGGCTCTCTCCATCCTTAAGGTAAAGCAGTCCTGGAAGGAAATTTGTTTAGGAAACTTAATCGCATGAAATAAATATTTTGAAAATAAAACAAGTGAGATGTCTAATAATTTTAAGTAAATACTGTTCAATAAGTAAATATGCTAATACAGTTTTTGATGTGGGTAATTGAGAATGTACTTCTCATTGAAATCTGAGTGTTGAGTAGGAAGCTTCACTTGTTTTCAATAGCTAGTTCATATGAGAAGCTTGTATTTCTTCCAGAAACTTGATAAAAATGAACTGCAATTTAGTAGTCCTCATTAATGAGGGTAGAGATAATTACGAATTTTCATGGGTTATGAGAATATAATTGCATAGAATGAAAGCTAAATTAAATATCTCAGCTAATTAAGAGGCTGTGTTAAACTGTAATTAAAACTGGGATGCCAAATACTGTTTACTTTTGAAGTCAAATTATTTGTGATACAAAAGTAAATATGAAGGGAGAGAAACTATGTTAGGGATGGGGCTGGAAAACCTGTGACTAGCAGTCACGGATGTGTTCCTGCATCTGCATTACAATTTTGAAAAGCTTGATCTAAGACAAGAGGTAAGAGTTTATTTTTAAGTGGATAAGGTCACCATGTTCCTTAAGAAAAATTTCACTTGCGTTTTACCCTGTTGAAGAACATAAATTGCAACTCCTGCAATTTTGATTTATGGTAAAGTAAGATCAAGAAAATCTGGGTGTTTTCCAGCAATGCTTTTACTTTACAGTAGAATTGACATATATTGAGTGGGGTTTTTTAATAAACTTGAAAGGTATGCTACAATTGGAGCGATTGGAATCTGTTTCTTCCAGCTGCTTTTAAAGTCTTAACTAGTTCAGTGACAGAATTTCTAAAATACTGATAATATCATGGGTGGTCCAATAACTTCTGGCGTTATTTTTGCCACTCAAGTAGAAAAGTCAGTAGATTTAAACACTAGATTACAGTGTTTCCCTGTGGGTTTTAGTTCCAAAAATTCTAAATAAAAGCTGCTTGTAGCAATTGCATGCAAAACTAATTTCTTCTGGCTTTTAATTTCTGTTGATGCCTTCTATTCTGTAACCTATGAAGCCTACCGTTGAAAGTATTCTTTGATGAATTTTGTGAAACAAGTTACAGTGCCACTAGGGGACAGCAGAAGATAATAATAATTTTTGAAGCATACTGATGTTCACTTCTTTCCCCAACTGTTTTTCCAAACATAATGTCTAAGTTGTATGGCATGAAAAAAGTGTATAGGGATATTTTTCTTCCAGTTGCGAATGCATTGGTGAGACAAGACACCAAAAAGTCTTATTTTTTCTTTTTATTCATGCATAAATATCTTCAATTTTGGATGTACCTATATCCTGGCAAGTCTCGGTAATTAACTTTTTTCTTTCCTGGCATTACATTCATCCTTCCACCTAATATTTAATTTTTTTTTTTTTTTTTCTTCAGAAGATACTAATAAAAACTGCTGCTTGAGTTTAGTGATTTTTATATCATGAGTCTTCTTTTAAAGACACTGTCACAAGAATGTTAAACAGAAAAAATCTTTTTGCTCTGCAGTTTTTATCTGTGGTATGTCCAGAGCTGCATACAAGATACAGGTCTGACTGGCTCAGACTTCTGATGGTATTTAATCCAGCCTAGCTGGTTGGTTAGGTTTCTTAGGTGCTTACACTGACTTAGGAAAGTAATTGTGATTTTGTTGTTGTCATTAAACATAGTGTGCATACGGGCATGTGAGTTCTCTCTAGCTCTGTGTATAGTTATTTTATTTTATATTTCTGAAAACTAATGGTATAATAGAACTCCATCTTCCCAAAGCAGAATACTCTGTTGCCTACCAGTCTGCACTGTCTGGTACCATGATTAGACCCAAAGAGGTATGAATTAAGACTTCTGAGGAGAATGTGTTTCTTGATGCTTTGTGAGTACTGGAGAGCACACACACCTGTCAAATTATGGACAGGTGAAATAGGCAGCTCATAGAATGATATTGTTCTGTCATGTAGGCTTTGAAGCTCATTAATGCTCGTTGGGGCTCTCCTTAAGTAAATGCACTTTATATGTGTGAAAGTGAGACTAATGAGCCTTTAGAGTAATGTGGCAATAAAGCATTTAAAAATGTGAGTTAACAGTACCTTTTTCAATGGTGGAAGCTTGATTTTTATTTCTTTTTTAAATTGGGAAATACATTTCAGGGTTATTTGTCTTGGGTCCTGAATAATGTGGACAGCCAACATGACAGCTCCTTGTTTTGATTATTTTTCTATTTTTAAGACCCACTGAAGCACTTTTAATGTTGTTTAAAAATAAATGCTATATTAAGACCGTCTCATATTATATTGCAGTCAAGTTATCCTAACTCAAGTTAAGTAAAAATAGCTGCCAGTGGAGGTCACAAGACATTGTTGACACCGCATTTCACTTGGAATTCACATTATTAAATTCTCTAAAATTAAACACTGTATCCTAGCTATATTCTTGACAGTGGCCTCTGATGCTGCAGTTGTACTGACTGGCACTGTGTTATCGGCCAGAATTCTCTTCCTAATGGAATGGTACGAATGTTTCTGTACACGAATGATTAAGTGCCAAGGTTATTACCTGCTGGCAGGAAGCTATGCCATAAGCTGGAATAACAAAATAAATAAACACTTGTATTTTAACTCAGCAGAGTGGACACAGCTGCTGTGGGAAATGGATTGCTTCCGGTGGAGGCTGGAGGAGCCAACAGCCTCCCAAGGCCTTTTGAATTCAATTTATTCTAAGTCTAGCTTGATAAGGTTGGTGAGCCACTGCCTGCTCTTATTCATTACTTCTTGTGACCACAACTGGCAAACAGGGATGCTGCCCCAGTACGACTGGATGAGGGGGATTGTGGTTATGTGGTATGAGTAAAACCCCGCTGGTTCTCTGAACTTGCCAGTAGGTAAAAATGGGCTACTTTCCAGACAGAAAAAGGGTATTAAGAGATCAGCAAAAAAGAAAAAAAGAGCTGAAGCAATCTCTGACTTCATAGCAAAATTTACTGATAATTTTTTGGGGGATACTGAACTATGTTCTATGCAATGGAGAAATAGAAGTGAACAAAGCATTAGAAGTGAGCTAAAGCAAAACCAGAAAATGAAGCCAGTTCACATTTTTGTTGTTTAAATGCTCTGTGGGATGTCAGACTGTTCACAACTCATGGGAAGAAGCTCTTCTCCCTGGGTGAATTGAGGACTCAGTGGTGAACACTGGCTGTCTGCTGTGTTTGCTCAGCTGTGAATAGTCAAGACACTTTCTGGTCCCTTGTAATTTTTGTTGTGCTGCTTTGGTAGGACTTGCTGTAGATGGTACAGCACGCTTTCAGGTTGCAGTGCACACAGATCTCTTATTAAAGATTCGTTGTTTTAAAGAGAAATATGTATTACAAAAAGAGGCCATTGATCATGTAGATGGGATAGAAATTCCAATATGCATTTATTTTCTGTGCTCATTTGTCATTTAAAAAAACAGAATAACAAATCACTGTATTATGAAAGAAACCCGGCAGTGCAGAAGTTATGATAAATGGTAGATAAAACTTTTCTTGTTCCTGGGCCTGGAAAAATAATTTTTCTTGGTTTGAAGCTTAGATTTCACCACTCCTCATTATGTCAAAAGGCCCAGAAGGTAGTATGATTGGAAATGAAGTTTTGCCTGAATTGAGCCTGATATTGGAGACCTAAAACTGTTACTTTGTTTAAGAAGTATGTTTAGAAATAGTAGCTTATATAGTAAAATGTAATGGTTGAATTTTAAAACAAAATATGAATTATTGTATTTCTGTAGAAGCCCTTAGGGGTAGATATCAATACTAGTTTCTCTTTGTTAAAGGGTAGTGTGTGGATGAACAGATTTATTTGTTGTGTGTATCAGATTGAAATAGATCTGCTCAGAATAAAACTGTCCAGTCTGATATGTTTTGCATATATTTTTATAGATATCTTATATTGTTCCTTTACACAAAAAAAAAAGCAACATGGACAAATGTCTGCATCATTTAAATGCTTTTTCCTTCACTACTGTAGTTATTTTCTAAAAAAAGTGAAAACAGTTTAAAAATTAAATGTAAATTACATGCTAGAAATAGTAGAACTTAACTTACTCTAACTTTTTTCCTAATCCATCTTATATTAAGCATGATTGTTAGGTTATTAGCTAATAATTCACTGCCATTTCTTTCATTTTTTGCAGGGGCAAATCTTTGGTCTAGAGACAGGAGTCTGTGTTGCTTTTTATATTTTGCTCACCAGTTTTTCCACATGATGAAATAATCTTGTTCTTGATTCTTTATGGAAACTAAAATTATGTGCAAAGGTTTAAAGAACATTATTTTTGCAGAATCAAGTGGTCCAGATTATTCTTGTTCTGAGAAGGGTGTGAATGGTGTGTAGTGAATAAATGATTGCCTTATGTGGTGAATAGCTTGGCATCACAGTGGAAGTAACTATTCAATAGTTTTGCGTTTATAGTTCTGCACCTATGCGTGATAAACAAAGGGTCCATCAGAAGAAGAGTGAAAAGACATAATTAGAGTATATCATAGTGCTCATGCAAAATCAGGCACATTTATTAGGATTCGTTTTGATGCTATTCCAAATGCTTGACTTACTGACCTTAAAGTTTTGAGGAGAGCAGTCTTGCTTCCCTGGTGCCCGATTTCCTTTCTCTGAAGGGATTTACTGTGGAGAATTTCTGCAGTGCTAAACTATCTGCAAGTGGCTTGTTGGCTTGGGAATGGGCTTTGATTTAAGGTCACAAGTTTTGCAGTGATACTTTACTTCCTTCTGTGTCTTGACAGATGAGATGACAGCATATGTTGATGCTATCCATGCTGGCCCAGTTAGGCTAAAATTAGATCTTTAATTGAGTCAACCTGGTAAAGTCCCATTCAAGTTACAGATTAAAAAAACTCCTGAAAATACTTTTTTTTGAGTATGGTGGTAAATGTGTGATGTCCAAAGTATAAAAAAAAAAATATACTTATGGTTTCTGCATGTTCACATGTGGTAAATATCTTCAAAAACCTTATCGCCTCCCTTATATTGCATTTTTTGTAATGGGAAATATTCCAATTCAGGAAACTATTACGCAAGTATCTTTATATCTGCAACCCTCCTCCCTCAAATTTTATGATTATCTCATCATCTCAGTTTTCTCCTTTGCCAGTTTTTAAAATAGATTATTTTTTCTTGCCAAACAAAGCAGAAATACTGCCTTTAACTCTGGAAATTTGGCATCAACTTTTATCTTCCGAAATACAAATGTTAGGGAAACATGTTGTAATACATCTGTTCAAGACAACCTGTATAGCATTTCCTGTAAGGTCTGCATATCCATGCACCTTATCCTTACAGTTCCCTTTCCATAACTTTTTTCCTATTGGATATTCTCTTTACAGCAGAACATTGGTGCCTGATGACCATCAATGAGATTCCTGTTCCTATTTTATTCTGTTATGACCACAACCCATATGTCACTGACGATTAAAATGTGGTGCATTTGACTGAACTCTGTGTTACAATGGTCATGGCAAGGATGTAGAAGTAGTTAGAACAAGCTTGACTCTAGCTGCATAGTAAGGTGGAATTAACAACCACAGTATGTTTTCATTTATTGCCTTTGTGGTAATGCTAATATTGTTTGCTTTAATAGTGCTGCCTAGGGGCATATGCAGGGTTTGACTGGATCTGATCAAGGGTGGATCAAGATAGGTTAAGATTAGGCAACAGTTGTCTATTTGGCGTGTGTGAAAACCATTTTTTTCTCATCCCGTCTTTACTGGACCGTTGCCGTTCTATTTCTTCATGCTTGGTATCAGCTGTGGGTTCAGGATGACTTTTATCAGAAATTTAAGATAGATTCTATCATGGTCAGCAAGCTATCCTCTTATTTTTGTATAGGGTTTTTTTTTTTTTTTTAAATTTTTAAAATTTTTTTAATCAAGTGAAGCTGTTTGGTAACACTTTGTTTTTCTTTGCTATGGACGTGGTGCTCTTAACATTTTTAATCCATTTTTCTCTACTTGTAACTAGCCAGTACCACATTGTCCTAAGTAATTTGTCCCACTTCCTTCTTGTCTGCCTTTAGTGCTTGCCCTTGATTGTAAGCATCTTTCTTTTTCTCATCTGCAGTCTCTGTAAATATAACCCTTTGCTTTATAGTACTAATGATGATTTTCACAGCTTCCTTGCTTGTAAGTCATGATTGAGTTGTAGAGAAGTTAACTTGCCTTTTTCAAAGCTATTGAAGTCAGTAGATCCTAGAAAATAAAGCAGATATGAGCTAGAAGTAATTTTTTCCCCCAAAGAATTTCTGCAAGTAAGATGCAATTTTCCACAGACCTGGAATGAATTGTATCTTGTACCCTAGGAGACTGCTAATATCACAGTGCAAAGATGAGCCCTTTCTCTTGTTTCTTGGTCACCTTGAGGAGATGACAAGATATCATCAATTACTGCACAGTCCAAGAAAGTTCGATTACTTGAGCTTTTTAATTTACTTTTCTTCAGCAGAGTCGAAGTGCATACTTGGTGAATAATAAATCACCAGAGTGAATTAGCATGTTAGGACAGATGTTTGGTTTTGGTGATGATGGACAACTTGAAGGCTGCAGACAGCAAGGATGGGGAGAGCTTCTCTGAATGTCATCTTATCTGCAGAAGCTGTCCTCCTGCTGAAGAATTACAGTAACTAGGGTTGTTTCTTCACTGCTTTACTACTGATAAAAGTTTGCAGCAGACAGATAAAACCTTTAAATAATTACAGAGATGTTCTTTCGTTTTCTTTAGTGGAGAATTTATTCCTGTAGGATACTGAGGGATGTTCTTTTCTCCTATGTTTTAGACATTGTAATGGAAGCAAATTTTGAGCAGATCTAAGTGTTCTGGTTATTGTTTATGTGAATTTTTAGTAGCTTGTGCTTTCCTAAGTTTGCCAATATGGAATCTTTTGGTATGAAAGATGCAGAGAGAACAGTTTAAAAAACTTAAATTTTCCACTGAAGCCTCTCTTTTTGAGATGAACACTGTATTTTTCTGATTAGCACATTATGAGGTTGTTCTTTTCTTTTTTAACACATAAGATAATACTTATGCCCAACTAAAACTCCTTTTTTATAGGCTGCATTTTGCTTTCTTTAAATGTCCACTGGGACACTGAACAGATACAAACCTTCCCAGATGGTATTTAAGATAGTTTGGTTTTTGGCTTTATCAATTCTGTGATGTTTTCATTTTCATGTTAGGCTCTGAAGAACAGTGTTATTATTAAACTGTTTGTTTTAATAAATTAAATCACAATTACAATATAAAATGGGCAAAAACTGTGCCTCCTTAACTTGAAATATGTTTAAACTATTGGCATTTAAAAGAGAATGTTTCCAAAATATGTGAGGAAAAGGACTGCACTGCATCAGTAGTTACCAGACCTTACAGTCCCTTTCAATTTCTGAAAGCATAGCTCTGAGAAATATTTCCATGTTGCTTTTTATTTTCCTTAATAGGTGGCAAAAGATGAGAAAGTGTAAGTGCTTGAAAACCTCTGTCTCTTCTTTGTCTGTATTTTCAAGTGCTTGTTTCTTTACTTAGCTGTAGTACTGTTTTGCCTACGTAAAGGCTTTGCATGACTTAATGTAAGCATTGAAATAGTTGTTGTCTAGAGACACCAGATATAATGCTTGGCTTTTCTTTTTGTGAATTACCTATGGAATGTGCCTTCAGGATTTGTACTTTCTGAAAAGATAACTGACTCAGCATAGAAAGAGTTTAGCACTAATAACATGAGATCACCTTTTAAGGGTCAGAATGAAGGTTTGTCTGATCCTGCATCCTGATTTCAGAGTGACCTCATGGATACTGGAAAGACACAAAAGCAAAATAAAGGTAGTATAATTTTTCCTGTACTGTATCATTGAAGATTTTGGTTTTGCGGCTTGTAGAGAGGATATTTACATTCTCTGGCCCTTGATGAGTATTTCATTTGTGATTTCTATGACACTGGCCTTTTGCAGTGTTTTGCACACTGAATAAAAAAGAGAGATGATAAAGGAACAATACAATAATGCCAAGTCAGGCACTCTGGGATAAGAAATACCTCAGGCAACAAAACTACACAAATCACTTCATGCCTTTGGCTAACTTTAAGGAATTTGGAAAAATTGTCGTTTGTAAGGGTTTATAGAGCACAATCAAGACTTTTCTTGACAAATTATGAAGATTGTTAAGATACTTAACAGACATTCTTTCCAGATATCAGATCATTCACATAGCTCTTGTTGGAATCTTTTCCTTTTGTATCATCTGCTTTGAAGAGAAGAGAGAACTGTGTGTTATTCTGTACTCTAAATTGGCGAGACTGGTATTGGCAGCAATATTACCTCTGTCTTCCTGTCTGGAAGATAAAAGAGAATATTTTCATCCTTCTTTCCAACGGTGCTCTGAGAGCTCAGGTTCGTTTGATGAATAATTGGCTGTCTTGGTAGTATGATCATCAATTCTTACAATAAAATGCAAAGTCCTCTAAGGTTCAGTGGCTTTCCAGGATTTCATTGCTTGTTCAGGCCGGGGCAGTGTCTGACAGGCTCCCACCTTGTGGATATATAATTTGAAATTTGGTTGGGTTGAAATATATAGAACTTTCTTAAAAAGTGCACTTGGTCTATATAAGCAAGTTATTCCCAACCTTAATTATTTTATAAAGGCTACAAACATTCATGGGACGTTTGGTCAGCAGTGACAGCATGCTGTTGGTAAAGATAGGAAGTTGCCTTAAGACAAACATATGTATTGCTTTAGAACTCTTTTTTTTTAGAAAGATTGTACAAGCTGATATTTCTGTATTAAGAACATTTTAGGACTACTAATGAAATAGCTTGAAATCAAGTCAGTATAATTTTTGTACAGTGCCAAAGTATTCTTATTAATCCATGTATAAACAGTAAGTTTACATGATGTTGGCATGTAACACACTATCTTTTTGTATCCGTTTTTTTTCCCATGTAAAATTTCAAAATCTAGAATGCAAAGGTTAAAATTTCATTATGAAAACATTTACTAGACATTTGTAAATTATCTTCAGATGTCAGGCTCCAAACCTATCGTATATAGCATTGGGGGGAAAAAAATCCCCAGCATCCAAGAGCATTTTGTTGTGATTCTTCAAATTCATCAAATGAAAGCAGAAAGCTGTAATAAAAGCTGTCAGACTGTTTTAACTGCAGATTTTGTTGCTACTTGCATTGCTTACTGTGCTGTGACAGATAGTGTTTATAGTTTTCAAACAATTCTGCAGTACTGTTTTTGCCAAGTGATAACTGTTTATCCTTGGAGAAATGTGGCCTCCCTGTATTCCACTTGAAATGATTTTTATCAGTTAATGGTATGATTCTTGTTTGGTGTGCCTGAGAACATCCTTTTGCGCTCCCTGGCCTCCCTAAAGAAGGGAGTTTAAAGCTGCTCTACAGAATAACTTTCCAGTCTTGTTTTGTTTTGTCCTACACATTGATCTCATCAGTTGGTTATGAGTTGAATTCTGTCCAATTCTGGCATATTTCTGAAATTCAGTTGGAATTTTTTTTTTAATGAAGAACTGTGCAATATTCTCCTATCAATCTGCACTCTTAACTTTTGTAAATATAAATGAGGAAACAGTGTATGTACTACAGTAGATACAGACTTAGTGCCTCCAAGCTTGTCATTACCCACTTCTTCAGTAGAACTTAAACCCATTGTGGTGTTTATTTACTAATGCTGTTCTGTACTTTTTTCTGCATGAATGTCCTGAAGTCACTAAATTTGCCAAAAGCAAGAACTGATATTTTCTTGCACAAAAAGAAAATTATCAAGAAGATGCTTTAAGAATAAATTAACTGATTTTTTAATGTCTTTGCTAACCATGTATCTTGGGTAATTACCAGCTCATCTGCATTTGATACAGCTGTTAAGTGCACTGAAGAGTGAATGCTAGATATGTTCTTATGGGACCAGTCTGATTGCGTTTTTCCTTTTTGCACCTGGAAACTGCTTTTGTAAACGAAAGAGATCCTGTTTTAATGCTTTTCTTTTGGTGATGTCTCTGTGACCTGTTAGCCTTTATTGAACAAGAAGGAGTTGTTATTTGAGACCAAGACACTTACCCTTTTGTAACCTTTCCCTTTGGCTTGCAGGATATGCAAACAGAATCAGTTTTTACCAGGTATTAAAGCTTGCTTGTTGGTAAAGGGTGAATGCAAGTAGCTGGACTTCCTAGTACTTTAATCAAAGTACACTTTGATCAAGTGCTGTTTGTTTGTCACTTACATGTCAAATCAAGGGAAGAAAAGATTTACTGATCTGAATCTATATCTTAGCCCCAGATGTTTAGAAGTCTAGGCATAGTTTTGAAATCAGCTCAAGTGGGGATATTTGCAACTCACTTAAATGGTTTGCCTCTTCTTTTCCCTTTGTTAAGTGAGAATTTTTGGCTGCTCTTTGGACTGCTTATAAGGAATCAAACATAAATTCTCATTGGTTACTAAGAACATCAGCAAAAAATGTAATTTTTTCATGTTTGCTTGGGGTCTCTTTTTTTTTCCCCTTCTGATCAGGTACAAAGAAGGCGGTGAAGCTTTGTTAGTATTGCTTCCTTCAGAAGAAAAAGGCATGGTGGAACAGCTGGCACAGAGGAAAGTACCTATCAGCGAAATCAAGTGAGTGGCTAATGGCCTGTCTATTATTCAGCCTTCTTTCTGCAAGAGTAATGTGTGATGAGTCTATGACAATCTTGATAAAGTGCTTTAATTGCCTGGAGCTGGACAAATCAGAGAAATGAATTAGTTTTGGTAGTGTTGTAGAAGGAAAAGACCTTGAGAGGTTACCTATTTTATTGCTGTTCCCAAAGGCAGGATGAGCTGCACAAATCATTCTTATCAGATGGCGATTAATATATTCACAATTTCCCAAAGAGACCTCGTCTATACTCAGCAGTTCCTACCATTAACATTTTTTCTTCAAGTGTCTGATAAGACTTGTAAGTAATTTAAATGAAATATTTCTTTTGTCTTGTGCCAAGAATATATGGAAAATTATGTATTCTCTTACTCTTTGCAGCTACTTTTTATGTAATTGAACATTATAATGCTCTCTTTCTCTTTTGTGGATTAAACAATTACAATTTCTTTAATCTGTCCCTGTCTGTTTTTATTGCTGTTATCATTTTTGTTTCTTTTACCTGTTTTTCCTTCACTTCTAGACTGTTTCTCCAATTTGTCGTGTACTTTCTGAATCAGTTAGTTGAAGGACAGGAAGTAAAAGATGGTCATTTTGCATACAAAAGAGAGTGTTTCAAGGGAAACCTGTAAAGAGCTATGCTATCTGTACAAATAGAATTGACTTTGAAGGAGCTGCAAAAGCATATAACAATAGCAGTTAAAAATAAAAAAACCATGCTTCCATTTTCTGTTAAATGCAGAGTAATGGATATGTAGGGAACACAAAAACCTGTAAAAACAGTAAAAATATTAGAAAAAAAGTCCTCCACTAAAAGAATTGATGTTAGTTTCTTATTTAGCAGCTATAGGTAGGAAGTTTACTGTTCTTTGAGCCTGTCAGTCTGATGTTGAATTAGTAGAGAAAAGAGAATGTGAAGGAAATATGGAAGAAGAATTCAAAACAAGCCAGAAGATGTGGTATGAGCCTGACTCCATTTTGGACACTTACATAGTTCAGGTCACACCATACCAAAAATTGTACAGTAGAGACAGAAAAAATCAGAGAAGGATGACAAGGTAGAAAATGGCAGTTTCTGTATGAGTGGGTATGACCAAAGTTAGGACTGTTTTACTTTGAAAAGCTGTGGTTTGCATGGAAAGATACAGGTATCTAAGCAAGAAAGATAATTAAATACGCAAAAATTTTCTGTAGAACAGTTGTTTATGAGAAGAAGTCCAATTAGGATGAAACTTTAGGTGGTTATTTACACCTCATTGCTTAAATCTTGAGGTTATCTCAAAATTTACAAGTTGACATTTCTTCAGAGAATAACAACAATGCATATAGCACTTGCTGGATTTAAGGTTTAGTTTTATTTCTTTCAAGTATTTTTGTTGTATAGGATGTGCCATTTCAAAGGCTCTTCTGAGCTGTACTTGTGACTGCTGTTTCTGCATAGCAGACAGAGTACACAGCAGCTGGTGAAATAAAGCTACCTTTTCTGGTCAAACACATGTATCAAATCCATGTAGGATGTGCATGAACTTCAAACATAAACAATTTTTGCTAAAACAGTGAAATAAGGACTAGAATGCAGTCCAACAACTACCTAATGACAAACCCAAACAAAACCACACCAGCTGAATGTGGATAATACCAGTAAAGAAACTGAAGTCTGATATTTTCTTTTCCCTTAAGCATCATAGTGCTTTAAAAGGATCTGTTGTATAACCAATGCAGCAAATTGTTTCTTTTTTCAAACTTCGTGTTTTTCCTTCCTAAAATGATAGCTACTCAAGTAATTGATCTTATTTTTGTATTCAGTAAATGAATGTCTGATCTCATGCACCTTATAAATATTTCCCCATTCTTTGTCAGCTAAGCTTTTAACTTTTTAAGTAATGGTGTTAATTGTTTGAACAGCTTATCAAAGGAAGGGGTAAAAAAGCCTCTTTAGCCTGTATTTATCCATGTAAATAGAAATCCGTGTTTTTGTACTGGAATAGTGATCCAATTTTAATAGGGCAAATATTTCACCCCCAATAAATGCATATTAAGTTTGTAATCCAAATTAGGTGTCTCTCTGGAGAGACGTTCATGACTCTATCTCTTAACATTGTTGCTAATCTGATGCTACTTTAATGGAAAACACTGTTTGTTTTTTTTTAACACCACCCCAAAAATTCATTCTTATACCTAGCCACTAGGACATACATATAATAAATACATTTAAGTAAAATTCTTATTTGCAATCATTATTAGAAAAGTCAGTGCTTTTGATTGATAATATATTTTAACAACTTGCCCCAAGATCCAGTTTTTCAATCTGCAAAACGAAACTTTAATAGAATTTGTAACATCATTATGAAGGTGAATGCTTTCACTTGGAATTGTCTGCCTAGTGTGTTAAGATTTAAAAGGTGTAGTATCGTAAGAGACTAACTAAAATCCTTAAAATGTATTCATGTAATTACTTGTGGATTGCAAACTCATTTAATTCTTGAAGTTTTTTACTTCAGATTTTCTCCTGCTGTTTACTTCTAGCCAGT
This sequence comes from Acanthiza pusilla, assembly GCA_036630365.1. Classification (NCBI taxonomy): domain Eukaryota; kingdom Metazoa; phylum Chordata; class Aves; order Passeriformes; family Acanthizidae; genus Acanthiza; species Acanthiza pusilla. The sequence goes on from JAXCHO010000018.1 coordinate 1,353,458, forward strand.
TTCCCAATTAATACAACCGCAGTGTGTTTTGTTGGTTTATAAATTGTTTAAGAAGTTGCATCAACCCGTGGATCATGTTCCAGGTCTTCTGTTGAGGTCTTCTGTTGTTTGTTCTCATTCACCTAATTACAGATTCTCAAGGATTCTAGCTTGGGAATTAGAAGATAATGAGCATTGCTCACTGCCAACAGTTTAACTGTTCAAGTTTCTGAAATTCCCTCTGAAAGTGTTTTTTATAAATCTTGTCTCTAAAACATTGCTATCAATTCAAGTGTTTTTTTTGCTGTTTTGTTACTCTTTTGTCTGATGTAGTGGTCATAAGAACTCTGTTACTTTTCCTTATTTTGTGTTTTTTGATTTGCAAACTGTTCTTACTGTTCCTTTATTTAATTTAGACAGACCTTTGAAAACAGTTCCATAATCTGAAAGTAGAGAGAGGAGGAACTTTCCTGCTTTCTGGGATACCTAGGATTCAAAGGACTAGGGTTTAGGCTCTTTTCTTAAATTTCAATTTTAAATCTAAGCTCCCTATAGAGGCTGTTAGTAAACCAGTCCTCTCTAATCAGCATAAGCTGCCAATTTACAGGTAGTGCTTTTAACAGTACATAACTTCTTCATGTTCCAACAGAGCAGGAGAAAGTGCAAAATATGCAGTAATAAATACCATGTCTTAGAGCATTCAAATATGTCAGAAAGGTACTCTGAAAGTATTACATCATATGTACTTTTTTGTAGGGAGTCTGTAAACTCTTAAGTTTTCCATGCAAGTTGTAAACGGAAATTATTTTTGATAATATTTTGAGGTTACTTTGTTGCATCCAACTTTGTTGGGTAAAAAGACAAGAGCTGCTTCAACAGGTATTACCATAACAGATTTTGTGTGTAGAAAATTTTGCCAAAGGAAGTGCAAGTATACAGATACCCATGATGTAATATCACTTTCTTTAATATTATGACCAAAAAAAGTGTTTTTTGAAGAAAGCAGCAATAACAACAACAGAACACCTTTTTTCCCTTTTTATTTTTTCTTTCTCACAGTGGAAAATACTTGGATATGTATTCCACATATCCAAGGTGTCGGTAGTATTAACAAAGGGAATCTATTAAAACTCACTGCCTCCTGGTGTCCACAGTTACTGTAAGACAATACGCTGATGTCACTAATCAGTGTGGTCATACCCCTGAGTGTGACCTGCTGGTGTGAGCCTTCCTTAATATTCTTTGCTTAAATTCTGCTTTGGAGAGGAGTGGGGAAAAGACAATGTCTAGTTAAAACAGTGCTTGTATCCTAGTATTAAAACCAGGAGAAAAGAGAGGAAATCAAACTATATCAACCAGGAAATCTGGAGATTGCTGTCTGATCAGTTCATGAGGCCAAGCAAGCTGGGTTCATGTTTATATCGCAGGACGGTCAAGTGTGGCCATTTATGAAACTGGTAGGCAAAACTGCAGTTTCACAAAGTTGTAGTGCTTCTTAAAGGTAAGATACATGATCAGAAAGTAAGAAATAACCAATCCACTTAAAATGGCAGACAATGTTATAAAATCCCCTTCTAGCCTTTACATAGTTGGTTTTAGCTCACTGGTTCTTAGCCATTTAGTTTAAATTTATAAATTATGGTAATTCATTCAAGTGTTTAGCTTTTAGGTCTGTCTCTCCTAATAGTCACATGTATACAGTTTATTGTAAAGAGTTTTATTTGTTCAGAAAGAAATAACTTACAAACTCATTAAAGCCAAAAGGCAATTTAACTATAACTAGCTTTCTCCTTTTTTTTGAATCCCAGCCTGAGAGGAAGATGATAGCGGGTGACTGTCATGAATACAGTGTTGACAAAAAGACAATCCTGTACTAGTCCTGTTTTTTGATACTCAGTGTTGCAAATTTGCTCATTCGTTAACAAACACATAAGCTCAAAATGTGCCTGGGGTACCATGTTCTTAGTTGCCATTGCTTAGATTTATACCACATTATCTAGCCATGTTTTTAACTGTGAAGTATCTTGTGGGGTTTTGTCTTTTTCAAACCCTTTTCTTGCAAATTTCAGTCAACTCAAAATTAATATGCAGTCTACAAAACGTTGCTGTATTTTTTCTAGGATTGTTGTCTATTATGCTTGGAGCCTCCATAACATATAGTCTCTTATAAATAATGAATCATATTCCTACAATAATCAAGTCATGGAAAATAATGAGTAATAGGATGTGCAGGTGAGAATTGAATCTTGGTAAGCATTTTGAGTTTGACAGTGGCAGCCGGGAGTAGTTGGCAGTCTCAGCTACTCTTTAAGTACTGCTCCAAGGCCATTTTTGCATTACTTAAAGATCTCACATAGACCATTTTTCTCTATTTTATGAGAAATACAACTGCCAGATGCTTTCCTGACACCAGATATGACATCTGCTGTTTCTTTCCCATTCTTAAGACCTGCTAATGCTGCTGTGGAGGATAATCAAACTGATGAATCATATTTTGCTTCTGACTAATCTATGTTAGCTGTTGTGTATTTGCTTATTTTCTTTTAGGCCCTTAAAAATTGGTTTTTTTGGTGTCCAGAAAATGTTAATTGTTTAACTTCCTTTTTGCCCCCTTTGAATATGAGTACTGTATTTACCTGGCCTGTCTGATAGGCTTTTTTTCAGATGAGTTCTTAAGATTAGCTACAACTGTGACTCCAAGTGCTTTCACTTTCTCTAGTTGCTATGGAGCAGATTTCTTTTGACCCAGCTGATTTGTCTGAGTGCTTGGTCTCCCCTGATTGGTGATTCTGGTGTGAGCTTGCACTCTGCTGTAGCTGCTGTTAGCTGACTGATTGCAGCTGCCACTTTGAGTGAAGACAAGGGAAAAAGGCACTGGCTCATTTGAGGGTTTTGAGGTCATCTCTTAATAGCTTTCCCGTAACTTAGCAGCCATCCAACACTTTTCTGGACTGTCTAATTACTGGTGATCATAATAAGTTTTTTATAACTCATGCTATCCTTTCTTTCTTTTCTTTGCTATTTTTATCCTTATATTGCAAAGATTTGTTGGTCAGTTTGTTCCCCACTCAATTTTTCGTGCTTCTTTTTTCTCTCTTACGTCTTTACATTTTCAGAGCCAATTATATGCTATCTGGAAACTGGAACTCAAGTTTTTTATCTTTCACTAAAACTGTAGCCAAGTAGCGCTTACGTACACTGTAGTTTTCCCCTGGCAGTATCTGAACAGAGTGAAGAAATGGAAACCATAAGGGAATAAAGTTTGATATGTTTTAATATTTAGTAAGAATAACCTCCTACCATGTTTGCTAGGTTGTATGATGCAGTAGGGTGGCAGTAGCAGCTCAAAAGTAGATGAGAAGACATCTGGGGAAATAAACCTGCAATAATGTAGGTATCGCGGGAATAAGTTTAGAAATTCAGAACCTGGAAGAGGACCTGTATATCTTTTTAATAGGTTTAATGGCATTTTCTATAGTACAGTCAATATTCTTTATTTACTTGAGAAGCTCTTAAATCTGTTTAATCTCAATGTCCTGTATTATTGCTCACCTGGCTGTTCTTTATAAGAAATACTTAAATTTCAGTATTCCTGGCACAATGAATCTTATTTAAGCTTTTAAAATGCTGACAATTTCTTTATGAAGACTTCTATTTCAGTATAAAGTAGTATTGTAATTCATTATGCTGTTTCTATATTTTTGCAGTATTTTTATAAAATCAAGAAGTTATTTTCTGCTGATTCCTCCTTTGCTTTGGAAGAAATTTCAAAACCTTCAGTGAAAACTGTCTGAATAAACAGCTGCTATTTTTCTTTTCTGTATTATTTGTGGAGTGTAATCTTCATCCTTAATATGGTTCCATTCTGCGCTGTTTCAGTGGTAATAGCTCTATGCATATTAAAACAATGCAAGAGATGTGAAGATACTCCAGGAAACCTAATAGGTGCTTATTTTGATATGTTCTAATAATTAAAGCTTTCTTTCTTTCTTTCTTTTTTTTTTTTTTTTTTAATTTTTAAATTAGAATTAATCCTGAAAAACTGACAGACATCCAAAAGAGGATGCAAGCTTTCTTAGCTCAAGATCAGGAGTTAAAAGAGAAAGCTCAAAGGGTAAGTCATCTGCTACACTATAAGTCTTGGGGCATGCTAGTTGAATAGAACTGCTGTTTGAATAATTGACCAGCTCATACATGCCCTAGAAGCAGTATTTGGAACTGAAGAACCACCAGAGATAATTGAGCACTTGAAGCGTCTCCTGTATTAGCAGGGAAACATAAATTAGATAGAACCAGAGTCTTCTGAGTGATGCCAGTGACAGGAGAGGAGTCAACAGGCAGAAATTTCTTTACAAAAGCTCCATTTAAACACAGAAAAAGCCTTTATTGTGAGGGTGGTTGAATACTAGAACAGGCTGCGCAGCAAGGCTCTGCAGTCTCCAAATGCTGGTTATCAAAAACTGGGTTCCTTCCTGAGCAGCCTGCCTTAGCTGACCTTGGTTTGAGCAGGGGTTTGGACCAGATGGTCTCCGAAGGTTCTTCTCAACTTCAGCTACTCTGAGAGTATTTTGGAAAGCTGATACAGAAAATTTCAAAATAATACCACTAATAGAAAAAGGTTATTTAAAAGTAGCGGATCACATTACTTGACTTAAAATGTTAGAAATCTGAAACCACGTGGGCCTCATGTGCCCACCTTGATTGATTTTTATTGTCATATATTCTGAATATATGTGACAATTTGTCCTTTCTCAGAGCAAAATCCAGTGCATTGAATAAAGCATTTTAACTTTTGTTTGGATTTAAATGAGCAGCAAAAGAGCTTAGAACAGCTCTTCCAGGTAAGATGGAAAATTATATGAATATGTTTATGTATAGGATTTCTTTGCTGTGCTGGTTAATGCTGGAAGACCTCATGGTCATTATGTGAATCTCACCAAGTTTTTATCAGGTTTGGGGAAACTTTAAATAACTAAGTAGGTTCCTGGACGAGAATGAGCTTGGATGGAAAAGACATCTTCCATGAAAGGTGGCCTGTGAAACATTTCTGAAAATTGTGCTGCCTCTTGCTATATCTAAACACATTTGCTGACCTTTCCCTGGTTTTATAATATTTTTAGTCCATGAACTCTTCGGAGTAGAGGTTACAACTTTTTTTATTGAAGCACAGTAACATGTTGGTTTTCTGAGGCTGGTTGGTTTGTTGGTTTGTTTTCTAACCATGTATATCATTAGCCTGTGAATTCTGTAGTTGTATCAAGTCTCTTCAGAGCTATACAAAATCAAAAACTCAAATTGAGATGCAGGGAAACACAGCTGGAAGAATGAATAATAGGCAAATCTTTTATGCCATTATTTTCTTATATATGTAGGTCAAATTAAAAGAGTATGACCAAAGGCCGAATGGTGAGAAATCCAGAAATGCTAAAGCTTGAGAAATACATGATTGCAGAGATTCTGGATTAGTGTTAATAACTTTTTATTTGTATGACCTAGTGGGAGGATTAATGTCACTTGAAGGTAAACTGGTAAACCTGAGTGGTTGGATAAAATGAAAAGAGGATTGTGGGAGCTTAGAGAAACCAAGAGTTTTAACCTTTCTGTTGAACTGGGACGTAAAACGAGTCAAGTTGAAATATTTAAAACGCTTGGGATTCATCTCCTCTAGCTTTAGATGTCCTCTGTGAGTTAGTCTGCCTGAGCTTTCATTTATAGCTGATGGAGTGAAATAAGCACTTCTACAATGCCTCCTGACTTAGATACCTTAAAAAGCCTTTGGGATGGATGGATGAATGGTGGTTTCTTTGTGCTGCAGAGCTAGCCTGTGTGATGTGACCTATCTTGGATGCCTGCAGTAGGGACACTTAGTGAGTCAGAGGAGTGCCATTCTTACTTTCCTAAACAAGAAGATTTAAATCAAAGTGCCTGGGGAAGTCAGTAGGAGCTTTGTGAATAAAATGTCTAAGGCAGTGTTCCAAGGGAATGCTTTTGAAAACTATTTTTGGCATTTAGGTATTCCAGGTTTTTGTAGTGCATAAAGCATTACTTGTAGCGCTGTGGAATGTCAGCGTAAGCTTCATCCTGGCGCTGCACAAGCCAGAGGCACTGGGGACATGCCACCATCACCTCCAGCAGGCACGGGAAGTTGCAGTGACACCAGTTTATGCCGGAAGTGACAGAGCAGCTGGTTGGGGGAGGATGAAAGTAGGAGGAATCCAGCATCGTCATACTTGGAATGAAAACACTAACAAACCTCTGTTTCTGGCTTTGGCTTAAGATCTCTTGAAAGGCAGAGAAGGATCATTCTCAATTAAGCAAAAGAAAATAATGATAAGGTTTCAAAATAGAATAAAATCAAACATGGGCTGTCTGTCAGTGTTACAGATGAAACCTTAAATTCATTTTGGCAAAATTTGATTGCCATGTAGTTACCCTCTCAAACCATTTTGGTTGCAGTTTTTAATTTGTGGATAGAAGAGCAGTGTTGTTCTTGCGGGCAAGCTGTAAATAGATTCAGTTTTTGAAAATCTTGAAGTATGGACAGTGATAAACCGCAGAAGTGTCCCTCCTTAATAAGGTTTAAGTATGAATATTCAGACTTACTATGCAAATGTGCCCCAGTAGTCTTACATATAAATGTGAATAAAACAATAAAATTAATGCAAATAAAATCCTGACCTTGGATCCTTATCCAAAATGCCAGATTTCTCAGAGGCATGGGTGTTATGTTGTCTAGCCCGTCTGTTGCAAGCTGCTAAATTCTTGACATTTGTAGTATAAGAAATAATTTTCCTACCTGAATGGATCAGATAGCAGTGAAACAGCACAGCTATGCACAGAAGTTCACATAGGATGGTAGTCTACCATCGTGTGTGGAGGGCATGAAGTCTAAGTTATTGTGTCCTTTAAGCTTGTTGATTTACTTCAAGGTGCTTTTACTTTGGTCAAAAAAAGAAAATTCTCAATTACTAATTGCTTCAACAAACTTCATGGTTCATTTTGTAGGACATGGTTCCCCTGCTATTGCTTGGAAAGACAGTTTGAATCAGATCGGGGCTTCTTTGAAACCTTTGCAGTTCTTCTCAGGGACTGGTGCTGCCTTTTGGCATTTCTTGTAATTTTAATATTTAATATGTTAGTTCCCCCAGTTCTGGAAAGCAGTTTAAAAAAAGAATCTGTTTTTATTGCTAGTTTGAATGTTACTGTGGCACTGAAGTGATGTCTGTCCATTAAATTCTTCATCATACCCAGAGGGATGTGCAGTGTGTTACAGCCTGAGATTCCAGTCACACCCTGTTACTTTTGAATTTTGTTAAAACAGCACATCAGTTGAATTGTGTGCATTTTAATACTTAAAAGAGTTATCCAAGAAATACATAAATCAATCAAAATTTAAAGGTAGTAAATTCACACAGCATGCTGCTTTTTCCTTATGTATTTCCAGCACTTGTACAATAATCAGTGGTTTTGGAGACCTGTAGCTACCACTGTATTAGAGCTGTAGTATGTTTATGATGCCCAACCATAACATTTTCTATAGTAGTGTAAGTTAATGCATATCATATTTTTGCAATGTTCAGTTATTTTAAAAAAATTTGCTTGAAAAATTTGCCTTGAAAGTGATATCAAACAGCAAATGTGGCAGGAGACAACAGCAGCTGATAAAAGAGCAGAGAAGTAGTTCAGGCTGACTAAACCTGCTCTCCTTCAGTTCCAGTGTGTGTGCTCAGACTGACCAAGTCTTAGGAGAACTAAATAAAAGCCAAGTGAGATGACAGAATTTTAGACAGATTGAAGTGAACACAGTGAAATCAAATAAAAAAATCGAAATAAATAGCCTGATTTCTCTTCTTGTGAAGTAGAACAGCTCTTCTGTGCTTTTGTTTGGTGTTTCATTCTTACTTATTGTAGTGCTTGATAAATGTGCAAGATGTGTGTTCTTTCTGCCCTTTATAGTTTGTTAATTTCTAGACCATATGTATAGTAAAATACATACATTTCTAGACCATATACTAGTAAAATAAGTGGATGGCTTCATAAGTTGTCCAACAGACAGAATGATATTTCAGCCCTGTAGCAAGTAGTGACTCATGTGGGTCTTCAGATCTGCAAATCTCAGATTCACAGGAAGGATGCTTCTTTTTTAACCTCCTTTTTTTCCATCTGTCACTGCAGAGAAAAAAGAGGCTTTCATTGATTTTTGTCACTTGGTAGACAACAATAGATTAATGAGATCTGTCAAATTTGAAGACTTTTCCTAAACATTCTAATTACCTTTGTAAAATGATTAATAATTTAATGTGAGCAAAGAAGTGTTTTATTCCACATCTCAATCTTGGTAGCAGCTGAATGAATTGAGCTCACACTTTCCACAGCTAAAATTAATTGAAAGACATAATCAGGAGGGAAACTTTAGCCAAAAAACCCTTAGCATTTGGAAAAATAAACAAGTGTATGAAAAGTATGTCTCTTACCTTTACATCTCTTACAATTAATAGTTTTTATTTCATTTTACTGAGGAGAACAGAATGAGTTTATAATATTGCTGAATTTACTGTCCTATTTTTTATTTCACATTTGAAAGTGTTTTTTCTCTTACAAGCATTTAAAGAATCCCCGAAAAACATCAGCGCTCCTGACTATTGGGTGTTCGCTCCTCTATCTGAGGTTAACAAGAAATAGATTTTTAAAAAAAAATTCTGTGTGAATTATTAATACAGCAGTTTTCTCCAACAGCTACATAGTAGAACAAGGGTATTATTATAGGATGCTTGAATGTAACTCTCTGAACATAATGTGTTGTTGTTATTAGTGTTTGATAGTATAAGCCTCATGTGTTAGAAATTAGGTTATAAACAGTAGAAATCCAAGGATCTTTTCTGATACTTGAAATATTACAGTATTTACGCTGCGGCCGATAGGTAGAAATAGACTATGTAAAAGGAACATGGGAAGAAATAAGAGTCTTTGCTTTTGTGAAGGACAGAAGGAAAATGCAATGCAAGATTATGTTATTCTGTTCTGCACTACTTCCAGTTTTCATGGTGAAAGTCTGGAATTAATTGATACCTCAGCCTTGGACTGGTCTTGGTAGCTATTGTGTAGTGAATTTATGTAGTGCGTTCATTGACTGTGGGCATGTGATGAGCTGATGGTAGATGCGAGGTAATATGAATCATCTTAGACCACAGTGAAAGGCAGCTGTATTGAGTTGAATAACTTTCTGCTGGTGGCTAAGATTAAGTCAGGACACTTCAGATTGATAACAACAAAGTCTGTTATAAGTTCCACATAATTCAGATATCAGAATAGAATAACAACATTCAGAAAAAATAAAAGAAAAAATCAAATTTAATCAGTGATATTTCCTCCTGACTAATTTGTCATATTTTCTTTCTAGGGAAATGTAACATGACATGCTGTTGGGAAATACAGCCAATTCAGCCAAACTGAATGTAATGAAATATTTCAGTACTTGCAGTTGCATCACTTCTATAGTAGTGATAAATTTTGTCTGATGGGTATTGTGAAAAAAATTTCAGTCTGAAATCGATGTTAGACCACCTAATAGTGAAATTCTATTTCGTGTTTAGAGCAACAATATAATGTTTGTTTCTTGTGTTGGTAATTGAATGGTGTATTTTTTTGTTGAATACTATTATTTTTCTTTCAGTGTTTTGTATCCTACTTGCGTTCAGTTTACTTAATGAAGAACAAGGAAGTATTTGATGTTTTCAAATTGCCTCTAGCAGAATATGCCCTGTAAGTATGGTCAACTTAAAATATGAAAGCTGTATAGTGAAGTTTTGCAGTGTATGATAGCTTTAAATAGCTGTTTTGATTGTGTTAGCACACAGAATTGGACAGTTATCTAGTGTACTTAGTTTCATATTCATGCTGAGCTTTTGCATATTTTCAAGGGCATTCTAAATGGAAATTATGTGTAAAAACAGTGTCTTGCTTTACAGAGAAATAACTTAGTGCTGAAGGTACATATGCTATATACAGTAGAAGACATAACTTCTGAAGTAAAAGGATAGAGAATAATGTTTCGGTGTTCCCCCTCCAGATTTGCCCTTCAACCTCATAGCTAAATACCAACTTGTAAAGTATATTATTTAAAAATAAATTGGAGTATCCAAAGATGATGTATTGCAGTCTCATTTTGAGTGTGACTGGGACATTTCTCCTTGGCCATAAATTACTTTCCAGAAGATTCAGTGGATTTGGTAAAGATGAAGCATCTGCACTAGACTGAATAGCATCTATCTTGCTATGTCTATTTTTGTACATATATGTGAATCAGTCCACATTTTGTATGGGAGGGAAATTAATTTTGATAGGTTGACGTTTCAGATGACAGCCTCCTGAAATTGTTTTAAGACATGAAGTTTTAGAAATCTCATAGGACATAGAGTAGTCATAAGGGAGCAGGAGGGTGTTCAAAGGTACATAGTAAATTAATTCAATATGTGTGGAATTTCATACAGAGAAGACTAACTTGTCAGCACGTGGCATAATGAACTAAAATGTGACAGATTACTAGACTTGAACACCTGGTTTTCCTGTGCTGTGCTGCCATTAACATGATTGTGTTTTTTAAGATACATAAGATACATAAAAGATGCTTTTTAACTTCATGGACTGAGACATTTTGAAAAAGGAGATCTAGCATAAGCTCAAAAATTTTTGCTACATGCAATGCCTGCCCCTTCTCCTATGTCGTTTGTCAGCATCTTTAAAATCTGTGCTATGAATTTAAGAAATAGTGGCAGAAGATTAGGGCTAAGAAGGATAACCACACAAATTCAACCAGTGTAAGAAACCAACTAGCAGATGGTGGTAATGCTGAGTTTTCAGAATCCCAGTGTCTCTTTCTGGATTTCAGCATGGTGTGCCATCTAGTATCTGTAGACGGAGTAGTCTACAGTTGTGTTCTTCTCAGCTTTTGGTCCTTCATCAAAATAATTTTGCGTCCCAGCTTCGGAAAGCTTTTAATGTTATTCCTATAATAAAATGCAAGAAACCAGTCAGTTGTTTGGAGAGAGTAGGCGAGGTGTAGTCAAGGCTCTGAAATATGTGGAAATGTAATCAAAAAGTCAAAAGATAATAAATCTGGGAGATAATTTGGAGATTCTGTTCTGGTTTGTTAGCAGTCTTCTTCCCCACTCTCCAAACTGCTCATCTACCTAAATACACCCTGCAGTTCCCTAGCTTTCAATTCAAAGCACAGCCACTGATACATGGATCAATCATCTTCATTTATATAAAAGTCCCTCAAAGTCTGGTATGTTTGAATTTTGCATCCAGAAGCAACCTTGGTTTCCATTCTGCACACAAACTTACAGCAAAACCTGAAATGAGAGTCCTTTCTTCTCTTTACCTTCTGTGTGCATTTTCTGAAAAGTACTACAGCCTTTCTGTGGAGATTTACTGCTAGCTTGATAGATGTTACTCCACTAAAAATCCTGCAGAGAAAATAGGCTGCTTAATGCCCCTGTCAGGTTTGCATTGCAGGCTGTTGCCCACATTCCCTATTGCTCTCCTGCTTGGCATGTCTGTGCACTGAGATTCTCTTAAGCACTGTTGATTGAGTCTGCAGAAAAGCAAGTATTTTTCATTTCTATATGTTATGTAAGATTATATATATACAATATATAGAAAACAAAATACATTAAAAATATATGTGCATGTCTATATAAGCATATAGACACATATACACATACCTAGCGATTGATCACCTTTAAACTATGGTACATCACTATTTTCTGCAGTATCCTCTCATTATAAATTTTTATCAAGAGTAATTTGCTGGAGGAAGACTTGCGTAGGCCTTGTGTTAACACAGGCGGCCTTTAAGTCTGATGAAGGAGAAGCTCAGTGCTTGCGTTAAAAAGAGAAATTTGTCTTTTGATTGCAAAGGACAGCTTTGAAAACGTAAGAAAATGTAAACAAACAACAGGGTGAAAAGGAATAATTACTTAGTCTGGTCTCCTGGAGAGGAGGCAGTGTTTTGAAATATTTTCCTTTGCAGGCACTTTATTTTGCTAACTGCTAACACATATATAGACACCGTTCTCCAAGGGCAGATCTTAACAGGTGAGTGTACTGGATGGACAGGTTAGTCACAGTTCTAAGGGGCTGCCAAGGAAGGTAATTTCCTCTGTGACTGCTGTCATGTCTTTCAGGAGAAATGCAGCATATTTTTCTCTGTTTCGCCTTGTACTGGTACACAGAGAATAAATGAAACAAGTCGAAGCCGAATTGGGGAAATGTCTGATACACATGCCTTAGGATCCAGATAGTTTTGCAAGTATTGCTTGCAGATCAGTATTAAAAAGCAGTAGGTAGCTGCCAGCACTGTCAGGACTGAAATGGATGATAGCAGAGTACATGATCCATTTGTCCACATGTCTGTTCTTTCACTAACCAGGGAAAGCATCCTCTGCACTCTCATTCCCACCCCTGGCCTGACCCTGACAGCATGGTCAGGACCCAAGGTTTCATTTGTTACCTTGCTCTGGCTGCTGTGAGTGAGTGCAGGGCTGTCTTGTCCTCAGGCAGTGCCCATTGCAGGCTTTGTATGTCTTGTCATCCCTTTGTTGGTTCTTGGCCCTCCTTCTTGCTGCCCTTATGCTTACTTTCCTACATGCTAATCTCCTAACTAACAACATGGCTCCTAAATTACTTTTTGGCTGTTGTTTCCGGTCTTCGTTCACCTGTAACCAGATTTACTATTTCTCATGCTGTTACCTCGTTAATCTCAGCCTCATATGTCATAACATATTATTACACAGCTCTTACAGACCCCAGCATTACCTGCAGTCACCTGTAGGGTTTGGACATTTCTCACTGAACTCCTCCTCAGCCACCTGGAGATCCACCTGTTGCTTCCTGAGCTTCTGTAGCTACTTCTGTGAACTTTTGCCATACAGCTTTCTGAATAAGCTGCAGTCTCCTCTTTCAAAGTCCAGGGTCATTATTCTCTTAGTCACCATCCTTATTTCTTCTAGGATCTTGAGCTATCTTTTCTCATTCTGCAGCCAAGCCTGCTATTGACCTTCACTCATCTTAGAAGTGAATGTACTTGCATATGCATGAGTCGCAGTTCCAGTAGAGTGCCTCTCAGAGTTGGCTAAGCCACCTAACTTGGAGAAAGGGTTTTTAATGCACTCTAGAAAACCTTGTTGCTTGTGCTCTGCTGTGTTGCCCTCTGAGCAAGTGTCAGGGTGGTTCAGGTACCCAGGAGTTACCGGGGTTTGGAACTGCAATGTGGAAGTTTCTTTTCCTTTTGTAGGGAAGACTATGTCTTGGTCATCTAAATTATTAGATTGCAGCCATGACATGCTCTTTTTTCACCTTCTCTTTGGTCCTGATGCATAAACTCTTGAATAGCTTGGCCTTCATTATTATTAATAGACTACCAGGCATTTGGAGCTCCTTAATGGAGAGGATTAAAGCTGGCTGGTAAAGTAAATAGCACAGCAAAAGCAATTTCTCTGTTCATTTTGGTTATTAATCAGACTCTGGAAAGGCTGTTAGTTCAGATTTGTGTCATTTCAGTTGATGTGATTTCTCCTGTTTTCAAATGGTTGCTCATCCCATCTTCTGAAAACATTTTAAATGTTAAATGTGGATGTAGCATATATTGCAAGGCAAGTAATACATATTTCTTCTCTTGAAATAGCTTCTGGGAGTATTTAACCTTTTTCAACCTATTTTAAGTCTTTGTCCGAACCTGTTCTACAGTAAAAGTAATCTCTGTGCTGTGTTTTTATGTGTTCAGATCATTCTGAAGAAGTTCGCTGATGGAATATTTCTGCATTTAGTAAATGTAGTAAGTTGATATTAGACTGGATCAGTAACTTGTATAAAATTGTTGTGCAGCAGTTCTGATGTGACCTTAGATTCTTTACAGCTGGCTCGTGTTTTAAAAAGGCCTAGCAATCTTCTGGGTGCAGATTAGGAGCATTTGTCACACTTAAAAATGTAATGATTTTACTGATCCTACATTTCTAGTTTGATTTATTTTTTGCAAGGTTTTGCTTTGAGTGTCTAAGATTTGGTCTTTCTAAAGAGTTCAGAGATATCCAGCTTTTCTCTCATCCCAACAGAGGCAAGGTAAAGCTACCATGTTAGTGTAAACACACTCAAGGTCTTTGTATAAGCACTAGTAACAAACCTTAGAAGAGGCAGTATTTTAACTCCGTTACATCGTTCATTTAAATTAATTTTAAAAAAGTTTAATGTTTGCTCTTCCTTATTCACTAGAAAACAGAGTGATATTCTCCTTAAGTCCATAGAGTGTTACTTCTTTGCAGTTTTACTCTTTTAACTTATTTCCTGAAAGTCCTTGTGAACTTGCCACTAAATTAACACAGGTACTTGAGCATTATAGGTCATTTGTTTAGTTACTTCTATGCATTCCTTAATCAGTGTTAGGGAATGCTGATGTCTCGCCACCTTGGTTTTGGTTGATGAATAGAAATGTCAGCTGTACTTTGATTTATAGTAGCAAAACAATCCCTTGGTTTCAGTATTGCTTTTGGAAGCTGATTTCAAATGTCTTTCTAGAAGAGCTTTCTCTTAAGAAGTCATTGCATTTCACACCAAAATATGAAACAGGATTGTTGTTGGTTTGTCGACTGAATTTATGTTGCCATTTACAGGCTACCATAGTTTGAGGACTGCATTGTGGTATTAGTGTGGTTTTGGTGTTGTCTATTAGGATTTATGAAATCTCACTGAAGAACTTACTTGCTTTTTGTCTGTCTTTATCAGAAAGCCTTGCACACTTCTTACTCCAGATGAGTGTGTGAAATGGTAGCATTAAAGTAGAAAAATAGCTGTAACTTCAGTCATAGTAGGATTGTGGTCTGAGTGGCATCTGATGAATTACTGAAAACTAATAATGCCATTTCTAGTTTATGAAAAGAAAAGTTGGTTTGTACATTGAGTTGTTTTAGTGTGACTGTATTATAGATTTGGCAAATGATTAAGAAATAGTTTCTAACGAAACGGTCAAATCTTAAAATATGAGGAAGCTTTTAGCAGTAGTAGTATGTCCAAATTGTTTGTCCCAGATTTTTCTCCATTTGGAATATGCTATGAAAAAGAGGCAGTAATGAACCAAAATGCTAACATTTCTTTGAGAAGTTATGTAATTAAAAGTATTGGGGGATTGTTTGTACACACTTTGTCTAAGCTTATCTACTATTATTGTCTTACCAAATAAATTTGACCTTCCTTTTATGTCTGAGCTCTGTATTCTTTTGGTTCAGAAGTAATTTGAATTCTGAAGCACTGGTCTTTTTTGGTAAGCTTGTTAAGCAGTGTAGAAAAATTTGCCAAGACTAACTGACAATTAATTTTATTCAATTATTAAAGTAAGACATCAGTGCAGTACAGCAGTCTGGCAAGTGGAATTTTGTATTTGAATGAAAAAAAATCTGTGGTGAAGTCTTGCCTGCATCATGGGCTGCTCTTTCTCTGTTTTGTAATTTTTGCTGTAGGGAGAATAGTTCTTCACCTTGTCAGACTTTCTCTGCATGTGTGTTCCTGATCTTTGATGCTAGCTCTGAAGGCATAGAAGAAAAGCTCTGATAAAATCAGAGTTTTCAACCCTGTGTACATTGTGCCTGTCTGCTTGAGAAAGAGAAGTGAACACTGATTGTGTAGTTGCCATACAGTGTTGCTGCGTGCAGTGCTTTGGAACACTTGACAGCAATACTTTATGTGGAATAATGTGAAATGTGGAAAAGCAAAAAAGCCTTTCTCTTGTAAAGGATTTGATTTTTGCAACTTCGATCCCCTTGCTGGAGAGATTGAATGCAGCAATCTCTTGATATGTGTTTTACTCTGCTTGGTGTTAAGGCCCAGTTCCAGGTTTGAATGGCTTCCAGCTGCTGCAGTTAAGCCTTATATCTGCTGTTTAGTTATTTCCATTACAGTTAGTCAATAGGCCGAACTTTAGCACATAATTTCATTGCAAAGGTAATTAGTGTTTGCTGTCAAACAGTAAAACAAGTTTAAGATCACTAGTTGCTCCAATTTCAGTTCCCAGTGGTGTTGAGTTATCCTCTCAGCAATGCATTGTCAGTAACGGTGCAAAATACACTGGATAAAAACTTCCTTTGATCCTTTTTCATAAAATTTTATTTGCTTTGTTATTGCTGTTAATTGCATGTAGTACAGTGCTTGAATTGTCAGAAACACTAAAAATTTGTACATTAAAAATAAACTTTATTTGTTGGAAGATTTGTTCCTTATCCTAATAGTGTGGATTGCTTTTTGGATATGTGTCTACTTTTTGGTGTTTTAGCCTGTGGCTGGTACCAAAAGCTGGTATCAAGTTTAACCACAGGTGTGGTTACATTTGGGATTTTTTTTGTTTGTTATTTGAACAGGGCACTCCTTTTGACTATGCTGTCCCATTGGCTACCATAAAAAGTTCAATGCTCTCCAGGGCCTATGCTGCAGTCCTTTTACTGCTCTGCAGTATCTTTTGGGTGCTTTGTGGACTTTTTATAATGACATTTCTGCCAGGTAGTATGGATTTGATTTTTCTTCTGTGCTCTAACTTGGGTTCCTTTCAGAGGCTGTGTAGTGAAAAGAAGAAACAATGCTATCTACTTGAAGAGCATTGAGAGGAGAGGTGGTTTATAGCTGTGTGTGTTCTGAGTTGAAAGAGGCTGGTGTTTTACAGGTGTGGGTGCCTGTGTATGTCTGTAGCCAGTGTAGTTGGTTAATCCTTTATTCCTTTGTTAAGTGTTTGTACAAGCACCAAGTGCTACTTTCAGTTCTGTATCATGGGTTTTTAAATGTAGTTGTGATCTCTGTGTGTTCCTTGCACGGTACAAAGTTTTCTGAAGTCAAATGGGCTGTTGGAGCCAGGGTGTCTGTTCCCATGCAGTGCTCTCCAGTATTGTTGCTAGACACGATTTTTTCTTTTTCTGCGACTTTTGTCCCTTCATGTAATGAGTATAACTTTGAATTGTCATGAAAAACTGGTAGTTTTGCTGGCACTGTTAGTTACATAGGCCATGTAAAGGTAGAGCCTTGCTGTAGGGAGGTGGAAGCCGTGAAATTGCCTCTAAGGGAGAAATGTCTCTCCCGCGGCTTTTTCTGCAGTTAAGCATTCATCCATACTGATTCTGTTCTCCTGATCTCGCAGTCACTGTGAGGTTGGCGGGGATAATGTTCTGGGTGTACTTCCAGTAGTGAAGGACACTTGACAGATCAGTCTTATCTCAGTCCTTGACATGAAATCCATGTATTTTCAATACCAAATTACATTGGTGTTTCTTCCACCATGTTTTACTGTGGATCATAGATAATTAATTGGCTCTTATCTACAACTCTTCAGCTTCTTTGCTTTCCTTTCTGGGAGGCTTGTAATGTTACTGAGAGTTCTCAGTTATTTCATTTTGCTTCCTCTTCCAGTGTTCACTTGTGTTTTTCATGCTAGATATTTCTAAATGTGTTGATCAAAATATATCAATATGAATGGTCGTAATTGAAATTGAATCACTTGAGCCGTCAGTGAGGGCTTCTAATTTAGTCAAATGCTATGTGTCTACCTTTAAAATTATTTTGTTTGTTTGATTCCGTGCTTTAGATCACTTGGTCTTGCAATGGCACCTCGTGTGAGATTTCTTCAAAGAGTTCGGAAACAGCTGTGTGCGAATGAGGCAGCCAATGGGACAGAGCACTTGGAGGAGACAGAGCAAAATGAAAATGCCGTCGCCTCAGTAAATGAGGAAAGAGTGGAGACATGTGGAACTAATTTCAGTGGAAAAACATCTGTTAACAAAACAAAGGAAAAGCAGAGAAGAAAAGAAACTGAGGAATGTTCTGCTTCCAGTGGAAGTGCTGAGGAGAGTGGTGAGTCTGAGGATGAATCTAAAGAGCTTTCTGAGGAGGAGGAAGAGGAAAACAAAGTTCGTGTACCTAACAGGGTACCAAACTCAGACTCCATGCAGTTCTTTGAAAATGATGATGACGATGATGATGATGACGACGGTACTGAAGGTCTTGATTTGCTGACAGTGAAACAACGGGATGTTTTTGGTGTGGAAGCTAAAGATAATCCAGCACCGGTAAGTGTGCTTTGTAGTAAGGCTCATGAATCTTAATAATTTTTTGTTGGATTTGCTCCAAGGGAGGAGGAGAGGAAAAGAGGAAATTCTTCTCTTAGCAGAATAGTCAGTTGAAGTTCGATGCGTTGTGCATATGTATCAGAGGTCATAAATACTCCCAAAAGATAAGTGATGTGACTTAGCTTTTATCATTTTATGCAGTTAGTTTAAAGTCGTTTTACTTGCATAATGAATATCCTTGTACTTGCCTTAATTTATGAGTAATGTGACTCGAAAACGTGGGAAATTTTGACAGTTTTAATTCTTATCACTTCCTAGTTTGCTTGTCCCTCTCTAAATAGCTGCCACTTTCAGTCATCATTTTGATGCTGAACAGCAGTTTATAGCACTGGGAACTGAATTGCAGTACATGATGAGCCACTTCCCGACAGAAAACATAGCAAAACGGATTTTTACAAGAATGTAACCTTCAAACAATGACTTTTACTTTCAACAGGACCGTTGCTATTAGGAATTGAGCCAGTATCAAAGAGAGAGGAAGTGCGTGTTTCTCGTAAAGCATGGTTGCATGGTTATAAAGGTTTATTGAAAGTATTCATGTAAATCTTTCATTTCCTCGACAAGTGGCTTTATAATTTGGATTTCTTTGTCCTTGGTGTTCTGAGAAATATTTCTTTCTTTGAATCTTTAAATACAGTGTTAGTGTGGTTTGGGGTTGTTGTAGTTTTGTTTTGTTTTGTTTTGTTTTTTAAGTTATTTCTGCAAAGAAGATTTGGTATGTGCATATTGTGGTTTTTTTTGTTTGTTTTGTTTTTGTGGGTTTTTTTGGGGTTTTTTTGGGTTTTTTGTTTTTGTGGTGGTTTTTTTTTTGGAGGTTTTTTTTTTTTTTTGGTGTATCCTTTGCTATCTAGCAAGTGTAGTTCTGTAGTAAAAAGATTCAAGCAAAATAGCCATCTGGTTTGGCAAGATGTTTTTCTGAACTTGTATGCGTTCAAGGGGAGCCTCCTGTTAAGCAAAGTATTTATTTTTCCAACTGGTATTTTAAATCTTTCTTTTTCTGGGCTGTTACTTAACAACACAGGGTGCTTACTATAACCTTGAAGCTAATCAGCCCACTAGCTCCATTAATAAGCAGTATTTTTCCTTTAGTATGTAGTGAAGTGTATGAACTAGTTTTATCAGCTGTCTTTGTCAAAGATGAGCAGTTGCACAATAATCTGACTGCTGCCTGCACTCTTGTCTCTACTATGAGGAGGCTGACAGAGGTTGCAGTCTTGTCTGAGAACTCTGGAAACAGAATTAACTTTCTGCTCCTGTTTTTCTGAGCCTTACTGATTCTGCCCAGGCATGGTCACTGCCTGGCAGTAGCTTATATTTATCAATAAATTTCAGTTTTGTGTAGAAAAGAACTTTGTGTTTTAAAACCAAAATGGGGTAAAATATCTGTGCCTTATTTAAAGAATGATCTTCTCACGTCTTTCTTATTGTCTTCCATAATTTTGCATGCTGAAATACACAGACAATTTCATGCTGTTTTTATATGTTGGAAAGTTTTGGTCAGGGAATGGTAAAAGGTGAAAGTTTGAGGTAAAAGAATGAACAGAAGAAATTTTATGAAAAGTACAAGTGATTTAGAAAGTAGTTTGCAGCCGCACTGGGTAACCTTTCAAGAGCTTTCCAGCATTAAACATTTATATGTTAGTTTATGTTCAGGCGACTCGGACATTATTTTCTGTGCTATGGTGTGGATTAACTGCAGGAAAGATTAGTAGTTCATGTTTGGCCTGCAAGTGTGGAAGACCTTGTATCACCTAAAAGCTATTGTACACGGGGATATAATAACAAAATATTTACTATTCTAAGCAGCCGAGAACAAAAAGTTGAAAAGTTTCAAGATCTGTATCATTAAGAACTTAAATTATATTTAAATAAACTCCTGCAGAAATGCCTATCATAGTGAAATGTGTGGCTTTTAGAAAGTCAAAATGCAGAGCATACTCTGCTTAACTTGATCAATGCATGCAGTAGTGTGGGGTTTATTACCATATGATACTGTGAAAATTATTGATAAATTGTGGAATGCTTTAAATGTAAGTATTCTGTTTTTAGTGGAATAAAAGAATAAAGGTTCCTATCACTAATCATACTAATATTTAAAATTTTGTTGTAGAAATGCAACATAGTAGAAATTACATAAAAAGACTCGGGCGTTGTGCATTTTTTATTTCACATACCTCAGTGCCTCATTTTATGGATGCTAAGACAAAATTGATAATGTGCAACAGTTTTTATAATTTTTTCCATTTCTTTATTTTCTGGATAGAAGTTCTGACGTGATTATTATTACATTAAGATGGGTTGGTTCATATTTAAAGAATTAGTATTCTGGGGTGTGAGAAGCACGGAGCAGTGTGAATGCAGTTTCCCTGTTGCTGTGTGTTTCAGCATCCTTCTGGGGAGGACTCAGGAATCGGTTTGCTGCATTTCTAGGATGAGGCAGTGCATTAGTTAACAGTACAAAATACTGCAGAGAGTCTAGGAGTATGAGTGTACAGTCAACTGCATCAGTTAGGAGGGTTCTGAAAAATCTTTTCTGTGTGCTAAATAAGAGGAGTCCTTTGCAAACACTGGTATGTGGTCATCTAATTGGGGGTTTATGAATATGCCTGCAAAGATTTAATTCAGTTTGCATTTATGCTTTTAATGTGTTTAATTGATTTTGTAATTTCACTATTCTTGCTTTAGGCTTCTCATTGACAGCAAAGCAGTCCTGCTGTGATTATTGAGCTCCAGGACATTTTTTGTAAATGGAAACATTAAGTTCAGTTTCAGTTTTTGAATAGCTGTTGTTAGAGACACCATTGCTTCCTCATCCTTGTCTCTACCCTAGTCCCTCCAATGGAAGAAGGAGCAAGAAGAGGTGTTAGGCTGGCTCTGAGCATCCTCTGTGATGTTGTAGTGCCCTGACCTTTGATTGCAGGTGTGGTTGGCTCATCCGTCTTTGTACCAAGGGAAAGGGACTGATCAAAAAGAGCAGCGGTTATTTAAACTGATCGTGGACTGGAAGGGGATTTGCAGGATTTTCATAGAACAGTTTGTTTCTGATGAATGTACGTGGTACCCACCCTAACAGCAGAAGGAAGGTCATGGTGTGCGGTGTGACACATCCAGTGTTAATCCTTCTAACAGGGTGACTTGTGGCTCAGTTTTACTCTTTCCCTTTCTTGGTGTGTGTCCCTTGGCTGCATGTGTACTCTGTCACGTTTTGTGAAAACACATATGAAAGAAAAATCTCTTCTCTGCATTGCTGTATAAAAGGAGAAACCTTGGATGAGGTGAAAGACCTTGGCAGATACTGCAATTTTGTTGTGAGCTTCCTAGCTCATTTTTTTTTAAAGATAGTCAATGGCTGCTCTATTTATGAATTTTACTTAGATATGTGAGGATTTTTAGCTGGTGATATAACTCATGGGGCTTATTTAGGAGTACAGTGTTCTTATGCATAAAAAGAAGGTCATCTATATGCATAGAGCCATTAGCAGATAGGCAGTGTTTAGCTGTTGTGTTAACATTATGGAAATTATTCTTTTAAAGTACATTTAACAGTATTAGCAGTATTGATGTTGCAAAGACTATTAAGTACTCCCTGGTTACAAACTTTGTTTCTAATGCTAATTTTCAGAAATTGCTTTTTGCATTTGGCAATTCAAAGGCTATACTTGTTCAACTTCTGGCATTATTATTTTGAGAACGAAGATTAAACCTATAATATTTTTTCTTGGGTTTTCTTTATATTTCAATTTTAGTCAGCTTGTCAAACATATCACATACCGTCAGACTTGTCTTCTCTTGAATTTTCTGTTTTAGTATGGAAAGTATTTCATTACTGAGTTCTTAGGATTGCTCTGGCTTCCTCCCTGCTCCCCCATCACTTGTTTTATGGACTCCAAAAACTTCTCAAGTGTATTTTCAGGCTGCTTGGAACACTGTAACAAGCAAAAGCATCCAGGGGGCTGCCTTGAATAGTATATGCAGATTCCTTAGAGTTTATTTGGACTCTTGAAGAGCCTGCTATTTGAATATTGTGGCTATGGAAGGAAATCAATTTATATGCCGTGATTCTGTCTGAGCTACCTGGCTTGCCTTGCAATCCATTATTATTGCATACAATGAAATTTTCTTAACTTCTCAAACACATAAAACAAATACTGTAAACTGACATATTATGACCTGGATATGTACATATTGATAGAAGCAGGAAAGGAGAGACAAAGGTAACTACCGATGATGGGTGAGTCTATACCAAGAAGTAGAGAGTGATAGCTCCTTGTAATGTGGACTTTGCACATTACATAGATCAAGGAAACATCATTTAATATGCACCAAAATGAGGATATAGTTCTGTGGAATTTTCTTCTGTGATGTTGAGAAGTTGATGTTACACTCTGCAGAAATCAAAATTAATTTTCAAAGATGTGATATGTCTACATTGCTTCTCTTACATTGTCTTTTCTTTCTGAAGGGAATTTCTTTCCTCCTGTTACGTGTTACGAGAGAGCTTTTGCTGCTCTTACACTTATATGTTGCTTTTTTGGTGTGAAACATCTTCTCATTCTTCTCACCACTTCTTACTAGCTATTATTCTTATACTTTCATATTAATATATTTTAAACAGTTGACTTTGTCTCCTTGAAGCTTTTCAGGGGATAGCAAGTTAGAAAATACCCAAAGGATGGAAGAAGCAAGGAAGCAAGCTGGCTGGCTCTGGTAGTGGCATTTCCCTTAGGGGCAGCTCGCTTTGCTCCTGCTGTAGCGGTGTGTTGTGTCCGAGAGAAGAAAGCTGCTCCGGGCAGCCTGCTGGCTCTAAAGAGAGCATTATTCCTTGGAGACGTGTTGCAAAGCGAGCAGTCTGGCAGAGAAAATAGGGAAGTTACTTATTTGTAAGTTAAATAAAAGTCAATACTGTGATGCATTGCATACCATAAAATCTCCTTCCTAAAGAATGTAAGTCCTTTAGGTTCTCAGCCTAGTAACAGAGTGTTTTTGTATTTCCAGTTGAATTACAGCAAGTAAGGATTTATATAAAGAGCAAAATATTTGCATATAAGTGAAGTAGTCCTACACTGAGATATTAGCTGGAATGCTTCAAGATTACAGTGCTCTGAAAAATTATCAGCCATGAGCGGAGATGAAACCTGCTGACAGTACCTGAAGCATCCTTCGGCAGAGCAGCCACCACAGAATGAATTCTACAAAGGGAATGGAAAATTTTGAAGAAGTCACATATTCTTTTAATGCAATTTCAGTAACTTCAATACAATTAAAATTCATTTTTTAAGGATGTTTATGATGTCCAATTTTACGTTTTGTGTAGTTTTTTTAAAAGTCTTGTTATTCAGGAGTGCTTCTGTGAGCTACAAAAAGGACAGATCTAAACCATTTCCTTGTGTTCTTGGACAGCTTTTGCTTTTTGGATTTGCAGAAAAGTTCATTCTCCTGGCTCTATTATTTTTGAGTAGAATATTCATGGCTTGCTTGCTACGTTAAACTACGTACAACAGAGGTTTTTCAGGCAGTCCCTTGTAAAAACCCATTACCTACATTAAACTCCAGATCCATAGACCAGTCATTGTTTTAGTCTTTCTTCGTTGGTTTCTCAGGTTAGCTGCTTTAGCACCCTTCTGTTAGCTCCACATACATCTTCAAATTTCTCTCTAAAGATTTCTCTTCCAGTTGCAGTTTTATGAGCTTACTAAGGACTTCTGTAGTTTATGAAAAATTCACTGTACATATTTAGGTTTCTTGTACCTCTAAGACACCACTCCAGGTAATTGTGCTACTCCCCGTGATGCTTAGATTAATTTAAAAAATCTACAATTAGAAGAATTTATAATTAGAAGTCTCTGAGTTACTAGTAAGATCTGTATTTGAAATAAATGGCCGCTGTATATCTCTTAAAGGATATCTGTTCAAGATGGTCATCCTAAATACTTTAACCATGTTGAAAACCTGGATAAAAATATGGGTTTTCTATGAATGATTATGAGTTTTATTTGTTGTATCTGCCCTTGTCACAGATATTAGCTTTCTGTATCATAGGTTATGGAGTATATAATTCTGATGTGCTGAGCTTTGCTTCGGTGGAAAATTTGACATGTCAGGGGTACTTTTGAACCTCTGTGAATTTTGATGCCCACAATCTATCCTCTAGGCGTTCGTTCCTCTTGTAAATAGGAATCAGGTGTAGAAAGATGGTAAATGGTTAGGAAACCTGCTCTGAACATTTTTATTAAAGATATTTGAAAGGCTACTATTTGAGCCAGGAAAGGTTTCCCTGGGTCTGGTGGGAGCTGTTCACAAGTCGGTGGGAGTTGTTCACAAATCGGTGGCTTTTCCAGTTGTCTGAAATGTACTGCTTGCCATCTAGAGCAGAGGATGTTGAGAAGTTAGTGGCCACTGTAGCACACTTCTGAACTAGGCAGTGCCACCTTTTTGTTTCAGTTACTGAAGTCATGAGTTAAACTCCCTAATTCCGTGTGCCACCTGAAGCAGCCTCAGAAGTTGCCTTCACTCTGTGGGACCTGCTGAAGTAGCACATCATTTACTGTCCTGAGGAGGCTATTTGGCAGCGTGTTTCTCTGATGTACTTCAAAACTCACGTTTAACAATCTGAGTTTTGAACCTGGACTGGAAGGGATACTAAGCAAGCTGTACCTCAAGATGGTACAAAACTGTGTGGAGCTGCTGATTCCCTTGAAGGCAGAGAGGCCCTGCATAGAGACCTCAACAAATTATAGGACTGGACAATCACCCACCATATAAAGTTCAACAGGGGAAATTGTTGGATTCTGCACCAGGGATGGGGCAACCTTGGACAGACAGACTGGGGAGTGAGACACTGGGGAGCAGTGCCATGGAAAGGGACCCGGGGGTCCTGGTCGATGGCATGGTGAACATGAGCCAGCAGTGCCCTGGCAGCCAGGAGGGCCAAGCTTGTCCTGGGGGTATCAGGCACAGCATTGCCAGCCAGGCAAGGGAGGGGATTGTCCTGCTCTGCTCTGCGCTGGGGCAGCCTCACCTCGAGTGCTGGGGGCAGTTTTGGGTGCCACAGTATAAGAAAGACATTAAACTATTGGAGAGTGTCCAGAGAAAGGCAACAAAGATGGTAAAAGGTCTTGAGGGGAAGCCATATGGGGAGTGGCTGAGGTCACTTGGTGTGTTCAGCCTGGAGGAGACGGAGGGGAGACCTCATTGCAGTTACAGCTTCCTTGTGAGGGGAAGAGGAGGGCCAGGCACTGATGTCTTCTCTGTGGTGACCTGTGACAGAACACAAGGCAATGGTCTGAAGTTGTGTAGGGGAGATTTAGATTGGATATTAGGAAAAGGTTCTTCATCCATAGGGTGGCTGGGCACTGGAATAGGCTCCCCAAGGAAGTGGTCACAGCACCAAGGCTGGCGGAGTTCAAGAAGTGTTTGGACAATTCTCTTGGGCGCATGGTGTGACTCTTTGGGGATGGTGCTGTGTGGGGCCAGGAGTTGGATTCTGATCCTTCAGAGTGCCTTCCAACTCAGCAAATTCTGTAATTCTGTAATCTTTTTGGTCACTGATGGGTTGTGCTGTAGAGAGTGCTCTGAGGAGGCTGGGCCATTACTTACATGCTCAGGTTTCGGCATCTGGTGCAAATTCAGGCTGAAATTAGGTGTGTGCTTTGTCCCACAATTGAGTAGACCCAAACTGAGAGAGATGCATGGCCATGTATGCCAAGAAATATTAGAGTACCATATGACTTGAAATAATTCACTAAAATCTTAGTAATTTAATACTTCTAATAGGCTACTCAAGCCTGCAATAATACTCTCAGTTTTAATTGTTCTTCATCGCTGATTTATAGCCTTGTCTAGTATATTGCAGCAGTTTCATAGATGAGGGTGAATGAGCAAAATACTCTGCATTTAAAACTGCCTAGTTTTAATCAATATTCTCTGAATCTGTAGGATTTGTAAATTATTAAAATGTCACAGTTTCCTTTCAAATCATTAGTCCCTGAATGGTTGCCGAGCAATGGCATTGGAAGTATTTATAACTATGACATAATTTTGGATAAGTGTTCTGGAAGTTGAATGCTAAAATTGTGAAATACTACTAGAAATTATAGAATACTAATTTTTAAAGGAAATGCTGCTTCCTAAAATAGTGATAATGCAGACCAGCTATCAAGTATGTATCTGCAGTCTTCTGACTATGTCAGCACACTTAAAATTATGAGAATTATTCTTTATTGTATAGTGTCTTCTCTAATACAGACATCTGCAACTGTAAGCGTTGCTTAACAAACTGCCCATGCACATTTTAAACAATATTTTGAGGCACAAATCTAAATTTGTGTCTGAGCTATGTAATTTTCAGATGGAATAGTGTGATAATTTGAAAATAAAATTTGTGGGTTTAGTGGTGATTCATCAGCTGTTAGCCAAAGTGAGTCCTGGGGTAATTCGTTACAGTGTTACTAACATTCTGCAGATCATAATTTAATGGCTATTTTAAAAAGGAAAAATTTGTATGCCATTTTGGAATAGCAACCTGCTGACAGACCAAAAGCTAGGCCAGTGATCACAGGAAATCTGCTTGTTTGGTTGCATGGAACAGATATTCTGTGTTTCCATGAGGCTGTGGTTTGTCCCAGCTGTGAGGAGTTGTACTGTTGGCATCCCAACTGGGATGGAGTCTCTCACCTTCTGCAGCCTGGTCCCTCTGCTCCCCCCCTTGGATAAAGCAGCAGCTGCATCCGCTGGGAATAAAATTCTCTGGAAGGAGCATTACTTTGAATGAGTGAAAGGAAATTAAAACAATTTCCTGCAACCTCTAGCTTTATTTCAGTAAAAAACAAATTAAGTATAAATGTCTTTGGGCTAGCCTGTTGGGGAAGTCTTAGAGGTCTTCTCATTCTTCATTACCACACTGTTCCCGTGGTAGTTTCCACTTACTTCAGTGCACGGTGGTTTCTCTCTTTTGCCTGAGCTACATGTGTGTTTGTTCCCCTTGTGAGAAATCTTCATCTAGCTGATGCTGTATCGAGATAATGT
This sequence comes from Acanthiza pusilla, assembly GCA_036630365.1. Taxonomy (NCBI): domain Eukaryota; kingdom Metazoa; phylum Chordata; class Aves; order Passeriformes; family Acanthizidae; genus Acanthiza; species Acanthiza pusilla. The sequence continues at coordinate 1,380,619 of JAXCHO010000018.1, forward strand.
GCTTTGCCTGCTCCTTGTGGCCCATGTGTTCTGTATGGACCTCTGTGAAGTAACAGGGTTGTGCTTGAGAAGTGAGATGGCAGGCAAACTGCCTGAAGAAAATGGGGTGCATTAGTAAATCCCTCAGAAAAGGATACAAGTGGGTGTCCTTGAGTGGGAGAATCATGGGAAAACAAAATGACACAGGTAGCTTTCTGAGGAGCTAAATGGCAGTATAATTTCTCTCAGATTTGTCCCCTAGGTGACCAAGACCACAAAGCATTTTTTAAAACTGGCTTTCATGGTATTTTTCTGTGGTAATATTGACTATGCTTCTTGCCAGAGAGATCATGCATGTTGGCCACTGGAGAAGAAAAGCCAATGTTGAGCTGTGAAACCACTAGTATTGTGGTGTTTAGAATTAGTTTTACCTGCTAGAAAGAAGTGGAGCGTGTCTGAGGTACTTGCGCAATGCAGATCTTGCTATGAATGCTGTGGGAAGGGAACACAAAATATCTTTTTGAAACAGTAGCTAGTACTGACACTGTTCCTTTTAAACTGGAGTTCTTGAAAGTGCCTTTCTTGATTCCATAGTCTCTGCGTTGAGCAAAATTAATATTAGTTGATGTTTTGTTTTTGTTGACTCTTACCTGAGAGAGAGTGGGAGAGTTGCAAAACTCCAGCTGTGTGGTAGCAGCTTTCCACCAGGTTCGCAGCAGAGACCGCATCTTGCAGAGCATAAAATGACAGGATGTGTTTCTGTCTCTGTAGGTCTGTATGCATTTACATGTAATGCATATACCTCTTACTTCTGGGAAAAATACTATTTTTGCAGTAACTGTTCGCCCTCTGTAAATACATACAATTCTAGTCTGATCTTTGTGTCTGTACTTCCGGATGATACTCTTGCATTCGGCTACTTCAGATCTCCTTAATGCAGAGCGGGATTCCTTCTGGTGAAGTCACAAACCCCAGTGTTAGTCCTAAGTTAGGGTTTTTTTAAGTGGAAGGCAATAGAAGAGCAAGCTGATAACACTGAAATGTATATTAGGAGCTGTGTTAAGCCTTCCCATCTGAGGCTTGTTTGCATTAAGATTCACTGAATACCAAAATGTACTTCAGCTATAGCTGTTCACATGCTTGTAATGCAGTAGGCACATTTCTGCTGAATTCTGTTATATTCCAACCACAGGAGCTCACTGATGTGGGCTTGCAGAAATGGGTAATTCCTCGGTTAGTCTGTGTATTTTGAGATGAGCATCCTGACCTAGAATGGTGTCATCTCTGCAGAAGACCTCCCTGTGAGCTGTTGCTGTCATTTCCTGTGATGTCTGCACAGTGGGAGATTGAGCATGGGAAGAGGGCAACTTCCAAGGAGTTCCATGCAAGTTTACGTGTCCTGGCTCATGGATGAGTACTGTATTTGCAAGACAGGTCTTCACTGTGTTTTCTCATGTCCTGTTTCTTGAGCTTTTCACTTCAGGTTCAAATTTGAGACTCACTTGACATGTAGATGGGAAGCATATTTGCAGAATAAAGTTAAAATATTGAGTCCTTGTTTTCATGGTATTTTAACTGGCATTTATGGAAGAATGTTACAGTCTCCAAATACTAGGGGTTTTTATGTTTTTATTTAACAATTTTGGGTTAAAATAATTCGTTGCTTTCTCTAGGTGTTGTGCCAATAGTTTCCCCAAAAATGTTGTCTGAAAAGTATAAAGAGGTTCTTGTTCATGTATTCATTTTTATGTTGGTCACAAAAAGATGAAACTTTTAAAAAATAAATATACCATTGGGAATATATTTAGATGTATGCTATGTGCCTGAATGATGTGGTAACAGGAAAATAAGGACCAGTAGCAGAAATCAAGAGGTGCTATCAATGATAGACTGTGGTAGATCAGTGAGTGTTGAAGGAAAGTGTATTTTGATCCATGGATTGGAAAGAAATACTCATCTTCAGCTTTGGGACACAAATTTTGAGTGGGAGTTCCTAGCACATACAGCTCTTACACCAGTTTAGAAACAGTGTTTGAAGAAGGAAGTGTATTGTAAAGGAAAGCTTTGTCGGTCGCTGTCACAGAAGCTATTGGGACTGATATCAAGAGGGGATTGAAGGGAGAAAGGAGAATAAGGTGACAAAGCAGAGCTGAAAGTCAGTAGTTTTGTGTGGATGTGACAAATCCATGATGCATCTTTTGAACCTGTCCCTTGGCGAGCCCAGAGGATACTGTCCACAGGTTCCTGTCTCTCTTAACATCTTGTTTTGTAAAACTTGTACCACCTCTTTTGCACTGAATTTTGAGTATGTGTTAATGTGTTGCTCACTACCACAGTTTTGAATATTGACTATTCCACTAATATGTGGTTTCTTTTTCTACAGCTTTTTAGTGCTACAGTAGTTGCATTTTATAGATGTAAAGGGAAGTGGTCATCTGGTCTGACTGCCCCAGATATTATAACCGTTTTACATTATAACCATGACACCATTTTGTGCAAGTGCACCTTTCAAAAGGCATCCTTTGTAGATCCGGAGAGATGAAGAGATTCAAAATCCATTATTACTAGTTACTTTTTCTAGTTGTTTAACTCATTTTTTCATGTTGTATTGAAGAGGTGGGTATGGAATTGAAGAATAAAGACAACAGGGGACATAATAAGAGGACAATAGTGGAGAATAAAGATATTCCAGCAAATACTCCTTTGGCCTGCAAGAGACTTTATTTTAGAACAGAGAAGAATGTGAGAAGAAAATGTGATACTGTTATGGAGGAGGTGAATGACGTGATATAAATTGAAAAATGCAGTGTGCAAATGCAAATTAAGGCAGCTTCTAGCTTATGGACAGTTTGTTGCTGAATGTTAGCAGAAGTAATTTGGAAGGCATCCCATAGTTCCTTAGGTGTGAAAAGGACGGTGTGGGAGTTGAAGGTTGTATATTTTGACTGACTGAACTTTAGTCAAATTTCTGCTCCTTGTTGGTTCAAGTATTATAATTATTTTCACAAAGCAAGCCTTAAAAGAAATAGAAGAATTTTATGTACCACATCTGCAGGTAATTTTTCTCTCTTTGGTTGCAAGATCAGCATTTACTGTAAGCCAAGGAAATGTTTTGTTTTCATTAACCAGTTTTGTTCTTGTGGCTCTACTTTCACAATCCCTTTTTAACATGGGTAATTTAAAACATAAATTACTTTGACTTCTCTACATTTTCAAGAAGTATTTTATTCTTTTTAGTACAGATGAATTTTTCAGTGGGTCATTGAAGATAATCAATCTTGAAATTTCTCTGTTACTGCTAATCTTCTTTTATGCTTGGAAAAATAACATTCATATTTTATTTTTCCTTTGAACACTTTTTAAGCACTTATGAGCAATAATACTCTTCTAAAACATTTAATGATGTAATGTAGAATAGCTGCTAGTGATTAAAACCAAACAGTTATAATAGAATATTTACTGGGTAAATCGAAAAGAGGCTAACCAGTAAATAGTGGTATGAGAAACATTAAATTCTTCTAGTGGAAAAACATCAGAGAATTGGAATGTAATTTTTGCTTGAGTCTTTTATCAAGTGTGAGCACCTCATTGAAATACAAATGTTGGCGTGTTGTTTTCATTTTTTTTTTTAGTTGGTGGAATAATAGTGAGAAGGTATTTAGAATTAGGCAGTTGTTACATACTCAATGCATCATGGGTGCTGTGGTCTCCGAGATGGATAGAGCTGTCCTGGCACCTACACTGTGCTGGTGTTGGGATAGGAGGTAATTGGTGTAGTTGAAAACTGATCTCACTGGTCCTGCTTCTGTGGGTCTTCAGCTGGATGAACTCCTTGCCTATGTGTCGGTTCAGGCATCTCTGATTTCCTTTGCCTCGCAGTGTGTTCTCAGGTGTTGGGACTTCTGGACTGTAGTATCTACAGAGCCAGGCAATTCCTCAGATATTTTCTTGAAAAAAGGATGTGAAGTACATTGGAAGAAATTTAATTTTACATTATGGTTTTCTGCCTGTCTGGGCCTTAGGAGGGAATCTAGAAAAGGGCATGTTCGCTGCTCATGCGAGGTGTTGGCTGCCAAGCTGATGTAGCAATTGGTGGGAGGCAGGAGTGGGATGCGCTGTGGGAGCTGTGCTGTCCTGAGGCTGCAGCATTCCTCCCCTCCTGAAGAGGTGACTTTGCTACATAATTCCTGATGGATTATAGGGTAACTCTCTGAAGGTACTCACCCATTTAGATAAAGGGGCATTAATGGCAAGAAGTTTGGCATTTAAATTGGAGGAATAGTACTTGTACTGCTGCTTCTTCTCCCTCAAGTCTGAAGGTAGTAAGGAAGCCAGGTGGAATTAAAAAAAAAAAATTAGCAAAAGCAATTTTTCTGCACATATAACTGTGTCTAAAGATTTTACAACCAAAGAATTATTAACTTTTCAGTTATTCATCTGAGCAATGCAGTGCTTCTAAAAGACATATACCTAAATTAGTTCTCATTTTTGCCGCAGAAAGGCTCAAATCTACTTTAAAGTATTTTAATCAAGATTAAATATAAATTCATATGGATGTTCAGTACATATTTGGGAGGTTAATATTTATGTTAGCTATTCTAATGTTTAAATCTGTGTTATTGATTTTATGGTTTAACCCCAGCTGGCAACTAAGCACCACATAGCCATTTGCTCACTCCACCTCAGTGGAATAAGGGAGAGAGCTAGAAGAGTAAAAGTGAAAAAACCTCCTGTGTTGAGATAGAAGACAGTTTAATAGGTAAAGCAAAAGCTGTGCACACAAGCAAACCAAACCAAGGAATCATTCACACACACACACACCCCCCCCATGGGCAGGCAGGTGTTCAGCCATCTCCAGGAGAGCAGGGCTTGGACTTGGGAAGACAAATGCCATCACTGCAGGTGTCCCCTCTTCCTTTTGGGTCACTCAGCTTTATATGCTGAGCATGATGCCATGTGGTTTGGGATATCCCTTTGGTCACCTGGGGTCAGCTGTCCTGGCTGTTTCCCCTCCCAGCTCCTTGTGCACCCCCAACCCACTCATTGGTGGCATGAGAGGCAGGAAAGGTCTTAACTCTGTGCAAACCGTGGTTGGCACTAGCTAAAACTACCTTGTGTTACCAGCACTGTTTCCAGCACAAATCCAAGAAATAACCCCATACTAGCTACTGTGGAAAAAATTCTACTCCAGTCAAAAGCAGCACGCTAGGCTGAAAATGTTGTCCAAAAATCAGTGAAATAGTGAGTATTTGATTTCCAAGAGCCACAACTACTAAATCTGTTTCAGGAGTGAACCCAAGCTTCATATTCTTACACTTTTCATCAATTCCCTTAGAATTTCATCCTCCTTGAAATGTGGTGGGCAGGCATTTGTGATTCACACAAAAAGAGCCATATGCTGCTAAAAGCCATAAGTATATATTTGCAAAGAGGTGCAAAGCTCTCAAAGCTCAGTACTGTCTTTACAGATGTCACTGGCCAGGGTTTGCCATGAGAATGTTTAATGAGGTGGCTCAGCATAAGAACAAACCAGTTGTTAAGATAGGGGTGACATGAAGTTTTTCAGAGTGTAGCTCTGCGTTTGAGTGTGATGACATTAATGTATGGTGACTTAAGTTCTTCAGTCATTAGAGATTATATAGCGGTGAAGGACATTTAAGGTGATGGGAGAAAACCAGGTTATTTCTAACTATAAAGCTGTAACTTGTTTGTTTTCCTCTATTTGGTTTGTTTACTCTGAGCAAATTCTATGAGCTCAATTTCTATGCTGTGTAAAAATAATTTTTTTTTTGTTTACACATAGGTTACTTAAAATTCATTGAGCAGTTATGTGTACTTTAATGTCTGGTATTTGTGAGCTGGGTCTTTGCATTTGCAAAATGACAGAAAACTGTTGAAGGTGAAAGCTTAGGTCTCATGGTAACCTATGATGTGAGTTTGAACTGTGCATTCAGGCTTTTTAAACTTACCTTTTTTATTTACTATTTTTTTATGTAACAAGGAAAAGCTCTGGGTGTTATCTTTGGAGTTCTCTGAAACCTTTCTATCTTGCTTAAATCGATGACTTAGATAACTGAGATTCACTGTCTTGAGACAGACTTCTGCTGTTCTCCTATGTTCAGACAAGGGACTGAAATCTATCCGCAAGAGCAGTTTAAGGCTATCTATCATCTGTTTTTTCTAGCCGTCCTTCCTGGGATCTTGCTGGAGTGTATACCTACTGCACTCACCCTATTCACAGTCTAAAAGCACTTGGTACAAAATAGAAATTCAGTGTTTGTGCTGTGGTACCTGGGACATCTGAATGTCAAAGTCTGTCTGATGAAATTGCATTTTGCTGTTTCAGTAGAATTGAAAGGATAATACAGTTGAAATTTGTAGCTGTCATTAAGGATAAGGTCAGCAAGTAGATCAGAGATGAATTGGAATTGACCTTATTTTCTTTTCACTTGAGTTTATTTACCGATTTACTCAGGATTCAGTGCGTGACTTAAGCAGTGTTACAGGTTGGGGTTGTCTTAAACTTCTGTATTATGTACAAAAAATATTTAACTCTCATACGATTCGCATATACAAAGTGTATGTGTATGTAATATATAAAGGTACATTATATTCTAGAAAACAAAATGATGTATGTTTAATTGCACATGTGTAATTCATATATGTGTGTGTGTGTGTGTATATATATATATATATGAAAAAGATGCTACCCAAATATTTGTCTACAGCATCTTTCCTAAGAAACCTCACTTATGAGTTCCTGAACTCAGCACATTTCATATGGGATTAATTTTGCTAATGCAAGTGGCAAGAGTCTGATGATTGAGACTTTAGTTTTTATGGTATTTCTTACAGTCTCAGCTATTTCTTACAGTCTCAGCGAGGAGTATCAACTATTAACAGGAGGCGACATGGGATTATTCCATGCCCTGTTTTAGAAGGCAAATGTCAAAGGCTGCAGAGCCAGGGTATATCCCTCTCTCAGTCAACTTTGCTTTTGAAGCTATTTCATATAATGGTTATAGAATAAATTTATTTTTGTACATGAGCTGTGCCTCATTTTGTGTTCCCTTCTCTCTTACTTCCTCTGTGTTGTTTTTCTTTTTGTTACTGCTGACTCTGTCACAAATGCAGGAATTAGCTGACATGGGAGAGAGAATTTCTCACCAATCAGTTTTCTTTGTGCAGAAGGATAAATCTGTTGATCTTGCCAGTCTTGTGTTTACTCTTAATGTTGGTTGTCAGACTTTCAGGAAAGAGAATGAGTTGATGTCATATTGGGCTCATTTTTATATGTAAGCAAGGCTGAATGTGAAGGTTTCCTATTCTTTCCAATTTCAGGAATTGGAAAGAAAATTCTTTCAGGAATTCCTGAACCACTCCTCAGAAATCATTGTAACATAAGCCATCCAGTTTACCTTCAGGTGTAGATTGAGAAGTGGAGGATATGGCTATATGCAGTAGCGAGTAGATAGATTTTAAGAAAACCAAGTCATCGCTTTTGGATTATTCAACAAGCATGATTTCCTTCAGTGTATGTGGTTATGGTTAGTAGCTGGAACTTTTGCAGGTGCCCACTGTGAGCCAGGAGCAGCAGAAGTCACCTGTTGCAAAGCATTAGCTCTAATTACAGGGAGAGAGGGGATTTGATATTTTTTTGTTTTGTTTTTTTGTTTTGTTTTGTTCTAGGCAAATTTCAGAGAAGGCATATACAATAATAATATTAGAAAAAGTATGTAGGGATAATATAAGAAAGAAAGCTGAACCACACTGAGACACAAACAGAAATGGGAGCTTACCAGTGGCAGTTAGAATTCTTTAGTTCTTTGGAGACATAAGCTAATTTAAAATGTGTGAATTGTTAATACTTCACCTTTTTATTGTATTCCTTACTTTGTCTTGGATATGCTAATGACAGTTAAGCCAGTGAAAACCTCCTTTCTGTTTTATCAGGAAACTGCTGCAGTTGTTAGACATTACTTTATGAACATCTGTCACTTTTAATATTGAGTTGGCAAGTCCCCAAATTCTTAATGAATAAATGAATTCTAAGCTCTAAATGGGCTGTGCTTGTACTGGAAAGCTTTGGTGGCTAGCTGCATACACAACAGGCAGCACTTCTAAATACTGGGTCTAGACTAATTAGGTCATTCTAATAGATGGGATGTTGATGAAAGCACTTAAAAACTTTAGTTGAAAGAATCTTCAAACAAACAACAACAACAACAAACCCTATCCAAGAACTCCCTCTTGAGCTTCAAATCGAGAAGTATTGCTAATCCCAGCTGTGTAGTCAGAGTACTGTGGCAGCTGTCCCAGACGTGGATTTGACAGCTGACTGCTGTAGGCAGAGTGACAAGTTGCAGACAGCTGTAGAGACAATTTTTAATAATGTCTGGGTTTGGGGGGAAGGTGCATAAAATATTATTTTATTAATGATTATTCAGCACAGAATGAGGAAACACTGAGAGACAGCAGCAGCATCCCTTACTCTTCATGCAGGTATTGGCAAACCGAGTGCATCAAAGTGCCGCATTGAATAAGTGTGGCTTTTGGGAGATGAAGCTACAAAAGGGGTTATTACTTTTTGCAGTGTCTTAAAGGTATTGTGATACATGGGTTAAGGTGGATGAAATATTTTGGGTAGACATTGAGGTGAAAAAAGGTAACTGCTTGAGAAGGAGAGAAAATTTGCTTTAGGAAGTATTAGAGACCTTTCTGCATGGCCTAGAGCAGGAGCACATCCTTCTAGCCCTTCTGCAAATGCTAATGTGCTAATGCTTGAATGGTTATTTCTCTAAGTGCATTCACAGATGATTAGAGGGATGAAGCACCTCTCCTGTGGGCTAAGGCTGAGAGGATTGGGATTGCTCAGCTTGGAGAAGAGAAGGCATGGGGTAACCAAACTGTGGCCTTCTAGTACCTAAAGGGGACCTACAAGAAAGCTGGAGAGAGACTATTTACAAGAGCACTTAGTGGCAGGACAAGGGGGAATGCTTTTAAACTGACAGAGGGTAGGTTTTGATTAGATATTAGGAAAAAATCTTTACTGTGAGGGTGGTGGGACACTGGAACAGGCTTTCCAGAGGAGTTGTGGCTTCTCCATCCCTGGATGTGTTGAAGGCCAGGCTGAGTAGGGCTCTGAGCAACCTGGTCTAGTGAAAGGTGTCCCTGCCTGTGGCAGGAGCATCAGAACTAGATGATCCTTAAGGTCCCTTCCAAATAAAGTCATTCTGTGATTCTGTGAAAACCTCTTGCTTGACTTGCAGAATAGTAGTATCATTAGAAATTAAGTAATAGAAGTCTGGAATGAAATATGTAACATTAATAGTAGGACAGAAAGCCAGTGGCATCCTGGCCTGGATCAGCAATGGTGTGGCCAGCAGGACCAGGGCAGTGACTGTCCCCCTGTGCTCAGCACTGCTGAGGCCACACCTCGAATCCTGTGCTCAGCTCTGGGCCCCTCACTGCGAGAAAGACACTGAGGGGCTGGAGAGTGTCCAGAGAAGGGCAACGGAGCTGGGGAAGGGTCTGGAGCACAAGTGCTGTGAGGAGCAGCTGAGGGAGCTGGGGGTGTTGAGCCTGGAGAAAAGGAGGCTCGGGGGGACCTTGTCACTCTCTAGAGCTGCCTGAAAGGAGGGTGTGGCCAGGTATGTGTTGGTCTCTTCTCACAAGTGACAAGGACAAGAGGAAATGGCCTCAAATTGTACTAGTGGAGGTTTAGATTGGATGTTAGGAAAAATTTCTTCCTGGAAAGGGTTGTCAAGCATTGGGACAGGCTGCTCAAGGAAATGGTGGAGTCACCATCCCTGGAGGTATTTAAAGGATGTGTAGATGGTGCAATTGGGAGCATGGTTTAGTGGTGGACCTGGCAGTACTGGGTTAATGGTTGTGCTCGATGTTCAAGGTCTTTTCCAACCTAAATGATTCTATGGTTTTAAAAATCAGATTCATAAATCATCTCTGTGACACAGAGTTCAGTTCTGCAACGTATTTGGCAAATAAAAATAATACCTTGGTCTTGGCAACTGGAATATTCATCAGCTGGAAAACCAATCTGGCCTTACATGTATGTTTAAATGGTGAGGCTGACAGATGGCTCATGTGCACTGACTTGTACTAGAAACTTCAGTGCTCAAGCAAAGTATGCTCATATGGGAGAAGCTTGAAATTTGAAAGCTCCTCTCTCTTAAACAGCGTCAACTGCCCAAAACTCACAAGTCTGGACTTTCTTATAAGGTGTTTGTTCTTGGAGCATGAACTTGCATCTTAGCCTTTTTCAGGTCATCTGACCTGTGCCCCATGCTTTTGAAATAGAGTTGATACTTGCATCTGCAACAGGAAAGTTTCAAGGTGTTATCTAAAATACAATGATACCAAAAGTGTGATTATTCTCCTCGGAAGTGCTTCTCAATGGCTGTGGTATCAGCCAGCTTGAAATAGCTATGGGTGCATTTCCTTGCATTGACTTGAATGTGAAGATGTACTGCAAGTAACCCAGCAGTTTTAAAGCACTTTGCTTGTCCCAGATTTTTAGCAAATAATTGAGTTTGTAATTTTGTTTTTTATGAAGACTCCATGAGTATACTTGTCTTGGCAATATGTCCCAAGAGATCCTTTATTACTTCCTGAATGACAATCTAAGTGCTGCGCTCAGCCACCCCTAATGAGTGGGCTGAGCGTGACTGGGGAACGAAGCTGTTACTGACAACCTGTTCCCTTTAGGTTTGTCTAGGGCAGTAAATAAAAGGTACATCATTTCATAAGCCTATTAAGTGGTATTCTCAAGGGGAGTAACAATAATTTCTAATGCTGTTTTCAGTGCTGACAGTTGATCTATTTACAAATTAGATACTGCAAAGGATTTCAGTGAAAGGAAAAGGTGGAATGTTTTGTGGCTGTGCCACGGCAGGATCAGGAGAGTGCAGAAAATGTGAGTACTTCTGTGAGCAGTGAGTGCCCAGTCTCATATGTTGTATGGAGTGAATGGGAAAACAAGCTATACCAGTATTGTTGTTTGAAGAATAAGGTAATTTCAGAGATTTAAATGCAGGTAGAAAGAGATTAATGAACACAGTGTAAATTCCATGTGACTATCTGTTTTAAGATGAAAGTATACAGATGCTTGTTTTTCTGCTTGAAATGAGCCAAAATGAATCACAATGAAATTAAACATATGTTATTTGCACTGGCTTGTTTAAATCTGTTTCACAACAAACATTTATTTGAACCACTCAAATCTGTGTTGAGGAAAAAATGCTTTTGTGGTCTATGATGTTTCTTGGAGTGGCAGATTGAAAAAGTTCAGTACATCATCCTTGCAAAATAGGAAGCTTCTCTATGCTGTCTGTTTAAAAAGGGACTTGTAGAGTAACTTGATTTGGTAGAAGTGTGTGAAAAGACAGAAGTAAACTTTTCTTTAAATCTTTATAGCATTGTTTTTAGTTTTTCATTTAGGTTTCCCCTGTACAAGTCCTCACATTGTGTTGCCTTACCTTTCTGGTATGGTTGGCCAAGGTTTCCATGTGATTCTGTATCCCAAAAGTAAAAATGATTTGTTGATAAGGACAGTTATGAAATAAGTATATCAAAATCCTTTCTCTTTTCTTCTGAGATGGAAAATGAGTGTATCCTGGACAACGGGAATGCCAATATGTGCTCCAGATGTGGCTTTAATGTTTGTCTAGGACATCTCAGAAATAAATGTTCAATTTTTGTTGTCTCTTTACACAAATGTATAAAAGGGTTTTTGGTACAAGTATTTTTTAAAAATGTTGACTCTTGTAGAAAAGTGAGGTCTAGAAAAGAAAAGAGAGAAGATTTGTACTGTATTAAGCCTCTTCATTATTCTAAAAAAATATTTGTCATAGCTCAAAAAGGAGATTTTAATTTGCAGAGTAGTCAAAGTGTTATTCAAAGTCAACACTGGATTGTGTTCCTAGGGTTTGAGACTACTATTTTATTAATGCTATGTAATTAAAATGACAAATGGAAAATTAGAACTCTGAATTTGGGGGTAGTTTTATTGATATATTCCATGATATATTTTACGTGCTTATCCAGCCTGCAAATGTGCATGACTTCTTAGGCTTCCTGCTATTTCTTGAAACTTGAATTAGTGAAAGCTTTCTCAAAAGATATTAAGAACCGCGAGTAGTAGGTATTGACTTTGTGATAATGATTCAAACTATAATTATCTTTGGTCTTTTCACACATTGTGAAGTATTTGCATAAGGGGCACAGAAATCTTTAGCAAGTACAATGTATATTTGTTGAGTACTTTCTGGTTTGAAAATGTGATGCTTTTATGCCCAGAATTAATCCATCAGGTTTTTGTTGCAGCAGTTTTCAGTTCTGTGCCAGTGAAGCAGACGGCTTTGATTAGATGTTGCAGTGCAGTCAGTAGGATTGTAGTTTGTCATTTGAGACTGCCTTGGTTTCAGCATGGCAATTCTTGCAGCAGGAGGAGCTCTAGACTCTGCCAGTGTGCCAGCCTAGCTAAGGCTTGCCTGCTGTCTTAAATGGAAGCATTGTTAGGATAAAGGCTGTCATACTTTTAAGCACTTGCTTGATCTCTACTGGGGTTCTCAGGGCTGCACAGTATCAGGGTAAAATCTTTTTAAAAGTGAGTATTTTGAGAACAGGCAATTTGGTGGTCAAGCAGTCCCTGGATCAGTGACCCCCCCACTGCTGCATGTTTTCGAGAGGTGTCTGGACGGTGTGCTAGATAATCTCCTGTTGTTTCCCTTTCCCATTAGAGGTTGGACCAGATGACCTTTTGCTGTCCTTCCTGATTGTGTTTTGATGTGGATATGTGGCAGATTGGTAATGCTCCTGATGGACAGATGTGTACACAGAGGAATATCAGGAGCATTCAAAAATGTAGTCAGGGCTCCCAGGCATCTGCTGTTCAGTGCAATGAGTTCAGGTTGCAGCACAGCCATCACTGCTGGATGCCTCACATGCTTGACAGGCAGCTTCTGATTTCTGGTCTGGCACTTCAGGGTAAAGCAGGACACTTTGATAAGCTAAAAACCGTATGGTTATACTTCGCAAAAATTCTCGAGCTGATGATTGAACTGCTTGATACATGATTGTGGCATGAACATGGCAGGCAGCACAGCCAACCTCAAATTGTCCTAAGCTGAGACACCACTGTCCCCAGTCATTAGGGGTCTGATAAGAAAAAGTTAGCAAGCCTGACACACAGGCTTGCTCTGGAGTTACTTCATCCTTCATCTCCTCCATTGCAGTGATGCAGGCAAAAAGCAAATATTACTGCTGTTTTCAGAAGGGTTCTGGGAGGGGTGGGTTTTAGGATTACAGAGTTGCTCTTTTTTCCTTGACTTAGTGTCCAGTTTCAAGCAGAAATTCAAACTGGTTCAGACAGCTGTGCATACTGGTTTAGATGCAGGTGCAAATGCTGGAGTTGAGATTGTAGAGTTAAAAGTAAGGAACCACTTTTGATTATTCAGGTTGTCATTCTTCCTGTGGCTTCATACTGTGCTGTCTTCAGGAGACTGGGGGGAGGTGGTGAGTATATTTAATAAAAAAAAAGGAAAAAAAGAAAAAAAGTCTCCCCAAAGCCTTCAGAATTATTGGGATACCCCTAAAAGAGAATAGAAAATGTTGTCTTTTTTAATGCTTTTCATTATGAAAACACCAAAATAAATTATTTCTGCTCTTTCAAAGAGGTTAGGGAAAGATAGGAGTAGTTAAATTTCAAAATTGTTTTGAAGCTGGTTAATTAAAAGGATCTGTAAGGTAAATGTTGACATGTTTTAAAAAGAGTCTTCATACCTGTACATGCTTTATTCTTTTGTGATATAGTGCTTTGAAATATTTTTATGCAAATGAATTTTTTTAAAAAAGAGGGGATTTTCGTAGGATTTCCTGAGATTGTATGGATTTCAGCACCAAGCTGAAATGATTTGCTTATTCTGTACAGCACATAGCGACACACATGTCTGTAGAAGGGTGGTTGGAAAAACCTGAAGTACTCATGATCTGTGAGGTTAATTTTGCCTACTCATTAACTTGAAGGAATGGTATATCATTAAAACATGGGACTGAAGATATTTTTTGTTCTATTCATCATGAATCTTCCCTTTGTTGGTCTTAAATAGTGTAACTTAGTCTACTTCGATTTCCTTTACTCCACAGAACAATGAGAACAAAGCATTTTCCTAGGTCAGTGGTGTGTTGATTCTGTAGAACACTTACCTGTCTCTGTGTTGAGTCAACAAACTTAAGAACCAAGTCAAGAGCTTTATACTGTGCTTAACTTGGAAGGCAAATTGTGCTTTTTAAGTGCTGCTGTGTTTGTTCTGAGGAGTTTTTCAAGTGGTACTTCAGTGTTTTAGAGAGATACTTAGAGCTACTAGGTAGAATTGTGCAGGTTTGATCGTATTTTCAGAGCACCTAGTGAAATCTCTGTTCCTATAAATGATGCCTTTATTTTAATGGAATTTAAAGGATAGACTGGGGGTGGGTCCATAGAGAAAGTCCCAGACCCTCAAGTTCATTGCAGACCAAGGGCTACCATCTTGAAATGCTATTCTCATTTTTAAACCTTCTCCTCTCCCCAGAAATGAACCTAGAGACATGAATGGGACAGTTTATTTAAATTGCCTTTAACTGTATCTGTTTAAGAAGTAGCAGAAAAAACTTCTATGTAAATGAAGGCAAATACTAGCTTGCTTCCCCTGAACCTGTGTCATTGTAAGCAATTGCTGGCTGAGTAGTATAGTATGTGTTTCGTTTGAGACTTTTTCCACTCATAAATATTGAAAAACTAGCTGATATTAAATTAAATGGTTGGAAGTTTAACTGTACAAAATGAAATTTAAAGCTAGTTGTGATGTTTTCTTTATTAGATGAAAATGTGATTTTATTATGAGAAAATTGTTTTGAATAGATGTTACCATTATTTAAAAAGACTGTAAGCTGAAAGAAAAACTGTAGACCTCCTTGTACACATTCTTGGTTTTCCCTCTTCAGTCTGGAGCCTTCAATGAATTTAAAAGAAACTGGGTTCTTTATCTTCCTCTTGCTGTTTATTTTGTCAAGAGGAGATGACTAGTGAATTACATACATGTGCCTGTGTGCGTGTATATATACCATACACTTTGTGTTTTGCTTTCTTGGAAGCAGCAGCAGAAAACCTGCCATTCCTATTCTGAATGCTTACATCGATCATTTGGTGGTTATCCTCTCAGTTTGAAATGGGAGTGAGCATTGCCTTCAGTACTGAGGTGTCAAAGTCACCCACATCTTGTGTGTGGAATGAGACTTAGCTGGCTGATTTCCGCCTTGTATTTCTCTGCAGGTAAAGTTTGTACGTCTTCTGCAGGGGTGCAGTGTGGGCTTTCTAGGTCCCCTCATCACGTGTGTCAGCCAAGTCCCTTGAGATGGTGTGGGACAGGGGACAGAGAGAGTGATACGAGCCCACTGTGCTGTGGGAGCTGGTGGGGAGCCAGCTCAGCCTTCTCACAAAGTGCTCTGGCCTTCTGGATGTCCCCTGTGCAATAAGCATCAGCTGCTGCATATTTCTGTTGGCCTCATTCACTGGGAAAGAAGTCTGCTGGGAAGTCTGAGCTAGTGCCTTCTGTTTTCAGTAGTGACCATCCCTGATGGGGACACAGTTTTCAGTCTCTGCAAGATTATAAAGTACTGTTGTGTGTTTCATGGATGCATGACTTCAAAAGAACTATGTATTGTGTAGTTTAGAGAGATATTGATTGTGTAAGTAGATTCTGGAGGCCAGTGCTTGCCTGGCTGTTCTCCATTACAGGATGCTCATGTGTAATCAGATTAAGCTTCAAAATATTTAATTTGAATTATCTTTTTCTGGCTGTATGACACATTTTATATAGGCAAAATATAAATGGAAGAGTAGGAGTTTGACAAAGCACACTGTGCCTATAAAAAACATACCAGGAATGTTAATAACCTGAAATGCTCTTCTCTCTTTGTATTAAGAAAAATGTCATCTTTAAGCATCCAGTCCTTAAGAACATTTTTGAGCATTCATGCTTGCTCTATACCTCTTCCAGGCTTGCTTTGTTTTCTTGGGAATTATCTACCATGTCAGGAACCTGCTTAATTGAGATCTAATAAGGGCATGTCCTGACATAGTTTGCTTAATTCCAGATATATCACTGTCAACCTTTCTGGCAAGGCACCCCAGTAACACAAATTTGTTTCATTCATCACAGAATCATTAGGGTCGGAAGGGACCTCTGGAGATCATCTAGTACAACCCCTGTGCCAAGGCAGGGTCATCTAGAGCAGATTGTACAGGTACACATCTAGGTGGGCTTGGAATGTCTCCAGAGAGGACACTCCACGACCTCCCTGGGCAGCCTGTTGATGTATGAATAAATTCCATCTCTAATGTATTGTCTTTGGTTCTCCAAAATCCTCTGGTCCTATTTTATTTGGTATCCACAGTTAGATACTTCAGTAGTCCTAATACATGTACATGGGGTAGATTTTATGATGAGCCAAGTGATTATGGATTAGTTTCATGGGAACTAGTGTTGTGATTGGAAGAATAAACTTTGTCAGCAGGTTGCAAGGCTTTTTTTGGTGTGTACATGAATTTGGCTAGCAAATACTGTGTGATGCTTTCAGTGGTCTTCAGCCCTTAAATGATTGTTTCCACTAAAATATAGATCACTATGTTAACACTTTCTCCCATATGTGACAGCACGTAGGCAGGCTGTGTTCTGCAAAAGACTGTGTACCAAGCTGGCACTGTGAGGGGACAAGTGGGGACGTATGAACTGGCAAGACATTAAAAATCTGTAAAATCTGTTGTCTTCTTTCTTCCTGATAGAGTGGAGGAACAAAATAATGTGTGTCTGTGGCACACTGCAGAGGCAAGTAGTGTAATGCAGTCAGAGTGGATCTGCAGAGTGAGCCCCATGTTTACACCACACACGTGTGGGGTTTTACACTGAGGCTGATCCAGTCCATTCCTGCCCATAGGCTGTCAGAGCATGTGAGGTGCACTCCTAAGGGCATCTGAAAGTCTTGTTTCATCCAAACTGAACCCATTTCATGTGCTCTGAAACTTCTCTAGTGTGGCCACCAAAACATAATAGATAGGAATGATCAGACACTCTGTAATGCTATGGTTTTTTGGTTTAGTTTAAGGCATACCCTTTTAGTGCTTTTTTTTTCTGTTTTTGTCCTCTCTACCTTTTACTTACTACCACTGTTGTATATTCAGTGCAAAACGCCAGTGATCTACTGTATCAATTTCCTTCCTTCTTAGGAAAGATGAGTATGTGTGTGTGGATACCCAGAAATATGTATGCACATAGTTAGGGTGAACAGTTTGTGTGTCAGTAGTCTGTTGCAGTTACAGTCTGTAACCAGTAGAGTCCTGGCAGTGATGAAGGAAGGCATTCAGGAAGGAGGGATGTCCCAGTATCAGTGATTGACAGCATACACTTGGGAATGTCTTTCTTGCACTGAAACTAACTTTGAATATTGTCCTCTTCAGCTCTGTGTTGTAACTGCGTTCTCCAGGACCAGGTTGTTTTCATTTCCTTGCAAATGAAGGAGTGCACTGTGCTTAGGCCTTGGGGGAATTTCTTCATTAGTCCTTGCCTTATGAGATTACTTCAAACAGTGGGATATAGTGGCTTTTAAGCGTACTATTCTCTCTTACAAGGTCAGTGTCTTTTCACTGCATGTTTCTGCAGTTAGTAATGTAGTTCTCATTTTTGATATTGAGATGCTTCTGTAATGTGACTTCTACTTTAAAGGAGACAAGGATTTATAATTGTTTGCTCTAATTTGCTTATGAATCTTCAAATGTGTAATTTGAATACCCAAAGCTCCTATTAGGTATTCAGTTGAAAATCTGTTCTTCAAAGCTCTTAAAACAAAAGACTGGGATCATGAATGAAAAATTATTTCACAGCATGCCCAGTGCCAATCAGTGCATCCAGAAGTGGGTCTTACAATGTACAGTTAATCTTGAACAATCCACATCGGTGTATTTCTTGGAATTTAAGCATCCATGGCAGTACGAAATGATGGTACTTCTTCAGCTGTGTTTGTGACTTTCCAGGAGTGGAGCTGACACTGTCTGGTGGTATCAGCCAAATGGGGATCATCTGCAAGGTTGGCCAGTAATGGGATTCTGAGAGTTAAGCAGTTGGTTTTCAGTATCTTACTTGAGGATTTGTTAGGATCAAATAAAACTATCAAGTCGGGTCAAGCATTTGATGTTTTACTCAGGGCTATTTGTCATTGCTGGTGATAAGGAAAAAGCAGGTAAAGGGTCTGCAGCCAGTAGCTCAGACAGCACAATGATTGCTGTAATAAGAATTTGGAGAACTCTTTAATGTCTTCCTTAGCACTAAATTCTGCCACAGGTTTTCCAGGGAAGATAGAGCAGGTGATGTCACTTCTCTACTCCTTTTTGAAATATAGGTGCGTCACTGAAGGGAAGGGAAAAATTAAATCTCTGGTTCTGGACAGTGACACAAAATTTAAATGTTATTAGGTATCTGATGTGGTTTAGAAAAGAACATAGTTTGAATTTAATAGTTCTACAAATTAAATTTACTGTACAAAAAGGTATATTTCTAGAATACAGCTAGAAGGCAAGAAGATTCTAGTATATGATCTGTGTTGAAACAATATTGGTTTTGTCAAGTCTTCATATCCTTATCTCTCTTCCTGAATGTAACTATTACTTCTACTCTGCAAGGTCACGCTGAATCCTCTGTCATCTTATTCATCACTATACAGTCCTTCAAAGTTTTTTCCTCCATGTCAGTTCTTCTCTTAACTCCTTCCTGTGCTTTGGTTGAAGTTCATGGATTTGCAGCATGTTTCTTATGAGCTGTTGAAATCTAAAATAGTTTTATCATCTTGGAAATTTTTTTTGTAGTACAGTCTTGAAATAGACTTGGCTTTCAGGATTCAGGTTTCTATGTTTGCGTACAGAAGCAACATAATCTCTTTTTTTTCTTTTTCTTCCTTTTCTTTGGTCTTCTCCCCCCCCCCCCCCTTTTTTTTTTTTTTCCATCTTAGGACAGGCCTAAGCTTTTTTGCCTGAATTGTTGTTTGGGAAGCCATATTTTTATTTCTCTAATGATTAAAAATATCTTGTTCTTTACAACATAATTAATTTTTATTTTAAATGTAATTTATATCTATCTGTTCCTATGCCGTCTTTATTTTTATATCTAATTAACTTAAATTTTGTATTTACTCTTGATATTTTAGGGGCATATTGTTTAATTCTGTGTTGTGTGAATGAGAGCTTTTTAGAGGATTATATTATATTACACACGCTTATCACTGTGGTCTGTTTAATATGTAGGATTTGTTTCTGGTTATTCTGTACTTAAATTGTGCCATACTTATGATTATCTATGTTCCTTTATTCTGTATCTCTTGCCAAGTGTCCATGTCTCTGAGGCAAAATGATTGGAGCAGATGTAGTTATCAGAATGCAATGTATCATGAATAAGGATATTAATTAGTTTTCAGTTTTGTTATTTATTTATTTATTTATTATTTTAGTGTTCTTGATTTTATTTTCTTGATTTATTTCTAATAAAATAAATTTTATTTATTTTTCCTTTTATTTTTTTTGCACAATAATTTGAGGTCTTTAAGTGGGTGATACAGGTAAAGTTCATTAGTTTGTGAATAGTCCTATATAGCCATTTTTCTGCATTAATTTGTGTTTTCTGTAATTCAGTACATCATTCTGTTACCAAGTTCAGTATCACTGTGACTCCTCTCAGTAAGTTTATTGTTGACAGATTTTTCTAACCCAGTTATTCACCCTTCACAATTTCTTGGGAATGTGTGGAGCATTATAAATCCTAGTTGAAATTCTTGGAAGCTCCTGCTAACAACCTTCCCACTTTGTGAAAAGTATCTTTCACTCTTATATAAATTAACACTTTATCAGTGTGTGAGGGGATCTGCTCTCTTATTCTGTAGGTTTTCATCCTTTGATGGTTTTTCTTGGTCTTTCCAGGCCGAGGCTACTTTTCTGATATTTTTCCTCATTAAATATAGTTGTAACATAGTCTTTATGCAAAAGTGAGTGGTTTGAATTCTGAACAGTAGTGCCAGGACTAATATTTCGGTTGCCAGAGTGATGGATGTGGGTAGTGGGCAGCTCAGCTGCGAGCCAGTGGGATGCAGATGCTGACTCCTCTTAGGGAAGCAACTGCAAGAGGATGCTTGGCTGTGCCAGGAAGAGCCAGGCTGTGCAGAGCCTCTTGCTAGGAACTCACTGAGCGAGACTGGAGGCAAGTATTCCTGCCTGGAGGCAGATAATCCTGAGCTGAAGACCTGGAAATGAGTGTCAACCTGCGAGGCCGGTTCAGCTCCTCACGTTGTACAATATTCCACTTCTTTGTTCTTCTCTACTACAAACAAGCTGGTAGGACTTCATTTTGTCAGCATTTCATCCCTCCCTCCAGCTGTTCAGATTCCCATACCTTTCCACAGATGATTTTTGGCTTTTTCTTTTCTCTCTTATGTTATGCTTAGGGAGTCTCAAATCACACAGTGGCAGCTGCTGGTGTTATTTCGGGAGGTTCATTCATAGGCTACTTATGCTGTCGGTTGCTTGTGCCGCCTACAGGCCTTTTAGGCTGTGCTTAAGGGATGTGTAACCTCCTCTGCAGTCCTGCTCTTAAGCTTGCAGTAACACCTCTGTGCTATCTTCAGTGCAGCTAGATGAGTCGTGGCTAAATTACACCAGTGTCTCTTCAGCTTAAGTAGTCATTTTCCATGCGGCGTTGTATCAAAAGCTTTATTGAACAGAAGGATTTTATGCTTTTCTGTTATTAAAACAATTTGTTTGATAACTGAAGAGTATGGGTTTAGCATGGCATATTTGGTCAACTCATGCTGAATCTTGTCCTGTTTTGTATTTTTATGTCTTTTGTTTCTGTTTCTGCCAAATGTTGTTTCAGAGCCTTTCATCCCACTGAGTCACCTGGTGCTAGTTGCTCTGTTTTTCCTGGGCTCTGTTTGTGACTGTGCTGTATTGTTCTGAAAGCCCATTCTGATATTCTGTAATCCTTTATTCTTCCTGCATAGCAACTCCACTACCATTTTTTTTACTGTATGTGCAGTCCTAGGAATCTGTTTGATTTCAGTCCTATTAGTTGACTTGTATGTTATTTTCTCACTTGGATCCCTGTTTCTGCTACGTGCAGTGTTCCCAGTAAGTTGTCTTGTAAAGGTTATTTATTCAGGAAACTATAATCCTACAGGTTTGGTTTTGCTTAGATACATATTCTTAAGATTTTCACGCTCGCTGGTAAACCAACTTTTCTAATGAAGCTGATCTGTCTTCCAGCTGGTCTCCACTTGCTTAGTTTCTCAGCCAGACCTTTCAGGGCTTGAATTTTTCATGCTCAGAGTTATCCAAGGCAGTAGGTGCTGGAACCTGTGACACTAATTGTCCACATCTGGGAAGTGTAGGTCCAGAGGGACTCATTCTTGGAGAGAACGAAATGCCATCATCAGGGACCTCGGGCCATGTTTAACTCTGTGGGCAGTATTTGCAATTCCCAAAAAACTGCTTTCCTGCAGTGCAAATGAATAGTCTTTAATTCTGTTTTTACTTGGGTCGTATTTCTTTAGCACATTTTAACAGGAGTATGCCTTGCTTTTCGTATGAGCTTTCTGGGAACAGAAAATGAGATTTTTTCAGGTTTGTTTCATATCAGACATTATTGACCACTAGTGGCCAAGGATGGCAATAAAAAAACCCAAATCATCAGAAAAGAACATTCAATAGGAAAATTATAATCTCTTAGTTCCCATGATAAATAAATAAATAAAATGTTTATTTCACATAGCCACCAAATAGCATAATATGCTTAACCCCAAACTCTGTAAAAGTTTTGGGCTGTTTTTGTTTATTACTTACTTATTGTAAATTTTTTCTGATCCCATACACCTATTTTCTGTCTTTGGGACACATGGATGCAGACATTCAAATTGGCTTTTAACAGATCATGAATCTCTGTGTTGCAAATGGATGAAGAAATACTTACCTTTCTGTTTATCTCCTCTGGTGTATCTCCTTATACTCTATATTCTTGTCTCAATTGATGTGCCTTTAACCTTTTGTGTCCGTCTCACATTTTTTTGTCCATTTGTTTACCTCTAGCTTAGCTTTTTAAAAAATTTTAAATACCCTTCTTGTATATAAAACTGGAAAGTCTTTCAGTAAAGACTGCTTTACAGTTTAGCTCTTTACTACTGTGTTGCTTTTGAAAAAAGAGGATTTTTTCCTTTTTTCTCTTCTTGACACATTTCCTGCCTATGGAAGTTGGTTTGGTATCTACTGAACTAATGCTGTGACTCAAAACACAGCTCTGCTGCTCTGTGGTGCTACATGTTAACTTTGTTCCTTTTCTGATTGGACTTAATTAAATTGATTTTATTTCCTTTTTATTTTTTATCTCTCCTATCACTTTGTATCTTTTCCCTGTTTCGCTGGGGTAAAAGAATTGCTTAAAAGAATTTAAAAAGTCATGAGTTTAAGAAATAATAACACAGTAAATAGTATATATATAGAAGTAGAAAACAAGCAAATGCATGAAATGTTTCGGGGGTAAATTGATTTTTAGAGAATGAAATTTCAGAAGATGCTTGTTTGGATTAATGCTCCTCAGTTTTGGTTTTTTTTCAAATGGCTTTTATTCTCAGAACTTGCTATTTGTCTGCTGTGTGTTTTATTTACTGTGTTATGTAACCTCCATTTGCTGGAATTTGCATTTCTGCCTTCATGAATACATTATTTTTCAGAAACATTTTGGGTCAATGAAAAACTTTATTAAAATTTCTGTTTATTTAGGAAATATGTTGCTGGAGGCTTCAAAAGAAACAATACCCTAGAATTCTTAAGCTTTGGTATTTCTGAAGTATTTATTACTTTAACAGAAATTTATAGAGAAGGGGAATAATAGGATATTAAATTTGCAGTCAGAATAAAAGTAGCTTTACAGATATAATTTGAAAGAAATCTAAGGTATTAGAGTAAATAGCCCCACTATCTCAACTTTCATTAAATGATGCACAGGCAAAGACAGTAATGGATTTTTAAGCACAAAGCTTGCCTCAGTCAGGGGTTAGCAGTTTGCACTGGAAAAAAAAGACTGATATAAAGGCTTAACACTTGCAGTTTCCTTTTTAACTGCTTATTAAAACAACTGATCAAATGCTTTCCATGAGATTTATTACTTGCTTTCATCTGTCTTAGCCATGTATTTCACTAATGTAGAGTGATATTTTAGCAGAGTGATTTGGTAATGGCTCGGCAATAAGGCAGTGTCTGATCTGGACATAAAGGTTCAGCATTTGATGTTGTGTTTCCTTATACAGCACAGCACCCAGAACACAGCTAATGAGGACTTGTAAACTGTAAAGAAGGTTGGGACACAAAGGAGATGTGCTGTTTTACAGAGGTGCTCACCCAGTGGCACAGTAAATGAGAATTTTCTCTGCAGACTGCAACTACTGCCAAGTAACAGTGGAGAAACTGTGGGCGATGAGCACTTACTCTAATTGCAGCACTGACAACGAGGAAACAACAGGATAAAAATAAACACCTCATATTTTGCTGCGCCTTCCATTTCTGTAGCATTGGAGATTTTTGTATCTGAAGAGCAAAGGGAATCTTCTGTCCACACATACTTTGGGCTGAGTCCAGTAGAATCTAGTGAAACATTTCTGCTCCAAAGTACATTGAAGTTACTGGTTCCTGAGTTTTGTTCTGTGAACCAACGCTAATCCTCGATGTTTATGGAATGAGGCAAACTGAACACTAAGTAGAGTTGGAGGAAGTGAAGAGGCAAGATAATAGAAACAATAGTCTACCTTGAATTCTTTAGTTTTATTGTTCCTCTTCTACAATGTAATGTAAAAGACTTGCATTTGAAAGCAAGGGAGCACTAAATACTATTTCCTTTATTAACTAAATCAAAAAATGCAACACATGATTTGTGGATGTTAATAATGTACATTTTAAATGCTCTGTGCATGGTCCTTCTTAAATGCAATCTATATTTTTAGTGTAGATTTTGTAATCACTAAGGAAAGGCTGGGGCTTCGTTGCACTAGGCACTTAACATACTACATATATACTGTAGCAGAGCTGCTGGTTTAAGGCGAGAAAACAGGTGGGCACAAAAGACAGATGGAGAAACACAAGGTGATGGAGACAATTACGGGGGTTGTAATAAGCTGCAGTTGCCATTTACCATCTGCCCAGCTACAGAGAGAAATTTTGTAATACTGTTTTTTGTTGTAGTGCACTATTTTTTTCATTCTGCCTTAAGGATGTAGCAATGCATGTCCATATACAGTTATGTATCTGAGCAGTATTGGTTGGTAAACATTATTTTTATTATTATAGTGACAGAGAATTGTTCCTCAGCTCTCATCTGTGTTCAGCAACCTGATTCATGGGTGCTTGGGATCTTACTGGAATTACAGTTGGTAAGGGGATATCAGTGAATGTTGATCTTTAATAATAATCAAATAATATTTTTTCTAATCTTGCAATGAAGTATTAGAGAGAGAGACAAGAGCACTTTTCTTTTATATGTGGTGTTGCCAAGTTTTGCCTGAATTGGAGTATTCACATGAATTTGTTTTAAATCTATCCAGTGTTTGGTTTTTCTTGCCTAAATCATCCTTTAAGCCCTTGTGGGCTAAATTGACTCAATTCACCTAAGGAATGTTTGATTTTGAGTCTGAAAGGTACAAAACCAGCAAGGAATCAAGACAGTTGTGTGGAATGACTGATGCTGGTAATTTCTGCTGTTGGCAGTACAATTCATGTTGCAGTCCAGCATCACACCACCTTTTTGTGGTGAGGATACACTAGCAAAGGGTAAAGAGTATCATGTAGAGACTGTCAGGGTTTAAAGGGAAGAGAGTGTTTAAGAAGGAGCTGGTGCATTTTGAGGGAGTCCAGGTGAAAATCTTGAAGGATGTAAGGATAGTTACAATTTTCTCTTGTGTAGGCCAGTCATCCAAGGTTACTCCTGTGGTGAAAGGAGGTAATTCTTTAGATTAGATACAAAGAAGAAGGCCTTTATAATGAGTGTGGTAAAACACTCAAATAGGTTGCCCAGAGCATACTATCCTTCCAGAATTTTAACATCCTTATGATGATTTTTATAAATCACATACCAGAAAACAAACTCATGATGCCTCCTTTGAAAAATGGAGTGCTGCAATTTTGCAGGTGAAGGACTTAATGCCTCCAAATTTCAAAAAGATAAAACAATTTGTTCTGTCTGGACCGAAGTTGTTGCAAGTGAGCAATCCATGAAAATATGAACAAGTAAAGCCTGACTAAGCAAATGTTTATGGAATATAAGTTTATTTGTGCTGTGGGAAGTGTGTTGGCATTTTCAATTTGAATATTCAAAGTCAAGATGCTTTTTATGGGATGTATCTCCTGCCACTTTCATTAATTTTTTTCCCCTGGAGGAAGAGAGATCCTTCCCTCCTTTTTTAGAATGTGATTTACTGGGTGATTTTTTTATAATACTAAAAGTATGACTTTTTTGTTGCATATATTTTATTGTAAGCAGTGAGAGTAGAAAATATCAGAAGACAAATTTTAGTAAAACAGTGTAAATAAATAAGCAGATGGATTCTAATATTAATAATCTGTTTTGTATAAGCTTGTATTAAATGTAGGTATAAAATTTATTGAGAAGAAATGCTTGCTTGTTTAATAGGTAGTTTTGATTGCTAAACATTCCAGTTTTATCCTAGTTAAGACATCGATCTCTTTGCACTGATGGCCCATAGCTGACTCATTATTTTTCCCATAGCTCTACTAAATACTGAGACCTACTGATGTTCTAAACGGCAAAGTAGATAAATAAGATAATAAATTATGGCAGTTATCTTTTGCAGACTGCTAAACTGATAGAAAATTTATTATGATTGTGTCCTTGGAAGAAGCTGGCTGTTTCAATGTAGTGTGAACTTACCATGCTTCTTGTCTTCTCCTGGTTATTGGCCACCAAATATCCTGAGGAGCTTTTTTTCACTTATAAGCAAATCAATCAAATACCCTTACTGTAAGAAAAGCTCCACGTTAGACAAAGCATAAGAGAAAGTTCCTCACTAGACTGAAACAGAAGACATTTTATCCATATGGTCTCTCATACTCTGACTGTCTGTGTTAACCTAAACTTGGATATGCTTTTTTATGTTTTTTCCTCAGAACAGTTGAAAATGGTAGATAAAAAGAATCTTACCCACATTTCTGTAAATGGCTACAGGAATAAGATCTATTGAATGCATGATAAAAAGTTACTGCAACATAAAAAGCTGTATTGTTCAAGCATGGAAGCACTCTAAGAAGTGCTTGTAAAAGCATTTCAGATTTTTTTCCCCTCCAGAGTATGAATAAGTCATAGTATCTTCTCTCTTTAGAGAAAAATCAAAGCAATGAAATCCAGCAGTACAATGGGATAACATCCGTTTCTGTAGATTCAGTAGGAAAAACTACTTCCATATGTATCTGTGTCTATATATATATATATATATATATTTATATGAGCTTTCATCATCTTGGAAATTAATCTATGCATGAAATGCTATAAGCCTAATCTCAAAGTAATATACTTTGTAGTTTTAAATTGAGTGGCTTGTGTGGAAGGTAAAATTTGCATGTTCTTACAAACTGGTCCGTCGGCAACAATTGTATTCTATTACATTATCATTGTTACAGAATTTGAGAAAATACTTGGTCTGGAGAAAAGGGATCAAGATTGCTCTTTTATGTCTTTATTTGGTTCCATATTGGATTACTGTTTTGAACAGAAAAAGATCACTAGCAATGTGAAGTACATGGGTGTCTTCCTACTCAGTAGTGTTTCTTATGTAGAATCTTTTCTGCTGAAAGGTTTGAAGAGGATGTTTTTGTTTAGTCTAGAATAAGATGTGTCAATATGAATGCACATGTTTGAAATCCAGGTTCCACATTGGCAGTTGATCTGCTATTGTTCTTGGTTTTCCTGCTTTTCCTGACTTCTGCTGTGCTGTTAAAACTCTCGTCAGCTGCTTTGGCATTCTGGGTAAGTGAAGCGTTATTTGGGTTTCTTCCAGCTGTGATCACTGGGTAGCTCTTGGCACAATGTGAAAACACTTGCAATCAAAATAGGAAATACTTCTCACCATCCTAGAAATCTTGATTTTCAGACAGATTATTCTTAAATGAACAAATGTCATCTGCCACACATGGCCCATGTATTCTCTGAAACTGCTTCAGAAACTATTATTTTTTTAAAGAGATGAGTGTTTCCTTTATTTCTTAAACCAGCTATTTAAATTTATTTTTCATGGAGACCTGTCAGCAACTTCCCCTTATTTTTTTAAGTAGTGATGACAGATTCATAGTCCTAAGCCTATTTTTTTCTTCCTTTTCTCTCATCCATTTCCATTTCCTTTTTCAAACTTGTGATTTTTCGCTACACCAGTTTGCTTGAAGTAGTGTGTGTGAAGTTGCTCCAGGTGAGCAAAGTGAGCTTTTCCATCTTGCTGGAGTGAGAACCAGTGTAGGGCAGACTGGGGTGGGGTTCATAATTTTATTGCAGTGGCCCAGTTGTGCTAATATAAACTGTGTCCCCACTATTGCCGCCTTCAGGCTGTTTTCTTTGGTGTGCCTGGTGGGTCCAGCTTACTTCTTCACTTAAGGCAACGTAGCGATTTGTGTGTGTGCCCAGGAGCTTAGCTAAGGCTCAAATGGGATAATTCTTTGGTGGTAGAGAAGTGAAGTCCAGCCAAGAGATGTCTGTCAACAGAGATTTCTTAATTCAGAGAAATTTCTCAGGAGATCATGTTCTGTGAATTGCAAGTATGGGAATTATGCCTAAAAATGAGCAACTTGCAGCTTATTTGTCTGTGCGCATAAAAACACTTCAGGAATGCAAATGCATTTTTAGTTTGTATTGCTTAAATTAGATTGGTCCAGCTCTTGATCTTGGTACACGGTGAGTCCTGCAATTCCTAACAATTCACTGTGCTCTCAGTGGGAAGGCTAAAGACATCTCTTTGGATGGCAGAGATATTTTCAGTCGCCAGTTGTACTTTTTCTTGTGAATGGTCTGGAGCTTAGAGCTCAAGTCCTAATGCCATTCCTATTTTCTTTTCTTTGCTTTGAAGCAGCTTTTCTGCAGTGCTGGCCTTGGTGTTGCAATGAGGGAGAGATAGGGATGAGTGATCAGGGCTGTGTGTCTTCCCTTTGGTGGGTTCAGAGCATTCTTTGCTAAAATCAGTGATGCGTTTCCATTGACTCTGGTTTGTGAAACTTCGTTATCAAATTTTTATGGATTTTCAAATAGCAAAAGAGATCTCCAGGTCTAAGCTATATATTTAGGTGAATAGCTGAGAAGACATTTGTTCATTTTGCAGACTTATTTTTCTATCTTTGTAGAATACAAAATCCAGATTTATTTAAAACTAGTGCAGTTAAAGGGAGAAGAAGAGTGTGTAGTGTTATACAAAGTTAATTTATGATGATGAAATAACTATAACAAGTAGATTATGTTAATTTCTTAATGTCTCTAAAGTCCAGTGCGTTCTAGAAATAATTACTAATTTGATTTCAGCTTGACTTTCTTCCAAGGATCTTTAAAATATGAGTATTATGGCTCAGATAGGATAACCAGAACATAACTTTCCCAAAAGCTGGTAGCGAAGTTGTAAAGGCAGCTCAGGAGAAGAGATTCAGTTTGTAATTAATTGACTGACACAAATTTCAAGACATTGTGTATTATTAATGACTGATGTTTGTTCCACTTTCAGAACACCTGTCATAAATTAATTGATCTTGACTTGGCCTGGGAAACTAGGGGTGCACACAGAGCAGGGACCATGGGCCTGACAGGACAGAATCAATAGCACCCTGATAATTTGTCTTTCTACACAGGTCATTGTAGTCACTGTAGCAGTTCTAATCCTTGACCTCTCTTAGCTCTCCTTGACCATTCTTTTAAACTTCAGCTATTACTTTTTAGCATGGATTCTGTTAAATGTTCCACAGAAACTTAAATTAGTTAGTTCTTTTATAATAGCTTTGTCTAAAGAGTCAAGAAAAATTTTTATTGCAAATGTGCCTTCGGCATTCTTGTGCTGTAAGATATTTCATATTCCAATTTCCATTTCATTTTCATCATCCATCATTCCTCTAAAACTTGCTTTTCTGCTTTACATCCTTTTGAGTTCAGTCTGAGGGCTTGTCATGGTCTGGAGTAGCCTGATTTCCTTGCCCTTCACTGTTTCTCGTAAATATTCCAGTTCTAAATCATCTGTTACCTACAGGAAGAAAGTTTATTTAAAAAAAAATAAAATCACACAACTGATAGAAGGTCTTGTGTATTAATGGGGACTACCTGATCCTTTAATGCCTGAATTGGGGAAAAAAATAATTTATTTCTTTTCTTCCAAATGAGTGGACAGTTTTCATGTTTTATTTTCTGGAAGCTGAGTTGCCTTTGCTCTTCCAGTCTTAGTGCCAGCTTTCTGCCAGTTCTAAATCCTTGGAGCAGCAGCTTTTCTCAGAGCTGGGGAAGGACCACTGCTAGTGAAGGGCAGCTGCAGAGGTGTGTGAAAGAACTGCAGGACCACTTCTGGCAGCATTTTAAGTCTGTATTGATACATGAAAAAAGCAATCAAACTACTCAACCTTTTTTAAAGAAGAAAAATAATAGATGTGAGGTTTTTTTCTGGTTATTATTGTGGCTTCTGCATCAGCCTTTAGTTGTGAAGAATTTTTGTCTTTTTAGATTATCCTTGATTGACATTTGGTCGAGAGAAACGAGCTATGTTCTTCTCAGGTCTCTTGGCAGAAGCGAGCAACTCCCTCAGCTGATCTCCCCTGTTTTCCTCCAGTTCCGTGGTTATCACAGTGGTCAGACAGTGGTGGTTATCACATTAATTACTGCTGAAAAATGCACATTGCTGAAATGAACAAAACTCGGTTGGGGGTATTTTTTCAAAACATCTGCAGTCTTCACTATTTGCGGTCATAGCCTGTGGAGAATATTTTTTTGGGTGGCAATTAAATGGGCATAGGTTGTGGTCTTAGCTTGTGCAAAAGGAGGGAGAGTGGGAGTTGAGATAAATATATTTCTCTTTGCAAAGTAATGTTTTTATTATTTTCTGATGACAGATCAGGAGAATGTAGCAAACAAAATGTTTTGAGAGGCTTCAGCCTTGGCTGCCACTGTGTTCCTAGGGCCAGACCTGTGGCTCTTCAGGGAGAACAGGAAGGTCACGCTCATCACACGCAGTAAAATATATTCAGCCTTAAAGAAAAACAGCAGGAAAGTTTGGTTTTCTCATCCCACCTTTTGATCTAAGATTCTTCTGCAGACTATTTTTAAGCCAAAATTTTAACTGTGTTTTGACATTTATTTA
The DNA here is from genome assembly GCA_036630365.1 of Acanthiza pusilla. Lineage (NCBI taxonomy): Eukaryota > Metazoa > Chordata > Aves > Passeriformes > Acanthizidae > Acanthiza > Acanthiza pusilla. The sequence goes on from JAXCHO010000018.1 coordinate 1,411,054, forward strand.
AGCCTTGGCTGCCTTAATGATTATGCAGAAAAGTTTTTTTTTTCTCTTTTTCCGTGGAATAACTGTGTCCTAACTCCAAGAACATAGTCACATTAAACGCAACGATCTTTATTTAACTAAAAAAGCCCCAAATTAATCAGTTCATTAAATGTCAGCTTTGCATTGCCTTCTGGCTCTATCATCCAGTGATTACATTTCTCTGAATATTTCAATTTAACTGTCTTGCAGTAAGATATTAAGTGCAGCCTGTGAGAGAAGGAGCAATTTTCAGCAAAACTGTAAATTTATAAGGTCCAGAACATAGTATGTACTCAGCCACCTCAGGACTTAAGGATTCTTTTCATCTTTAAAGGAAGAGCAGCCTTTCCTTTGCCTTCCTGCTAGTCTCCCCTCACTCCCATTTTGAGTGTGGGCCTTTCATGTGGAATATTAATGGGGGATGAATAAGCAGAATCTTTCACCTGCTGGAAACTGAGAAAATATCTCAATATCGTCTTCGTTGGAGATCCATAATAGAACAAAAGTTGCAAAGAAAGGTGCAGGTTTCCTTAGGTCCTCAACTCCACCTTAATGTGGAACGGGGTTTGGGTTGGGTTTGGTTTTGTTTGATTCAGGATTTTTGTTAGAAGTGGCAGACAGAAGACACCTAGGTTTGAAGTAATTTGTAATTTGCAGTAATTTGGGCCGGTGTCAAATACATGATCATTGTCTCCTAATTTGCCAAGTTGTGCTGTAAATAGCATCTTCATGATAGCCTTTTTGTGCTCACAAAAATGGTGGCTCTGGAATAGGGAGGATAAATAGCAGTCAAAAAAATAATGGGATTTTCTTGCTAATTGATGTTGCATTGACTTCTCTTGGCTGTAGATGTGGTGGAGAATGTGTTGGTTACTGTGTGTTTCTGTTGGATTTTGTCAAAAGAAGATTTTGTTGTAATGGTGCATGCATTGTAATGGCAGGGAGGAAGGGAATGAAGACATTTTGTGTCTTGATCTGGCACTGCAGTTACTAGTGGGATTAATCATTACTGTATACTTCTTTGCTATTTACAGTCTGAGGCAGTCTGAGTTATTAGGATATCTTACCTTGTACATGTTTCTTGGAAATATATTTTTCTACCAATCCAGACCCCCAAAATTAATAAAAACTATGTTAATATGTTTGGGTTTGAATTACAGTATTCTGCAATGTCTTTATCTTAATTTAGTCACGTATACTTGATTATAACTTAATTTGGTTTTTGCCTAGAAAGATGTGAATAGTTCTGTGTTCTCTATTACACCTCACTTACGTAAGTTGCATGAGAAATGGCAGTCTTGTGTAGCTAAAGGCATAATGGTTTAGAAAGGGATGTTTTTGCTGCTTATGCTGCCAGATAATGGACATTTTCAATCCAATGCAATAGCTATACTGAAAAATTCTGTCTTCCAGTGCATTAAATAGAGACAATGTTCAGAGTGAGATATTATCTAATTATTTTAACTCACAAATTTCTTCAGTAGTGGATTTGTTCATATCAGATCTTACTATAAGAAATGCAGGGTTTTTTTTTTTTTGCCTTATTTCTTGTTTAATAGTCTTATACATAAAGATATGGAAAATGAGCTGCAGTGGTTTTTGCAGATGAATGACAAAAACTGTTTGTTGCCGTATAGAGATAGAGTTGTGTTTACAATTACATAATTTATAGTCTGTGAATCAAATGTTTGTTTTGTGGGCTGGGGGAGCTTGGCTCTTCACCAAAGCAGTTCCTGATCTGTGGAGGAGTCAGAAATATGTAATATAAAAATAAAAAGAAAGAAAGCAGAGGGAGAGGGTAAGATAGGAAGAAAAAAGGCATGAAAAATTGATTGTGCAATGCTGCTCATTCATGGTTCCTTCTGGTATTCTGGGATTTTATATCAGGGTAAAACATTAACATTCTGTTATTTAGTATAGAACATGAAAGCATGAACGTTTTCTCATGGATGTAAGGATGCAAATGCACTTTAAAAAAACATTTTCAGGATTGGGTTTAAATTTTGTAGCAGTTAAATGCTGCTGTGTGGATGCAGGAATTGTATGCCAGGATTAGGAATTTTACCCAGGCATTTCTAAGGTGCTTGTAAAGAAACAAGAGGAAATGGTTAAAGCAGAATTAAGCATCTTAAAATGAATGTGGACGTATGGGAGTGTGTGGAATAAAAAAATCCTTTCTCGTATCTAAATTCATAGTTGGAAGTGCAGAGCTACTGATGGACTCCCCAATGTCCTGCAAAGATAGTTTTTGTTGAAAATGTTGGTGTCTTTACCGTTGTTTAAATAGTTACGATTTTAAGTTGTAATTGACAAAATAAGTTCAGTAAATTACAGTAAATGTTGCCATTATCAACATATTTTTCTTAATATTTGCTTTTTTTACTGACTTGTCAGAGCAGCTTCAGCCTCTCTGTTTATCCTTTGCCCAAACTCCCATTTTTAAGTCTTGATACCAGCTGCTGAAATAAACACTCAGGTATCACGTGAAGTGTGCATTTGTTCCTAGAAAAAGCATAACAATTCAGTAGGAAATTATTTTAATTTTCAGTGTTTTAGAAGTATTCTAGAGAAATGCTGTGTAGCATCACAAATGGGAGTAAGATTTATCACTGAAGAGCCTTTAGTAAAGATTTCTGTACTTAAGTTTGGCTCTGTCTGTGGTTAGAGATAAATACTGGACAGGGACCCATTTACTAATGCCGATTTCTCCTTTTTTTCTGCTGTCATACTCTATATACAATTAAAAACAATCTTCTAATTAAATACCTTTTTTAAAATGGAAGGAATTGCAGCAAATTCCTGTGTAAACACAGTGCCAAGCTCATCATGTAAATATATTGCAAAATATTCTGATTGTTTTAGCAAGTGGCAAGGTTTTCTGATCCTACCTCTTGCACTGTGTGTTGAATACTGAAATCTTATTCTTAAACTTTGTTCTTTTCAATTTTCCTGTCTTAATTTAATCTGTTTTAGCGAATAGTAGTATATTGCTTCCTAAGAAATCTTTTCGCACCAAAATCTTGCACCCAAACACAAAACTCTAATGAAACTCAGATTCAGATGTAATCTTTTGTGCTAACAGTAATCAAAACTATCATGTAAGGGTATGGTTGCCATAGTACAGGTCTGTCTTTGCTGTAGTTTCTTTCATTTGTGTCTCTTTCTTTGATCTTATAGGCAAATTTAACTGAAACAGAGAAGTGTGGTGAGTTGCTGATCTTGTGGTCTTTGCCCACAATGGGATGTGCTGATTTTGGCTGGGGTAGAGTTAATCTTCATAATACTGAGTGTGGGGCTGTGTTGTGGATTTGTGCTGGAAACTGTTGATAGCACAGGGATGTTTTCATTACTGCTGGGCAGGGCTTACAGAAAGGCAAGGCTTTTCTGCTCCTCACCCCACCCCACCAGTGAGTGGGTTGGGAGTGCGCAAAGATTTGGGAGGGGACGCAGCTGGGACAGCTGATCCAAGGGACATTCCAGACCATAAGGTGTCCTGCTCAGCTTGTAAAGCTGGGGGAATAGGAAGGAAGGGGCTGGGACTTTTGGAGCGATGGTATCTGTCTCTCCAAGTCACCGGTATGAGTGGTAGAGCCCTGCTCTCCTGGGGATAGCTGAACACCTGCCTCCCCACTGTTTGGTGGTGAATGAATTCCTTGGTTTGCTTTGCTTGTGTGCACAGCTTTAGCTATTAAATTGCCTTTGCCTCAACCCAGGAGCTTTCTCACTTTTGCACTTCTTGTTTTTCTCCTTGATGCAGGGGGAGTGAGTGAGTGGCTGCCTGGTGGTTTGTTGCTGGCTGAGGTTAAGTCACGACATGTGGTTAGCAATATTGAATAGTGGTTATTAGAATGTTTCGTTATTTACTTTATTTTTGTTTCTCCTGTTGCTGTGATTTTGAAATGATTCATATCTATGCTATTCTTTATGCTAAGAGTGCTGTTTTTCTTTTGAATACCAACCTGGATCTTTCCTTCATAACTGTTGCTGTAAAAAGCATAAGCAGTTCTTGCAGTAAGTTTTTCTCTCCTATAAAATGGTCTCTTTTTAAAATCAACATTATTTCACTAGGTTTAGAAAGGAATTAATTAATAGATGTAGTAAGTAATTTGGTTGTCTAGAATTTCCCTGTTCAAACTGTAGTATTATGCAAAGAATTACCAACCAATAACTTCAGCTTCCTGCTTTTTCAGTATCTGCTTGAAATCTTGCATGAAACTAGTTGAAAAAAATCAAAATAACACACACACTAAGATCCTGAAGAAAAAACATCCCAAACCAACAAGAACCCCATCAATCCACCCTTTTAATTTAGGCCACCACTTGAAAAATTGAAGATCATGTTTGTCTTCATAGTTGATTAATGTGCTTTAAGAGTTCACAGAGAAGCAACTAGAACAACATGTAAGGAGTGCTGTTTTTTAATTTGGAGCATGCCTGCCTATTTCCAAATTTTCAGAACTGCTCTGGTAAAAGCTATTCTCAATGACATATACAGGTGCAATGCAAGTTGTTTGGATGATGTCTGTGAATTTAAGCTTCCTAATTTTTAACATTTAATTAAAAAGTGAAAACTTAGAATACTTCATCAAAGCAAAATTACTTGTATTACATGAAAAGTAGAACAACAACACAGGCTCACTAAAGAAGCTTGTTTCCCTAGGAAAGATTGGGGGAGTTATTTTGTGGAAGCAGCTTTGTCCTGCTGCTTCTCAGTGACTTTGGCTTGTTCTGATGTTCACAACAACGCAAAGTGGACTGTTACTCCTGAGCAGTCAGCCGAAATGAGGAAGGACAGAAATAGCTGTCATTTTGAAGAAGTGGACTGGAAATTAAAATAAAGACCAGCTAGCTACCACAGATCATGAAGAAAAGCAGCATCCATGCATTCCCTTGTGGTCATGCCCCATCCTAGGATTTTTGCCTCTCTGGTCTTGCATACTCAGAAATACAGATGGCTGCTAGAAGCAAATTGTATTATCAAGAGGGAGCTTTTTGGTTTTTAGCATTTTGTCAGTTCTTGAAGTAGTATGGACAGGACTTCGAAGTCTGACTGTTTTGCTTCTCTTGATGTTTTGTGTCTTTAGTAATTATGTGTAAGGAGTGAAGTTTGTAACTCATTGCTGCTTGTGGTTAGATATTTTTCAGGAGGAGTGAAAACTTCCCTCTCCTTTAAACATACCTCCACTGTAGGTAATCAAAGCCTTGTAGTGTGAAGTTTATGGGGTTGAGAGGTAATGCTTTATGGTTACGCTGCTTTAGATTAGTGATTGGAGGATAGTTAGTATTCTGGAAGTTCTGTGGTGCTTGCTGGATGGAAAAGGTCAAAGCACATGCATTTTGTCTTGGTTATGGTAATGAACCCAGTTTACTGAGGATTACATGCCCAAGTCTATCTACTGACTTTAAAATTGTATTAATAAGAAAAATTATTACATATTACAATAGCAAAGTTTACTGACAATTGTGTTTCTGATGCCCTGTCTTTTCAGAAAAATGTGACAACCAAAAAATAGTAAATCTTATTTCTTAAACTTGTCAGTAGCTTCATTTAGAAAACATTCTGGCATTGATTCAGCTTGATATCAGATGTTTTAAGCCAGAAATCAAAAGCCTACTCCTTGAGAAAAATAGAAAAGCACTTGTATATTAGCTGTATTGTTAGTGATCTATATCAAAATGTTTGAATTTTCTGTCCTTCTAGGAGCTAGTTTTTATTGTTACTTATTAAATAATCCAGCAAGCCATCTGGCATGTGCAAAAAGAAAAAGAAATTTAGGCTTTTGGTTAGTAGCAGTAGAAAATTCCCCAGTCCTGCAGCTGATCCTACATTTTATGCAATTTTTAGGAACTGGAGTGACTCTTAACTTCTAATGTTTCAGTGTTATATGCCATTTTAAAGAGGTTGATGATTGCTCTGGTCTTGTTCGATCAGTTTAACTATTGCCACATCGTTACAGAAGGAAAAGTGAGATTTGAGGGCCTATTGTATTGGGCATAGGGCAAAATGTGCCTGCTGATGAGCAGCAGGTAGCCTCTTCTTACTGACAGGGACGGGTGTGTGCACCAGCTGGTGCTTAAACTGCTGTTAGCAACTTGAGTTCAAACACAGAATTCCTTTGATATCTTAACAGCAACGTGAAAACCTGTGCCCAGATCACTCATGCTGTTTTGCTTGGATCAATTGCTTATCTGATGGAATAATTCAGCTTTAGAAAAGGATTTACAGAGGTAAATCGTGGTTGAGCAGGACCTGCAGTGAGCTGCTCAGTGTGGAAATTTCCAGGGAAATTGATGTTTCAATGTAGCTGTTCAAATGTGGGGTCAAAGCAAAGACAGGCAGTGGCAGTAGGAATTTGGTGAGCAGGTCACCGGGTGTCATGGGTCATGGAGGAGGTCAGGAGCTGAGATGGGATTAAACAACCCATCCTGCATCAAGACTGAAGCCACTTGGAGGGGCATCTGGCGCAGGTATGTTCAATATAAAGCAGCAGGCACTGAGGCAGGAAGCAGGGCAAGGGGATGTGAGGAATAGATCCTCTGAAAGATGCTAATAGAGACACATGGAGGGAGAGGGTTAAGTGACAGAAGAGAGCCACTTTAGGATTATAGAGGGACTCCAGAAAAATGTGAGAAAGATCCCCAGGAGAGAACCAAAGCAGCATTCATGGGACCCCATGGTAGCCACAGGATTTGATACTCTCCATGGCTGAACTGCCTGACTCTGATCCTGGACTACGTAGCCTCCCCCTTGGAACAGGAAGGCAAATGATAAAAATCACTGCCCTAACACACCAAAGGTCCCTTCTTCTACTGCTGAATACTGAAATCATGTAGTTTGGAAAATTGTGCCTACATTTGGGATGAAAATGTTTTGATATCTTTGCCCATCTGGTCTTAAACTGTGTCAGTCAGTCAGGAGACTGCGTCTGACTCTGAAGGGGCCTTCATTAGCCATCAACTTTGAAGTGTGCTCGGTTTAGTAAAGCAATGAAAGCTAAACTACCAATGGAGTGGTTTGACCCTGACTGGATGCCTGGCACCCACCAAAGCCTCGATATCACTCCATCAGCTGGACAGGGGAGAGAAAATATAATGAAGGGTTCATGGGTTGAGATAAGGACCCGGAGAAATCGCTCACCAAATATCATCATAGGCAAAACAGGCTTGAATTAGAGTTATTAATTGAATTGATTGCTAACAAAAGCAGAGCAAGATAATGAGTAGAAAACCAGACCTTAAAAACACCTTCTCTGCACCCCTCCCTCCTCAGCTCTACTTCCTCCTCCCCCAGTGGCACAGGGAGACAGGGAATGGGGATTCTGGTCAGTTCATCACATGTTCCTGCCATGCTCAGGGAATGGAGTCCTTTCCTTGCTCCAGTGTGGGGTCCCTCTCATGGGAGACGGTTCTCCGTGAACTTGTCCAATGTGAATCCATCCCACAAGCAACAGCTCTGCAGATTGCTGCAATGTGGGCCACTCTTCCATGGGGTCAGTCCTTCCAAGGACAGGCTGCCAGGTCCCCCACAGGGTCACAGGTCCTGCCAGGATCCCTGCTCCAGCGTGGGCTCCTCTCTCCATGGCTCTGCAGGTCCTGCCAGGACCCTGCTCCAGCACAGGCCTCCCACAGGTCACAGCCTCCTCTCAGGCATCCACCTGCTCCAGTGTGGCTCCCTCCCTGGGCTGCAGGTGGATCTCCTTGTCCCCATGGACCTCCCTGGACTGCAGGTGGATCTCCTCATCCCCATGGACTTCCCTGGGCTGCAGGTGGATCTCCTCATCCCCATGGATCTCCATGGGCTCAGGGGCACAGCTGCCTCACCATGGGCTGCCCCAGAGGCTGCAGGGGAATCTCTGCTCTGGCACCTGGAGCACCTCCTGCCCCTCCTGCTGCACTGACCTTGGTGTCTGCAGAGCTGTTCCTCTCACATGTTCTCACTCTGCTTTTCTCTGGCTGCAATTACATCTGTGCCATAATTTTTTTTTCTTTTTCTTTAGTATGTTATCACAGAGGCTTTACCATCATTTCTGATGGGCCCAGCCTTGGCCAGCAGCACATCCATCTTGGAGCCAGCTGGCATTGGCTCTGCTGGACATGGGGAGAGCTTCTGGCAGCTTCTTACAGAAGCCATCCCTATAGCCCCCCCGCTACCAAAAGCTGGCCGTGCAAACCCAATGCAGTGTCCTAATAAAAACCACAGTTTAATTATCTAGGGAAAGTGTAGTGGTTTATACACATACTCTTTTCTGTAGGTTTAAAAAAAAATTTGATTCCATTGTTTAATGTTGCATATTATAAATCTGCCAGATTTACACACTGATCTTACACTATGCTTTTTGGGTCTATAGTGAGGGAATTTAGCTTTCCATTTTTTTCTTCTCCTCCTCTTCTTCCTTCTACTTGTTTGGAAATTTTGTACTATTCCATTTTTCCCATGCAGCTTGGCAGTATCAAACTCAGAGGAAGGAGGGGGAGCAAGGTGGCAGCTGGAAATGTTGTCTGTGTGTGTGTGTAAAGACAGCTCATTGGATATTTGTGCTCCTTAGCTAGGAAAACCTTTTTTAAACGAAGAAATGTAAACAGCTGAAATTCACAGTTAAATATAATTTTGCAAAATACTGGTGTGCCAATTTGAAACTTACAGTCTTTTTTTAATATTAGCATATTATGCTGGTACCGATAATATTGGCAGTGCAGAAATTAAAGACTGTTAAAAAAAAAAGAAAACAGAAAGCAGATAAAAGAGAATGCTGTGATAGTGAATAGTGTTGTCCCACCACCTTGAAGTAGATCTCCTTTTAAATTCTTCCTCTGGACAGCTCCTGTTGTTGTACTAAGTAGTCCATATGGTGAGGTGAGGATTTTATGCTAATGCAGATTCTCAAACAATTTGTGTTTGTAGAATAAGCAGCAGTAATGAGGGAGTAGTGCAGCTTTCTGAGCTGTTATGGATGTACCTAACTTGTACTAGCTGCAGAGTGCAGTAAAAATAGTTTGACAATACTGAGGACAAAAGTGCTGCTACAGTTACTGTTTCCTATAATAGATATGGTCATTACTTGATATCACAGCGCAGTAGCTGTCACAAGCCATTTTTCCTGTTAGAAGGACTGTAATTTTTCTCTTTTATAGTTCATATTTCAGTGCATTAGTGTGCTGACCATAATGACAGTGACTTTCTGAGTTAATTTTTTTGCTTCCTTTTATAGTGGATTTTGTGTAGAACATGAAAACTGATTAAAATGACCAAAATAAAAAATGAAAGTGAGAAAATGTTCAGTTTTTCCTTTTTCTTTCTGGTTGCTTTGACTGCTTTCTGTTATTTATTAGACGTTTAGACAGTTTAGTGACTGTTTTTCAGGCACTTTTTCCTGAGTAGTGAAGAGATTGCAGTTATTACGGGATGATGAATGAGGTGTGGGTTTTCTCCTATGGAGTCTTCACATACTCCTTCAGAATATTTTTTTCTATAAAATACTTCCTGCAGTGTCCGTTACTGCTTAAAATGTCTTCTGTGTATTGTGCCGTGGTAGATGCCTGAACACATTCAGGGTTTGTTCGTGAATGCAGAGTTTTTGGAACAAGAGCTGGGGGTTGTGAGTCTCCACAATCTTTAGTTCCATGGTGTTGCCACCGGATGAGTGCCTTGGTGAAACCTCTGTAGGCCGTTTGTGGATTTCACAATTTCTGCGGACTCATTTGTTAGTTTCTTTGGTGTCTTCGCCACTTTTTTCCACTACAGCGTTTTTCTATGACGCTGGTAACTTTTGTGATTTCTAAATGGTACTTAATGGTAAATTTGGTAAACATCTGGCACTGATGTTCTCCAAGGGACAAAAGCTATGAAGCAGGAATATTCTTGCATGACAACTTGTAGCTTTCATTGACACACAAATATCTCAAACTGCTGTACTGCGGTGCCGGGGGACAATGTGATTACAAGTGAGATGAAATTGGTACCTGGTCAGTTGTAGTTAATGGCTTCAAGTCAGTTATACTGTATTTCTGGTCTGATGAGGCTTGCTAGCAGCATAAGCTGGTTAATCTAGTGTCCTTGTCCCAAAAAGGATAGTGAGACTTGAATGAGCCAGGTGTCCTGGTGCTGGCAGGATTTAAATTATGCTAGATTTTTATCAGAGTAAATGAATTCTGATGATACAGCCTGCTTAAAATGTTTTTATGAAAAGGTTTGCTGGCTGATTTTTACTGGAAATTAGTCTTACTTGTGTTTTAGGAATTAAATTTTAATACATCTAATTACTTCTAAGAAAGTTTGAAGCACATACTTTGTGACTAGAAAAAAACCCATAAGAAAACTTATTTTTTCTTTATACAGACTGCATCAAAATCAAAGATGAAGAAAAAAACAACTAAGACCCAAGAAGCCAAAAAAATCTTGAAGAAGAAATTTAAAGTTAACACAAAAATAGTTTTTACTGAAGATGGAGAGGTAAGATCAATTAGAAGTAATGCATTTTGGTGGGAACTGAAGTTCTAGTTTCTATAAAGTCAAAAATGTACTTTATATCTCTATTAAAAATACGCTTTTCAAAAGTATGTGGTTTTTGTAATTGGCTTACATTTTGCAGAAGTGTTCAGTTTCCATTTAGAATTCAGTTCCATTGGGAAAAAGAGGAATGTTGAGCACTGACCTCTTTTCATCTTTGTATGTGTAAGATACTTGTATGAGAGCTGTAAGTGGATGTACAGAACTGTATCTCTTTTCTGCCTATTATCTTCAATTTCAGGTGGAATCAAGAGCCTGTTTTTTTTTCTAACAGAAATGTAAAACAATTTTCCTGTAGCTGTTTGCCAAAGCTCCCCAAAGTCCTGAGTTAATGTACTGGAATTAAAATAAGTCCCTGGTTTTCTTCCCAGCATTCACTCTTTCCAGATTAAAAGTTTTGTTAGGAAAGATAAGGAAGTACCAAATTTTGGCCTACTGGTGCTGAGGTAGCAGTGCTTGGAAATTTGCCAGTTATTTGATTGGTTCTTTTAATAGACTCTGGAAAAATGTACTGATTTTATACTGAAAGGAACTATTGTGGGTGCTAGTCACTCTAGGGTTTCCCTGTGGAAATAACCTCACTAGCAAGTGTTCATGTTCCATGAACTTTTCTAACATTTGATTTCACAGCTTCAAATGCTGTGTATGTGATTTTTCCATTTCCAGCACTAAGATAAAAAGAAGAGGGTTTTTTTTTCTTCTTCTTTATGGTAATTTTAGTAAGGCATAAACTGAAAGAGAGGTCACCTTTACAAGTATATAATTTGCTTTTGTGACTAAATAAAATAAAGCATTTTATATTGCAGGTGGAGGGAGTATAGCCATATACATAATTACTAACATTAGACAGAATGTAAGAGGTTTTAGAGGTCGCCCCATTGAAAACTACAGTGTCAGATATTTTTAGATACTCAGAAGCTGTTGGCTCAAAATTTGTATGCAAATGTTTTATATATCTATGCAATGAAGCAAAAAGGAGTAAGGATGGAGAAAAAAATTTTCACAAAGATTGTAGTCTGAAAAGCATTACAATAGAGAAGGGGTGACGTTAAAGGAAATACAAAATTTGCAGCTATGGGTGTTGTCCTTGCTTTTTTTTCCTTTGATAAAGTCCTCTAAAAATGTGTCTTTCTAGAAAGTACAGCTACACAAACTCCATTTTATGAAAGGATATGGAAACAGTGGGTTGGGTTTATCCGTACCTGCTAAATAACCTTCTGTGTGCATTCGGGGATATGTTTGGTTTTGCATTTGTACTGAAAGGCTTTCCATATTTTCTGCCATGTAGTTTCTTTGTAAGAGTCAGTACTCTACCAGTCCATAAGCAAGAATGATTTTTCAAGGACTTTCCCTTCAAGGTGTGTGCTCATACCACGAAGTATGAGCTACTAGGTCATAAGATAGATAGGGATATTTTTGGGGGAATGTGCAGTCTTTGTCTTGACTTTGGAGTTTCAGATATTTAAGGGAAGCTGGATGTGTTCAGCATGTCGTCCATCAAACACTTCCAGTACAGTTGTAGTACAATAATCAAAAAACCCTTCCATGAGTGTTCTCCTTGCTACCCTCAAAACATGAACCTGCAGTCATGCTTTTTTTTTGTATACTCTGTAATAAAGGCTTGTCTATTTTTTGTCTTGGTTAATATGTTGAAATATTGATTGTTTACATGAAAAGTACTGCTTAGATTTGCATGTGGTTTTTTTTCTGTTGATGTGTTTTGGAGAGTCATTTCTTGGGAGCAACTATTTTTTTTCTTCCCAAATGACTAGCAGGATTAGAAATTACTTTTTCTCATCAGGAGAGAGAGCAAAATAAGGGAAGAAGTTGAAGTGAATCCACTAAACAGTAATGTGATATGAGATACTACTTTCAAATAGTCATTTTTAACTCAATGTGATGTTGAATAAAGTATCTAAGTTTCTGTTGTCCAGAAGTTTTGTTAATTTGTTTCCTTTGCAAATGACCTTTTTGTTTAGTCTGGAAAAATAATGTTTTGGAATATTTAGGACAACAAAAGTGTGATAAGGAAAAAATTATTCTAACCATTATTTTTCTTGCTGGCATCTCTAATTCAGTTAGTGCAACAGTGGCCACCTGTGCAAAAATCCAATTTGGCACAAGCAGATGAGGAAGATGATGCCAGTGGTATCAACTTAGATAAAGCAAAGGAAATACTGCGTGAAGAAGACAAATTTGACAAAGAAGAATACAGGAAGAAAGTAAAGGAAAAACATAGGGTAAGTTGATTTCTACTTCAGTTACTGAAGTGCAGAAAAACTGTGCTGTGGATTGCTCAGTGATGAAAAATACTTAAATACATTGTGAAATAAGTGTAGTACAAGTGCATTTAAATTCTTCAGTTTTTTTCAGGACTACATTGCTCGCAAGAAAACTGTTTTGATATGAATAGCTGGATAGCACAAAGCCTGATTCAGTATTAAGTGTTGGTAACAGTGGAGTTTCATTTACAACTTTAAAATTTGTTGAGTTTAGTAGGAGTATCTTTTTTAAAGCAGTGTTCAGTGGAAGGGTTTGTTTCACAAAAATAAAGTATTATTTGGCATATGTGCTCTAAAAAATGCTGAAAGAGTATCTCTGAAATGTCTTCAGAATACCACTTGCTCAGCATTTAGTGTTACATTTCGGCTAGGCCAAAGTGTTAATTTTTGTGTCAGTGTTGTTAGGGCTGTCAGAATTTACTTAATGAATTACTCATATCATACAATTTTGGCTGTAACTTGAAAAGATCAGTATCTGCAGTCTGGCTTCTTTCTGGTGTTTAAAAGCCTTTGCAGACCACACGTTTTCAAACTTCTATATTATTTGTCATGGACCAAAGCAGGGTTGTCTGACCTTGCTGTGTACCTGTCATATAGAACACAGCTGCATGTCCTTGAGTTCAAGGTTTATTCTCTTAGCCATTGTGAGATGGGGATGGAATTCTCCAGGTAATGATACATGTAAGATCCCAGGACTGTGTGTTGTGAAAGGCCTGATTTATACTCAAAGCTTCAAATTTCAAAGTGTTAGAAAGTGTTGTTTTATTGTCCTGCTCTGTAAATGATTACTTTATTCAGTTTGACTTTGCACTAATTGTTAGTATTTAGTGCTAGATCTTCTAGTGTTTGTGAAGGTTTGTATTTGAACAAAATAATTTGGAAGGGATTTGTGAAAGCTTCAAGTTATGTTTCAGCTCTGAAGTATTCCAGCTAAAGTCAAAGCATATGTCAGACATTTAATTTGAAAGTCTACTCTTGTAGTCCTGTTGCAGTCATTCGACAAACAAAAAAATCTCACCTCTTCTTTAGCAAAGTGTTGCCTTTGAAAGGAGGTGAAAAGAAAACAAGTTTGCTCTACTCTAAGTGAATCCACAGTCAAGTTTACTGAAAACGAAGCTATCGGATTTCAAGGATGCAGCTTAATGAACAGGGAAGGAGGGACTGATCCTATGACTTTGCAATCAATCTGTTATTCACTAGCAAATTCATATACATTGAGTGACAGTTTTCTAAGTTTGACATGAGGCTCCATTGATAAAATATTTCATCACTTGGACTGTTGACACAACTTCATTGTTACAGTGCTGAGGAGAGCAAATGATGTTGGCCAGATATTTACGTGCGTTGAAAAGAAATATTTCAGCTGTGGAGATACTATGAAAAGAGAATGCCTCTTTCCAAAACTGAATCAGGCAAAATTAACAGACTGGCCACATCAGTGTCATGGGGGTTTTTTGTAATTATGGAAAGTGTCATGTGTGAAGTTTCTTGTAGCTTACTGCAGGAGTTTCAAATTTCACCTAACTATTATCCTCTATGAAATGAAATAAAAGAAATAAATGATATTATGTAGAAAGGAAGGAAATAGATTTAAAAATTAAAGACTTCTGTTTGATGTCCTGTGAAATGATTGTCTAGTGTCTAGGGCTGCCATTCAGTCATTGCATCACTGACACACATCTGGCATTGTTCAGATTTTTTATTTGACACTTTACAATTTGAGGTGAAAAATACTTAATATGTAAATTCTCTGTACATGATGAAATATTCAGTTACCTGATTGTAATTTAATTTTTGAAATAGTCTTTTAACAGTTTAGAATCATAACATCCAAATTTAAGTGAGATGAAACTTGAAAGGGGCAGGAGGGTGATAGGTTTTACTCTGGTAAAACCTCATTTGCCTTCCTGTTGTCTCACTAACCTTGTGGTTAAAGGTGATCCTCTCTCCTCACTTCAGAAGGCATTCAGGTTACCAACTCATTTCATCTATTAATTAATACAGGCTATGTAAGGTAAGGCTGACATACAGATTGATTCCCTTGCTCTTCCTTATTAGTAAGTCATCCTTTATGTCTTGGATTCTTGACAGTCAACTGTTGCTGCTTAGGAAATAGCTGCAGTAATAATTAGAGGGAAAATATGCTAAGCCCTGCTCTTCTGTCTCATCCAAGGAGACACAAGCACACGTCCTTTCTCTTGGGTCATGTTAAGCAGGTCTAGTGATCAGCAGATGCCTTCTTCCCCTGATTAATGAGGAATCTACATTGTTACTAGGTGGGGAAGATACTACTCATTTTTTTCCTTACCAGAAAATGTGTAATTTTTAAAATTCACACTATAGGGGGAAGTTCTATGGCATAATTGAGAAATCATAGACAAGTGTAATAGATGAACATTATTTTAGCCATTGTTTTTCCACTAATATGTTTTTAGAATTCATTGCATTGTTGATGGGACAAGTAATCAGTCCTTCATTAACAAAAGAATGGCAGGGCAAAATTTGAACTGCCTCACAGTAGAAGCAAGTTACATTTTCACAGTGGTATTATACCCAATGGTATTTAAAAATTCTCCCACTTCATAAGATTTCCCATTCCAAAAGATAGCAATCACTCAGCAGCAGATACTAGTTGAGTTTGATTCTTTGGCTTACATCTCAGTGATAGTAAGGAAGAAGAACTATGCAAGTCCTTGTATCATGACTATACTGCAGGAGCCTGATCAGGTGCCTGACCATTGTCTGAATTTTCTATTAAAAGTTTGGTCCTTTATGTAAACCTGACAGGTAAGTGGTGTAAGTTATTTCTTACCCTCAGTTGCAGAGAGAGGATGAAACCTAAAAGATGAATATTCAAGTGTGTTACCAATAAAGGATATCAGAGCATAAAAAGACTAGGAGACCTTATTTTCGTGACTTCAGATTTTGTCTAAGTGTGGATGTCTTTGTGCCCTTTCTTGTGTCATTGAAAGAGGAGCTTTTTAAAGTCACGTACTTTAATCCCATCTTATATATCCCTTTGCTGGCATTCAGCAGAACCTTGTATACAAAGTCTTAAATCCATCACTGTGACTGTCATTGCTTCTTTTAAAATTCTCTGTGTTCACTGTAAGCCAAAATGTGTCATGTCATAACATAAACTCTGTAGTCTGACCTGTCCTTTCTGCAGTGATGCTAATTATTTCATTCCCATCTTTGTTTAAATCTCCTTCTTGCAAGCAGACTGCTGTAGATCTTTGTCCATTTGATGTATGTGCCAATATCAGATGTGATAACTCTCTGTTTCTTGGTTTTCTACCTCAGCTGCTGAATTCTCCTACAACTCTCTTTTGTCCTAGCTTTTTGAAAAAGACAGGGCTAAATCTTTCCTCTCTGCTTTTGCTTCAGATTTGTTCAAGACCTTTGCTTAACATTTTCATCAATTTAACTTTCTTCTGTTCCTTCACTTCCATCAAGTTTCAAATGTATCTTGATTCATATTTCCTCTTCTTGATTCCTTTTCTTCCTACTGCAGCTGATGGTTGCTGTAGTTTCCTGGTGTGTGTATTTGGCAGGTTTATTTTCTTTAAATCAATTTTTGAAACATGCTAAATCTATTAAAGTTATTACATAAATAGACTAGCAGACCACTAGAGACAAATGCATTTTCCTTCTGTATAAATCAAATGTATCAGTCTCATGCACAGTTAGATACTTGTAATCAGAAAGTCCCCTCAAGCTGAATGTGTGCTAATACCTGAAGTCTCTACATTGGCTTTGAAATGGTGACTTACAATAACAAAATAATTTACAGAAGGCTATAAGAGTAGATATTATTTTATCCAGGTTCTTTTAACTGGCAGGTGGGTTCTGGTTTTGATTTAGGTAGTGAGTGGATGTAGAAAATGCAGTGCTTTTATAAAGATTGTACTTTTATAGGTCATCTTCAATTGAAAATCCCTTTCTTATGGTTTCCTCAGTATAATCTTGACAATTAGAGGTCTCTGGGGGAAAAAAAAAAGGTGAACTTTTAAAAATCAAAACTTCCCCAAAATAGCTTTTTTTTAAAAGGGGAACATGGCATGTAAGCTTATTATGAACTTTCCTTGCAAAACTGCTTCTGATGAAGAACAAAACTATTCAGAAAGTATCCACAGGCCATTGCTTTTAAATCCATTTGTGAATGTAATTTAAATGAGCGCAGTTTCCGTATGATCAGAAAAATGTTTTGATGCATTCATGAGATGCTCAGATTAGATGAGTTGTGTGTTGCAGTGCCTTAAGGCTTGTGGCAACTTGCAAAGCATCTACTCTATAATTAGGTTTCCTTCATGAGTCTCACATTTTATTATCCTCTCCTTCCTCTGCAAATATGGAAAAACTGAAAATGAGATGGATAAAAGTAAATAAAACTGAGGTATAATTGTGGTGTAATTAATGCTTGCTGAAGTTGTAGCAAAGTAAATTTTGGTAGTTGAGCACAAGGAAAGGACAGTAACACTGATCAAGATGATGTGAAAAGAATTCTGCCTTAATGGCTATTTAATGACAGCCATTTGAAATGTGTAAAATGTTATAAACAACAATGAAAGGAGAAGTGAATATTCAAAACATGTTTTGGCACTCAATTTTTCAAGTTTTCAACTGAAAATGCACTGTTGTTAGGAAGAAAATAGTGGCAGAGAGGGATTCATCTCACTTCTTAATAACCTCTCTTTCCCTCTACTAACTCAAGCTCAGAAAATGCCCATTGGTGCTGAAGGAAAAATGGATAGGAGCCTTATTTCTTACCTCTCTTTCCCACAAGTAAGATATGCTGTGAATTTTGAATGATCAATGTGAGAAGATGGCTAGAAGTATTTTTTTAAAAATGTAATTTTGTTTGGGTGTCTTCATTTGATAGACAGGTGTCTGCTAAGGAAGGTGGGAACCTTCCTTAGAGCAGAAAATGTGAACCCCCTTCCCTCCGAATTATTGTAACTTTAGGATCAAGGGCTCTCAGGCAAAGGTATGGGAAAAGGAATAAGAGTTTTTACTAGTATCTAGAATGAGGTAAACAATCAGTAATAAAAACAGGAAACAAGATAAGAAAAAACAATAACAAACAGAAAAAAACTCAGTGGCAAATGTCCCTGGGCTGTCAGGCACTTTCCCGTTTGGTGCAGTCACGGTCACGGCCAGCAGGGGCGCTGTTGGGCTCCCAGACCCGCAGGGCAGGTGCGATGAGTCCCGGGAAGCTGCAGATGGCGCTGTGGCACGGGGTTAGGTCTGTGTCACGCACGTGATGGCCGACGGGCTGGACCAGGGTGACGCGCAGATGGACAAGGCGCAGCAAGGAGATGGAACGGCCAGGTGGGCTCACCTGAGCCAGCCAGCAGAGGAGGCAGCAGGAGCTCTGCAGCTGTGGCAAGCAAGCCGGAGGGCGGCAGCAGGCAGGGCAAGGAGCGGCAGCAGGCAGGGGGTCTCGTTCTGCTGCAGCGCAGCTGGGAAACGCGCCCTCCCGGAGGGTAGAAGGGGCCGGGATCCCGTCCTCCCCCGTCCCAAGTGAGAACTCACCCAACAGGTAGAGAGAAAAACCAGTGCAAGACCGGGTCTTTTCTGCAGTTGCAGCCAAAAAAACAGAGCCGCCTTTTCCCCGTGCTCTCCCCTCCAAGAACTCCGGGCGACTGAGTGCGCTGTTATCAAATCTTGCAATCTCTAGTTCCCCTGCCTGGCAGCCAAAAGCTTTGTCTCCTTTGTGAGCGTAGATGGCTCTTAAGGACCGGTCATTAGTTGCTTAGCAACAGAATGGGAAAAAATTCCTCTTGCCCCCTGCTCCCCCCCCAACCTTCCACATTGGGCAATATGAATAGCAAACAAGCTGAGACTGTCTTCAGGGGTCTGATACTGCAAGATGCAGTAGTTCTGTGTGTCCCTGGAAAACGTTAAACAGATGTATTTATAGAGGTATGACTCAGTTAGACTGCAGCTGAGAGGGGGATCTTTCAGATTTGTGCTCTACCACAAATCTGTATTTTAGATGTAATACATACTTTGTATTTTTGAGACTCCTTGCGCAATCTTCCAGTGATACTGATGTTGCTCAAAGGAATCTGGAGATATTTTGTTGCCCTTGTGCCTCTGAAATGATCTTGATTTGTACCACTTGAAGTTTTGGGTTATATGCTCTCAAAGTTTTGCTTATGCTGTTCTTAATTCAGTAGAAAATATAGAACTATTTTAGAAACGATACTGAAACAGAATACCTCTGGTTTGTCTCCTGTGCCCTAAATGCATTTGTTAGTGGCATAGTGCTTAGTTTTAATGAGGAAGAAACACTGCAATGTTTCACTCTTTGTGTGTTTGCTCTCCCAAATGTTACTACTTTATTAACAGTTTCCAAAGCTAAAACAGGAAATAATTTGTACCAGACTTTATGTAAAGACTATCTTAAAATAAACAGCTTTCAGTTTCACGAAGAGAATATTGAGTTCTGATTAAAATTCATTGTTGTGAATGGAAGATTGCAGACTGGTAAGGGAAGCCAAATCCCTTGGGTTTGAACTGAGGCAGTTTCACCTGCAGGTGTCTTTGGTGTAAGCTGCTGCTGCTCAGGCTGCAGAAGGAGCTGCCTGCACATGTACTGCACAGAGGGCACACACAGGACACACTCTGTGGGTATCCACAGGGACAGGAGAGGCTGCACTCATAAACATGCACAGCACAGGCAGCACGAGCTTTTTTCTTCTTGTTGGCTGATCAGGGCTGATGTTTACCAGTAGAACAAAGAAAATCTCACTCCTTTGATTGATAAACACACTCACCAATCCATTAGATAGTAGAATGGACCCCAAATATGTCTAATTTCACACCCACATCACAGGGCCCTTGTGTAGTCACTGACCTTGGGTTTTTCCATGTGCTGGTCATTCTGCACCATCTCATAGTGCCTTTCAAATATTCCATTTTAAGTTTTCTCTTTCCCATGAGGCTGATAAACATAGATAACCTGTTTTCTTTTGTTATTTCCAGTTACAAAGTTCTGTGTGAACCTTCCCGAGATTGTGCTTGTGTGGTTCCTTTAGTGTTCCGCTGTCAGTGACTTGTGAGTTCACATCTTTTGTTACTGTCTGCCTTACTGCTCATTAGAGTTAGTGTATTTCATATTCACTTCATTACTTCACTAGTTTTTCTCCTTGTCTTTGTCTCAGTTGTAACAGGATATCATTACAAACCACATTTTTACATTCAAGGTATCCCTACCACCCATGTATCTCATGCTGCACTGCATTCCTTGGGGTTTGCGTCCTGGTGTAATGCTGTAGACTTTATCTCTCTCTGACCTCTGGCCCCTGCTACAATCCTGCTCCCATGCCTTGGCTGACCACCTCTGTGGTTGGCTGAGCCATGGCCAGATGGGAAAGGTCTCGGGGGAGAGCACCCTATGACTTAGTCCTTCCTTTGGCAGCCCCTTCCAAAGGGATCTCTAGGCTCCCCCTCCCTGCTTTTGCAAGTGATTTCCATTGTTCGCAGAGTAGTTATGATTTAAACCTGTTTGGTCTGTAGTTGTATAAAATAATTCTAAAAGTTGTGGTGTATTGTAATAAATCATTGAATGCCATATTCCATCCTCAAGAAATGGAAAATACTCCCAAGGGATTTTCTTTATTTTATAAAATAAATGTGGTATATCACAAGCCATTCAATATGGTTGAAGATAAATGCTCCCATGAAAAGCAGTATTTGTATTTTGAAATAAATCATTAGATTAATTCTGAAGAAAGGCTGCATCGTATTTCCGAGGAAATAATCTGAAGGGATAAAAAATTGCAGTGCAGGATTATACTCTTTATTAAGTGAAGCACCTGAATAGTCCTGCACTTTGAAGTGGAATTTGTCAGATTTCCATGTGTGCAGTTGGTTTAATGTGGTGCTCAGTGATAATGATAAAATTCTCTCATGAAAAGAGTATGCCAGTGTAGGAGCAAAATATAAAGGGAAGAAGGTTACTGCTGAGAGGAGCGTTCAGCTGAACAACAAAGAAAAGTATAGATGGAAAGATGTGTAAAATAAATCAGAGAGTATTACTTTGTTAGAAAGCCTGTCTGAGCCCTTCCATGGGTTTTGTGTGCAGGCAGCGCTGCTGTTATGCTTCAGATGCAGAGCTATTAAGATAAGGGGGGTGGACATTGAGGAGTGGGTTGACAATCATCCCGTTTCAGCCTTAGCAGTAGCATCCATCTGGTCTCCTTGTGCTGCTAGTGGAGGCAAGGGCTTGCTTGTTTATCTTTCATTTCAAGAGCTGAATGGGCTACACTTACAGCGTGAAGTGTCCTTGGATGTTTTCTAAGAGTCTTGCAGCAAAATCAGAGTTCTTGACCTCATCTTACTGATGTGAAAAATAAGAAAATGAGATCACAGATGACAGAATATTCTGAATTGAATGGGACCCACAAGGACTACTGAATCCAACTCTGAAGTGAATGGCCCATATGGGGATTGAGCCCACAGCCTCGGTGTTACTAGCACCAGGTTCTATCCAGCTGGTTTGTGTACACATGAATCAGATGAATACCAGAAAATGCAGCTGTGAGTGGAGGCTGAAGTAACTCAGGCATATCCTTAAAGCGAGCCTTTGCCAGCCCTAGTGCTGTAAGGGAGCTTCCATGCCAGGCTGCTTGTCCTGCTGGAGGATGTAATGGAGCAAGTGCCCAAAACGCTGACCTCTATCTGTCATGGTTCTGTGAGGCAGCCTTGCAGCTTCTGACAGGAGCTGCACCCTTCACCTTGCTGAGGGCCCAAGTACTGCTGGGTGCCTCTATCTGCAGGTGTGGGGTTTTTCTTCCTTCTCTCAGACCTGGTGTTTGAGCTGGGTGTTGCCTTACTGGTGCTGCATTAACACATTGCAAGAGCCTGTCACCTCTACAGATAATGAATTTTCCACTCTTAAATAGTATCATCCTTTCAAAACCTAAAAGCAGCCACAAAATCGGATGAAGGACATCTTCATTGCCCATTTTCCTCTACTTTTCTCTAGAGAGTATTAGCGTGGTTTGCAGTGTAATTTCCATTGATTTGTTGTTAAGATTTTAGTTCTCAGCTTTAAACATTACTTTTGAACAATGTTAACTACATTCATGATATAATTCTGTTGAAACTCTATTTTGAATTAGTGTTACCTTTATCTCTCACGGTATGTGTTTGTGTACGTGTAGGTTCAGTCTCACCACTCACAGTAAAGAATTTCTATGTAATATTTAATGCAAACCTACTCTCTTTCAGTTTAAAACCTTTACCCCTTGCCCTGCCCGCTACATGCCATTATAGAAAGTTCCTTTCCAGCTGAATTACTGATAGGCCACTATTAGGTCTCCCCAGAGACTTGTCTTCTCCAGGCTGAGCGACCCCAGCTCTCTCAGCCTGTCTTCATAGGAGAGGTGCTCCATCCCTCTGATCATCTTCACTGCCCTTCTCTGGACTCACTCCAACAGGTCCATGTCCTCCCTGTGCTGAGGACCCCAGATGTGGATGCAGCACTGCAGGTGGGGTCTCAGCAGAGCAGAGCAGAGCAGAGCAGAGGGGCAGAATCCCCTCCCTGCCCTGCTGCCCACGCTGCTCTGGATGCAGCCCAGGACACGTTTGGTGTTCTGGGCTGTGAATGTACATTGGCAGCTCATGTCCAGCCTCTCATCCACATACATATCTCTCAACCAACTTAACAACTTAAGAAAAACTTTTCTATCCTTAAAACATACCCAGTATGCTCAGGTCTAAGTGGGAAAGGAGTAATTTTGAGCTTCGTCCGTTGGTTTCCTGTGTTAGTTTTGTTCCAAGAATGTCCTTTTAAGGGTCAGTTTCTGCTAGCTTCTGTTTTCTTCTTTTTAATGAGAATACCTTTTTTCCACTGTCTCTAAGACTTTTTCCAATGCTTGTTTAATGTTTAAGATTGTCCCTCTGCTGTTTTTCACGCACCTTTGATGCCTACTCTTTCTGTGTTGCCTTAAATAGGTGATTACTAGGTGTTTCAGTTTCCCTGCCTATAAAATAAACATCAGCTTTACAGATGAGGCTTACATCATTATGTTTATATGATTTGTTGCTTGAAGAGATTATTTAATAGGTTCCTAAAACCAAACATTGATATTTAAAAAGTCCCACAACAAAACAAACACAAACCAATAAAATAGCTTTTGCTTTTTTCCTGAAGATATTACGATTTGTTTATTTAATACTAACCAATTTTGTACCTAATTTCCAGATTAAAAAAAAATAAATTCAAGGAATACTAATAAGTTGATTCAGTTTTATCTTTGAGTTAGGAATGTTGGTTTGTTTTAGTGGTTGGAGAAATGCTTGCATGTAGATGGCTTGCTAATCTCTGTAATGAGAAATATTAAGCTACATAGCAATATAAATATGGCAGTGGCCATGAGCACGTGAGCAATTCAGACTTGGTGTGAAATCTTGGAGAAGTCAGATGTGGGAAACATATATATAAAGTCATTTTTCAGAGCACATTTGTGCTTCAGAATTTGGGTGGAAACCAGCTCCTTACTATGGTAATGCCAGTATATGAGAGCTGCTGTGAACTTTAGAACAACTCTTTGTGTGGTTTCTGCAGCACAACTAACTGACCATAGCTGTGTCCCACTAAAATAACAAGACATAGTCAGATACCAAGAAATGGTATCAGGTACCAGTATCACCCAACATGTATTTGCAAGTGACAGCCAGATTTTTCCTGGCAATGGAGTGATTTCTTCCAGACCTTGGTCACCTGTAAAAATCTCTTGTGTGGTAGACCATTACCTCAGTTGTTAAATGGAATAGCTTGGTAGCTTCAAATTGTGGCATCAGTATGTGAAGGAATAGTTTTTAAAAAATGTAGTGTTAAAATGATTGATCAAAACCTGAGGGAGTTCTTGAGTATTTAAATGAAAGACTTCAGAGGACTCAGATGGGCATGAAATTTTTACAGGAAATAGATTTGCCACAGGCTTTTTAAATGCTCTCAGAGCTAAATGTGCCATAATATTCATTAGTTGTTTTGAGTGAAACTTTTATTTGCCTTCAGGTAAGCACATAGAAGAGGTGAATAAAATATTAGAGTGAAAAAACTGCAGCATATCAGCAGCTAAAAGAATTTATTTATTGTAAATCTGACCTATGCATAAATTCTTTAAAAGAAAGAAAGGAGGCTTTTATTGTCCAAACTTATTATAAATTAAAAAGCTAAAAGAAAAATTACTGTATGAAACAAAGCTATTCATAATACATGGAAATAAATGCTGTAATTTTTTTTATATTGCAGTGGACAATGTTTTTATATTGCTCTGGACAATGTAAAATGAGCTCTTAAATGTAGAAAGAAGAGAGTCTGAGGAAGAGGGGATTTGCTTTGAGAGGGAAAAACTTTCAAAATTGCTGGACTTAATTTTTTAATGACTAAAAGCTTGGGGTTTAAGCTCTCTATTTGTGTATCTTTCACATATTCCTGAACTCACCAGCTAGAGAGAGCTGCCATGCTACAATGCATTATTTTTTGGCTCAAGTTGAGAATGTGGAATGTAAATGTTAGAATATTTATTTGTGTTGGAGTTTTAAGAATTAAAAAGGGTATGAGTTTTTGTTTTAAAATCCAGTAGTAAAAGGAGGGGAAATTCAATGTGAAAAGAAGTCAGTGGCAGACTTCTTAGCTTCACGGTTAAGAACAGCGAGTAGTTCTTCCATATATTAGACATGGATTTATCCATAGTTTGGCTCCTTTTTGGCAGACCTGGTTCTGTTTTTGGTTCCAGTGCAGAAAAGGCAGAAGGTTTGTAAGTCTTCTTTAATGCCAAGTGATTTAGCCATATTACATGATGATGACTAAAAATGTTCATCCCTTTGACTACTGAGGTTATAATAATCCTTGTTTAGTAGATGGGGGGGGGGGGGAAGGTAAAAAAAAAATTGATCAAGCTGTATAATACCATTAATGAAAAACTAAATGAAAGAAATATATTACTGGCCAGTGTGGGTTTGTGGAAAGTAGATGTGTAGTGAATTGAATTTTTATATTTTTATCAGAGCAGAGTCTGTTTGTAAATACATCTGTGGAATACGCCGAAACTTCTACGTGGCTTTTCACTGGAGTGTTCTGATTAATAAATTAACATGGCACAAATTAAATGGACCAGAACCTCTGACAATGGCCATAAGTTAAAAAAAAGAGATTCAGCATGGGTGTATGGGGAACTTTTGCTGTGTGAGGACAGTCAGGCTGGGGCACAGGCTGACCAGAGATGATGTGCAGCCTCCAGCCTTGAGATTTTGATGTGGCTGGATGAGGCCAGTTCTTTCCAGTTGGAATGATCCTGTGACCCTGTGCATGCCCCGTGCTGTTTGGAGTGTATTAGTGTGAAACAGAAGATGCAGCCTGGTTAGGACATTGGCTTCTGAAATGCTCTCCTAACTCTAACTCAGTGCCAACATACATGCACCCTCTGCAAAATCTGCGTTTGTTTTTCACTGACAAGGATCCAAACCCTCTCTCTCCCCTGCTTGGGAAAAAAAAGAAAAAGAGGTTTTGACAGCATCTCCTGTTGACTGCTTCTCTGTCGTGTTTTTCTCTTGTGCTCCTTATTTCAGTCTCTGGACCTATTAACTTTCGAATCTCCTTGTGTTTTACCGTTCTTTAGAGACTAAAGTGTATTTTGCTGTCTGGTGTACGCCTCTTCTGTGTCCTTATGTCAATCTTGTGCTTTCATAGCTGTCTTTTCAGTGCTCTGTTATAAATCCCTTGAGCAGGAGCTTTGCTGCTGTATTTGCTTAAGCCTATAGCTGTAGTTAAAACTGACATTTCATACACCATCAAATTTTTCTATCCAAAATTTTCTAGACTGTCCAAGTCAAAAGCTGCTTTGTAACATCTGGTGTGTTACCTTCTAGCTGTGCTCTCTTTCAGTTTTTCAAGGGTAAGGTTTGAATATTATCACAGTTTTAGCAGAAAAATGAAGGAACCCCAATAGTTAACCCTAAGAACAGAGAGGCAACTAAACCATTTAAAGTGGAGGAAGTTGAAAACTTAAGTAAATACTGAGAAAAGGATAAGTAAAGGGATCAGAAATTAATGCAAATTTGGCTCAGGAGAGAAGGAATAGTAACATGGATGATCACGTGATGACCATGCTGCATAGGTCTCCTTTGCTGGAAAAACTGCATGTGGACCAGACCATACTTGGTCCTGGTGGCTTTTGTTACCCCTTTGATGCCCTTGTGGCCTTAAATAATATTTTTTTTCTTTTTCATACTTTAACAAATCTGAGGTAAGACAGCTGTGTTGTGTCTGCCTACAGTGGTGGGTTTTTTTTCACAGCGTGCATTAAAGGCCCTGGCATGTAACTGAGGTGTTTGAATCAGGAAGGTTTGCACATAGCATTGGGCAGCTGTTTCATTTTGATTTGGAGAGAAGAGGTTGACTTTGGAAATAATCTGACACTTGTGTAGGTTGGGCAATTGGGAGAATAGAAAATGGCACGTACCTGACAAGTGTCTTAAAACCCCTTGAATTTAGACCCCAATTTTGGAAATCTTGGTGGCTCTGTTCTCTTTTTTCCATGTCTGCCGTCAAATGCTGCTTTTCCAGACAGTTTTATGTGGTACCTACCAATATGTTTTGGCAGCATCATTGTGATGAGATGGCACCAGGACTGCTGAAGCTGTAGCTTTCTTCTTATTCCTGTGAGTGAGCTGATATGTAACTGGTCTTCAGCCTCCTCTGTGCTGAAGTGCTGACCCTGCACTGATATTAATGTCTCCTTTTATGTGGACTCAACTCTAAATGTGCTGATGCCAGGATGGCCTGTACTGCTCAGAGAAACTGAGTTGTATTTCAGAAACATTTTTATGCTAGCATAAAAGAGTTTCAATACCATTGTTATTAGTATCACTAAGACAAAAAGAGGGAGCCGTGTGCTTTTCTAGAGGATGTGCACTTACCTGAATTTCTGTCCTTGCCTCATGAAAGAAAGAATTTAAAGGATGTTCAATTGCTAGGACCTGACAGTCTGAATTAGAGATAATACTTCAGCTGGTGTAAGAATAAACAAAAGAAGCAGCAATAAATGTCATTTGAATGAAATATCTTGGGCACTTCTGTATGCTGACATATCTAGCAGGCAGCTTTGGATTAGTTTTATCACTGCATTTAGCTCATTTTCCTGTACCAGGATCTCTTTGATGAAGAGAACTTAGTTATGGTTTCTGAATTGATACATTTACTAAGCAAATGTTTTTGGAAAGTGTTTGTTAGTAATGGAGATACGAAAGAGAGAAGATGTTTTAGCTTTCACTCCCCAGTCACTTTAGCAATTTTGAAATTAGGAAAATTTTTATTTTCGTTTGTTAAGTGGATTTGATTTATTTTAAGTCACTGAGAAATAAGAAAAATTTGATCTCGTAGTGCCATTTTAACTACCTTATTTTATAGACAAATACTAACTCTGTTGAATTACTCAGCTGCATTATTCCTTTAAGAGTAACAAGTCTTGATAAAGATAAAATATGAGCTTGAATCATTCTTGTAGTTTTATGATTTCCTTTAAGAGCAAGAAGAATGAATAGTATCTCATTCAGATCTTTCATTTATAGTTTTCATCACTAACATGTAGGGTGAATATCACCAGTCTAACATGTATGCATTAAAAATATCTCAACATCAATCTTAAAAGAAAAAAAAGCAGCGCAGGAGTTTGCTCTAAAAATGTACGTCTTGTTTGTTTCAGGAGAAGAGGCTAAAAGAAAAAGCAGCAAGGAGAGAAGCCAGGAATAAGAACGCACAGGTAAGGGGTTTTGTTATTTCAATCAAGTTACTGATTAAGGGTTTGAAACAGCTTTTAAATTGTTTCATTCCTTTCTTTAATAAGCAGTGTTGTGATTACGGGCTCTTCAAAGGCATTTTGTGTTTGCTTTCTTTTCTTCCTCCCTTGCTCCGGTGTGACTGTAATAACTTGGTGTAGAGGGATACTGAGAAAGCATGAATATATATGCTTGTGTGTGTATCCATACATAAAATGTATGGGAGCCTTCTGGAATTTCAGCCTCTTTATTATGTATATCAGGTGAGTTGCAATTTCAGCTGCAGTGCTGATGCTGTTTTTTTCTCTAAATACTTGGATCATGTTTATAATTTGCAGGCAGTGAGATTATTTTTTTATGTGTCAAATCTTGCTTCAACCTTTTTCTGCTGAACTTTTTTTAAAATAGCAAGTATTTACATTGAAGTTTATTCCTTGCCCTCATTACCACAAACAAAACCTTTGCTGTCCTTTTCTTCATATGTACATTACTAATTTCGTAGAGGCTAGTCTAGTTTTTCATGTTGCTTGGTTTGTGATAAACTGAGGTTTTTGGCTGCAGTGATTTTCTCGAATATGGACACAGTGATGTGTGCCATTTCTCACACTGCCTCTCCTTTTGCTACACATGAATAGTTACAGTTTCTTCTGGCAGTTGGCAAATATCTTACTCCCTTGAGAAAATCGATAATGTTCTTTGTCCGATTTTTGCAAGCTGGCTGTGCTCTGAGAGGCTTAAGTATAGGACGATGCTTCATTGTGTAGCTCTGAAGTGGAAAGTAATTACAGTTTCAGATGAAAAGCCTAGTTATACGGAGTTTTAAGTATGATTCTGCCTTCAAAGATGGCAAGCTATGAGAGCTGTTGGCATCATGACTCCCCAATCAAGCAATAGAAATTTTCTGTCTGTAATTGAATGCATAAAGATGCATACTTTTTAATGCATTGAGCAAGCATTTTAGGAAAATTATGGAATGAATAAGTAACAAACATCTTAATAAAGGGAGAAAACATTGATCAAATCGGGCTGTATTGCATTCATAAATACTGCTTGTTAATTTTGCCTCTTTTTAAGGAATAAAATGTTATTCAGCAGCCAGAGAAAGAAATCCATTTCTTTCAAAATTATCTACTTGCTGGTGTACATCTCCTATCGTGTTCTTGGCCAAGCAAATGAATCTCTCTGTCCTATTGGAAAGTAAATGAAGTTGATCCCTATTGAGGAATGATTTGTCTGTGTGTGGGGTTGTGTGTCTGTGGGTATGGTATGGGTTAAATGTGGAGCCTTAGGCCCAAGCCCACAATTTTATGCACCTCTGCCTCTCTTCTGTGCAGCACTTGCACTTGGAAAGCACATTTACTAGTGCTGGGCAGGTGTGAGATTGGCACATGCTCTCCTTGAGGGTACCAGCTGCACAAACCTGCTCTTGTTTGACTTCATTTTATTCCTGAAGAAGTGCTTAGCTCACTCTCTGCAAGAAGGTGCAAGCCTCAGGAGCTGACATGTCTCCTTGATGAAAACTGTTGGGCTTTTTCTGTTGTTTAGAGGCTATTCTTGCCAGAGCTCTGTGCAGCCGAGTCCTGTCATTTGCAGCGTGGCTCATTTCAAGGAAAATGCTTCCGCTGGGAAAGGCTGCCAGCTTGGACCTGGGCCGTTCATGCTTGGAAGTGGAAGAGAGCAGTACACAGTAGATAAAGGTGCCAGTGTCTGTCGGCTGGGTGTCTGAGGAATTAATTAAGAACGCTCCCTGCTTCACAGAATCTTAGAGATGTAGCCATAGTAAGCTGAAGCTCTCCATAGTCCATGCAGGATATGACTCAAGCAGCTCCTACAGGGTACCCAGGGGAATAAATGAGGAGGAAACTGTAAAACACAGAAACTATTGGAACATAAACCAGTTTAGAAAATATATGCTCGATAAATCAGGAGTTCAAAAAATGTTAACGTTTTCACTAGTGCTTTCATAATATGGCTTGTGACCCACTTACTCTGCCATACACTACTCCTTTGGCAATTAATAACGTTTTCTTAAAAGGCAAAGCAATAAGGAGAGCCAAAAAAGTGGAAAAGGTATTTTTAGCCATGTTAATGCAGTTTAGCAGCTGGAAAAAAGGACTAGATCAACTATTATGAGTAGCCAGTCACATCAAAACAGCTGTGGTCATAATTTGTTTTCCACATCTATCTGCTTTATTCTCCTTGTTTGTTTTATTAACTGTCTCCCTCAGGTTACAAACTCCTTGGGTTGCAAAGTATTGTTTGCTGTCTTTCACTAGTACACAGCCCACTGGGTCTGACATGACCTAAAGAGAAATTTACTTTCCATTCTTAGTATTAAAAAATAATTCTTTGTGAATTTAGGGCAGGGAAAAAAAAAAAAAAAGAAAAATCACAGGAGAGAAGGACATCCTGCCTTTTCCTCTGGTGCTGCAGGAGCAATTGCAGGGAAGATTTTGCTCAGCCTTTGTCATGCTGGGACAGGCCAGGCTTGCTGCAACTGGAATTGACTAACCAAATTCTGGCACGCTCTGCTGAGTGTGCCTGAGCAGGAGATTAGATGAGTAGGTAGCTGCAGTGTTATTGACTCCACCTTGGATAAATCTCCATGCAATAAATAAACTGAGTAAGAAGTGAAGACTCTAAAAGGATGCTTTGGAGAAAGCATTTCTAGGGATTTATGACCATTAATTAAATTTTCATGCAAAAGGCTGTGAAAACAAATAAAATGAGTGTTCTTATATATTTTTATTGAAGAAAACTTGGAAGTTTAGTGTTTTGATTTTTTTTAATCGTAAGATGTTTAATTGTCTCCCATTTTATGAGACTTTGATATGAAATTTACAAATGCAGTGTTTTAAGATGAAAGAAGCACGTATCTTTTCCTCACTCAGTACTGATTAAATTACAGTCCTCAAGCCCTCAAACAAATTTTCATACTAATTACTTGAAGATGGTCTGGAGAAAATTAGGCAAGAAGTAGTCTTTTGAGCAAGAAGTAAAGCACTGAGCAGCAGCAGCAGCAGCAGTGACAGCTGCCCTAGGACAGGAGCTGGGTGTTACTCGGTGAAGCCAGCACCTAGCCCCAAGCAGGACATCTCTGTGCTCATGGCTTTCCAGTTTTTCTTCTAGAATCTACCACATACTGATTTTTTAGTCTACATAAAAGGCTTCCGGGTTTCAACCAGCATTTAAAGGTCCTTGCCCTGCTAGCATCTGTTAACTGCAATGAACCTAAACAGGACTGTATTCCTCCTTCAGTGATTGTAGTCTTTGGTATCCTGATGCCTTAGAGCACTACTGATGTGTTGAGAATTATGAAGTGAGGAAGGTTTTGATTTCTTTTAAAGAAAATAGTTTCTGTAGGAAAGGAATTTTCCAGGAGTGGCTAAATGTGTCTGTGCTTCAAGGTGGGGGAGCAGCGCAGGAGTCTGGAGAAGGCGCTCTTCCCTGCCCAGCACTGACGGGCTAGGTGATCCTCAACTCTCAGCTCCCAGCACTGGGCAAGAAGTGATAACTAGTCCCTAAAAGATGGCATTGCTGTCTGCTAGAAATAGTTGGGACATCATCTGTAAGCAGAGTCAGGAGGTAAAACTTGCTCAGTCATGACAGTTTGGTGCATTGATTCAGGTTTTGGCAGTTCTGTAGCAGTTATACCCTACTGGTGTCCAAAGCAAAACAGAAAAACGTGAAAAAGCTCTGACTAGCAAAACAGAAAAACCTGAAAAAGCTCTGACTAGCAAAACAGAGCTGTTTATCCAAGGTCCATAAGAAAAATGTAGCCCGGTGAAAACCTAAGAGAAATCCAGCTTGAACACATACTGCTTACTGAGGTGTTTTTTCCTGTATTCGTTGAACAAAATTGAGGATGGGGATTCTTATCCAGCTGGAAGACTGACTTGTGGAAGAAATCCAAGAGCTTGGTTGTCAGGGGCACTTTTTCTTGGGAATGAATACTTGCTGAATAATTGTAGAACATTAAAAGATCAACAGCAACAGCAGGATAATAAATATGCTTTAGCTTCTCTCCTCCATTTCTCTCCTCTTCTCTCCCTAATGTATTTTGCTATTCCCACAGGAATTAGTGCTTGTGTATGAGATTTTTACAAAATATATAATTTATATATAATTTAAAATTTCTCAGAGTCACAATGAATTTTTCTACTGTTATGAAAGGATTTATGTGAGCACATCTGAAAAATACACGTGAGTGAACAGAAGGCATATACTTAAAGACATGGCAGATTCAGGCATTGATACCTGCCTGTATCACATCATGTAAGCTATAACGCTCAATGTAGCATTCTGTTTTCTGTGCCTTGTGCCATGCTCTGTTGAGATTTTAACCAGAAAAATACTGGTTAAATCTGGTGGATCTTGTAGTTACTGGGTTTATATTACCTTTGTGTCTGCCTTGAATTTCCTTTTTTTTGAGATCTAGTCCATGGCTTGTGCTTAGGCTGGAGACAGTGGATTCAGTGTGAATGTGAACAGTAATTTCAGTGTGGAACAGAGGTTTACAGGAGTGAAGGAGGAATTTGGTATGCCCCTCCTGTGAATCCAGGTCCCCAAATCCCCTTGATCATTGGGGTCACTGAGTGTTCTTGTGAAAGGCTCATGGTTTGCCTGATAACTGATGGTTTATGGTGAAGGTGCACTGGTTCTGGATCACTTCTCATGACCCTCTCATGGATGGTGTTGAGGAGCTCCATGTGATTTCTGGAGTTGGAGCTGGGTTTCAGGGCTGGATCAGTCCAATGGTCTGGAGGATGTAGAGATTGTGGAGTTAATTTTTTGAAAGGAGGAAAGAGTTGTTCCAGTATGTTTAGTGTGGGGAGCTTACAACTGAAATTACCGTGTCAATTTGATCCCTTTCAATGAGTCAAACTTCTTTCTTAAAACTGTCTCATTAACCTTAGTTTAGAAGTACTGGTCTGTTAACTCTTGTGTTCTGTATGCATATTCAAAAGCTCTAAGTAGCTTTATTGATTTCGATGCGAGTGAGAGTTTTGAATTTTGTTGAGAAGCTCTGTGAATAACAAGAGTAGTTTGGGCTATCAACATCTTAACCTACTAGTTTAGTAATTTCATTTTAAAGTCAAATTGCGAAATGGAAAATGAGTCACTGATTCTGAGCTACTTGTATACTGAAACATTTTTTTTAAATTGAGGTATTCTACAATATTTTAGTTAATATTTGAAAAATGGTATTATGTGCCTGTAAGGAAATGTTACCTGTACTTTGGTTTCTGAAAATAATGTTGATGATTTCAGTTAATATAACAATTAAATTGCTTTAAGTAAAACTGGAATAAGTCCTGTCTTTTCTGCAATGGAGAATTTATATGATTAAACCAATATTTCAGTGTTGTGACCCTGAACAAATTACAAGTAAGGATTCTGATCGATTGATTTGCCAATTACCCATGCTTCTGTAAACCTTTTCATTGCAGCCAACAGCACTCTGAGGATTTTAAATATATTTATCAGATTGACCATTTAAACTAATTGACCATGGCTATAGCAATTGAATTTTGTGAGTACAATGTTTACAACTGTTATTCCTAATCATATGTGGTATGTGATGAGAGTTTGCTGCTCTACATGCCAAAAGCAGATGTTTTGCCAGTCACTGAGGGGATTTATTCATAGGCCTGCCACAGAATTACAGTAGTGGGACTGTGGACCTTGCATACTCTCTTATTCCCTGAAGGTCTGCTGAGATGCAATTGATGCACAGTGGATCAACACAAGTGCATCTTCATTACTGTGTCTGATACACCTATACCTTATTCCTTGTTTTGTGTTCACTTTCACATTTATAGTAAAGAGAGGAAGCTTTTTTTTTCTTCAAACTTTTGGTGTTTTTTTTCTAATTTTGGTGGGTTGCAGGGGAGCTTTTGATGAAAGATATAATACAGATTTTTAAGAGCAGAGTAACAGGATTTCTGGCATGTTAGAGAGCGCAAAGGTTATTGTCTTACTTGATTGTAAATTACTATTTTAAATTTCTAGGGCAATACTGGTGAAATTTCTCCAGTAGACTCCAGGGAGATGACACTGTTTAATTTGTTATTCTTCACTAAAACTTTTTGTTTCTAGAATGTCTCTGTAAGTTTGATAGCATTGGAACAGGAGCTTTGGAGCCATCTTAGCTGCTGAGCTTCAGAGCTTTCAACGTGTTAAAGATTATACAATTTTATTTATTTCAGAATCAAAAATATTTTAGTATTTGGTGGGGGGGGGAACCTCAGTTTTATTAATTGAAGGTTTGGGCTATGAAAATTGCAAGTTGAAATAAGTATGCATTTCACTGTTCCTCTTGAATTATGTGGGTTTGTAGTAATTTTTTTGTATCATGTAGTTACAAATAACTCTTGGTAGCTGTAGAATCGAGGAACGCATTGGCACCATTCCACTCAAGCTGTTGGATGGGGCTCAGCATGTAACTGAATGCTTGCTCGAGTCTGCTTTAGATCCATCCCTCTTTTGAGCAAGGGAAGTATAAATTGCTCTTCTTCATTTTTCCTCTTTGCCTGTCTCTATGGATATTAGGAGCAGGATTCCATCATCAGGTTCCTGCCTGCATATGGCAGTGTGGTGGAGCACAGGGAAAGCAATTCAAGAGCTCTCTTAGTGTTCCACAGATGCCTTTCTGAGGCTAATGATTAAGCCCCAGTAGAAAAGGTGATAGGCATTTTTTTGTTTGAATACACATTTTATCAATTCAGGCAACGTACTCCACTTCCATGTGTGTATCTAGAAAAACAGTAGGTATGCAAGAACCCAGAGAAGAGCTCTTAGTTCATTTTAAAGTGCAAGCACATATATTCGAGGGCAAAGACCTGTCCAGCTGAGCTTCAGATTTCCATTTCAGCATTTATGGAGTGTTTTCATTCTAACTGTGTATCGCCATATTCTGTAAACTTAAATGGGGAAGAAGAAACCACTGGGGTAGAGCTTTTTGATGACTGTCCTTCAGTATGTAAGCACTTCATTTTTGGATATGGTCTCTTGAAAAGGTGGCAAGTGTACAGTTTAAACATAACTAGCCACTTCATTGTAATTTGGAATTTATATGTAAATTAGCAGCATCATTTCTTCCAGTCTTCAAAAGTTTCTTGTTCAATTTCTTCACTGATTTAACACCCTCCTCAATAGTCTGTGTCTGAGCAGAACATGAAAGATTGCTTTGCCCCTCTCTGACTCTGGCCAAGGAATAAGAGGCAATAGACAGTGCTGGACCAGCATGTCTACCAGGATGAAAGGAAGAAAAAATATAAAGCTGAAGTGTTATAAACCTTTCTTTGAACATTTCCATCTTAGTAAGCAGACCACTATATGACATTAATTGTAATGATACTTCATTTGTTTATCTGCTTTATGTTACTCATTAATACTGTTTAGTAACCAATATTTGAAATTTCTCTCCCTCTAAAGCACAAAATTTAAAGCTTTTACTCCCGGCTCATTTGCTATGTTCCATACATGTTTGGAGCAGCAAGTTGTTTTTTATTAGTGTGGAGCTCTTCCTGCCTTTGGCTCACCACAGTCCTTTGATGCCGTACTCAACACCATACAGAAGAATTTTTCCTGGAACTGAACTTTTGGAGATCTTCAACCTCTTTTCTGCCTCTGCCTATAATCTTGAAAGTGGGAAACTCCAACCAATCCAGGCGTAATGACCTGAGGCTTACAGCAGCAGCTTTCACACAAAACTTTTATTTAGGAAGTGGGTATTCTCTCTGGATTGAGAGGTCTTTTTCTGTTCTGTTGTGAAACACCAGGTGTATTCACATTCCTGAGTTCTGTCTATAAATACTGTGCAGATGATTGCATTTCGCAAGTAAGCTGTATCCAACTGTTCAAACTTGTTTGTTTTGCACCTTGCTTTGTTCCGGTAGTACTCTGAGCTGCTTCATGTCTTTCCTTATTTATTTGAAACTTTCTTAGTTTATAGGGTTCAGATGCAGAAATTCTACTTTGCTCCATATCTCAGATGTGAACTTAAGAATGAGTTAATTAGCTGATGAGCAGGGGTAGTCTTTCAGATGCATTTTGATGACATCCTCATGCAAGTAGTGGTATTTAGTTTTAAATTAAGCAGTTCTGTTTTCTCGGCATCCCCCCCATTTATATTCTTGGAATGAGTTGCTTGCAGTATTGTACATAGTCTGGTAAAGCAGTCGTAATTGCTACTAGTGATGAAAATTGATTCATGCAATCAGAAAACCATTATCTGCTTTCTGACTGATAATGCTGCAGTTGCCAACATTTTAAAATTCTTCTGATGGCTGTTTTTTCAGAATGTTCTGGGGTCATGCAGTCACCAGGATTCCAGTTGCTTTATACTGAATCTTACGTGAACATTAAAAGAGAAGGAAAAAGCTCATGGTGGTTCTCTCAAATGTATTTTTCCCAGAGTTTTTAAGGAGTTAGTGTTCTGTTAGTCCTCTCTTGCCAAATATACTACATCAGGAGTAATGAAGTATCCCTTGTTTTCCACAGAGTGCAGAGATTTTAATAAGTTTCCTGTTCTTTCACACTATCAGCTGCATTGATAAACCAAGCAGTTTGTTAATAGGAGATGCCAAGCTGGTAACTAATGCATGTGATCATTTAACACTTCATGGGAAATCTGGTAAGCCCATTCTTCCCCCAAATGAAGCTCCACCTTGTGTGTGGAGTCCATTAGGACCTGGGTCTTTCTGTGTTGATTCCCTTAATGTTTCTTTTCTTTAAAACCTAATGTTTCCTTTCACTCGTTGTGGTTGTTTTTTGTTTTTTTTGGGTTTTTTGTTTAAGTTTTGTTTTGTTTTGGGGTTTTTTCCCCTCTGGTCTTTTACGAAATTTTTTGTGGACTTACAGGTTTCTTATCTCTTGCTGTTTCCTCCTCCTGTTTTCTGTTTCTTTTGAAGGAGCTAAATTCAAGCTGCTATTGCTTCTATTTGGTTGCTTTCTGCTGTGGGGAAACCAAGAGCAGAAGCAAAGGGTAACAACAGGAAGAAAGAAAATAGCATTATCTAGTAGCAAAGCCTTAGGAAATGTGCTCAGTATTTTTAGGGAAATGTTTTGTGGGTTTTTCTGTGTTTGTTTGTGGGTTTTGTTTTTTTTTTTTTCTTTTTTTTCATACTGTAAGGTCTCATATTTTTCTGACATTCCTTCAAATGATATATACTGGTAATATTTTGCTGAGACTGCTGGCCCTTTTTCTTCTGATCTTCTCAGTGGTGGGGGTCCTGGAGTGTTCTTCTGGAGGTACCACTTTGATGCAGTCCAGGTTGCAGGTTTGCGCAGAGTGTAAATGTGTTCCCACAGCTCAAGCTGGCATGTGTGTAAGGATTTGCTTCCTTTCTCAGTTTGCCATGGTGAGAATTTTTGTAGACTGACACTGATCCTTATACTTTAAGGAAAATACTTAAGAATAAGGAGAATTTTCTTATAAGCAGTTTTGCAAAGCAAATAGTTACAACTGATAGAAAGGTAAGTTGAGCATTTGTCAGTGAGGCAGTCGGCAGCATGTAATAAGATTAGACCTGGTTTATACAGGTATATTGCTCTCCTCTCTTCATTCTTTTTGGACAATCTGCCAAGGCTTTGAAATTTTCAGCAAGAAAAATTGGGGGTGGACAAGGGAAGGTGATTGATTAATCACAGTCACAGTAAACATACATTTTCATGATGTACATGAGTGTTTATTTAAGGTGAAAGCTCATAAAGATAATTAAGTTTCATAATAAATGGCAATCTCAGTCCATTTTCTTTGCTATTTCATGTGCTGTTAAAAATGCCAAAAGTTATTAGCAGTTTTAATTTCTCATCACCTAATATTCTAGCAGACTGCATATCTACAAAAGTAGTGCAAAGGGTAATTATAACTATTCAAGGTATTTACTAACTTAAGAAATTGATAGAATTTATAAAATTCATCCTTCCTAGGCACCTGTGCAGCAAAACTCTGTGAATAAAACCAAAGCTTTATGAATTAGTTTAATTCATAGCCAATCAAATCAGAGTAGGATAATGAGAAAATAAAAACATCTTTAAACACCTTCTCCCCACCCCTCCCAACTTCCTGGACTTAACTTAATCCCGAGTTCTGTACCCCGAGCAGGATGAGGGGGCTGTTAATGTGGCTGTGGTCAGTTCATCACACAGTGACTCTGCTGCTCCTTCCTCCTCAACAGAAGGGCTCCTCACACTCCTCCCCTGCTCCAGCATGGGTTTCCTCCCAGGGGAGACAGTCCTCCATGGACTTCTCCAGCATGAGTCCTTCCCCCAGGCTGCAGCTCCTCACAAAGTGCTCCAACATGGGTCCCTTCCATGGGGTGCAGTCCTTCAGGAGCAGGATGCTCCAGCGTGGATCCCCCCTGGAGTCACAGATCCTGCCAGCAAACCTCTAGTGTGGGCTCCTCTCTCCGTGGGGCCACAGGTGCTGCTGTCATGGGTGAGAAGGGGAGCTTCAGACAAAGTTTTTTAGAGAAGCTGTCCCACTGAGTCACGAGGTGCAGAGAGGAATCTCTTGCTTTCTGAACTCCTCAGAGAGGAGCCTGGGTGAGGCTGGATTCTGTCTTAGCCCCAGACACTCAATGGCTTAAGTAACTTTGTCCTACAGGATTAAAGATGGCAAATCGGATATATTTATGTAAAATGAATTATTTATTATCACAAATGATTAGATAAAAAATTTTAATCAGAATTATTTACTACACAGTATAAAAGCTAAAACTACTAGTACCATTTAGTGTAATATTGTGCACTATATCAAAGCAATTATATTAAAGCTAGCAAAGAGAAGCAGTTATTAAATAGAGATTGATATAACTCACCATACCAATGCCCATGGGCAGATCTCTTTCACTCAGCCTCGAGGAGTATCTTTGAAGGGACATTCCCACGTCAAGAAAGGAAACTTCACACACACACACTCCAAGAAGGAATATGTTAAAAGAACCTATCATATGAAAGTTGATTGGACTGTTCCAGTGTAAAGGGATTGACTGCCAGTCTTCAGGTCGTCTTAGGGACTTACCTGCCAAGTCTTTGCTTCCCTGTCAGGGTGTTAGTTTCAGGTTTGTGAGACAGACTGATTTTAGCATAATTCAACACCAAACCCAGCACCTGATGTGCCCCCTCAGCCCACCACTTGCAAAACAGGGCATTGTTTGAGTTGTTTGACTGCATTCCAAGGGTGAAGAGTCCTGCTACATCTGCCAGGAGCCTACTGGAATGTGGGCTTCCCACAGGGTTACAGCCTCCTTCAGGCATCCATCTGCTCTGGCCTGGGGTTCTCCACAGGCTGCAGGTGGGTCTCTGCTCCCCCATGGACCTCCATGGGCTGCTGGTGGACTCACCACGGGATGGAGGAAAATCTCTGCTCAGGCACTGGGGTACTTCCTCCCTGTCCTGCACTGTGTGTGCAGGGCTGTTTTTCTCACAGTTTCTCACTCCTTTTCAGCTGCAGTTGTGCAGTTTTTCTTCATCCTTAACTGTGTTATCCCAGAGCCTCTGCCACCATCACTGGGGGCTGGCTCTTGGTGGGTCTGTCTTAGAGCTCTGCGTTGGCTCTGTTGAACATGGGGGAAGCTTCTGGTGGCTTCTCACAGAAGCCCCTCCTGTAGCTCTCCCCACAATCAAAACCTTGCAATGCAAACCCAATAGTGGGCCTGAGTTCACAGATGTAAAGCAAAGAAAGAGCTAAAATTAGAAGAGGTAAAAATAGAGGTTAGGAAGCTGTCTGAGTGATCTTACAAGCAACACATTTATGCTGAATTCTATCAGTTAGGCTTCCTGTATTTGTTAGGTCAGAATGTGGCTCAGACAGATTTCATAGAAAAGCAAAAGGTGTCATGCTGAAAAACATGCATTAAAATTTTTTTTTGGAAGTCTATAAAAAGTTGACATCTTTAAAATTGGTTGATGTGGCCAGGATGTTCGCATTTGTCCCTTGGCAGATCACTGTTTCAGCCTCAGGACAGGAAGACAAATTATTTATGAACTTCGTAGGTAATTTACTTAGAAGCTTATTAGAAATATTCAATTGTATGATGCAGGTGGTGAAAGGACTTTTGATGTGATAGGAATTTTCTAGAGAGTGTATTTGTGGGGAATTCCATCCAGTTCCCTCTGTTGCCAGTGAATGCAGAGTTTGTCTGTACCATGGCAGAAAGACAGGTCCTTTATTTTATTTCCCTTTGTCAGAGTTGCCATGTGGACATAGGTGAGGAGTGAGTTTGGGGCTGTACTTTGCAGGATGCTGGCTTTGCTGTATGAACATGTTTGTTCATTGAAGGCTAGACAGCCATTGCTCTGCTGAGACTGGGCTGCTCTGACTGCCATGGGCTGAAAGCACTTCATGGGCAGTCAGTGAGGGATCATTGTGAGTTCCTGCTCTAGTTCATCCGGTAGTGTTTTTTAATGCCTCCGTTCTCAAAATTGATAATGCCAGTGATCCTGAAAACATTCAGAAAACACCTAAATGTAGACAAAGAGCAAGAGATTAGTGCAGATATCGGATTCACCACCTAAAATACGAATTCTGTTAATTTGCTCTGCTAAAAAAGGAGTTGCCATACTTAATTCATTACTACAAATCAATGAGATTGGTTTTTGAGGTGCTAAAGAAAATCTCCTGTATTATTTGTTCTGAAAGGCATTTGTAAGACAATTCCCTGTATAATTCATTAAGCATTGCATTTCAAACCCAGTATTCAGTTGAAATTGTTTTCAGATTTTTACAGATTCTATAATTTTACAAATTGCTAACTGCATTTTCAGTGTCAGACACTTGGTAGGAACATAAGGACCATTAAAAAGATTAATACAGCCTGCATATATAAAAGTGCTCAGAGGTTTTTTTTTCTATCACTAAGGGCATTCACAGTAGCATCAAAGTATTCTAGACTTCTGGAAGGATATCCGTTTGTAAGACTGCCTAAAGATGTATAAATATTACTGCACCTGTTAACCAGATGGTTAAAAGAATATTAGATATATAAATTACTATATAACCCAAGGCTCTGATCTGTCTCAATAAGCAGGTATTGACTTAATGCTAGATCATTTTGTGGCCATCTGAGACTTACATTATTCTAGAGACTTTTCTTATCTTAAAATCTGTGAATATAAGGATGGATTTCTATGTTAAAGGATGTGGTTTCTGCTTCTGATTTTTAGCTTTTTATGTTAGCAGGAAGAATCAGAAAAATCTTGTTCAGTTCTGGTTTTTGATAGTTACAGCAAACGTAATGGCTGACTCAGTAGCCCATTGTTCACTTATGGATAATATCTAGTGAAGTCTTTTCCAGATTGTGAATGGTATTCCAGTTTTGAAGCAGGTCTGTAAGTCCCTCTGGAGAAATAAGATAGACCGAAGTGACTTTACAATGGGCAGGGAGTGCCCCTGGCTGGGGTAGAAGATAAGCAGCATTGGTCTGAATGGATTTGCTGAAGCACTTCTAATTGACAGGTAGAAACTAGGAGAGTGATTCACCTAATCCTTGTTGATGTTCTCTTTTAGTACTTCCAGAGAAAGGCAAAGTACAGTGTATGCTTTCTAGCCAGCTTGAGTTGTTGATCAGTGAGTTTTAGTTCCTTCTCTAATCTGGTACAGTGACTCCTACTGATCATGCTGCTGTTTGCTGTCTCATTTAAGCCTGAAGTAAAAATATTAATAGTAATACTAATAAAAGACCAATTTTCATGAACATTATACTTTCTCTGTGTGTGAGAAATGCTGCCATAGTTCTTTTGGTTTCATGCATTCTGTGTGTCTTCTGGCTCCAGCCTGAGCAGCAGGGTCCCTGGAGAACGAGCATGCTCTTTCTTCAATGGGTAGTGGCAGGAAGACTTTTCCTGGTTGCTGAAGTCATAGAATGAAAGAAGGGTTTGGGTTGGAAGGGACCTAAAAGATCATCAAGTTCTAACTCTCCTACCATGGACAGAGACACCTTCCACTAGATCAGGTTGCTCAGAGTCCTGTCCAATGTTGCCTTGAGCACTTCCAGCCATGGGGAATCCACAACTTCTCTAGGAAACCTCTTCTAGTAAGTTTGGAAGTATTCCAAAAAAAGAAGAGCATTTTGTAATGATGTGTGCTATTGGACAAAGATGATTTGGCCGTAGTGAAAAATTTATGTTGTAAATAAATTGTTCTGCAGTTCTATAAATTTTTTAATGTATATCATCTAGGTCTCAAAGCAAACTGTAACTATTTTCGATGTTTGATGTTATCACCAGAACATTCACAAGAGAATAGTTTCAAGCACAGCAAGAAATTGAAATTTTCAAGTTTGGCTTTTTTTGTTTGTTTATTTATCCTGCTCTGTGGTGATGTTGAGTAGGACTTGTACCATGTCCCTCTGCATTCTGATGTCTAAAATTACCTTTGGTAGTAAGATGCTTAGCATGTTTGAAGTTGTCTTAATATAGTACTCTTCTCAGAAAGGCACTTTTAGCTCAAGCATTTTTCAGATAATTGAGTCACAAGCTCAATACTAGAATGAAATAATGTCATAAACAGTATTAAAAAGGATGAGCTACTTGCCCTGATATGTGTTTCACTGTAAAACAAAACCATACGGCATCTTTCCAGAATCTTTTACTCTCTTCCTGGCTCTTAATTGGTAGCTTGAAACATCAGATAGATCTATAGCTGCTAGAGCTATTCATCTCTTACCCTCGCCATTCAATGGAAATATTTGCAGTGTTTTTGCTTTTAGGCAGCTGTAAAATGCTGAAGATGTCAGCTCAGAAGTCTATTTGCCCATCAACCACTACAGCTATGTTTTTTCTGTAATTATAATATATGCACTTTTAAGTATGGTATTTGTAAGCAAAGATAATGAGTCGCCTATTGGAAAATTGTGACAAAGGCTGGTGATAAACTGCTTCTGTATTGTGATAGTAACAAGCATTTAACTTATTGAAGGAGCAGGAAATACTCTCTGTAATTCTAGTCATATTTTCCAAGCTGGCCTTAGAACAGCTTTCTTACTGTAAGGAGCCTCTAAACCAAGTGAGTCTTCCATAAGTCTAACTGAAGGTGTTTCTAGAACACTCATTGCTGGTGAATACAAGTGTTATTTAAAATAGTGTTATGTAAGTATTTGAGGACTGATTTTTTAAATTGCCATTTAGCTTTGAATTCTAAAAAGCTATTTCTTGCATGCTACCTTGACAAGTTAATAAATTGTTACCCGGTATGTTAGACTGTCTACATTTTGCAGACCTTGTGACTACTACTAAGTGCCTTGTGATCTTTCCGTGTGTTTTTCCTCACAGCAGTCTGTAATCAGGATTTACTTCTGTTCACATATGCAGGCAAGAGCAGAGGGACATAGTGAGTGAATTCCTTAGACTTTGTCTCTGACTTGGGGCTTCAGCAGAGATTTGAGCAGGTTTTCCCACTTGTCATGCTAGTTGCTTGCTTGCTTGCCAGTCCTTCCTCTCTCCTATCTGAAGGGCTTTTAAAAAGAGAAGCAATATAAAGATGGAGATAAAAAGAAATTACAATTTATACATGATGTGATGGTGGTACCAACATTTCTTCCAGTAACTGTAGGCTGGTTGGATTTCCACTGCTCCCTCCATCTCTTGCTGGTAACATCATCATCCTGTTGAGAGGTATTTCCAAAGTTGTTTTCCAGGCCATGCTGTTACATAGAGGGCATCAGAATTTCAACAGTTTCGTCAATTATTTGGCAATGAGCCATACAACCTGTCAGATATGTGCAGATTGCAATTGAAAGTGTAGATACGGATCGTGGTGGTTTCTTGAAAATAAGAAGTGTTTTTGTAAATGTGTTCATCCCTTCCAGGTATAATACTATATAGCCTTCTTAGCTTTTCATTAATTGACTGCCAGTGTTTTTATGGCACTGTTCCCTGAATTATGGCAGTAAAGTTTGCTCGTCACAGTGTCAGTCCAGCAAAGCAGAAAAAACATGGTGCTCGATCTCCATAATAGAGTCTCGTTTGGACAGTCAAATCACAAAGATGTAGAAAATGGTACTGCAGTGTTTGAAAAAAACTCAAGGCTCTGGATATAGAGGGACAGCTTCTGTAGTGTGTA
Source organism: Acanthiza pusilla (assembly GCA_036630365.1). Lineage (NCBI taxonomy): Eukaryota > Metazoa > Chordata > Aves > Passeriformes > Acanthizidae > Acanthiza > Acanthiza pusilla. Next base: position 1,454,726 of record JAXCHO010000018.1, read on the forward strand.
TGAAGGAGAGGATAGAGCATGGTGGCCTGTAACTTCTATTTTGCCTGAAATGCTCAGAACTCTTGCTTTGGAAGAGGATTCTTTGAAGTTCTTCAGGGAAGTCAGACCACTTGAAATTGTGATACTTCCTTGTTGTTTGTGAAGCGTCCTCATGAGTCATCTTTTCTAGGAATATTCTTTATAAGCATCAGGCAATATCTAATAGTTTGAGGAACAACTGGAATTTAAAAAAATAAAATTTGGCCTTTGCACATTGATTTTGTAAGTTTATTCATTCATCTATCCTTTCTTGTAGCTTTGAAAGCTATTTAAAATGAAAAATTCTCCCCTAACACACTATTGGAGTTAAAGCTTGGACTTTATGGAAGCTCTTCTAAAATGCATTTTTAAAAGGAAGACTTGAATATAGTTTTCAAATTTTTATATGTGATGATAGACTGTAATTTTACAGAAAGCAGTAAAAGGTATTTGGGCAGTAGCAGGCTGTTTTTTTCCAAATAAAAATCTTCTTGTATTATATGTTCTTGTACAAAAAATATTTTAGAATAGCTTAATACTGGTAAGACAGCTGTCTCTGAACAGAAATACTGATTTATTAGCTGAAAATTGTCTTCAAAAGTAATTAGGATGATTCATACCAATGGCATATGTTTCCATGGTCAAGTGGGTAGAGAGGTTATCAAAAACTGTATCAGTAAACTGCATTTAACAGAATCAGGATGAGATACATCGGTTTGTAATTAAATTAGAACTTAAGTTAAAAGCAAGTTATTTCTTTATCTTTTACTTTAATACAGTAGTGATACATTCCAGTGTTAATTTTTGTTTGCGACTTCTGCTTCCTCTGGAAACTGAAGTTGGACTACACTGCTGAGGAGAAGTTAAAGTCTTTTAGACATACCTCATGGGTACATTTTGCTCTTGGGTTCAGGATTCCAGCAGTCACCAGATTTTTAAAATTATCTGTTACCTTCCCTCTGAATCATGAAGACTGAGGATTTAATTTTGTTTTTGCTCTGTAATTAGAGGTTAAGGACCCTCTGAAAATGTCCCTCTACAAATTCCTAGCTTTCATGACAACTAGGAAAAATCTTTCTAAGGTGTTTCATAATTGGTTTTTTTGGTGCTTTTGCAGGATCTGAAGTTTCCCTTGTAAAGTTTTGCTAAGTGTTTGAGTGTGGTAGCAAGGTTGTTATGGAGTGCTTGCCGGCACCTTCCATTCCTACATTAGTTGAATTTTGATGCTATTTAGATTTTGTTTTCAAGTAATTGAATTATTTCCACATAATAAAAGATGAAGATATTGTTAATAATGTGGCACTTCTGTCACTGTACTGCTTATAAATACTCTTGCTGTGGATGTGATACTGTTTCGGTGGTATCAGAGTTTAAATAAAAATTATAACCAGTTGCCTCAGATATTCTGTACTTTCATTTCAATTACTTGAAACCATGCTCAGAGTAGGGGTTTTAATTTCTCACTTTTCCCATTACATATATATGTATAATCAGACAAGAAAAAGGCTGAAATGGTTAATCCTGACATTATTTTTGTGTACTGGTAGGTCATTTCTTGTTGATGTTAAAAGCCTTAGCACTTTGAAATGGTTTATTTCTTCTCTGGTTGTGACCTTGCCTGTTTAAATACAGCTCTGGTTGAAAAGAATGCACAACCATCAGTCTACAGGGCAGCACTTTGTAGAAATAAAAAGAAAGCATAGTTATAAAGCAAGTGGCTTGTTGCAAATTAATTTAGTTGAAGGTGTTGGTCTGGCCTCCAGTCATCCAGATGTTGTCCTGAATAATTTTTTAACAAATTAGGCTGTTTTTTGCATATGCCCTCATGACAGCTTCAGTAATTATAACTGCACTAAAATAGTTGTATGCTGGTAACAGTTTTTGATTTATTTTTCTTATATGATGTGTTCATAAAAAACCTACTCTGTAGTATATTTCTTAGAGTATTTCAACATTATAAATTAAATAACACATCAACTGATTCTTGTAGCTACCTTTTCAGTGAGATACAGTGGACTTCCTAGTGGAGAAGCTTGAAGCTGACACCACCTGAGCAGTAAATTGATCAGGTCACGTGGTGGCTGATTAAGGATTAAGATTTCTTAAAGTAAAATATCCTTCTATTTTAAATATATTTTTTGAGTCTTAAATCACAGGCCATTTAATAGGGGTGATTTCATTTAAATTTAATTTTAATTAATGTACAGCCAGAAACATTTGAACAATGAAAGGGGACAGGTGTCCTGTGTACAAGGTGCTTTCAAAGAAAGAATGGTTGGAAGCACAGCCTGTCTCAGATATTTCAGATGGGTTTTGTAATTTGAATTTATAGTTTTCTTCCTGTCTCTCAGCAAGGAGAATAAAGGAAAAAAGAAACCTTGTGATTTTTTTTTTTAATTCAGCACATTTGTAGTAGCCCACCATTTGTCAGATTGCACATTGATTTCTAGGACTATAGCTCATTGTTTTCTTTCAACAAGTCAGTATAAATATTGTTTGCATTAAAGTGGCACCTTTATTTTATGGAACTGGCCTATCTGTTTAGAAAAAATGTGCTAAACTTAAAACAGCTTGTGACGAAACCATGAGAAATTAGTTTGATCCTTAATATGTCTACAAGTATTTAAGTAATTGAATAAGTGCGCGCTCTACAAATTAGCATTTATAGTTAGGATTTACTGTAAAAGCTGGTAATTATTCAGGTAATTAGCTAAGAACAATTGAACTTAGTCTTCTTTTGAGTATCATCTAAGCAAGGATTAAAGGTAGGGCATTATAGACAACATTTAAAAAAAAATTACCCACAAAACAACACTACTTGAATAATCACAGAGCAAAAGGAAGTAAATTCTAGGCTTTTCTATAAGCTGTTATCTGGTCAGTGTGATACATCCACAAATATGAGTACTTTGTCTTCAATTGATTTCAGAAGTTGTTTAGATTGGAAATTTGATCAGCTGTGTCTAATATCTGATAGCTGATGTGCCCGTTTTAGCACTTTAAACCATCTTTGACATCGTGAAATCCTGCAAGAAGCTACTGTTTTAACAATCTAACAGCATTTGGAGTTAGGATGAGGTCAGGATTAGTTTCATTTAGGAAAAGATGGGCACATGATGCCTGTTTCTCCAGAACCAATCCTAACTGCAGATTGGCTGCTTTCTGCTCATGACTTACATTGTGAATGTTGTTTACTGATGGAGAGATGTCAGTTCATTTAATTAAAAATGAGTTGGTAGATATTGAGCACTTATTAACAGACTAAACAGGAAATGCTTGGGTTTGAAAGAATAATCGACCAGGTAATTAAAAACAGTAAAGAAATCTTGAAAATGTCAGACACCAACATTATTTTTGTTAAATGGGCAAGCAAATTAGTAGTGATAATTTTGAGAGGTTAGTGAAATTTCCCTTAAAGCTACAAAAGCGTAAAAGGGGTCAATTTATGTGCACCTCACTTTTTCTTAGCCAGTTATTTTTCTTTAACATCAGGAAAATTCTTCTGGTTAGTGTGAAAAGGGAATGTCAGGCTTCTGTACGACATCTGTGAGGGACTAGTCTGCTGTTCATAGGCCGTCATTTTTGGAACAGTGTGGACCTCTCTTGACCCCCTCTCTCTAATGCCTAGAGGGGACAAAAAATTCTAGCAATCCCAGCTTGTGCATGCATACCTGCATTGAGCAATTCCATTTAGTTCTCTGTTCTTGGAAGTGAGAAAAACGATGAGCATTAAGTCTCTTTCACAAATGTGTATGACCTGCTGAAAAAGCATATCATGGAATGGCTTAGGTTGGATAAGCCCTTAAAGATCATCCAGTTCCAACACCCCCTGCCATGGGCAGGACACCTTTCACTAGACCAGGTTGCTCAGAGCCCCATCCAACCTGGCCTGGAACACTTCCAGGGATGCAGCATCCACGAGTTCACTGGGAAGTGTTCCAGTGCCTCACCACCCTCACAGTAAAGACTTTTAACCTTATATCTAATCTAAATCTGTCCTCTTTCAGTTTGAAGCCATTCTTCCTTGTCCTGCATGCTCTTGTCAAAAGTCCCTCTCCAGCTCTTGTAGGCCCTCAAGATACTGAAAGGCTGCACAGGTTTCCCACAGCCTTCTCTTTTCCAGGCTGAAAAGTCCCAATTCTCTCAGCCTTTCCTCATGGGATAAATGCTCCATTCCTCTGATCATCCTCTGTCCTTGCTGCAACAGGTCCATGTCCTTTCTGTGCTGGGACCCCAGATGTGGATGCAGCACTGCAGGTGGGGTCTCAGCAGAGCAGAGCAGAGGGGCAGAATCCCCTCCCTGCCCTGCTGCCCACGCTGCTTTGGATGCAGCGCAGGACACGTTTGGCTTTCTGGGCTGGGAGTGCACATTGCGAAGGAATACAAATGCATATATAATATTCTACTCTAAAATATATGTATAGATATGTGTATGCACACACACACTTGCAATATGAATAGGGTACAGGGAGTTGAACATTTACACAGGATAACACTATTTCTGTGCTCAAATCACCATTCAGAAAAAAAAAAAAGCCAGCATCCTCTCAGTGTTGAAAAGGCTCCAGAATTAACTGCTGTCAACTATATTTTGTACGAATGTGCTGTGATGACTCTTATTTTTTTCCTCTAAAATGGCAATATTTTCCATCTGTGTAATTATTCTCTTTAGGCCATTCATTTAACTCTTCTACACCTTTTGGAGAAAGCAGGGATTTAAGACTGAAACCTCTTCAGACTTACTACAACCTATGCAATACATTGATTCTTTCTGTTCTGCCTATGTTGGAAAGAAAATAAAAGTCATAAATAAGGTACCTGCAAGTGGAACACTTTGGGAAACTTCCATTTCAGGTTTGTCTTTATTCTGCCTCAGCTTAATGAGCCACATTTGTTCAAATTCAGAGGTGTCAGTGGAGCAGCAGCAAGAACATTTTGGTGCAGCAGTTCTTGTATGTCATGTAGTCACTGACTGTATTTAGCGTGCAGGAGGTTTATTGTTCTTCACTTCTCATTCTTTCCAAAAGCTATGGCGTATAATTTAGTGCATCTTCATTTTCAAATAAGTGTTCTTTAACACAGGGAAAGTGGCTGCAGCATACATTATGCAATCCATATCAAAAGCATTGAATAGATGGAAATGGTGAGAAGGAATGGAAAAATAAGAACAAATTTGGCAAACTGCTTGTCCAAAACTCTCCAGGAAAGTTCTAGATTGAAATTCTAAGTATTTCACATTTACAAAATGAAATTAATTGATCTTGAAAATAACAGTACATCGCATGTCTGTGATAAAATGGATTTAACATTTTAGCAATGAAACACAAACAGCAAAGCTAGAACTAAAATAGCTTTCCAATATTTGCATTTCTTCTTATGTTAATTATTTTGTGATAGTTCTCAATTTAACAAAACACATCTTTAAAACATTTTACCTCCTTTGCGCTGTTTATGTATATCCAGCATTTTGTCAGCATGTGCTCACAATCTGTTTGTTATAGGAGATATATAGTCAAGAAATACTATGAAAAGTTTGACTCATCTTTCAGATTATTTTCTTCAGAAGATTGTGGCTTCTTGGAAACTTGTAATAAGTGCTGTATATTTTGTCTGTGACTATCGTCTGTTCAAGATGTTTGTTTACCTAGCTTAATACACACAAAAAGTTTTGGAATTTCTTTGTACCAATACATGACCATGCCAAACATACTGGTCTGAAAAGCAAGAGGTGTTATGTGTGTTGAAAAGCATATGCAAAATCAGGATTTTCTTCTAGTACATTTTGCTTCAGAGATATGAAAAAATACAGTTTAAAGCACTATTTGTGCTGTATTAGTACTGAAACTTCAACAGGTGCTGCATTCTGCCTATCTGATTTTCAGGAAATGGAGTGAAATTGCTCAGATAAATCTGAAGTTTTTAGTTTCTTCACTTAGATAACTAAGTGGGTCTCTCTCCAGTAGGAGACAGCTTTCTGTTCTTCCTACAAAGCTGTTTTCCAAGAGACAGTTACTTTCAGCTTCTATTTAATATGTTAGCCAGTAAATCTGTGTTTGTGCATTCAATTGATATCAAAGACGTAATGTAGAATTTGTAAATATGAATGTGTTGATTCCAAGGAATCTCAGTTTGGACTTTTCCGAAAAGGTATTTATTCAGATCAAAATGTGAAAGCTATAGCACAGGGCTCTATTACTAAAAACATTTATTGGAAATGTAGAAGGCATAATCTTTGAAGAAAAGCATTATCGTGGTAAAAAAACCGGAACAAACCAACCCCACCCCTCTTTGTGTCACAGTGCCAGTACATCATTCTCAGAGGTTTCCTGAAATACAAAATACTGTATGCTTTAAGCTGTGCTTCCCTTGTTAGAGAAGTACTTGTTTTTGGTAAAGTTTTGTCCGAGTTAGTTCCAGTTTCATTTCTTGCTTGAGACTAATTTGAAGCAGTTCAGTTTATGAGCAGAATATTTAGAGGGACAATATTTGATAAATTTGCTGCAAAACTCAGGGTTTTTTTTGTTGAATGAGTGGTTAGTCTGATGTATCAGAGATGTCGAAGAATGTTTCTGGGTTTATTTTTTGGTAATTTATTTCCTGGGGGAAAAAATTACAAATAATCCATTACCTCTATCACCCATTGATCTAATTTATCAGCTTCTTGTCACTGGAAGTAGTATTTGGGGTGCTAAAATGGATTTCCAGCAAGGTGCTGAAGCTCTCAAAGAAACTGATCACCTTCAGCAGTGGTGCCTCTTCATCACAACTGTGAAGAGAAGTTATGGAACAGTGACTTGAATTATGCATTTAAGAAAAGGCATCTACAAATTACTTCTTCATCTTTTTTTACTTATACATAATGTATAAAGCAGGATTCTGTACTTATTTAATAAAAATAGACTTAATACAAAAGCAAGTTTAATTAAAACTCATAACTGGAGATGTCAATGCTGATCATAGGTCTGAATATACTTCTTTCTAAATTTAGTTATATATTCTGAATTTCATGATGGATATTATGTACTCAGTGCTTTGGGAAGTCATGCATAATGTAACAAGGATATTCAGTTAACAGTACCTCTAGCAAATGTTCTCTGTGCTAATGTTGTATGCCAAGTACAATGTGATATAACAAATTATTTATTTATTTTCAATAGATCATTAAATTTTATCCTCAAAATCTTGTGAATCTGCAAGAACTTTAAAAAAAAGCGTAAGCAATTTAAGATACATGTGTGAGGAGATAGGTTTGTGGATGCAATCAAATCATAATTGGATTTTATAATCAGGTTGCTCTTCTGAGGCAGAAATAATTTTAGCGACTCCATGAAGCTGAAATCCTACACTTGGCTGTGGCAAAGACTTGTAGTCCTGAAGAAAGCAAAAATACTACTTTAAAAATAAAATGTTCCCCTTGCAAAGATGTGTGACTGTGCAAAGAGGACCAGGCACTTTAGGCCCACCATTTCTCAGAGGGAGAAATGCTGCTATGTCTGTGAAATCTTTATAGTGTTTGACATAGTTTAAAAGCCACAGTTCTTTTGTTTTTCCATCTTTGTTTAACATAACAGATGCAAAAAGTTTCTAAAAAAAAAAACCAAAAAGTACTGGTTTTCATCTATCATTTGTAGTATTAGGTCAAGAGTTGAAAACTTATGCAAATCTAAATCATCTGCCAGAGGTAGTGGAGAGAGTGGCATTTGAATATAATTTTTATGCATGGGTTGTGTTATGGTTGCTCCCTTCAGAGTGTTGTCAAGACTGAAATACTAAAGACCAATGACCGCTAATTGATCCTTGAGGATGGGTCTCAAGGAGGAATTAATGTGGCCACAGGAGACCCTGTGTGACCCTTCAGCCGTTTGGGAAATACGTGTGACCATTGGACTCTGCCAGTGGTGAGACCCCCCAGCACAGCAATGAGTAGCAGTGTGTCTGCACTCCAGCCAGCAGATGCTGTTTTCAGTTTGCAGTTTCTGTCCCCCGTACTTATTAATGGATGGCAAATGGGAATCGCAGCAGATTGTGTAGCACCAGAAACTCAGTAGAGCAATTGAGCTGTTTGCGCTGGAGCTCATCATGAGTGGTAAAGTTAGGCTAAAATTACTTCTCCTGACAGCTTTCTAAGCATGTTATGATTTATTTTTAAATCAATGAGATTAATATTTATCCTTCTTGTTCTTCCTTTCCTTTACATATTCTATATGCGTTGCAAATAATAGGGGGAATAGGGGAAAACCATCTTATACTTACTAACAACATGATACATAAAAATCAACAGCTCAATAACAGCGACAAAAAGAGTTATTAAAGCACACATTTTAATTTGTTACTTTTTTTTTTTTTTGAGACCTTAAAAATGGTGCATTAAATGAAGGTATTAAGGAATGGCCTGTAAAAATATTTACTAGAAAAATCTAAAAAACAGTTCAGGAAATAAAGTTGCTGAATAAGTTTCAGATAGAGATATGATCTTGAGAACAATCATGAACAGGGGAAATTAGCTGCTTTTTCATAACAGTTTGTATGCTTCCCTGGTTCTGAAATACTTTATTTGGTTGATATACTTGATAAGTTAAATTCAATGTCCCATTAAAAGTTGAAAAACATATTAGGATTTGAGGAACTGGTTATCTTCGTTTATTCTAACCATCCTCTTTCAGCCTGTGAATATAAATTAGATTTGAGTCTTTTAGCCATACCAAAATCTCATAAGATAGGATGATCAGAAGTAGTAGATTTTGCTACCAGCAGAGAATGTATATTAAACTTACAATACCACATCTGCTTGCCTCAACTTTGCCTCCATGTATCTGTTGTATTTAAGATGGTCCTATTTAATTAGTAACTTTTTAATAATAATATAATATATTATTAACATATGCATATTTTGGAAAATAATTAAAATTCTGGTTGGAAGCAGTTTCCATTTCAGATGGAATAGGAGTCAGCTTGACACTAACCACGATTAAAAAATAAGTAGTAATAACTTGGCAACTCAGTGATGTCTCTTTCATCATTTACTAATGGAAAAGGAAAAACTAGGACTTTAAATAATTAGCATAAAATAGTGTGTACACATTTTGTGTAAAGTCCAGTGTAAAACAACTGTGCCTCAGAGTACTGGCATTAAAAAAAAAAGTAGTAGTGATTACATGTGTAACATACTGTGGATATTAAAAATTTCCTGATTTTAATGGGGTTTATAAATAGTGATTCAAATCACTGATTTAAATGGAACCCCCATGATGTTGCTCTCTGATTCCTTACGAAACGGATGTAGAGTAGCATTGCTTTAGCACAGTATGAAGAGTGCAAGTTTGTACCTGCCTGTGCAATGTTAATGACATTATGTCTAACCATACCTCAGTTTGATCATTCAGACAGTTTTACCAAAATGTAATTTTCAGGGAGTGAGATAGAGCCATGTTTCACAAAAGCTGTTCCCACAGGAGCTAAATGCCAAGGTAATCAATCATTCAGTGTACTGTATCCTGTTGTTATGGATATAATACATTATTTATGCAATATAAAGATTTTTTAGATGTTGTTGAAATGAACAGGCAAGTGAATGAACAACTCTAGGTTATAATAAGTTATATGAGCTGAAAATTGCAATTTCCCAGGTTAAAATTTGTATAGATGCCTTCAATGGCTTGAAGCATGTTAGAGACTGATTTGCTGCAAATGTGGACTTTTGGGGAGCAGCAAGAATTTGGTTAAAAATCTGTAGGACGTTAATTACATCTACAGGTTAGTATTTGTATATCGCCTGTATTTCAGTTACGAAATCCAAAAGCTGTTACTCAGTCACTGGAAACGGTAAAACTTTTTGGCAGCAGTATAAAACCAAAAGACTGTTTGAGATAGCACAATTTAGGTTCTTGAGTTAGTCATTGCATAGGATGTAATTAGGCACAGATTTAGGCTTTTGATGGAAAATTGTCTCAGCTTTCAATTTTCCCCTCACTGCATTGTTTCAAACATTTCGGTTTTGCTGAGAATGAGGCAGTCATCTTCACAAAATTCATTTAATAAACTGTTATTTGTATGAGGAGCCCTAAAAGAGTGACAAAAAACAGAACAGTGGTGGAAAAAATAATGGCTTCCATGATAATGAGAGTGACCTTCTTATCTTCTCCCTGTCAGATCTTTTTGTTGGTTTGAAGGAAAATTTGCAGTCATACCTGTAGAGTGGTTTTCAAATTGTGATCATTAGCACTCCCTGACTTGAAGAGTTGTGGAGCTCAGGGACTTCCAAGGGCATTGGCACAGCGCTGCTGTTACTTACCATGCCTTGATATATTTTATTACTGTTACCTATGTACTTTTTGAGCCCAATAAACTTCTGTATACTTTGGTGAAACATTCCTGGCTTTGGTAAAGAGGTCCCTTTGTGTATTCCACCATGCATTCTCTAGTTCTGTTGCTGTTGATTTCATTCTTCTATACCTGGGACTGTTCTTCCTCTTTGCTGTTTTTCTACATCCTTTGCAGTCATCTTCGTGCCATTCTCACGCCTTCTTACTCTCCCCGTTTCCTACTCTCTTCCATTTTTAAAATAGCTTCAGGCAGCTCTTCCCTCTCTCTTGGTTCCTTGGATCAGATCTTCTCTTGGTAGTGTTCCTCTCTTAGACTTCTGCCTTACAGTTCTTCCCTGGTTGTCTTTGATTCCCACTTCCACACTTTTGTACTTTTTGAGTGGCCACATTTCTTCATGCCCTTCTATTCATTTGCGATGTAGATGTTTCAGTTCTACTCAATAAACATTGATCAGCCTTCCTCTCACTTGTTGGTCATTCACTTGGCCTTTCCATATCCACTCCAATTTTAGGGGATTTGCAAATGTGACCACACTTCATTTTGGTGTCTCTTTTCTCTACTAGCTCCTCCTTTGTAATTTCTGGAATCTTAAAATTTTCAGTCTCCTTCTGTGACAATGTTTTGCACAGCCTTTTGCTTTTTTTCCTTCTCTTATTCATGGAGAAAGATACAAATTCATGTCTGTACTGATAAATCTTATTTCATTTTCTCTACTCTAGCTGCACCCTTCTGCCTAAATTAAAATCTTAACTGATGGATTTCATGGATTAGGCAATACTCAAGAAAAAAGTTCAACCTTTGCTACCTTCTTTCACAATCACTCTGGGTATCACCACTTTCTCTCAGTTTAGCCTATGCCTTAGTATTGCTGTGGTCACTTTCTGGTGTTTATCTAAATCCTTCCTAATTCTCCATCTGTCCTTTCATTTACCACAGATGACAAATGTGCTCTCTCTTTCCTGAAGGTTCTCCTGTACCTTCTCCCTGTACTAGCACTCCCCAAACCTGCTGCACATATATTGTTACATTTTACTCAGTTCCTGGAGTAACACGAACTCAGCCATTATTCTTAATTTGGGTTGGATTTTTTGCTTTGAAGTTGCTTTACATTATTTTAGACCTCAAAATCTGTGTTTCTTTCAGTGAGTTGGCCTAAAAGATCTTGCCTCATATAAATATTTCATGTTCTTCATACTTGTCAGTTCTAAGACATGCCTGTCATATTTGTTCATGTAGATAAAATTGTTATCAGGGGATATTATAATTTTCTGTCTGCTGGTGGATGGCTGCCAGTCTACCTCAGAATCTTTTTCAATTTCCTCATCCAGTCCTCCTTTTCCAGCAATGCTTGTGGAAATACCAGAAGGCAGGTCTCTCTGCTGTGTCATGCCCGTTGCTCAAATCTTCCCAGGCAGCTTGCTTCCTTGTCATTCATCAGTATGGATTCATCTGTTCTCTTGTGGCTTCTACTTAGCCCTTATGCCTTTTGTGCCAGGAGTTGTCTTTTGCAAAATTTTGTAGAAAGAGATTCATGGCTTAAGAAGATGAGTTCAACAACAATAAAAACAATTAATAATAAATGACCCTGCAATTCTGCAGCATCAGCCAAGTGCTTTCTGATTTACTGATTATTTGTTTGGAAATTTGAACAAGTACGAAACTATTGCAGCTGCTGCATAAGTCTGGGACAAAGGCACACAAGATCTTGTTCTCACAGCAAGCAATTGAGGCAGTGCCATGAACAACGATGCCTCTTCTGTGTTTCTTTTCCTGAGCTCATGTAGAGCCACCAATAGGAGTAAAGGTAACTTTCACTGCCTGGAATTAATTTGATTCATATTTTTCTCCCTGTAAGTATGCTATTTTATATGCGTATTTTGTACAAGCATTTAGAGTACGTGACTTGAGCAATACAGTGAAAACATAAAAATCTTGTCTTTGGACAAGCACTTAATGCCAGTGCAGCTCTTTGTTGTGTACTGAATACAAATCAGTTGTTCCAAGAACAGAGCAGAACTAACCAGTTTACAGAATTACGTGACTTAAAAGGTTTCCCTTCTGATTATTTCATGTCAGTGCTGCTGTTGAGCTGTTCCTTCTTGAAAAACACCCGTCAGTAAGCGAGGAGCGGTGTCTGCCTGCAGTCTGCGCTGGGGGTGGCGATGCTGGTGGTGGGACACTGCTGTGTCACGGCAGGGGATGCAGATCCCCCAGGCTTGTGCAGGAGTGCTGGAGAGTGATACAGAGAAGGTTCTCTCGTGTAGGCACCGTCTCTGTGGGCATTTCTCTGCTGGGGTTCCCTGGAAAAGACTGATGTGTTGAAATGTTTGAACACAGACACTGCTTTGGAGAATTACTTTCTGTATTTGAGCTGACAGCCATGACTGCTGTGAACCTAAAAGTGGAGAGAAAGGAGGAGTGTAAAGAGACAATCCAAGGGTTATGTGTTGAGAATATAATTTTAAAACCAGTGTTCTGCACTGTAGTTTTCTGGTTGGGGTTTTGTTTGTGTTTGGGTTGGGTTTGGGTTGTTTTTGTTTTTGTTTTTGTTTTTTTTTTTGACAGGATCATAGACTTGTGGACAAGTATGTTGGCATGTTTAATCCTTTCAGACTTTTGTGGTAATTTCTTTTTACCCTGCTGCTTTCCAGAATTTCATGTATTTCATCGTGTTTTGCTTCTACTGCTACCCTCTTAGTAACTTAGTTTCTTTTCTGTTGTATTTTCACGTCTGTAACATGAATTACAGACATACAGAATTTAAGATAACAGTATAGTTGTTTTATCCTGATACTAGTCATCCCTGTTGCTAAAAGCATGTTGATAATTGTGGCTAATAACAACTTGAAGAAGCTTGTCTTTATAAGTATTCTACATGGCTCCTAGAAGAACAAATTAGAAAAGAAGAAGCGTAAGGTCTAGTTCTGAGACATATCCCTTATAATTGAAATGCAAATACTTTAAAACAAAAGGTCTTTGGGTAGATTTAGAACTTCTCAGCAATTCCTATGAGTTTGGTGTTTTCAGTGGTTCTGAACTGTTCTTGTGGCAGGAGCCATTTCCAGCACAAATTGCTTTGCTATAGTTACAGAGAAATTTGAATGTCAGAATATATGCATCAATGTCTGCTAGTTTGGAACACAGGCTTACCCATTCACTGACTGAAAAAATGGGGTATTTAGGAATGCCAAGATAGAAAATGAAATATTCTCATGTGCATTGTGTGAGACTGCTGGTAAAAGTAAGGTTCTGCCGGCGAAACTAGGCATATTGTCTTATTTGAGATCTTGGATGGCTTAAGTAAAGAATGACTGGATGAAATTGAACCTTGGTGTGACTGCTAAGGACCAGGCATGGCGAATGATTGAAGATGAAGCTAAGAGCTATCTATCCCTTCTACTGGAAACCAAGAATTAAATTCTTTGAAGTGGTGTGGAAACCAGGAGCTATGATGGACTCCTTCCATAGCCCAAAGATCAGTGAGATCATCTTAGTGCAAGGACTGTGTGTGGGTGACTAACCTGGAATCTTGGTTTCCCCAGTTTTTAGCTGCCAGCTTTTCTGGCCAGAGCCACGGAACATTGATGCACTGTAGATGGTATGGAGGGTAGCTGTGAGTTTTGGCTTGGACAGCTCTGTGTGTGTCAGAGCAGCGCATAGTTTGCTCCACTGGCTCCCAGTCAGTTTTCAGTGTAGGCTAAGGCTTTTGTCTTGATCTTCAAAGCAACTGTTGGATCAAAACCCCTAGCAACATCAAAGGCTGTATTTCATTTTTGAACTGCCAGAATAGCAGTATTCCTTTGGGGCAATGTAGATGATGAAATATCAGAGCAATCGTTCATCAGCTGGGGATGGTGTGTTGGGCTGGGGGTACAGGCTATGAAAAAACCCAAACCTGTGGGGTGATCAGGGGAATCCAGAGCAAGATGATTTAAAGGAAATGCTATAAAACCTCTCCGTATATAAATGGGTTCCGTCATAAACATGATGCAAAAGCAACTTACGTTTTCATTGAAAATATAATTGTCAAAAAGAAGAAAATTAAGAAAATTTGGAATGCTGTCAGATCTTACAAGATTTTTTTTTTAAATATCTTTCTATATGAGCCATAATGTGCTAAACTTTTAGAAAGTTATGTAGCTGTGTTGGGTAATTTTCTAGCAGTATTTAGAACTTACCTTTTCTTAGGATTACAATCACAGGCATCACTTTTTGGGAGGGGCCAGAGTAGCAAAAACTGAAGGGTGGCATAGCTTAAAAAGGGCTGAATATCGTGTAAGTGCTACTCTTGGTGGACTCAAATTAAGTATGATCAAATTCTAAGCAAACCTTAAGAGTTTTGTTTTCAACTAATTTGAAATATTCCCCTCTGTGCTTTGTAAAATACTATGGACAGAACTCATAGTGCCTAAGCAGTTATTTCTCCCCTCTCAACCTGGTTGCTAGAAACTGATAAATTGCTTAAAGGGTTGAGCATAAAAAGTGCAACTCTAAACAATTTAATTGGAGGGAAAAAAACCCTATTACATTAGATATAAATTAAATGCCATAATAATTATGTAGACTAGAAATGAAATCTTGATAAATACAACATTTTTTTCATGTATATGCTGGTTTTCATTGTGGGTTTTTTTGTTTGTTTATTTTTGGGGGTTTTTTGTTTGTTTGTTTGTTTGTTTTTTGTTTTTTTTAAATGATGATAGAAAATTACCACGTGAGTGCCTAATGCCCAGTAGAAACGAGACATCATTCTATTTTTTTGAACATTTGAGTCCCTTGGGCATCTGAGGTACATAGATGTCTTCATTTTGAGTTTCTCTTAGCCTGCCTAACTTTTTTACCTGAGCTCCACTAGCCATTCTGGCTTAGAAGGAGAGGAAGTTGTCATTACATCTTGTAAAAAAGACAGAAGTTGAATTGGAGGTATTCTGTTGATAAACACGGCAAAAGCTCTAGAGCAGCCTGCCCTGTCTGTCTCAGTGGGTGTGCATTTTCAATAAGGTCAAATGTGATTGTTGTTGACTTGGTACAATGTGGAATGTTGAAGGCATCAAGGTTTCCAAAACCTCCAGCACACAAGTTTTGCTGAATTTTTCTAAAATATTGAGTTTGCATAAGAATAATCTCTTTATGCCTCAGAGGAAGACTATGAATGCAAAAATGTTTGCATCTCAGTGTCATGTTCTAACTGAAAGTCTTCATGCAGGCTTCTGTAGAACTAGAATTACAAAATGCATGGGCTGCAGTGGTACAAAGAGAGAGCTTGTAATCCCTGAGCAGAGTGAAAAGATGAGTGCCACCTAATCCAGTTCTCCTGGCTGGCCTTTTTTGATGTCTAGCATGGTGAGTTTCCTTGCACAGTTGAGCTTCAGGATAAATACACACTCCAAAGTGTGTGTTACATTGTCACCAGTCTTAGACATAAAGTACAGGCCATCAAAATCTCTTCTTCTAATCTCTTTTGATGGCCATTGCCTTAGGTCGAGTCTAATCCTGAGTCTGTAAATTGCATCCTATTTGTATCTGAAAAACTTTAGACATGTCATTTTGAACTATGATTTTACTTCTTTTCTCCAGCTCTTGTGATGAGTAATGTGAAGTCACAAGATTTCTTCTTCCTGACTGGCTGATATAAATTTGAAGTGAGAGGGGAAAAATAATGAGTTTCTGTTGTTCAGCTGTGGATGATAAATGTTTCTGTTCAGGTTCTTAACAATTTCAGGGTCTTAGAAATATTTTAATGAATATGTAAGCAGTGGTACTTATAATACCACCTCATGATTCCTGATGAATGAAAGAGGCATCTTTGCCAATTATTTCTTTTGCTATAGCAAGCATTATGTTTAACACTTCTCTGCATATTTTCTGCTGGAAAAAAATTAATATGAATGTGTAATGAAGGTGAAGGTTTGGTCTGTGTGTCATAATGGAGAATATGACTGAACAGCCCAGCTCTTAAAAGATGACTGGCAATAAATGTTAGTATTACAGAACTCTGTTGCATGGTGTCACACATACATATTAAAAAATACGTTGTTCCATACAACAGCTTTGAATGCTTCTTCTCTTTTCTTTTTAAATATAAGATTGGTATGCACCAACTGTATCGAAAGAATGGGTGCAATGGGAAGGACAAGTAAAGAGCAAATATTTAATGTTGTAAGAAATTAAAATAAGCTATAATTTAATGCAGAATGTTCTTCAAATAAGAAAATTCATTAGCAAAAAGGTGACCTTCAAAATAGTTTTCTGTGGAGCTGGTAATGCTCTGTAATACTGTACTAAGAGATGAGCTTGAAGGGTTTTTTGGTAAGCAAAAAAACCTGCAAAACCAAAACCAACTTCCTTGTAAAGTGGTAGCTGAAGTTCCTGAGAATCAGCATGCTTTTCTGTTAGTGGTTGTTACCTTAGGAAGCTTACTGAAGAGTCTAACGATGTTTTTAGTCATTTTATACACTCAGCTATATAATTACCTTGTATTTCTCCTCTGCCTTCTGGTTGCAAATCTGGTTTTTGTCCCTTTCTTCTGCTTGCTTTCAGTGCACTGCAGAAGTGTCCCTGGTCAAGCAAGAATGGATTCTTGCAGTGGTGACTAATCTTACTCTTCACCAGCACATTGCCTTTCACTCACTCTATATGCAGATATAAAAGAGACCATCGGTATGGTTTCTGTTTGGCATATTTTTTTAGAATTTATTTTAAAATTTTTTTTTATTGTAGGAAGGTATGTGCACATAAAGGCTGTTGGTTTAAAACCTGATGATAGAAGTGGTGAAAAATCAAACCAAAATTTAACTTTAAAAATATAATGACGTGAAGTTATTCATAGAATGAAAGATCATTTAAATGAGTACTTGTTTTAGGAACTCAGCTGTGTGCATGTTGATTAGATATATAAACAAAAGGTAGCAATGTCTTTAATTATAGTTCCTTGGAATTTGTTTTTGCTTTCCAGCATAAATATGCATGGTTCATGTTGCTTAGAAATGCCTATAAGCTTTCTGTCTGCATCTCTGTGTGCATATACAATTGCATATGCCTTCCAGTCTGTCTGGTTTTTTTGGTCCTACTAGCAAAAATTTACAAAAGTGGTGCCATCAGTTCAGGACTAAGTGGAGCAGAACCTGTATCTGCAGAATTAGTCAGCTTTTTTATATTATCCAGTACTTTTATGGAGCAGCATCTTCTGTGCTCTCTTTGTTAAGGAATTAGTGAGGCACTGCTGCACCCTGGGGAAACTTGCCAATGGCAGCAGCCCATCCTGAGATGTGCTGTGGGGACAGAGGGAAACTGAGCCACAGGGAGGAGGGATGAGGGGATCTGGGAGGATGCCTGAAGAACATGTATCTTGTGTAGAGGATGGTTGAAACTCCCTTAGAGCAGTTAATTCAGCTTAAGCAGCTTTTTGGTTTTTAACTACAAGGACACCCGGATGAGTTTTAAATCAGAGTATTTCATTAAATTCACCTAACAGCAGTGATTTACGTGTCCACATGTGAGTATCTCTTTGCCAGTGTGTTTCTGAGAGGCAGTAAAGCTGCATATTACTTAGACACTTGCTCTCAGATGGCTGTTGATTAGTTGCTGCCCAAATCTCTCCTAGATTTGTTAGATTTAAGATTACAATATTGGAAAGCAGAATTTGAACATAAATCCTTGTGCTTCCCTTTTTAATAATGTTTCTTCAACCTTTAACAAACAGCCTTGGAGGAGAGCACTGATGATGACAGAAATGATTCTCTTTTCCTCGCTATAATACTGGTGGTCTTTGACTGCATTTGAGGGTTTTTTGAGGTTTTTGTTACAGCCTCTCTGTTAGTGGGGTTGTGACTAGTAACATGGACTTGTTTGCTTGTCTTGTAACTCTCCATTTGTCACCTGTCAGGTTGAAGAGGAAACAGTGGCCTTTCTTGCTCACAGTGGAAGTGAAGAAGAGTTTGATCCAAGCACTCTTCCAGATCCTGATAAATACAAAGACTCTGATGAAGAGCAGGATTCAGAAAGCGAAGACAGCCATAGGTATGCACCATCTTTCATGCTTGTTTTGAAATGTTAATGTTTTTTATATACTGTTTTGTTTACATGTTAGGAATTCATCTTACAGTCCTCCTCTTTCTCATAGGATTTAGTATTTAAGTTTGAAAAGTTTGTGTGTTAGGTGTTGAACAGAAATCTGAGCTAAAGGCTATTATTTTCTTTTGTGAAGTTGTATGAGAAAGATTTTTGAGTCAGTGTTGAAGGGATCTCGGTGAGACTGTTTCACATGCAAAAATCTTGACTAATACCCTGGAGGTTTCATGTGTTTCCATGGTGGGTTGACCTTGTCTGGATGCCCAGTTCCCACCAAAGCCACTCTATTACTGCCCTCCTCAGCTGGGCAGGGGAGAGAAAATGTAGTGAAAGGCTTGAGGGTCAAGGTAGCACCAGGAGAGATCCCTCACCACCTGCTGGCACGGGCGAAGCAGGCTTGACTAGGGAAAATTGAATTTAATTTATTACCAATTGCATGACAGTAGGGCAGTGAGAAATAAACCCAAATCTTAAAACACCTACTTCCGCACCTCTCCTTTCCAGGATTGCTCACAATTCTTTCTACATCCTCATCCTCAGCAGCAGAGAGTGTTGGGGAATGGGGGTTGCAGTCAGTTCGTCATGTGTTGTTTCTGCCACTTTCTCCTCAGGGGAGGATCCTTCCCCTGCTCCCATGTGGGGTCCTCCCACAGGGGACTTCTTCCACTGTCTTCTCCAGCTCTTTCCTGGGGGCTGCAATTCTTCATGGACTATTCCAGTGTGGAATAGTTCTGCACTGACCTTGGCATCTGTAGGGCTGTTCCTCTCAGATATTCTCACTTCTCTCTCTGGCTGCCGTTGCCAGACTTAACTGTGTTATCCCAGAGGCACTACCGCTATCACTGATGGGCTCAGCCTTGACAAGTGGTGGGTCTGTCCTGTTTCAGAATTGCATTTCTCTTCTGTCACATTGCAGGTTCTGTGCAGAAGGAAAAATATTGAAGTAATTTGAGGATTTGGATGATCCCTTTGCACCTGTGCTGTATGAAATAAATTTGTGCATGGTAAAACTTGTTAAGTTCTGTGGTTCAATGTTGCTCAGACTCTTCAGCACTCAAATGAAGTGGACTCTGAGTTAGAAGCAAATATATAATAATAAATAAAATTAATTTAAAACAGTTTTTTAAATTGTATACACCAGAAGATTTTGTTTAATGTAGTTTAATGGAAAAGCACAGGGTGGGAATGAGGATCTGTAGTTGATGGCAACATACTGTGGGAAGATGAAGGGATACTGCAGGAAGTCCTGTGTGGTTCACCCCAACACAAAGGCCACTCGTGTGTTTCTGACAAACAGTGTATTGTGTAACAGATTGAGAAGGATGATCTTGGCACTTAAATGAGAGCATAGGTTTCTATTTTGCTCTCTTCTAGATATGTAGGTTCGTAAAGCTCTTGCTTTTCACATCTGAATTGGGTGAATCCTAGTGGCTAGATTGTCCCTATCACTGAATGTTGTGGAGGTAGTATGTGGGACATGGATTTAAGGACTGGATAGCCCTAACAGGCTGGTGGCCATGTCCCCTGGAGCCTGTTCACCAGTGTGTGTCAATGGAACTGACAAGGATGGGGAAATGCATTGCTTTTGCTGAGCAGCAGTAAATCACTCCTCCTTTGTGCCAGGAGGAGTATGTATTCATACATCACATTTTGTATTGATCCTTTCCTCAGAATGTCAGCTAGACTCAAGATTAGCTAAGCTTTAAGAATAAAAGTTGACAGACATGGACAGATTTTTGGCAGTGGCAATAAGTGCAGACTTTTTTTGAATCAGTGGCTGATCTGGTTTCCCCCCAGCATCAGGGCATGTGCTCTCAAGGAGAGCTAGGACTCAAAGAAGGTCAAGGTCCTTGGTCATTTTTCCCTTCGTGTGGAGTAGATTAGGAAAGAAAGAGCATACACCCAAGGAAACTGGGGGGATTATCTATAGACATACTTACACTGAGCATCAAAGCCGAGTTTGGAGCTGGAGAGCAGACCACTGCACACGTTGAAGAAATGCGGTTTCATCAACACTGCTTACTGGAAACAGTCCTCGGCCTGTCCTATTGCACCAAAATACACTGAGCTGTTGCCCAGAAGAGCTTTAGTTGGCACTATCCGAAGTCACAGCAGTTGTGGACAATCACATGCCAACACTTGTGCCCACACCGTGGCCAAGTCCATTTAGCCTGTAACAACATGACTGATGTTCCCTGGGCAGGCCATGGCCAGCACAGGATTATCCATCACATGCTGCACTGTCCCAGGAGTTACCAATGGCTCTGCATTCCAACACACCCCGCTTAGACGTTCCTAGGAATGTAAAGGCTGTTTGCAGCTGCTCCAGAGTCAGCTTTGATGCTCAGTGTAGGTATGCCTGGAGACTTGTGAGGTGCTCTGAGCACCTGGTTAGAAGGCTTCTGAGAAAGAGCAAGATACAGTGAAGGAAATTATTTGGGGCTGGATTGTTAAATCAACACTCATGCCTCATACACCTGTCTTAGAATTGTTGTTGAATTGTATGATGAGTTGTATTTGGGGCTGGGAAATACTGCCCTAATGATTTTAACAAAAACAAATCAGCCGAGAGTAGCAGACAGTGCAGTTAGGCTTTGAGAGCAGACAACACTACTCTGCTCTGTTTTATATTTCCAAAATCCAGAAATTTTGCTCAAAGAATTGGATTAAAATAGAAATATGTTGGGCTACACTAGCTGCTCCTTGCTTTAAGGGGGGAGAAATGCTTCTGAAAGGGGTAATTCATAGTAAGTATGTGAGATCTAGGGTGTCTTCCTTCAAGGGCTTTAAAAAATAGACCATCTGTCCATGGTTTCAGAAGTCAAAACCATTGTTAATCTTCCCTCTGCCCTCTCCCAGTGTTTTTTTTAAACTGGGGAAGCTATACAAGTCATGAGTTATATTTGCCTTTGCATAAAATTCCCTTCCAGCCATACTTCTACAAGCAGAGTAATTAATGACTCCAAGCATGTAATATGAGATTAATTTTTGTATATCTAGCAACATTCATCATATTTGGTTTAAGGCTATCAAATGTAAATTGTTAATGAGGTGAAAAATCTAAGAATATAGAACAAGGCGGAAGAAAAGCAGCTGGATTTCTTAAAGATTCATTTTGCAGTCAGATTGATTTTTTTTGTATTTCTAATTCCTCAACCTCTTTAAATAAAAATGTTGAGGAAGAACAAAGTTCTGATTGACCTCATCATTACCTTCTTTAAATCTTTAATGGGTGTGACTGATCACATTAACTCCTAGATCAGCAAGGAAAAGATCTTGGACATGAGGGGAGATATCTTAGTTCTGGTACTGTTCTGTTTGTGGCTTTATGGACAGTCACCAGATGACAAGTGTGCAAGTTAGTAGTCAGTGCTACTTGGTTGTGTGCCTTCCTTTAAATACGAAAATTATGGGCAAATTCCAGTTTCTTACAGCTGCTTCTTACACCAGGATGCTGATGCTCACCTGCTAAGTTTTAGGTCATTCTTGATGAGGTTGACATTACATTGTCTTTTGTGACGATTCATCAGCAAATCATGGTGCTCCGTCTAATATGGATTATTCAGGTCATATCTGTAACTTTGTGAAGGCCAGAACTTAATGTTGTAATGGCCAGAAAAGCACTATAGGACAGACATTATAAAAGGTCTCTGTTTAAAGCCTTGGTCATTCTGATTAGCTGCAAAATTGGACATTGAGATACTGAATTGCTCTTGATAGAGGCTTATATACTCAGTTTTAGAGGTGTTTTGATTTATATCGGTGGAATGGCCAGTAAGGGAATCATAGAATTATTTAGGTTGAAAAGAGCCTTTAAGATCATCAAGTCAGCCCATTAACCCAGCACCACCAAGTCCCACTAAACCATGTCCTTGAGCGCCACATCTACACATCTTTTACACACCTCCAGGGATAGCGACTCCACCACCTCCCTGGGCAACCTGTTCTAGGGCTTGATGACAAACCTTTTGGTGAAGAAATATTTCCTGTTATCCAATCTAAACTTCCACTGGTGCAACTTGAGGCCACTTCCTCTTGTCCCTGTCATTTGTTTCTTGGGAGAAGAGGCCAAGCCCCTCCTGGCCACACCCTCCTTTCAGGCAGCTGTAGAGAGAAAAGGTCCCCCCTGAGGCTCCTTTTCTCCAGGCTCAACACCCCCAGCTCCCTCAGCTGCTCCTCACAGCACTTGTGCTCCAGACCCTTCCCCAGCTCTTCTGCCCTTCTCTGGACACTCTCCAGCCCCTCAGTGTCTTTCTCGCAGTGAGGGGCCCAGAGCTGAGCACAGGATTCGAGGTGTGGCCTCAGCAATGCTGAGCACAGGGGGACGGTCACTGCCCTGGTCCTGCTGGCCACACCATTGCTGATCCAGGCCAGGATGCCCTTGGCCACCTGGGCACACCCTGGCTCATGTTCAGCTGCTGTTGACCACTCCCAGGTCCTTTACCACTGGTCAGCTTCCTGGCCACTGTCCCCAGCCTGCAGTGCTGCCTGGGTCTGTTGTGACCCCAGTGCAGGACCCAACCTTGGCCTTGTTGAACCTCATAGAGGTGGCCTCAGCCCATCAATCCAGCCTGCCCAGATCCAGAAAATAACACCGCACAATATATTTTAATTACCATTTCTGTGTGCTGTAGCATTCTGACAGCAAGTAAGGAAGAAGCTGCACTGGGCTTTATGGAAGGGACTGCAGTAATTAATCTTCATTAGGATTGCTGCCATGGCCTTGTGAATTAAAATTTATTACATGGAAAAAGTTTTGGGCACAGCATGTTTGATTAGCAAAATGCCAATATTTATGGGATAAATATTCCTAACTTCTCTGAACTGTATTTTTCTAGCAGATTCATTAATTATTTCCACACATTTCTTTGGGAAAGAACTTGTGTGCCTTATTACAGCTTGGAAACTTGACCCATGGCCTGTAGTTCAGTGGCAAGGGCAGTTTGTTTCCAGAGCAGTGCTGGTAAACTTGGGCTCCAAAGCATTCTCTGATAAATGTTAAGTGAAGCAGAGCCTGTCTAGAGACCTTGCAGTAGCACGTTGTTTAAACAACAACTTGGCTGTGTGGCTGCACATTTGAAATGGCTGCTTCTCACATATTTAAAATTAAACCTTATGGCTTGTTAAGACATTGCCTAATGCCCAGAAGTGAGTTAAATACCAATAATTAAAGCTTTCTATTTTTTCCTGGTATTACCTGAGAACATACTTGTGATATTATTTTGTAGTAGTCTAAAATTAGAGTTTCTTGGTGAGTAGCTATCAGGGTCTTAGTTAGATCCCATTTCCCAGGTGCCATTCAGATATGCTGGAGATTGTTTAGGGACAGGATTCATAAACCGTGCTTTAATGTTTGAATCATAAATATTACTTACCAAATGATAGCATCTTACTTTGTTGTTACAGCTGTGCAAATGGTGACCACAGAAATTACTGTGCCTGTTGATAAGCTGGCTCTTGGTACCTCCTCATTCATGTAAACAAAGTAAATCCTTTCATCAGGCAGCCTCAGACTGCATGGATTCTTCAGGCAGCTGAAAAGCTAAATTTCACCAGATGGTAAAAGGAAGGAATTGTAAACCAGCTGGACATGCCACTTTTAAAATTTATAAGTAGAAGACAAAAAGATGCACTGACTTTGATTTGGATCTGAATTGGGAGTTGCTTTCTAACTGAGTTGTTCTGCTAGAAAATAATACACCTTAGAGTAACTTTATTTTATTTTGACTATTTGTAGACACTAGCTGGTAGTGCATCAGTTTGTGTGTTTGTGAGGAATAAGGAGCCATTTATGTCCATGGGAAATGACCAACGATAACAAGACTGGCTCTGCAGGGTGACAGGCCTTCAGTTAATGGAGAGTGAGGAGGAATTAATTTGACAGTGAGTGCAGAAGTCATCCTTAGAGCTGCTTTTGCACACTCAGTCCTTTCACGTGCAGAGCTGAGAGTTACACCTGTTACATCTCCTCCAAGGAGTTTTCTGTCCAAACAGCGAAGGTGAAGCACCCTGAATGAGCACAGGGTATTTCTGAGCATCATGATGCCACACGTTTTTCACCTTCCTTTTAAAATTGCCATTGTCACCTTTCGTAAAAGCTACAGCTGACTGCTCCTCCAGAGTAGTACAGCCCCTTTCCACACCACCCAAACCAGAGCTAGTAAAAATCCATCCTGGAGGAACATCAGGATGGGGTTGGACTTGCTGATCCTCAAAGGTCCCTTTCAACCCCAATCATTGTGTGGACAGACAGTCTGTCTTTCTTCTGCATCTCAAAATTAGGAACATCTTATTTGCACATTCCACATGATTCTCTGCATACCTTCTGAAGCTGTCATTATCGAATACTGTTTTACATCTACTTTTTGTGCATCACGAAAACACAAGTATTCATTGCTTCTTGGTTTTGCTGCTGCTGCTTCCTGTGTTATACATTCCCCTATTCAGCTCTCTGTCACAGTCCAGCTGGGGTCAAATTAGTGTGAAAATACTACTCCTAATGTGTAGATGTGTCTTCAGTTGACACCACTAATCAAGTTGCAAAATCCCTCAGTAATAGTAAGAAGCAGCTTGACTCAGCATAATCATCCCACCAAACTTATGATGATAATTTTGTTGATATGTCTTTGTGGAAAAAATTGAGAAATCTCACAGTTCAGTTCCTTCTGAATGTGTTTTATATTTAATTGTTTTACCTTATAGATATCCAGGCCTATGGGCCTCTGAAACTCCAGAAGTAATTATAATTTTGGTATTTAAAGTCTGCTTTTTCATAGCTTGTAGGTACAAATGCATAGCTTGTGAGGTTTCTGCAGTGCTTTAATTGCTAAGATTTTTTTAAACTAATGTCCTAGATGAAGCATTAGTCAATTATGAATGCAAACTGGGCTTCAGAGTCCATTCAAAGACTGGAAGTAATTGGCTCTTCTGCAAAGAAGCTAAAATGCTTTTACTTAATGAGACCTTCCTTGTGCTTTTAAAGTGAACCCCTACAGTCTGTCCTGATCAAAGTGAACACCACGAAACTCCAGCCCAGACCCACACTGTCCACTTGGAAAAGCGGGAAAGCTTGGTGCTTCAGTATATTTTCATACACTGTCAGTATAGCTTCAGCATTGATGGAATATCTTAAGCACTACAGAGAGAAGTATGAGAATCCTTTCCCGAGAAAAGGAATAAAATGTTGGTAGCAAGCCCTGAAAAGCCGCCCATGCAAATGACAGCTCAAAGCCAGCAAAGTTGCTATATCCTGTGAATTATAGGAAGAGTGAATATTTGGTGCAGTCATCAGCTATTCATGGAATCACTGAATATTTTGGGTTGGAAGGCACCTTCTGGATCATCTAGTTCCAACCCCCCTGCCATGGGCAGGGATACCTTCCACTGGACCACATTTCATCACACTATTTCTCTTGGGTAGTCAGGGAAGAACAATACACAGGTAGGGTATTTCGTTTGCCTTAATTGTGGAAATGCAGGGTGTTTCTTACAGGATTTGCCTCCTTTCCCTGGGCTGTAATGAGTAGGCAGGAGGTGGCACCATTCTTCCATGAAGGGTGGGATGGGCAGGAGAGTGCCGTCCACCAGCACGAGGCTGTCAGATCTCGTGCAACTCCTTCATCTCCGGAGGGGCAGCCAGAAAGCACAGTGTACAAGCTCCACTGTGCTGCTGATCCTGCTCAGAAAGCATTTGAGAACTTGCTGAAAACTGCCGTGTTTTGGGGCTGATGTTTGGGTTAGGCTGGTTTCCAGTGAATGGCAAAATGAGCAATTCACAGACTGTTAACTAGTCCAATTAACAGAAAAAAATAAGGTGGGCAGCTCAGGGTGGTTTGAATTGGGCGCTGGGTTTCTCTGCTGTGTTGATTTTAAGGACAGTATTCCCTAATTAGAGCTATTTATTGTAACTACTGTTTCTAATTGTTAAGTTTCTAAACAGTATTTCTCAATGAAACATTTCCCAAGCATGACATCTACACTCAAGCAATTGTAAAAATTATGAAGAAAAACATTCTTGTTGAAACTTTTTTTAACTAAACTGAATTCTCTGAGCAGAAATTTGACAAATTTTAATTGAAAATCTGAATTTAACCAACATTTTTAGAAAAGCCTAAACTCTCTTTTTGAAGTTCCATTTTTATTTTTGTTATGTTTTAAAAAATACAAGCATGAAAAGCTGGGAATGCTGTTTTGTTTCAGTTAGCTTGTTTGGATGGAATGGTTTGGGGTGTGGGGGTTTACATTTGACTGTTTTTGGGTATGAATTCCACCCTACAGCATACAACAACCAGCTCTCTATAAGATGGTTCACAGATACATCTTAGCATAAATTTTATTAGATTAGATGGTTTTAAACACAGATAAGAAGATTTTTAGCAATTTTTCTATGTTTTGGACTAAAACCACATGAAGACACATGAAAGCTCTGTCTTTCCTCCCGTTGTTGTCATGTGGCCATGTGGTAGAAGCCATGGTTATAAAACAGATTGGCAGCTGTTTCATCCAGATTGAAGGCTGCAAAAGGCAATTCATTCAAGTCTTAAGAAAAACAGCAGAAGAAATAGGAATTCAGCAGGGAAAATTACTGGTTTTGGGTTTTTCCTCTTCCTCTCATGGCAAAGAGGTGGTTAATAGGTTCCAAGGGAAATGTGTGAAAGAAAGGGAAAGAGTGATCTAATGAGGTAATCCCAAATCAAAACTGTATTAAGTGTAGGATTGACCAATGAAATTACAGGTCTTATGTTTTTATTTTCGGTTCATATTTATTGTAGGCAAGATCTTGAATGCATGTCAAGGTCCACTGACACATTGCTAAATCAGTTTTGTCAAGTTGTCTGTTGCTGTATTGGGCAGCAAATATTAGATAAGACTGATAGCAATATCTTGATACACTGTAATCAATTAAGACAGCAGAACATCCACCACCACCTCGGTCTGAGAGCAGCTTTAATTTAGACATTCGGAGTACATCAGCTTCCATTGCTTCACCCTTCTGAATTGTAATTTTGTTTGCTCTTATCTTGACAGAAAATTGCCTTGTTTAAAAGGAATTGTTAGATTACATGATGATATTGATTACCACAGTAGTTAAAAATACTAATTGATTTTTTTCTGCAGTGAATTTGAGGAGAAGAGTGGAAGAAGGAAGAGAAGCTACGGCAACAGTGCCACAGCAGAAGAAATGCCACTGAAAAGAAAGAAGGTGCAGTTCAGCCAAGAGGAGGACCCCTATTTGCCATTAGATACTGGGCTTTCTCTGGCAGAGGATGAAGAGCTTGTACTGCATCTGCTCAGCAGTCACAGCTAATTATTTTTCTGCAGGTTTTCTTCTCTGGGACATTTCCACAATTTTGTCAGTAGTTTACACAAAATGAATTTGGCATCTGGGCAGCTGGGTACCAGTGAATGTAGATAAATGAGTTCCACGTGTGAATGGGATTGCCTTAGATTGGCTCATAGATTATAGACAAAATTTAGTTTGATTTATAAGGCTTTCTAAGTGAACTTTTCAACCTAAATTCCCAGGTGTCATTTTGCAGTAACACATTAATAATTTTAAATCTCCAAGTTTCGAAGCAATTATATTCTTTTATTTTAATCTTGCTTTAAATGAAAACAGGGTGTTCCTTTCTTGACTGTGCCAGGTTTATTATTTTGGAAGATATATGTGTACTAAAATTCTTAAAGAAGAAATACTGTTGGCAGCTCAAATCATATTACGTAAAAATAAAGTGTGTGCTTTCTTCTGTGTATAAGGCACATATTTTTAAAATATTTTAATAAAAAATTCTAGAGCCTTGATTTAAACTCAGTGGTGTCTCTTTCAGCTTTGTTATGAAAGCATATATTTATCCTTCAGTTATCATTTCTGTTGTGATTCTGTCACTGGTGTTAGGCAATTCAGAAAACAACTTGTAGATGCTAAAACTGAGTCTTGTATTTGAATCTCATATGAATGAGAACACATTGTCTCGTAGTTTTATCTCTTTGGTCTTTCCATATGAACATATTAAATACTCCTTTTTTGTCAGTATCCCTTTTTCTTTTTTTTATTTTTTTTTTTTTTGTCACAGGAATCTGTCAGCACCTATTCAGTACAAGCCTTTCCTCCTCTCCCTATACCCTGTGCTATCTTTTAGCTCAGTTACTCAAAACTGAAAATATACTGCAAATTCCTGTCTCCAAATGTTTCTTCCACTGTTCTGCCAGCAGGCAGGGTATCATAAAAACAATATTATAGGCAGAGCACATCTGCCATCTGCTCCTTCCTGACAATGTGGAATGAGAAGAAATGACCGAGTTTCACAAACAGCTAAACATGAAAGATGGGACCTGCTTGGCAGCTGATGCACAGTGTTTGTTTAGTCTACAGTGCCACAGCGGGCCTGGAAAATGTTGTGATCTGAGACTAGCATCACTGATGAATCTGTTAACGAAGAAGGATCTGCTGTGGTGCTGCTGTGACTGGTGCACGTGTCCCATGTGCCATCGTGTGAATGGGTGCAGTGAATGTAATGAGCAGCCTCAACAAATGCCGCTGTGCTGGGGTGGCAGAGCTCCTGCTCCTGGAGCTGTGGAGGAAGGCAGAAAACTGCAATGCAGAGAGCACCACCAGCACACAGCTACTCAGAGATGATTTGGATATGGATGATAGTAGGTACAGTGGTGTGTACTTCTACAGGTATTCATAGTGTGTTTAATGGTGGTCAATTATCTTGTACATCACCTGATGTCTCTCAAATCAGAGCTTTGCTCTAAGAAGCATTAACAGAATTTGTTGGGGCAAGCAAGTAAAAACCCAAAAGACTTACTGTTTCTGACTAGAATATTCTTATTTGTGTGCTGGAGTGAGAGAGAAATATTCTTACTATTGAACAGTAAGACTAAAAATTATATATCTTGGAAGGATTGTGGTGCACTTGCAGTCTTGTGATGTTTTCATTGTCTACATAAAAATAACTTTTTCAAGTGCTTTTACTTTCGTATTTTTGGATGACGAAGTTTCTAATGTGTTTGTTGTTTGATATAGAGCCACTGTTTCTTGAATCCTTACAAAGTTTGGCCATCCACTTCAGGTGTGTCCATCCTTGACGGTATGGTGTGTACATAAAGTGTGACTCCTACAAGAATGAAACCATGTGAAAAAGAAGAGGGAAGGGGCTTAAAGCAGATGCTCCAAGCTATGAGTGTATGTAAGAACAGGTAACTGTTGCATGTGCTAGAAATAGTAAGAAAAAGAGCCAGTATTGAGCATTTTTGGGAAGCAGCTGTGGTTCTGGGTTATGATTCCCGTCAGCTGTAGATCTGCTTTAAGAGGCTCCTCACCAGCCCTGCTTTTAGCAGTGCTTTTCCGGTCTAGGAAAAGAAGCACAAATATACAAACACCAGTCTCAGGACTGACTTGGCTGAAGGGTATTTTCCAGGGAGCTTGTTTCAATTCACACCCAGGGACCTCTCAGTCTGATGCAAGAAGACCTGGCATGTGTGTCCAGGGCTAATGGGCAGGTGGAGCAAGGTCAGCTGGCCATGTCGCCCATCATCTGTCTCCTTTTCTCCTGGTCCCAGGAGTGCCACTGTAGCATCAGAATAAATCCCAAGCTTTTGCAAGGTTGTACTTCATAAGCATTAGAGTGCCAGCTTTACACAGGAGAAATGGAAGCAGGGAAATCATTCGGCTTTTCTGTAACCAAAGACTTCCTTGATGACTTTTTGTAGTTGATCCACAGCTCCTATATCACTTGTGGTTTACCAAGAGCAGCCTCCCACCTGGCATCTGAACCACCTTCTGTGCAGAACCCTAACCCTAACCTTCAGGTGTTGCACTGTCCACTGGGATGGGTTTCAGGCTTCTCCAGCCCTGTAAGTTGCAGCCTACAGAAAGTCCCCTTTGGAGACTCGTTCAGGAGGGTTGGAAGGGTCTTAGTAAGGTGGTGACTATTTTCCAAGGCCGTTGACCAGGAGACGTTCTTAAATTGCCAAGCAGGAAGTCTTGTTTTAAATAATGAATTTTCAGATTAGTTTGCATTTGTATATTATATTAATAGTGGTTGATTTCCTTCTGCTGCTAGAATGGTTCTTGTGTGTTAATTTATAGCTGAGTATAGCATTAAGATCTATTACATGGAGCTAATTCTCAGGATATACATTAGGCATTTATTTAACGGCATAGTTTAGTCGCCTTTTATTCAGAATCAATTTTTCTCTTTGTTGTGTACAAAATAATGGAGACATTTGTTTACCAGATAATTTATTACAGTTTATTTGAAACCTCTTTGCATGAAAACTGGAAGTGAGGTAAAACTCACGAGAGCATTGAAGAGTTTGGGTTTCTTAGATCAGTTAAATAGACTGACATTAGATGCACTAGCTACTACGTAGATACCCAGCTTGCAGTATTCTCATGAGGCACATAAAATGTGTCATAGCAGAGGCAGTGTTAACCTCAGAAGTTTCTGTTCAGTGCTCACTTTGTAAAGGCTTAATTGGTGCTGCACAATAAATTGTGTGAAGAGTGTAAGATATCTAATCTCTAACATAAGGGATTGCAAATTAATATTAAACATTTTAAATGGGTGTTTTTCCTTAAATATTATATGAATAGAAATAAAGAATAATGCCTCTTGCAACTGACTGAGTTCAGCTGGAGCATTGATTGGTGTGTCCTGCCGTCTGGCCATACTCATAAAATGAGAGAGAAACGCCTGAAGCAAAACACTAAAAAACAGGGAACTGTGGTAGAGAACATTCAATTCAGACTATAAAACACAGAACAAGATCTGAAGATACTGAAGTGACCCTGTGGGTTCCTGTAATCCTGGATACATGTGACTAAACTGATATTAAATACAAGAAGAAATGCCTCTTAGTAAAGGTTGCTAATGGGTATTTTTCTTTATCGTGCTGCTCTCTAGTTTGACCTGATTGATGCTTATATCCCGTGAGAGATGGAGTATGCCTTGGAGCAGGGATGCTGAGCTGGGGTAGCTGCAGCTGCTGCAGAAATGGCTGCTGTGGCTCAAGGTGTTACTGCTTTATGCTGGAGGTCACTGCCCCAGCCGTAACCTTCCTGTGGCAAATAACCTGAGGTTTAAAATAAGCTGGTTGGGTCTGTCCTGGAACAGATGACTCCTTGTGCTGCCTGTTTTGGGAATTGGGCAGCAGGCTGCCGACAGGCAGCTGAAGGACAGTAACACTTGTGCAGCACTCGCTTCTGTTGTTAATTGGATAGGGACTTTGTGCAGAGCGGAGCCAAACCTTGCACGCAGCGTGCTTCAAGCTACAAGGTCCTGAACACAGCTAACTCCAAGAGACACAATTTGGAATAAACAGTTCTAGTAAGAAAAGACTATTACCGTCGCTTTTGGACCACATTTCATTAGGTTTGGTTGTTATATTGCTCTCTTCTCTGGTGTTCGCAGCTCCTCTGAATTCAGTCTTATCCTTCCAAATTAATGGTTTATTCCCAGAAGGATCTGCACATTTTCTCTTTAAAGGTGGAACTAGATGCCAGGAAAATGCATTGCCATCATCCTTGTAAGTCATAAAAATTGCTATCAAGGCATTTGTCTATACCATGTGGATGTTTTATAATAGAGTAGTGAACACTTTTATAATGAAATGCTCCTCCAGCTTCAGAGGCAAATAAGTCAGTCAAAACCATCAAGGAATTAGAAAGCCTAATGCAGATGAGATTCTTTTCAGGTCTGTTAGGAGGTATTGCTATGATTAAATCAGTAGAGAGAAGTTGATGTGTTCCAAGAATGCCTTGTTCATTGCCTATTTTTGTCCATGTCTGGCCAGAAGCCATTTTTCACAAAGAAAACTATTCATCAGATTCAGTCATGTAAAAATGATTGCTTAAATTACACTGGGCTATCAGCTAGTGGCTTTACCCAGGAGTGGAATCTCTTGGGTCAAAGCTATCTGTAAGTTTTGCACATTGTCTGAGATGTGCTTTGTCTATAAAATATAGATAAGTTTAATTAAACTAAATTAGTTTTGTTGAGCAGTTTTTGAAATCCTTTCGAGCTGAGAAGTAGCTGTGCTGAGCTGCATTAAGAGGAAACTAATGAGCATTGTTCTCCTAATCACATATGGGGTCCTGGAGGAAGATAATATTCCTGGCTATGGGCTCTCTGGGACTACAGGAGTCCTCTCAGTCATGCACAGCTTGTCCCTCTGATGCTAAACCTAAGATTTACAAAAAAAGCAATGTGTAAGTACAGGCTGTAAATTGAACTTGCTGTTAAATGTGTTGATGTGCTGAGCTTATCACACTGAAGGTGAATATAGCTCGGTTTTTTGCAAGTGCATCATATATACATTGTGCTGTGCTTCCTAAGAAGCGGAATAGTTCCTCTGGTCTGTATGGTTAATGGCCATTCTCATGTGGTCCTTCCCACCAACTGCATTTGATTGTACTGAAATGCAACTTGTTTTTGTCCCATGAGCTCAGCAAAAGCTAATGAATATGGCTTAGGAGGTAATCTGAGCTTGCTAGTCGTGACAAATGTCTTAACAAAGGACACTTAAGCAGGTTACAGGCTCTTTATGCCATTACCTCGAGTACAGTTCTTATTTATTTGGAGAGGCTACCAGTCCTTTGTGGAATTTTGTTTTAAGATGACTTTTTTCTCTTCTTAAAGCAGATACTAACATGAATCATTCCCCCTAGCAATGGCGTTAGTCTGCTCCAGTACACTCTCAGTTGCACTCAGAAATTTGCCAGTGTGCTTCAAACTGGTGCCCTGGCTTGCCTATAAAAGCTCCTCATAGGTGGGAAGATGCTGCCACACGGACCCTTGCAATGGAGACACTTGTTGCCACCAGAAAGCAGATAATCATCCAGCTGGGATATCTGATTCCCCGTGTGAGTGTTACCTGTGCCTGTTTCCAAATAGTTTTGGGTTTTTTTCTTTCAACAAACACGCAGAGTGTCTGTGCAAACCTAAGCTGTTTGGTTTTGGCTGAAATGGTCATTAGTGTGTGCAGAGAAAGCAGAGAAAGGTTTGGAATAAAGTAAATGATTTGGTGTCATCCCACTCAGTATCACAGACTCAAATGAGGGCGACTCAGCTTGCAGATGGGCCCTGTTTCCTGAAGGGAAACCTGATGTCCTGCTCACAAATCCCAGGTCATGGTAAATGACACAATTTCTGCATGGATGCTGCTAAGCTTGTCCTCGGTAATCCTGACCTGTGGAGATGATTGTTTAGTGAACACCTGGGACATGGCTAAGAATCAAAATAGTAAATTATCAGTGTGGTTACAGTGAGCAGCAAGCATCCTGTTTCACTCTAACACTGTCTGGAATGCACGGGGCAGTGCACATGAGCCCTTTTTCTGAGAGATAAAGAATATCTGTTTATCTGACTGTTTTTGCAGTTTTCCTTTGCAAATCTCTCCATCTTACATCAGGAGAGCAAGAGCATTCAGAAGAACATTGTCAGGAGCTAGCAAGCTTGGCTTTGGCATTTTCTTGCCAAAACCTTTCCTCGCCTATCACGGGGGGAAACAATCCTAGGCAGAAGCACAGTGCTCTGGCTGATGTCCCCTGGCAAACCTGTGTGCTGCAGTGTAAGGCAGTGATGAGGTGACATGAGGATGGCAGCTGTCAGGGGCTGGCCCAAGAGCTTTTTTTCAAGCCTCTCACTGACAGCTTTTTTTTTTCTTATTAACTCTATAAATTTGTTTTCCTATTCCTGTGCCAAGCAGAGAGGCTGTGAAGTGGAGTGCAAGGGACGGGTGTGCAGGGGAAAGTTCCACTGCTGCCTTCCCTCAGGCTAAGCTTGTGTCCATCAGTGGCGGTGGCTGCTGGGAGAGATGGTCCTTGACCCAAGCAGCTGTTCAAAGAATCATCTTTATAAAGATGAGTTATCCAGCATGAGGAATAAAGTGCGCTGGGTAGGACTTGTATCTCTTAAATATATGTAAGAACACGCTAATCTAGTTCCTTGTCTAATGACTAATTAAGCCCATTTACTCTTTCTGTTGTTTCTTGTAGATGCTGATACATCTTTTTTGCAAACTGATTTGCTTCTTCAGCACCCAATTTCAGCATAAACAATACCAATCTGTTAGTGATGCAGAATTCCCTTGGCTAAAAGAACAGCTCTCCTCCATAAACTTGCTAAATAGAATCAAGGGAGGGTAAAAATCTGCATTCAGCTCTCTTTTTTCCCTGCCAAGCACCTGAGGTTGTAGTTTCTATCCTCTAATTGATGTGGAAGCAAAGGACAGGAGTGCAGATCTTGGCCACCTTCTGCCTGCTGCAAAGCCCCTCTGCATGGTCTGAGAGCTGCCACCATCCCACCGTGGTGGGACCTTGGCAGAAGCATTGCTCTGCCGAGGGAGGCCACCAGGAAGATGCCCGAGCTCCTGCCGGTGGTGTTGGCAGCACTGTGGGATCTGCACAGGGACAAATAGCACAGAAAAAGTTCGAGATCTGGGAGACCCTTGGCGGGACAAAGAGTAAGGAAATACCAAGGAGAGGGAAGCCAGGAGCAGGGAGATGTTGGGGTGGGATGTGGCCACTGTCCCCTGCCTACTGAAACCTGGCTGGCCCCTCAGAGATGCCTTGAGTCATGGGGACATTCCTGTCCTGGCTTGTCCGTGATTGCCTGCTCCGGAGTGGCTGTCCCTGTGGGTGCAGCCACGGGGGACAGGCCTGTGCAATTGTCCCACAGGGCTGCCATGGTGACCAGTGCCAATACCGTCATTTAGTCTTTTCCGAAATTCAGTCAAATCCTCTCTGTTTTTTTGATAAGTGTGATTGGCCAACTATGCCATTTTGCAAGACTGCACTTATTATAAGCTCTTTCATTGCATTAGCTATTCAGAATTATTTTGAATGTTCAAAATACAACTCCCTCTGTGGTCATATAAGATTTTATACGTTTAACAACAATTCCACTCACATTTCTGTTGGATAATATTCAATATCTCACACAAATAGTCTCCTCTGTATTGTAAATATTCATCATTTTCTCCATCTATTCCCGTCTGCCTGCACAGATACTGAAATTTCCTTTCTGACAGTCAAGTCATAAAGCATTAAGAGGGGCAGTTTTTCTCCACTAAGTGAAAATATGAGCTTGTCTATTTAGCTCTGCAGAGATGTTAGCATTCATTCTGTGTTCAGTTAATGTATGTGGCTGCAGCAGCCACAGCTTCTGCAGGAACAAGCAACACCACAAAATCACATGCTGCGTGTTTTATAGGGAAATGGAAAGCTCAGTGTTTGATCGCCGAGGTTAAGCCATCTAAAATA
The DNA here is from genome assembly GCA_036630365.1 of Acanthiza pusilla. Taxonomy (NCBI): domain Eukaryota; kingdom Metazoa; phylum Chordata; class Aves; order Passeriformes; family Acanthizidae; genus Acanthiza; species Acanthiza pusilla. The sequence continues at coordinate 1,490,406 of JAXCHO010000018.1, forward strand.
CCCCCTCCCCTCTTCTCAGCCCCCTGCCTCCCCATTTTCTAATCTGCTATGTGTTACTGAGCATTACTGCCCATTTGACAGGAAGGACCTGTTCTGTGACAGCCTGGGAAATTGCCTCTGGTCTTCCCTGGCCAGGGGCTGGTGGCAGCCTGTCCGCCCTCTCCAGCATCTGTTTGCCACTGCCCTGACTCCTCTCACCTGTCTGGATTTGTTCCCTGAGCCACTGCTGTGTCCCCATCCAAGCGCAGCCATCGGAGCCAGGCTGGGAGGTCCCTCTGAGGATGACTGGAGTTGTGCAGGGCAGAGGATGATGCTGCAACCCTCTGCAGTGCTCCTGTGTGTGTGTGCCTGTGCAAGGATGACCTTTTCTGAAATGTGGGGTTGCAGCCTCCCAGGTCAGGGTCTTGAATTCTCCTTTCGCCTTAGTCCTTGCATACTTCAGTGACAGGGTCAGTCTCCAGGCAGCTCATGGTCCATCTGCAAAGTGTTAATTGGCTGTCAGTGGAGCGTGGCTTTGGTTATCTGTGTGTTTAATTTATAACTACACACAACTTTGCAGATTCATCATGGTCTGTGTGTGCTTGAAGTGGGAAGCATGTCACCTCTTCACTGCCAGCTCTCACTGTTGCCCATCATATGTCATCTGAAAAGTGTGTAAGGTTCAGTGAAGCAGCAGCTAATGAGCAGAGGAGCAGATGTGCTCCCTAACACGCAGTGTCCCCTCCAGCAGGACCACTGTCCTTGGGTGATCTCTCATCCCCTGTGAGAACTGTGGTGAGAACTGTGATGAGAACATCCTGGTTTTGTTTTGCAACTCCACAGTGCATCCCTGGTGCAACAGGTGCTCTTGGACAAGGGTGCCTTACATGGATGCTGAGGCTCCTGGACAAGCCTCAGGAAAATGATCTGCATTCTTAAGAGGCTGATGTTATGCACAGTGTAAGAAGGATTACAGTGAATGGAAATAAGCAGTGACACCTTGGAGAAAGAAGAGAAATTTTTCACTTTATGAAATGTGTCATCGAGTTGCCACATCATTAAGAAAACCATGATCATGATCAGATTAATGGACAACTGCCCTATGAAGAGCAACTTCAGTATGAACACTAATGAAAATCTCTCTATCATGACTCATTTCAATTAAAAATAGGTGTTTCAGCTGCTATTTGCCAATCTGGGGTTCAGCTGTGGCTAATGAAAGTGCACAGTCTCTGCTGAGGGTTTTGACGATTGTATGAGCAGGACTGTTGACCCCACATGAATGCTGAGCTAGTGACAGAGATGGAAAGAGAACACAGATCTTGGTGCACAAGATTTTGGGTCTTTTAAGTGCTCATCCTGTAGGTGCCTCTGGCTTTTGTTCCAAAACAACCCATCAGGTTTGTTGCCTTGGGAGGGTCTGCTGGTGATTCCCTCTTGGGCACATCGGTGCCTGGAGAAGTGCTGCCTTTATTTGAAACTGCAGGATGAAGGAGGAGCTCTGTATTTAAATAATGTTTTAACTACTGCTTGAAGCATCTGAAAGGGACTGGATCACCTCTGAAATATTCAGTACTTTCTGTGCCTCAAGGTCATTGATAAAATTCCTGCTGATTTGTTAAGAGCAGAGGTGGCCTCAGGGTTGACGTTGCTGAAAAAAAAAAGCCTCGCTTTTGACCCCAACTCCATAGAAATGATCCCCCAGCTTGTGACCTGTCACCTGTGCTCATGAAGAGCAGCACTTACTGGTTGGAGCTGCCTTCAAGGACCTATATTTAGCCAAAACATTGTGGAAAAACAGCCAGTGAGGCTGTCTCGGGGGCAGCTTTGGGGAACTGATTTTGATTTCTTGGCAGGGTTTCAGTTGTATCAGCAATGGTGGGGAGGCCCAGATGGAGGGAGAGAGCAAGATTTCAGCTTTCATTACAAGAATTCTTTTTTTATAAACCGAATTCTGCTTAAATAAAACTTCTCAGTTTAATGGATTGATCTGAGCAGCAGCAATAGCCAGGTTATGATAGGCTGTTCGAGGGCTGTTGGGAAGGGAGCCATTTGCTGTGTAAAATGAATTAGGAGGTGAGAGGGCTCGGGTCAAGCTGTGTGCTGAAATGCTTTGAAGTTTCTCAATGCCTTGCAAGAATTCGGCAATATACAGCCGGTGACGAAAAAATCTGTAAATCAGTAGGCACACCACTGATTCCTTTTTCATCACTTATTGGTGGCTTGTCAAAGTAATTTTCTGAATTTGGTGGAAAAATGGTTTTTAAATGAGAGAGAAGTACTTGGCTGTTTTCTGGCACACTTTGACCATGACTGTACCTGAGGAAATGTGACTGAGAAGTTGACTGGTTAAGTTTACCAGCCTGTACCTTTTGTTTAGGAACAGTTTCTGTATTTGTTGCTCTTTCAGGAATTTACACTTGATACATATGCAATTCAACTGCAAAAGTAATTACATGGAGCCACAAAGGGGTTATAACTCATTGTAATGTTAAAAATGAAAAGCTATTCAAAGGTGCCTTATATTCAGGAGAGAAAACAGAAAGTTTCTTTGTTTATGAAGCAGATTAGCTCATGGTCTGAAAATACTCATGGCAGGACCTTCTCTGGAGCTACTGTAGGCAGTAGCAGCCTCCATTTGAGTTGAACATAGCCCCTGAGCTCACTCCAAGTTCATTTTGATTTCTCTCCTGGAGCAAATGGCAGGTTTATCATTGAAGCTCGTGCCTGGCAAGACAAGGATGCAGAAACTCTTGGAATGAGACAAGGGATTGATTTTTCCTCTGAAAAACCTGAGCTCAGATGTGAAAAACCCATCCTAATCCCCATTCTGCTGCTGGTCTTAATTTTTATTTATTAAACACAAGAGAGGCTCTGCCAAACAGAAGACGTGGATCCAGTCAGGCCATTTCAGGGCTCATCCTCCACTGTGACGGAAGTTGCCAGGCAGGTGGCACCAGTGGCCATGTCCCCAGAGGGGTATTTCTAACCTCAGGGGAATAGCCTGCAAAAAAGGGCATTTGGAAAGATTGACAAGGGAATAAACCCTGTTTGCCTGGGCAAAGAGACTTCGTTGTGGTTTCTTCTCCATCCAGAAGTGCAGCTGGTGTCTACCATCATCACCCCAAATGGAGCTGTGTCAGTTTACACCAGATGTGGGTTTTTCTGCTCAGTATATTGATGTGAAACATGAGGAAAAATCTGGAGTCTTCAGTGCAGGAGATGAAAGGACTGAAATCACAACAGATTGGCAGGGGAACAAATGACCAGGGAGCAGGGAGAGATGGGGAAAGGGATGCCCTGTAGTGGATGCTGAGTTTTGCACACTCTGAAGCCCTCCAGTTCCTGTGATCTGTGGTGTTGCTGCCCTGCCTGTGCACTTGCTGCTGTTTCTCAGCATGTATTCAAACACTTCACACTAATGATCCTTCATTGCAAGCAGTAATGCAAATGTGTTCTTGCCAGAAATATGAGAAATCTGCTGTTGTCTCAGCTTTTCTTTTGGTTTGACAAGTGCTTCATAGCAGGCGTTAACAGGCCCTGACACAGCCAATTCGCTGTTGTAGTGTTTTGTACCTCTGTCAGTTCAGCTGAGCTGTCTCGTGATCCATTTTTAGGGCTGAGGAGAGATTTTTCCAGGATTTTCCTTTAGTGGTAGAAACATGTCTGTGAGATATTTTTATGGGCCAACAACCTCTTGGCTGATCCCTAATAGTGTGTCCTGGACTGTGTCACTCTGAGAGCAAGGCTGGAGGAGCAAGGCTCTTCTGTGCTGGAGCTCACGCCTGCATCCCAGGGGCACAGGGGTCCCTGGCACCACACAGCAGAACTTGGGATGTTCCTACTTATGGAGCAGACCCAGGGGAGCCTCAAAGTGAAGTACAAATGCAGCAGACTTGGCTTCAGAGAGTTTCAGGTGCTGCACAGATGCCCATGAAATATGTGGAATTCTAAAGTGGACCTAAATAGCCACTCTTATCACAAGTGTGGTGTAGACAAGGGATTGTGGGCAGACGCAAATTTTTGTCATTTTCCTTATTTTTCTGGTATTACATGCACGTCTCTTTGGCACCAAGATAGCAGTGGAAAAGAGCTTCTCAGAAAAATAAAAGGCTTTGCCATGTAATGCATAGATTGAAACTCAGGGCAGTGATTATCTACGTAAGTGGTTTTTCTGCTGCTAAGACAAGTGTAATTTTTCTGCAATAATGAGTACCAGAAAGAAAAATATTACTTGAACGTATACAACTGGTGTTGTTTAGTTTTGGGACTTCTTCAGGGCTGATAATATTTATTTGATGACTTCTCCCATTAAAATTGCCCTATTGATTCATTTGCCAGGAAAATAAATTGGTGGATATTTCATACCATACAGCTGTATTGATCTTCTAGAAGCTGGTGAGACAGCGGCTTTCATCACTGGACAGCACATTATCACCTTAATTGATATATTCTGAAAGCTAATTAGAGGCCAGCTGGATTCCTTGTGGGAATAATATTTATTTTAGATGTTGACAAAGTGCTCCAAAGCGCAAGTCATATGGTGTGATTTAACAGTGATTAAAACTTGGCTAGAGACATAGACAACTTGAGGAAACTGCCAAGAAGCCGAGACCAGAAAGAGTGAAGACCTAGATGTGTGTAATCACTTTGTGCTCTGTCACACGCACACGCCTCTCTCTCTCTGTCTGTCAGCCAGTGGAATATCTGGAGAGAGGTTGCAGCACTTTAATTATTCAGTGTCAATCACCCTCTAACCAGCACAGACACGTGTGGGTGCATGTGCCGTGTGCAGCCTTGTCTAGAAACTCTTTGCAGAAGGATTTGTTAAAGTCCCACAAAAAGTACAGGTGAATCCGGAAACCTAAACTCCTATACTCATGGTATCTTCCAGTGTGGCTTCTCTGATATAATCATGTTTTTCACTTTATAAAATAAAACATCTATTTTTTTCCCATAAATCCTATATATCATCTCCTCTTCATATGCTTTGCACTGCTTACCCGGGAGAGAAAGAGGGAATGACACGGGGAACCGTAGCCATGAAAACTCACCAGTGACCACACAGAGCACCTGGGATGATTAGCTCAGGTGTAGCCATCTGCATCTCATCAGATGGATCCCACCACCAATTTTGTGCTGCCTGACCTTTTATATATCTTCCTCCCAATTTGCTATTTGAAGAATTATCTTTCCAGATTTCCTCCAGCACTTTGGATGACTCTGGCAAAGAATTCCCTGTATTTTCAGTTTGTTTTGTTGGAGCTTTTATTTGATTTCTCCAGAGGGGAGGTGTTCTTGATGACAAGGTTAAAGGATTTCATTGAAAATTGCGGGTGAGCTTTACCCCACAGTATGTCCATTCTCCTGCAAAGAGCAAAGCCAAGCAGCCCTGCCTTATCCTTGTGTGCTTCTGCAAGGTCTGCTCTCAGCCTCTCATCCAGAGACCAAACCATTTTCTTTTTATTACTATTGAAGGCTGTGACTGTTTTTCAATTTTCTTTCATTTGTGGCAGGTATGAGCTCTATCTGTTTTTCTGTAATTGATTCCTGTTCTCATTTCTCTCCACCTGCCTTCGGACGAGCTTTGTGCTCTGCAGAGCTCTGTCAATGTCTGCAGTGGTTGGAGCTCTGCCTGTGCAGCAGCTGCCTCTGCCCAGCTGCCAGCGCCTGCCTGCAGCATCCTGGCCACTGCCTGGCCTTCCTCTGCTCCCTGGGACCCCCTCGAGCTGTGAGCCACGCCTGCCTTTGCTGGGATTCCTTCACTGCGTTTTGTGCCTGCCTGAGCAAACAGGGGCTGTGCACTTGGGGCACAATGGACTGCTTGCAGGAGTCACAGAGTGAGTGTCTCAGTTTCCAGTCAGCTCACCTGCAGCACGTAATTCCAGGCTCCCAGGGTGGTGTTCTGCGTCTCTTACTGCTCTGAGAAGGTCACACCGTGGTGCTTAACAGGCACCAAAGAAAGGGCTTGCTGGCTCCTACCAGCTTGATTACCTTCCTAGGAGCTGAACTCATCCCCATTTCAGGGGTGCTTCTGCTGCAGCCCTCTTGATTTTGACAAATCCCAGTTGTGCCTCCAGGAGCTACTGTTGGAGAGGGAGTCTGAAGGAGCAGAGCCACTCTGCACAGGACGGCACTGACCGCTGGTGTCAGTCCCATGCTCTGACAGGCTTCTGCAGCATCCTGCCGAGATATTGCTTATTACGTGCTGCTAATACTTAACCTCTTCTCCCTCTCACACGTAATCTCATCACCTTGACAATTGAGCAGCTGCAAGGGGAGAGAGAATCTCCTCAACATTTACAGAAAGATTCTCTGTTTCTGCCCAACTGCAAAAAGCCGTCAAGAAAAGCTTTTGGTTCTGTTAGTCTGGGCAAGGAAGTTGTTTGTGAAACTAAATTCAGTTTTTTTCCTGGTAATGCTCTTTTGGTAAATCTTCATGAAGCCAATACTATCATTCCTTTCCTAATGGCTTTCCCGTTTACCATGAGCACAGACTTGCAGCCATTGACCTCCAGCTTTGACAAGTTCTTGGTGTGAGTAACCTGTGGGTTTTCCTCCTTTTCAGCCTGGAGATGAAAAGCTTTTCAGCCTCTCAGCCTCAGCATGACAGCTCTCAGTGCCTTTCCAAAATCCTCTGAGACCTGGGGCTCCTCTTACACTTGTAGCTCCTGAGCTGGAGTATGTTAGCAGTGGCATTCCCAAACAGCTCCATCCTGCTTGGCCCATGGGACTCGCAGGAAGCCTCTGCTGGAGGAGAGCCTGGAAGTGAGCAGGGTCCCCCAGCCTGTCCTGGTGAGGTGGCCTTGGTGCTGTGGAGCTCTGTCCCTGGAGAGGGGGACATGTGTGACTAAATCATGCCTCCATCTCCCTTGCTGGAATTTCTTGAGGGATTTCTGTCACTGCAGAGCTGCTGGGTATCAGCTGGTGGTATGTGGCAGGTTTGCTGGCGTGACCAAAGCCTGCAGAGGGTGCTTGCCAGGCAGCAGCTTCGGGCTCACCAGGCTGGCTCCATGCACTGGGTGATGAGATCCCATGAAGATGAAATGGCTGCTAGAAACCCCAGGGAAGAGCCAGGCTTAAATCTTCACCTCACAACAGGGAGAACACATTACACACCAGCTGTGCTTGGTAAAGCTGTGATATGCAAGCTGCCTTTTTGTGCATGTGGATGGAGCTTCCATGTGCTGCTCTCCACCTCACCTGGGCTGTGGTTTAAGGGCAAATGTGCTATGGTGTGGGTGACTTAGAAAGCATGAGCCTTGATGGACTGTGGGGGCCTGCAGCTACCTACAGGTTGTTGCTTCTGGTGAGAAGTAGGAGATAAAAAAACTTTCTGGATCTGGTCCTGCCTCCTTAGCCAGGAAGAATGTAAATGTTTCTCCTATCTGATAAAGGCCTGGGATATGATTAAAGTGATTGGATATCTCCCTTGATAATTCCAATTATTAGCTGTGTTAAAGGCATGAGGATGATGGACAGAATCACAAGCTCCTCCAATCTGGTCCGTGCAGTGCTGAATTGGAGGGGAGTGAAAGGGTTTGGGGGAGCACTTGGAGGTGCACACTTCATTGGAGAAGGTTTTTTTTCCCTTTGAAATGGCGTACTCAGGTTGTAGCTGTCTTCTGTTAGGAGAGAGAGGGAAGCATGCTTACTCATTTATTTCTCTCCTCCTTGAAGTTTTCCAGGAGAGATGGTGCTGGGGCAGGTTAGTAGGTAGAACTGCCAACACACGTAGGAGTTCTGTGATGCAGAGCACAGTTGTTTTGATGCAACTTCACAGTTGTTTTGTTTTCTTCTTCCTGCTGGTTATTTTCACCCATGTGTAAGAGAGTTTGAAAGTAGCTTTTTTGGGGGGTCACTGTCATGAAAGGACCTAGGGTCAGCGACCATGGTGTCGGTATTCATTATCAGTTGTCAGTGCTCTTTATAGAACAGACACTGTGGCTACTTTGGCATATCTTCAGTTAAAAGCAGTGGATTAATTAGAACATTTGAAACCCCATAATATCATGGATATGTTTGTTTTTTTCAGAGAAACAAAACAGTTAAGGCAATTCAATTCTAACTTGGATTTAAAAATACTTTGCACATTTTTATGTTCTGTTTGAATAAGGACAATAAATATGTATTCCTATGAAAATCCATTTTCTTACCCAGGGTATAAATGTCCAGTATGAAATCCCAGAGTGAGCAATATGGTTTCCCTTGGACAGAGTGTCTCAGTTTAAGTGTTGCATAACTCATACCCTGCTCCTGGTGTGGTGGCATAGAAACTGTTCCTTGTATATGGCTTTATATAACTGCTGTATATAACCTGCTATAGCTAAACTGCAGCAATTTAAAAGCAATGACAATTTATTCCCAAGTGTGGTCCCTGATCAAAGTTGGAGTCCCCATTTTAGGTGTTAAATATTTATTCAAAGTGCAGATCATACATTTCTGGTACTGTGCAGGGAATTTATGATAAAGCACTATTTCAGGCTGAACACCAAAATGTCTTCTACTCCAGCACCTTTTTTTTTTCTTTTTTTTTAAGCGCAAAGTAATTGAACATAAAATAGAATTAGAGCAGTCCTTTTGCCAGCAAAGCTTTAGCTGGCTCTCACTTCTGCTGCCTAAGTGTGCAGGCCCAGGGGCTGTGGGATGCTGGGGGTGTGCCTCCTCTCCACACTGGATCTCCTGGTGCCTCTCCTGGGGCTTTGTGCTGTTGGCTGAGAGAGTAGGCAGTGCCGTGGCCTTGGTCACTGCTCTTGGTTGTGACAGTGCCGGCTGCCTGCTCTGTCCAGGGGCAGTGCCCTAATGTCCCAGCCAAGGACAAACACTCCTTTGTGTGCCAGGCAGGAATTGGACAAGAAATGGCCAGTACAGGGTCACGCCATGGGCAAAGTGAGCAGCCACCTTCCCTACCCAGTGTGAAAACAAGGAGGGTGAAGGGTGAGAGATAGGCACCACCAATGGGAAACTTCAGCCAATCTGAGGGATGAAGCTGAAGGTGTTTCACTCTCCATTTGGTACAGGCAGAGCCTGGACAAGCAGGTGACTAAATTTCAATATCTGAAATTAGCTGAGCTGAATCAGTCTGCGTACAAGGACAGCTTTACAAAGGTGTAAACAATAATGCAGGACTTGTAGCATTCCATCATTTGTAGCTCAGCATTCACCTGCAGGAAGATTGCTCTTTAGTGCCCATGGTACTTTCTACAGCGCTGACCCAGTGTTCTGGCTCAGGAGAAGTTTTGACATCGAGTCACGGAAAAGAAACTACCTGACTTTGGGGTCAATAAATGACCAATTAGCGAAGTGTTGACAAATCAAAGAACTGGTAACTCTTGTTCCATATGCTTGTGAACAAGTCACAGAATAATTTCGGTTAAAAGGGGTCTCTGGAGATCGTCCAGTCTCATCCCTTTCTTGAAGTGGCTCCAGTTAGGTTAGGTTGCTCAGTCCAGTTGAGTTTCAAATGTCTCCAAAGATGGAGATTACGGAGCCTCACTGAGCAACCTGCTCCAGGTAATGGCAGCAGGCAAAAGCATATGCACAGAGAGGTGAGAAACACCTCACAACAACAGGACAGTGCAGTGGGCAGTGACCTCAGCTCTCCAGGAGAATTGTCATCATAAATATTTTGCTTATCTAGTGACACAAACCACTCAATTTAACACAGGAGCATTTCCATATGCTATTGAACTAACAGGGAGGCATGGCAATTTTTAAGCTTTAGGCAGCCTTATTTAGAAGGAAAATTCAAATATTTAACTACTACATCTTCTCTACCATATAGAGGTCTCATGTTTGCACAACTAAGGGTGAGGATCATGATCTGTATTTGACGGAATTAACGCCAGCTCTGACTCTAAGGATCAAACCCTGAATGACTCTATAGGAACGATTTATCATCACAGGAGTGAAGCATCATCTTCTTTCTTATGTAGCAGAGGTTAGGACAGAAGCTCGTTGACCTTCTCCAGGAAGAGAACTGGGGCACATTGAGATTCTGATCACTGTCATGTTGTTGGAAACTGAGAGAAAATCCTTTGAAATGACATTGGAGCAGAGCAGCAATAAGCAGCCTGAGAATGAAGCCCATAATCTCTCTGTCCCAATGTTGCACATGTTTTTCCTGTAGCCTAGTTTAAGAACAAAATCTTAATTTGTTTGAGAAAACCAAAAGTGGCTGCTGTAGTTAATTTATCTGGGGACACGCTGGTGTCCCCTCCATGAGCTGGAGGAGGATGTTATCTCTGTCCTTTTACAAGGAGACAGGTAACACCATGATGTATGCAGGAGCCAAGCTGTGGCACGTAGGTTAAGAACGAGATGGCTCTTTTGATTCCTGCAAGGCACCGTGGAGGGCAGCTCTCTGAGGATGACTGAGGCATGGGGAGCAATGGGAAATGGAGGCTCTGTGTACTTCCACCCCCCCTGTTCCTACTGCATCTGCCTGCCACCGTAATGACTGCTCTGCCTCTTCAGAGCAGGAGTAGACCCTGTCCTGGTTATCAAAAATGCTCAACAGCATGGCTGTAGCTCATGTAACCATTTCATCCTCTAGCTGACTTCATGCACAAGGACCTAATAGGTTTCTTTCCTGACTTTTTGGACACAGCAGTGCCCAGGTTTTTAGAGCATCACTGCAAAGGTGTAGAAGTGACCTGTTCTGGTGAGCCAGGCTGCCTGTGTAGTGGCACAAAGGGGGTGGATGGAGCAGAGTTTGCTTGGTTTCTCCTACCGAAGCAGGGAAAAAGACTCCAGGGATATTCAACTTGTGTCTTGTCAGCTTCTGTTTGTCCTGCTAGGATCTTTTTGTTTTGTCATGGTGCTCTGCCCTGATGTCTTTTGAGCATTAAAAGAATAGAAGGATGCAAGGTCATGAGCATATTGCACTAAAAATGTACATTAGACAATAGGGCTTAATACAGCTCTTTACTGAGCATCACTTCTGGTTTTGCTGCAGACCTGTACGCCCCAGGTTACCACCAACCCTTGTGGCCCCAGGCTGGGTTTGAATGCTCTTCTCTGTGGTTAGTAGTGTCTGAGCCTGGAGTTCCCTGCTGGTGCTTGTGGTTTTATACACCTGAGCCTAGTCTTCTCTGAGCAAAACCTGAAGGCCAGTGCCAGGGTGGAGGAAGGCTGCAATGCCTGAGTGGCGCCTCTTGGTGGGTTAATTAAGTGTCTGGGTAAAAATGTTCAAAGTGTCGCAGTGACCTGGGCAAGCAGCTCTCTGCCACAAGTTATCCCTTTATAAATGGGACTTGGGAACCTTGGCTAAAGGGACATGTTTGGAAATTATAACCTTCTTGTTTAATGAGCAAGAAATCAATACAGCAGGATCAATCAGAGAGTTGGAAGGAGGTATAACCAAATACAGGATATTCACCATCCCGTTTCTGGTCCCAGTCTACCTTCTGTTCCCTGTCCAGGCTGTCTAAGTTGTCTATGCTTGAAGACTGAGGTTTATTTATTTGTTTGGTGAGGATCTCACTCAGAGGCACATGCACTTTGGCTGAAGTTTTCAGGTGCTAATGCAGTAAGGATTCCTCTCCATCTTTTGGTAACCAGCTCTAATTTTGCTGTGTGAGCACCATAAGAGGTGGGAGTGGTTACACTTATTCTCTGGTTTACATGGAGAGGAAAACCATTGCCTGTTCATCTAACTGGGTTTACCATATCCCAAAGACTGTGCATGTGGAAGAAATGACAGTTGTTTGACAAAAGGCCCTGCAGTTAATTTCCGCCACTTTGCACGCTCTGCTCCAGACAAAATGACATTAGCCTGCCAGGAAGTATAAAACAGGAAACTGCATAACTACACAATTAATTATAGCTAATGACCAGAGAAATCGGTAACCCTTGGTAGTGTGGCTTCCTTGCTTATTTTGCTCCTGATGGAAAAAGTAGGAAAAATGTCCTCCGACCTGTGGTCCAGTATTTGGTCTCGGCCCCATGGATAGCACATTGCGCCGTATCAAAAGAGCAGTGTGCTGTGACTGGACGTGACACACTCTGGGTTTCAGTAGAAAATAGTTCTGCAAGGCCTCCTTTGTTCTTGCCTTGTTAGCTATCAGAAGAAAAGAAATTCTCACAAAATGTATCTTTTGCCCTTCTCAATTATTTTAAAAAACCTCAACACTAGACCAAGACACATCTGACGTAGTCTGTCTGGGGCACACGGGAAAAGGAAATGCTCCAGAAGATACCTGCCTTATGATCAAAATTCCAGCAGAGGAGAGCAGCAAATTCTCCATGTGCTAAAAAACACGTTGAAGAGTAGAGCTGCAAAAATATTTAAAGTCCATTGTACTGCAATGTCTCCTTATCTATTAATGCAACTCAAATGTAGCCTGTCAGCTTGCTTTAGCTCTGCAGTCAATCTTTTTTTGCGTTCTGAAATCTGTAAATAATGAAGGCTATCTATTAGGAAAGCACCAAAGGTCTTTTTTAACCCACTTCATAAAGGAGTCCTGCGGGCTATGATTTGGAAAGTCTGAGCTGTTGTAACTCGTTTGAGACCTAATGTGATAAAATTAGGAGCTATGAGATGTGAATCTTAAGTTCAATCTCAATGTTGGCACAAGTCAGACAATGGAAGTATCTGTCTGATTAGGCAATTAAACAAGGAGAGATGACTCAAAATATCCTTTCCATTTCAATAACTCCTGTGAGATTAGGGGCCCTTTGAAGATCCTGTCAAACTCCCTTTTTCTTTAATACACCTGCATTTAATTGAAATGCTATGAAAGAGGATGAAGGCAGTTGTAACCTGAGGAGCCTTGGGTGTGTTCCAGTGTCACACCAAGACTTTAAAATGCTTGAGGAATTAGAAGTGGCAGACTAGTCCCCTGAGCAATTGGTTTTTATACCCCACCTTTCTGCTTTCCAAGTCCCACTGTGTTTCTCCTGTCTGGCGCGGTGTGTTTTGTGGGGTGGTAAATCCTCTGAGTAAGTCAGAAGTGCTGCTCAGAGCAGCAAAGTGAAGCTCAGAGTCTTTTCCTCAAATGCTGGGCAGGGGATACAAAATAAACTCAAGTCCAATTTCTCCTCCTCCACCCTTTTGGTGAAATCAGTTGTGGTTGTGTGATTGCCTTTACCAGAGCCCTGAGCCTTCCTGGGAGGATACAGGGAAGCCTTCTCCCGCCTCCCACAGGCTGTGCTCTCCATTCCTGCTGGGGCTGCAGGGACCAGCTGCTGCTCCAATGCCCCCCGTGCCTCTGGTGCTGCGGAAGAGCTGCCTGGTGCATGAAGCAGGGATGCAAAGGGCAATCGTGCCCAGCTCTCTGTCACCAGCAGTGCTCCGTGCTCCGAGCACTCAGGCAGCAGGAGCTGGGCAAGCCTGGCTCCCCCTCGGGAATGGTGACCTGCGGTCAGCAGGCAAAGTAAATGAAGAAAGTGTTTTGCAAAAGAGATCCCCAGGCTGCTTATAAATATGTCTCTCCTTGTTCCTCTGTGTTACACTGAATTATTCGTCCTGGTTTAGATATGGAATAAATTGCTCTTGTTCGTTGTGTCCTGAACATCTTGTTCTAGCTGCTTTAGGCCGCCTATAGTTTCTGGCAGGCTGAACAAATAAAATGGGTAAAAAATGCCATAAAATACCAAACAATTTTTTCAACCAGCTCCATTATGTTGTTTGTACTTGGCTGGGATATATTACTGTGTTGGGTTATATTATTGTGCAAGTTTATTTTACTCTTTGGACGAGGTTGAATCAGTGCCGCTCCATGGCAGAGCTTTGTACAGGATGGACAGAGGCTGCTGTGCCAGGGCAGGGTCAATTCTATTGCCCTCTTTGAGTCCTACTTTACTGAATTTCCTGGCAACGCAGCCAGCGTATCCCAGGAAGGTCTAGAGAACATGTGCAGCTCTTGAGCGAGGTCTGCAGTAGGCTCAGCTGTAGACACACAGCTGCAGCTGAACTGAATGGAGCAGATCAGGCAGGAGGAGGAGAAAACAGAGATCACGTCTGAATGCAAGTGAGCAAACACATCATGGAACCTCTCAGGGACAGAGGTCCTCAGTGGATGGACAGAAAAATAAAGAAACTGGGAGATTCACAGTCAATGTAAGAGTGCATTTTGTCCCAGTTAGATCCTAAATAAACTAATGTTGGAATGATGCTATGTGAACCGAATTTAAAATCTAATGAGTTTTGTACCCAGTGAAGTTCTCCCTCTAAACCACAAGCCTCCCATAGGAGGTTATCTGCTGATTTTTTCCCTTCAGGCCTATAAGAATTCCCACAAGGTACAAAATTAATTCAGTTTTTGTATTGAATATTGATCAAAGCTTTGTTTCTATAAATGCAAACATTCATGATTTCAGTATAACTCTAGCTTTTCAGTGAGAGCAATTTTTTGTACTGCCTTAAAAATAACCAGTTGGCACGTTTTTAATGAGCTTGATTGTTCCAGAATGCCAAGGACAGAAAGGAAGAGGATGCTAGAGTAATCTACAGACAATAATAATTAAGGATTTGTTACTACAAATGGAATGAAAAAATCTGAATGAATACCTCCACAAAATCAGCTTAAAGTCATTAGTCAAACTGGTATTTTCATTACTGTTTTGATCCAGATGCTGTAATGCTTACTCTATAGAGTGTCTTCGTAAAGTTATCTGGAATTTTGTCAAAGTTAAGATATGTGAGGTGAAGTTCATTTTCTGTTATTTATTTATAAAGAAACAAAAATGTGCTAGTCCCTTCATAGTGCAAGCAAACAAACAAACAATATCTCTTCCCTGTCCTAGAGATCTTATACTCTAATCTAGACTTGTGAAGAGGGATGAGAGCATTATACATCATGGAAAAAGGACAAAAAAAGACTGGGTTTGTAAAGAGAAGTGGGAAAGGCTCTCTGGTTACATATATACGTGGCTACAGATATACACTTTTATAGGCTTGAGTTCTTGAGGTGATGCAGAAGGCAGTGAGTTTTGAGAAGACGTGACTAAGGAGACATTATTAAGACTTTTCCTCTTTTGATTCTTCCAACGTCACTTCCTGGTATTGTGGCTGGAATGCTGATCTGTTTGTAGAAAGGTTTGACTAAAGAATCAGTGCAACACTCTGTAGAAGCTAAAGCCCAAGAGGATGAATCACGAAGCTGGAGCCCAGCTGACCCTGCAGACCTGCAGGCTGAGCGGTCAGAGCGGTGTCCTGTGCCTCCAGCCCTCGGTGCTGGACTGGTCCCCGTGAGTCTTACGGGGCTGATGCTCTGAGGTGTGGTGTGTGTGATCCTTAGGGCAGGAATCACTGCCCAAAAAGGGACTTGTGCACCATGATGTGGATGGAATGCTTTGTGGTTTTACTCACTGTGCCTTGGCAGCTGATTGCAGAGCCCCGGGTCAGAGTCCTGTGTCTCTGCAAGGTGCAGGGGGAGACTGAGGCACGGATGGGCAGCAGCAGGAGGCAGCACGCTGAACAGGCAGAAGCTTTGCCACTTAGCAAAGGTCCCTTCAGATGGGGATGTGTTTTAAATCGTTGCCTTCTCCGGGGCTTAGATCTTTTCTCAGAGCTAAGGGAAGCACATTTATCAGTCCGGATTTACAGTTGATAGCTTTTCCTGGAGGCTAGTACTGCAAAAATAAAAGGAGCAGAGATCAATTTTTTACTTTATTTTACAATCTAGTAGGCTGGATGAGAAAGATGCTCTTTCTGTCATGCAGAAAAACAAGGCCAAAGTTATCCTTGCCTGATGAAATTCAGTCTATTTATCTTCATCATCAATAAGGGATTTTTGTCCTGTGCATGAAAAACTCATGGGATGAGAGAGCATGCAAGTGAACACCAGTGACACACGTGTTGAAAGATTTGGGTTCCTGTCTTGGCTATATGAACATTTTATACATTAATGCAATGTGTGCTTGACAAAAACCACCCTGAGTATGCCCCTCTCAGCAAGCCTGGCAGCTGGGCCCTTGTAGATAAGGCTTTTCCACTGGGAGATAGGGAAGAGATTTGAATTAGGCTTAATTAAATTTTCCTTCCCCTTGTTTGTAATAGATAGAAAAAGGATAGTGATGCTTTCTATTTAAAATATCCTTATGCAATTAAATATTATGAGGGAAGTTTCACTTTTCTGTATTATGGCACTTATCCAGTGTATCATTAAGGCACATGCATTCATGCAAGGCACCAAGGGCAGTGGGGGCAGCCCACCAGAACGTGGCAATTTATGTGCTATAACAGCCATTGTTATAGCCAAGCCCTGCTGGCTTGGGTTCAAACAGTTTTATTTTTTCTGGTGTAACATGCTTTTTCATTTCTCTTCCATCATAGATTTGTCATGGAAGGTACAATTGTGATATATTTTGTTTTGCAACCACCTAAATAGATGGCTGACTTTCTTCCATGAAATTTTAGGTACAACAGTTACAAATTTTTTTTTGGTTTACTGACCTTGATAACAATGCGTCTTCTAAGTCCTTTGAAATCATCTCTTTGGTTAGTTTTTAACAAATAAGTTTCTGCTTAGAAGAATTGTACAATGCCTCAAGCACAATTAAAGTATTCAAGTTTAAAGAGAAGCAGTTTCATGCTTTATTTAAAAAATAAGTTGAGAACTCAGTCAGTTGTTCTTTCTTTTACTTTGACAGGGTTATGTATGTTGATTAGCATTGTACACTGTAATCCATACGTGTTGCCACCACAACTAATTCGAAGAGGACCATGGGTGTGGCTCAGTTCAGAAGAAGACACTCTTTCACCCCACTGAGGATTGTTTTGTCCCTAAACACCCATAAACACTTCTGTCCATTTGACTGTCTCTAATGTCTTTCTCTGCTCTGTCCCTTGAATCTGTGTGACATGGGGACATGATTGTTCAGCAAATTGTTATCTTCTCTGATTATAACATCTCGGGCTATAATTTGAGGGCTATTATGTGAGTCAAAACAGTTGTGTATGAGGCATTTGCCGGGGCTTGATTCCACCTTATAGGAATGATGGACTGTTATCCTAGATATGCAGAAATATTTCACCCCTGTTTTGATCATGAACCTATTTTACTTACTGATGACCAGTGGCTTAGCTTTGCTGTCACTTCGCAAACTCTTGCTTTTACATGTCCTTCACTGTCTACTGCTACCCTTATTTTCTTTCAGAGTAAAAAGACATCTGGTCTCTCCTTTGTCCCTCTCTTTGACTACAGGAAGGTGTTTCTAGAGAAGTAGGGGCCCAAACTGAATCCTTCCTTCTTCCATCTGGCAGTGCTAGTGTTACTATTGGTGATGGTCCTCGGTCAAGGGTCAGGACATAGGGTTTGCATTCCTAAACCCTGGACTGCATGTGCATTTTTCCCACTGCAGGGTGCTTGGATGTTGAGCTAAAACAATTTTTTTCACCTATTCTCCATCCTCTTCCACCTCCCCAGCCCCACAGCAGCTGTCTCTTGAGTGTTGAGAGACAATTTGGTCCAACTGATGTAATCAAGTCCCTGGGTTATTTTCTGCACCTGGTCCCTGCTGCTCCTAAGCCCTTGTTTGCCCTTGGCAGCAGCGCTTTCCCCTCTCCTCTTTGCCTTGCTCTGAAGTTGATGATGTTGCACTGCCAGGCTGACCTTGACATACGGTTCTTAAATTTTAGAAAAGCTGCAAAGGTCCCAGCTCCTGTGTTTTGAGGGTGCAGCAAATACCTAAAATGGTATCTTTTACTGGCACAGACACTGAGGAAAAATATTTTCTGCTTGTCTGTATTTATTGTCTCAAATACAAGGAGTACTGCAGTCCTTCACTATATTGCCAGCAATACAAGTTTTGCAGTAAGCTCCTCTATTTTCTCATAAACTGCCCCTCATATGTCTTCCTCATCACCAGTTTTATAAAGGGATCATTAAGTTTCTCTTAGATAGACTCTTCTGATGTCACAGGTTGAGACCCTTCTGCTTTATTGCATTGCTTCATGATGTATGGGCAGAAATATTGCTTACCAAATCAGAGGTGAAGGGAAGCACAGGCTCTGCCAGCCCATCATATGTTGTGGAACCCACTGAACACTCCTTAACGCTGTTTTAATGCAGGGGAAAAAAAACCCTAATGTATTTTGAGTGATTTGAATTCATTCCAAGCAGAGAGACAAATCAGAGCTGAGAGGAAGCTTGCAAAATGCCAAGTATTCCAGGTCCTGGGACTGTCCCTACAGGGGGGCCAAGCAGCTCCTCCCTCCACCTGAACCCTGTGGTTCCTGTGGATGATGGCAAGCACTGCTCATAAGCCAATGCATATTTCACCTGAAGGGGAAAAAAAACAGGAAGAAAGCACGTTGTGAATTTGAAGATCAAAACCACTCGTGGAGGAGCCTGTACATTTTGTCTCAAGGGTCTGCAGTTGGGGTCCTTGTGGGAGTTGTGTGTGAGATGCATTGAGGTGTTCTGATATTCAGGTGGAATTCTTTTGACAAGTCTAGACAGATGTGGGTGAGGAAAGTTAATGAAACAAAATCTCCCTCAATGAAATTAAGAAACTTATTAACTCAGCAGCTTTGGGAAAATACTTTCAATCTATATGGACACCTGACAAGAATCCTATCAAATTTTCATACGTACAATTAATTCCTTCCATTTAGAAGCTTCCAATTAGGTTGCATCATATATCATAAAAGTGCTATTAACCCTCCAAACCATTGCTACTGACACTAAAGATCTGAGAAGGAATGAGTAAACAGCTTGATCTGGAATGAAAGCAGCTTACCTAAGGTAAGCCAGATGCCGATGCGAACATTTCTCTGTTTTCTTTTCTTTCTAATGTCGATCATTTGTGCAGTGGCACACTGAAGTGCTTTGCAGCACTAGCAGGACCAGCCTGGGGTGATCCCATCCACAGGCTAGAGCTGCTGAGCTGCTTGGGAGCCCCACTGGTCACTGGCTGGTGGGAAGCCTCTTCCAGGGCTGGCCTGGGCTTCCCTGCACAGTGCCACCTCCTGCAGCACGGTGTCACCCATCCGAACCTGCCAGCACTGTCATCCCCAAGCCTCCCACCTTTTTAGAAATGTTTGAAGCCTCAAATACTTCCTGTGTTCCCTCTTCTAAAAATACACAAGTGACTTCTCTGATTTTATACCATCCCTGTTGGCCTGAGCTTCCCTGGTACGTATCTGGTTTTTAATGGATTCCTTCACTTTCCCCTGCATATAAGGTAGGTAGAAACAAAGACCTCAGCAAAAGACTAGATGAAAGGTATATCTTCTGGAGGCTGGTGGAAGTGGTGGTCTTTTCTCAGCTAAAGTAGAGAATGTGTGTGCTTAGGGAACAGAAAATGTAGCATTATCAAATGGTTTAAATGTTTATTATGAAATGGCTGTGTGAAATGGGGGGAAAGGGAAGAGAGTAAGTGTCCAGGTAAGTGGTGGCCTGAGCAAGATACCTCTTGTTTTGTTTTGGTTGCATGAATGGCTTTTGCTTTTTCTTTCAAACTATCTCAGCTCATGAGTTTTCTTGCTTTTACTCTCCTGATCTCCTCCCTGATCCTGCTGGAGGGGGAGCGGGTGACTGGAGGTGTGGGGCTTGGCTCCTGGCTGGGGTTACACTGTGACATCGACTTACACCGAAAGCATGGGGGTCACAGGAATCTCCTGGTGCAGCCAGAGTTTGGCACATGGATGCGCCTGAGCTGACTTGTGGAGTCTGGATTGTTTGCCTGCCTCTGTGAGCTCCATCCTGGTGCCAGCAGATGACTTTGCCAAATGTACTCGGAGGCAGTTCCATGTTTGCTATGTGATATCATTAGTGGCTCAGAAATTGATGGAAGCTCTTCAGTTAATGCCAATGCTGAAATTTGGTACTCTGAATGTCAAAACTTACACTGAAACTTTGGAAAAGTTGCTGAATGTACCTTCTAGTAGATCTTTCAGGGTAACAGATCAAGGGTTTTTAATGAATTGTGTTTCCATACACTTAGAGATAGCATTTTTCATTCTGAATTAATGACCTATGAAATCCTGAGTTTAAGTACAGAGGTCATTTGTAATTTACTGGAGGGCAGAAAAGTGTCAACTCTCCCTTAATGATTGTACTGTTTTTTTATTTCCCTTGACCTCAAACAACCAGAAGGATTTTTCTCTGAAAAACCTTTTGCTTCCAGTGATGAGACTCTGTATCTTGAGTTTTAGCTGTGATTGAATTTATACTACAGCCAAGTTATAAACCCTCGAAAATAGGATTTATAATGGAAATTCCAAGTGCAATCTTAACTGTAACAGCCAGCTTTATACTCAATAGTACTATTAACATTCTTCAAACCCAATGTTCAGGATGAGTCATACTGATCTAATTCTTTACATAACCCTTTTCTTTTCTGCAGCACAGGCCTACTCTTGTAATTTCTAGTCATATGCCAATGGATACGTTCCTTTAATTTGGGGACACACAGGACACAGCTGATATCAGTGCTATGGAAATAGACACTCTTTCCAGCAGGGCCATGCCTTCTACACATTTATGCAGTTAAAGGACAACTTTTGAACAATTTTCCCTAGTCAGAATCATTAACATAATAATTGTTTGTTATTTGGATGACGTCTATGTAACCTTCTAGCTCTGGCCTTCTAGTTCTTAGATAATCATACAACATTTAAAATTACAACAATAAATAAAAAGTTTCAGGAAGCTGTGAGAGTGAAGATAGGAGAATTGTAACTGCTTCTTTCCATCTGTTCTTTGTAAAAGAGAGGTGAAGAATAATTGGCATGATGTCCTACCTCAGAGATGAATATGACATGCACTGTCCTCAGTGGTGCTGTGCTGCTATAAATGCATAAGGTGATCCTAAAAAGGAAAGGTGAATATCAGGGATAGGAACAATAGTGATGAAGTCACTTTGCTTGTCCTGGTCTCTGCAGCGGAAGATTTGGATGACCTTGCTGGCCAGAATGTAAAAACTCTGGTTTGTGAGAATTACAGAAGTTTTGCAAGTTTCACAAGTAAATAAAACTTAGATTTTGTATAAAAAATCATAAAGACAACATCTAAAACAACTGGCAGTTTGGGAGGGGAAGGGCCAAACTGACACTGTGTCTGAGAGTGGAATTGGTGGGTGAAAGAAGAGCTCGAGTCCCCAAATTCCCTCAGGGAAGGCCCTTGCCTTCCCCTTGCCCTTGCTACCTTGTGCCAGGGAGAGAATGAAGTATTTAGCTGCTTAGATGAAGTAGAACTAATTGCTCAGGTGACATTAAGAGGCTGCCTGGGGCTGTTGGCTCTGCTCTCCTTGCCCCATCCATCAGCAGAGGGCCAAGGGAAAGAGGAGGTGCCAATGATGAGCCAAGCTGTCGGCAGCAGAGCACAAAGCACAGGGCAGCCAGACATCCCTCTCCAGAGAAACACCGATTTAAGGGAACTTGAGTGAGTGTCTAGAGAAAACCTGGCAGGATGGGCCTTCAGTTCAGTCCTGCTGTAGCACAGGCAGGTCTCCCCATTCCCTTTTACGGCATTTGTCCTTTTCTTAGATGGCAAAAGTCTCCTTGCAGCCCAAGCTGCCTTGTCCTGCCATTCATATGGCTGTTCATATGGGTGAAGCATTCTGTTAATTACATCTGCTGGTGATGAGCTTCTCCTCCCACCCTCGGGCTCACCAGGACCTGTGCCTGAACATGAGTACAAATCCAAATTCAGGTGACACTTTGGGCATGCCAAGAGCTGACAGCAAGAGCAAGAGCTGACAGCAAGCTGCTTCAGCATTGCAGCAGCTTCTGTCCTCAGCGGGGTGGGACTGCTGCTCCCTGAGCCCTTAATTCCCACAAACAATTTCTGACAGATCAGGAAAAGCAAACAACTAAAGCAAGCCTCTTGTGAGCAGGTTTGTGTTTTCTTTAATGAGGCGCTCTGCTGTAAATTTTTAGGGGTCTGAAAATCGGAGGAGGTTGAAAGCCACAGGATCACTTCTGTAAATAACCAGAGAATAGCCAGGGAATAAAAGATCCATATTCTCTTCGCCTCTTCAAAATTGAAACGTAACTGGTGTTTCAAGTCCTTGTGGAATTGAACTTCTTCTAACATAATCAATTGGGAAATTTTAATTTCTTTCTTTAATAGGTCATATTATCATAATTTAAATTGCTGTTCTCCCACAGTTTAAATATATTTCCAGATTTATCCCTGTGATCTTTTCATCAACTTTTTCAAATCTGAAGTGTCAAGCCCTCTGGGAAAAAGAGGGTCACTAGCACTAATGTTTGATTGATACAGTAGGATTGCCACTTGAATTTTTATTATATTCTGGTTTTACATGGTCTTGAGTACACATTATTTCGTGATTGTTACTTAGTTTAAGCTGTGTCTCTCTGAGTGTATAAATTGTTGCTTTTGAAGTTATAAGCATAGGAAAAGCTTTACCTTCTACTTTAAAAAATAATCTTTCAGACTGTTGAAATGATTTGTGATGTTGTTATGATTTGGTAGAGAAGCAGTCACCACTGAGAAAAAGTACTTATATGTATTTTTGGAAAATGTTTGAAAATATATGATTAATAAAGATTTGAAAGTAATATTTTAATTTTCTTGGGTATTTTAGGAGAGGCTTAACCCCTTCCAAACAAGCCTTCCCCTCTGGGGGACAAAATTTCTGCAGCTATCCTACCCACCTCAATATTTGCTTCCTCACATGTCTATGACAAATTTTTAACCTCATGGTTGCTGTTAGACAGAAGAAGGAGAGGCAGCTCATGGACCCCTGAGGGACTCTGCAGAGGTGGAGGATTCCTGATCCAGGGTGAGGTGCAGGCCAAGGGCAGCCATCAGCATCCCATGGAGTGGTAGGTGACATGTGGGAGGAGAGATACGGCTGCTGTGCTCGGGGAAAAGGCCTTGTGGACCAAAGCAAAGTGCTCTGGGACTGCTCTAAGGCAGGAGATAAGGAGAATCAGAGGTCTCTGTTGCAGTGGTGTCGGATCAGCCTCTGGCAGGCACCACAGACTTCTGCCTGGGTCACATCTATTGAAGTCTCCTGGCTGAACTTGACCAATGGAGAATAAAACAAACCTGCCTTTAGGAGCCCTTGCCTGGCTAGATGCAGTTTTTCAATGGAAAGGGTTTTCTGGCTGTGATGAGACCACAAAATGCCTTTTTCCTAGAAGAAGAAAAACATATATAAATTTTAGCAATCAGTTTCAGAGGATTAAAAGAAAGGGCTTGAACATTAAAATTGCATAAGTTATGTCTTCGACAGAAGGGCAACCAGAAGACCTCAGTGTACAGAAGGACCACATACCCCACCTTACCCTCTCCCCGTGGATGCTTGGTGAAACAAGCCAAGTATTGGTGTATTCACTGCACTGCTTATCCCTAAGTGATTTATTTTGGCTTGGCACTCTGGTTCAGCCAGAAGCTGTCGTGTATTTGTGAGGAAAAGGTCTTTGCTCTGTTTGCAATGGACTTTGTATGGCTGGAGTTGGGGCTTAGAGAGGAGCAGACATGTTTGCTGTTTGACAGATGTCCAAGAGATTTGGAGACAGCACTAGGTTTTTGGAGACTCACACTCTGGAGGAACTGCTGTTGTGACCTTTTCCAGGAGAAGCCATCTTTCTGGGACAAGCTTCATGCTGACAACCTGCCTTCTTGTCACCCCCCTGACACAGTGCTGGGGTCACTTTGCAGGGGTGCACAGGAAGAGCGATGGAGTTTTATTCTCCTTCTACCAGTGGCTCTGTGCTCTCTTTCACAGCTCCTCTTTGCCTCTGACTGTCACACTGGTGGCACCAGAGTTACTGCTGCTTATACTCTCTCATATATCCTCCTTCAAGATCCTTGATTATAGGTACTTAAACTTAATTACTGTGGATTTTATAGCACTCTGGGATAAGATAAAGGAGAACGAAAACTAGTGAGGCAAGTGGCCCTTCCTCTGCTGTTCAGGGAAGACTTTAAGGTATTTTTTTAAAAGGTAATTTATGAGAACTCTGATCAGATTATGTAGCTGCTTCTTCCTTCCTCTCTCCTTGTGAGAACACTACCAGTAGGGCTGGGCAGTAAATTTCTGAAGATCTCTTGATAGCATTAGCCTTTCTGCATCTGGGCAAAATTTTTCTGATATGAATAAATTTGTATTTGTTATGAGAAAAATTATTAATTTGTGACTGGACTGTTTCTTCAGTTTATCAAAATTATATTGTCACACTGTTCTGCTAAACATCTCTGGTTACTTTCAGCTTTTCTATCTTCATGGTTTCCAGATGGAAGTCATCTGATTGAACTACACTTTGCTAACTATATTGAGAATTTTACCACAAAAGATTTCCAACTTAAATTTATGTTATTGAGAAAAGAAAAAGAGAAGAAATTACACATCCAAACAGCGAATTCCTGACAGTTTGCCAGAAGAAGAGGGAAGGCACAGAGGTGTCCAGCCGCAGCTAGTGTGGCCTGAATGAGGACTCATCCAACACTGGCTGAGATGAAATAGAAACTTCCACTCATCTTATCATGGAATGAATTGGGATCCTTTGGTAAGTAACCTTTTTCAATACAGGATACACCAGAAAGAGGGAGAAGAAGTTTCTGCTGTTCTATGATCTTAAAGCTCTTAATTAAGATATTTCTGGTGTGTTGTCAAGAAAATGTTCATAATTTATAAGAAGAAAATTTGATTAATTTATTTGTGATTCCCAGTCTCATTAAATAACTTGCTCTGCACTTGTCTCTGAATAACACCAGGTCATTTAGAAACTCAGCTTATTGTTTTATTTATTTTAATGGGAAGCACCACTAATAATTAAAAAAAATATGTTCCATCTCTGACAGAACTCTTTTAGTGGGAGTTCAAGTAAATTATTCAGAAATCAAACGATGATTTTATTCCAGTGGGAAGGTGAGAGATTGCATTATTCATTATTAATTCCATGATGCCATAATACTGCACAGCACTTTATGCAAAAAAAAATGAAACCATCAGTTGCAAAGAACAAATGCCTCTGGAGTCAACATGCACATGGAGATGAGCAGAAAGGGGCTGTGGTGAGCTTCAGGTCTTGTACATATCCCCTTCTTCCTTTTCTTTTTCCTTCTCCCTCTTTCTCTCTCTGCCCCTCCCTAATTTCAAGTCCATGCCATTTTGGAATGGACAATTTAGATCAATAACTGATCTAGAAGAAAAGGAGACACCCGAGAGATGCAGATGTAAAAGTGAAGCTGAGCCTCCGGACACGCAGGTAGTTGTAGAGAATAAGATTAGAGGCACCTGGGCAGGAGGGAAGGCAACACGAATTGAACAGGCAGAAGAAGCATGAGGGCTGGAGATGCAGGTCATGACCCCTATTTTTGCTGTCTTTGATGCATAAGTAGGATCTGTGTGGGATGCAGAGCAAAGGATGAGAGGGGAGTCAGGGGCACTAACAAGCAAGGTGCATGTTACCACCTCACAGACAAAAATAATCCCAGATCCTTTCCCACATTTATGGCCTTACTCATGGACCCATGCTCAGTATTGGTCAAGTTGCATGTTCCTGTGAGGGAAAGGCAGGCAAACCCCCACAGGGGCACCTACTGTGGAGTCATGGTCCCAGCCCTTCTTCATCCTGGCAGCGGGAAGGAGGAGGGTGGTAGTAACCAGGCTGTGACTGCACGTATTACTTCAACATAAAAGTGAAATGATTTTCCTGTTTGTACTCTTGTTCCAAATAGGATAACTTAATAGTCTTTCTGTATCAACCCATCTTCCTGGATTTATTTGGTTTGTGACCTTCGGGATAAGTACAACTCAATACTGCACATCGATGTTAAAACATTTCTTCTCTAAAGGGGAATACTGAGTTTATGATGAAGTGATATTAAGTGATGAAAGCCAAGGTCACGGTGCCTGTTGTACTCTGTTCTCACTGGTTTTTTGCTGGCCTCCTAGAGCACCCAGAAATATAGCAACAGCACATGATGAGGCCTCATTAATTGCTGGTGGATGGAGTTTGCTCAGTCTCTCAATCACTTTGCAGTGTGGAAATTAGGGATTTGGGGAAACAGTGAGAAACTGGTTTGTCTTATTATAAGTCTTGCTGTATGCTACAAAAGGCAAAAACAAGGGTGTGTTTTGCTACAGTTTGCAAAGTGATATGGTGTGCAATGCCCCCTGCATCCCATGGGATCTCATCCACAGCTCCCTCTCTTGCCCAGAGACTCATTATTTTGGCTTGGGGGCCACAGCAGGGACTCTGTGCTGGAAGGACCTCTGGGGACCAGCACAGCCCTAAGCAGATGCTCAGGCACTAGAGGGGACTGGCTGGGCACCTGAGTATTCCTTATTTATTGGCTTGCCTGTGGTGGTGTGTGGATGATGATGGGCACGTGGGCAGCTCAGCAGCATGGCACGTTCGTGCAACTTACCCAATAAGGAAGGAAAAGAGGACAGTCTATCACAGACATTCTCTGCTTTTTTGTGGGTTTTTTTGAGGCGCAAGCTTTTTTGTTGTTGGCGGTGGTTATTTTTATGGTTATCCCACCCCTCAAGTACTAGACCAGCTCTACCTGTTCTGTTTGGTTATTTGTGACATTACCTCCTCAGTAAAACAAGAAATGGTGCCCATGTCAGAACTTGCCAAGAATGCAAGGAAATATTCAAACCTCTCTGCAGTTTTCATAAATCAGCCATCATTGTTCATGACAAAATATGGTGTGGAAAGTAATATTCAACAAATACAAAGGAATAAGCTTTAGCAGGCACCTCTCTCTTATTAAACTTTATGATTTTTCTTTTAGCACAGGAGCTGAAGGGAACTTCACGGGATTTTCTTTTTTGCCACTGCAATGGTTATAATTTGAATTTCTGAGCTACTTGCAGGTCAATAAATTGTGGTCACTACAGGCCTCTGCAGAGCAGCCTGGGATGCACAGACCTGCAGAGACAACACACCAACATTTGTGCAGGGACCTCGAGAGCCTGGAGGCAGCAAGGCTTGTATGCATCAACCTGCTGCCATTCCTTGAGGAGATGCAATTATGCAGGGACAAATTGCCCTGCAAGAAAACAATCAGCCCCAGGAGTTTTTAAACTTGGGGCTAAGCGTCAGTTTGAAAACTTGGCTATGCACATACATATGCTCACAGAAACCAAAAGGATTTCTACATGATTTCTGTCATTACAGGCGAGGGCTTCTAATTAGAAAATGGTGCCTAAAAATAAACCCACACGACATTAATCCTAGATCTTGTTTTTTTGAGGAGATTAAACTGTTTCTGATGGGCATCCAGTAATAAACTCTAGAAACAGCCAACAGACTCCAGGTGGCTGTCTGCTCCTCTGGGCTGAGCAAGTAATGATAAATAAGAAGTGACGTTGGCCAGGGAGAAACTGCTGTTCTGAAAAATGATTTACTGACATTACGGTGTTGACCCAATCTCCACAGACCTAACTCTGGACTCTGTGCTGGCTTTTGTCCTCTTTGTTGCCATTGCATGGTGATGATCCCTATTAACCTTCTCAGAACAAAAGTGCCAGTACACTCTAGGACATCACTAGCATGGAAAAACTTTAGATATGACATCAGTCAAGGACAGTCATGTCTGCACAAGTTTGGGTTGGTTGTGCTTCCCAGGAGGAAATGAAGGAATGGCCATAGCTGTCCAGGAAGATGACTTTTTTCTTAGGGGTTAGGATTGGTTAAGGACCCTTCTTACAGGTTGCTACGGTGGCATGAAAATTCATCTTCTTATGGGAAAAACTAATGGAATTACCCTGCTCATGTTCAGCTGAAGTAAAAGGACCAAAGAGACGGCAAACCAGAAAACTTAAGGTGGCAGTGGCTGGCACTGGAGCTAAGACAAGTGATCTTGGCTTTGATGTTACAAGGTGTGACTGGGACTGGGGGGAAAAAAAGGTATTCCTACTTGTAACCCACACCTGGGCACAGGGCTGGAGTATCACAACACATGATGCTCCCCGACTTGTTTTCCATGCCAGTCCCAAGGAGGTTGCTGCTGCTTGGTGTGTGTTTGTCAGAAACATGCCTTGAGCACAAAGGCAGGATATGGAATGGAGTACTCCAGTCATGCCAAGAGCCCCTTGTGTCCCAGAGGGCAAAACTGGCATTACAGCAGATGATGATGATGTCTCAGCTCACCAGAGCATCAAGGCAGTCTGCCCTGGAACAACTTCGACACAGTCCTTGCTGTGTGAGAATCCTGCAATACACCTTCCATGGCGGAAAGGAGAGGGCCTGTGATCAGTAATGTTAGATGCTGACAAAAGAGCCATAGAAACTAAAGGGAAACCTAACTCTTCTGCTTTTAATACATTATTTAGGAGCCTCGAGATGTGCTCTCTCAGCCTGTGATGACTACAGAAAGCCTTGCTGAATTTTTCTGTGGAACTGAATTAAATGAATTTGAGTTTGCAGTGAAATTGCAGCGCATTCCTTCACCGATGTGTCAGCATTTCGTGACTGTTTATAAGGGGCTCAGAGGAATTCCTGGGAGGCCAATGGAGTGCTGCAGGGAGAGAGCGCTGTTGTTTGCATGTCATGGCTACTGGGAAAGGCACAGAGCAACACCATCCATCTGCCATGTGCCTGTGGAGCAGCTCTGGGCCTTGGAGCATTGATCTTGCAGGCCTTCTTTGCAGAAAAAGCATATTCTCCCCTAAGAGACCAATTTTCTTGGTGGGATTGAAATAATTGTTTAAGGAAGTTTGTATTCAATGGAGGGCTGCATCATTTAATAGTCTCCTGTCATTAGGCTTGTGCCATTATTGTAGAGTCTTTTCAGTGCAATGTGCAGATGAAAATACGGCTGAGGAGATGTACAAATTAACACTTATAATGACATTTTTAAGGAGTAAACAGAATTAATTTTTCTGCGGAAATTAACAACTCCAAAGATACTATCCAAGTGGTTGCCTAGGGGTATATACAGCAGTTTTGTCAGTAAAGGGCAGAAGGGTTATTATACCTTCTTTTTTAGTTAATAATGCTCTTGCCTTCCGATGTGGAGCATATATTGAAATTTTTCTCTGTCATGGACTGAACTTTGTTGCTCTGTTTCACATCATTAGTGCCAGATCAGCTTTCTGTCACAGTGAAACCTTGCTATAGCCCTGAAGGCTCTTGAGGGTGTGGGATCACGGTAGTAATGCCAATGCAGTCATTGTCTGTGTCCTGGAGGGAACATGGCAGGTTCCTTGGCTGCTTCCTTATAAGGCTGGCTTCTCCTTCAGAGCAGCAGGGAAAAGATCATATCAGACAAAGCCAACCTTTTTTTAATTAGCTAATCTATTATTTCAAAGAGATGTGTCCCTGCACTGAGTCCAGTGCAGATGTATAGGAGAATCAGCTTGTTAGCGTTAGGAAAGCGGAGGCTCTTTTGCATCCTATGCCTCTGAACAGGCTTTTGCAAAAACGTTGGTGTGCTTTCTTTGTCATTTCACATTTGTGCTTCGCACTGTGGCGCTCTGCTTGTGAGCTGCTTTTGGATGTGGTCACAGACCTGCTGCACTGTGTGTCTGGAGCAGTGGCCTGGCTGTCTCTTCTGAGACCCTGCATTGTTTCCCTAACATTTATCATGAATGAGTGAATCCCCTGGGATTTGACAAGAACATCAATCAGCCATTTTGTCCAAACTGACATCATACTGATCTGTCATTTCCAAATATAATCTGGTGGAAAGTTACCTTGCTTAGAGCAAAGGGGAAGAAGAGGGAGAGGAGAAAGAGGAACATTCTGGATTTTCCATGATCTTGTCTGATCTGCTGGGGAGAGGCCAGGTCAGGCAAAGCTCTGTTCACATCAAGACAAATATCTGGCACTGACCAATAACAAGAGCATAAGAAGAGGTCAAACATGTAGTGATACTTTCCCTAGCTCCCCAGATCCAGCAATTTGTAGCTGAAGAACAGAAAGACCCAAAGACAGCACATTTTATATTAAAACCACTGCATACATTTTTCTTCTGCACTTATTCAGCCAATTTTGAATTTATTTATATTTTCTGTTTCCACAGTTTGCTGGTGAATTGGGTGCTCAAACTGGAAGATATGAACAGTTTTCTCCATTATAAAGAATAGGGTGATTTCTCCCATCCTGTTTTTTATTTTCTCTAACATGTAGACATTTTATGGCATTCTTTCTGTGATATAAATAATTTCCAGTTGTTAAAAATCTCTTATTCCCACTTGGTCCACTTGAATGTTCTGCTCTTAGGATCAGAAATCTTCTCTATTTGTGTTTTTTCTCCCTCAGTTTTCTTACTTTCTCATTCCTCAGGCTGTGGGGACAGATGGCGTGTTCAGGCATAGCAAGAGGGAGAAGTTAAAGAGGGCATTTTCTCCTCCATCTCTTCCATGTGCTTTCATCAAGCACAACCTCAAAGAAGATCTTCCTCTTCCTCCCTCACTTCCTGCCACACACATGTACGGCAGAACTTTCTTTTGGAAAATGTTTTCTTGTAGTAGCATGGTCAGGGACATCTCAGCCATTGCTAGGGTTGCAGTGCCTCTTTAGCAAGCTTCTGGTTCTCCTCAACCCTCACTGATTCCTGTTGTAGGGAAGAAAAACACTTGAAAGCTTGGTGGTATAAAATAAAACATATTTCTCACCTTTAAATATAAAGTGATCAGCCTGCTTATAAGGGTGAAAAACATCGGGGAATTACATCTACATCTAAACACTGCATCTCCAGAGCTCCACGTGCGAGTGAGGAGTTGGCAGCTGCTGCCCAGCGGTGAGAGGGGCAGGCAGGTCCTTCTCGACCCTAAATAATCTGGGCACGGGCAGTGACGTGTGTGTTGCTGGCTCACTGAAATTGCCTGTCTCCATGTGAATGTCAGAGCCTTGCTGCTTTCCAGTGACTGATGGTTCCCTCGTGTGCAGGTCTGAGGCTGACCCTGTGCCAGAGCCTGCAGATGCAAGTGCAGAGGGAGCACGGGAGCCTGGCAGCTCGCTGGGGACAGCCAGCGCGGGAAGCTGGCAGCCAGAGCTGATCTATGGTCCTGTTGCCCACCTGATGCACTTAGTGAATTATTCAGTAAATGACCGTGGCTATCGGTGAAGTCAGCAGATTTTGCAGGATGCTCTGGTGCTTGGAAGCTCACAGGCTTCCTCCCTCATCGGGGTGTGCAGTGGTGAGAGAGAAGGGAGCTGGGCAGTGGCTGTGTGACCAACACAGTGCGTTCCCCTGGGGATCATGTGGCTGCAAGTAGGGAAGAGCCCAGGTGGGTAATGAGGGGAATCATGGGTCTTCAAGCACAAGGCTGATGTGAGAGGCTGTATGACATTTGGGCTGTTCTCCTCCCTCCCCATTTACAAACAGCTACCTCTGCATAATGGGAAGTGAAGAAGCTCCCCGGTGCTGACTGAACTGAATGCACAAAAAAAAAAGTGATAGCATGGTGCTAGAGAGCAATGTTAGCCCAACAGATGAGACCCTGACCCTTTGCTTTATAAAGGGTCTGCGTGGCTTTGTGTGGGGTGTTCAGGTATGGTAGAAGGATTCTTGCACCGAGATCACTACCAGCAGGCAGCAGTCTCTCTGTATCTTTATTTCTTTATCAGTAAATACAAAATAATTTTAGCTTTATTAGCCTGAAACTTACTTGTTAATTTAGAGGGTTTTCTTCTATAGCTATGGAAGAGCTTTCTTTTCTTTGTACCCGGTTACTGAGAAATCTGCACATCTAACAGGCAGTTTGATATGTTGCAAGTATTTACTGTAAAGGCAGGCAACAAATCAGCTTTTGATCAGATATGAGATTAACTCCTACTTGATGCTTGTGATGTTGAGGTGTTCTGGTAACTTGAGCTGATTCCTGAATGTAATTTTTAAAGCTCTCCTCCCTACTTGATGATCAAAGATAGCAGAGTGCATAATTCATGGCCTTTCATATTCATGTTTATATTTTTGGTTTATGGTAGGCGAAAGACTTTGCCATTTTAATGAAATATATGCCCACCCACTGCTCAGTACTAACCTGATAAATACATGTAGTTATCACTACTCATCTTCAGGAAGGAGGTTCTTTTTGAGACAGTCTCCCTGCTGGCAGTTCTGCAAGGTTTTTGGCTTCAGCATCTTTGGGCCACTGGGTATCTCTTCCTTTTGTTACAATTCTCCTTCCCCTACTGCTACACTGTTGTGTCTATAGACTAAAAAGAAGGCCTAGCTTTTCAAACTGAACACCATGTGAGGTTGCTTTTAAAGGCTTGTGTGACAGCTTACCTCTGCTCGGGGGTGACTTGAAGGTATTTTAACAAAAATGTGTTTATTTTTGCTTCTTTGTTTTCATTCAGTAATAAATAGTGTCAGAATCCTTTTAATAGCTTGTTTGGCTCTGATAGTCTGTATCTCAGTGGTCACATAATCACAGAATATTCTGAGTTGGAAGGGACCCACAAGGATCCTCGAGTCCAAATCTCAACTAAATCCCCCATACAGAGATCGAAGCCACAACCTTGGCATTAACATCACGCTCTAACCAATGGAACTAATCTCTTTTCATAGCTATGTAACCAAAATAAAGAAAGCTGCTCTGCTTTCACACCACACTGAGTACAGAGCAAGCAGGGCAGAAAATGACTGACTTCCAGTGATTCTTGTGTTAAAGTTAAAATAGAAGAAACACTGACAAATGCCAGCACTCCCCTTGTGCTAGGCATTTCTCGGAAACACTTACCTGAGCATTAATATGCTCATATGCTGAGCTGTGGGAAAGTTCTGATCAAGGGGTGATCAGTCCTTGCATGGATGCTCACCTGGTAAGTGGAATCTTTTGTCTGTGCTGGCTGTTAAGAGAGAAAACACTCCTGATCTTCCAATCCACATCAACTTCATCTAGAGTTAATTTTGCAGATACAGCACAGTCCATGAGACCATATAATATAGGAACTAAAATGTTTTTCTTCAAGGTGGTTTTGAGTTTGCAGCTTCATTTGCAAAAGGGAAGGCTTCAGGGTAACCTAACTGTGGCCTTCCAGGACCTGAAGGTAGGCTATGAGAAAGATGGAGAGAAGCTTTTTACAAGAGCATGTACAGTGTAAAGTGATAGAACAAGGGGGAATGGCTTTAAACTGAAACAAGGTAAGGTTAGACTGGATATTAGGAAGAAATTCTTCACTGTGAGTGTGGTGAGGCACTAGAACAGGTTGCCCAGGGAAGCTGTGAATGCCTCATCTCTGGAAGTGTCCAAGGCCATGTCGGATGGGGCTCTGAATAACCTGGCCTAATGGAAGGTGTTGCTGTCCACGGCAGAGGGGTAGGGACTAGATGATCTTTAAGTTCCTTCCAACCCAAACCACTCTGTGATTTTCAGCTTGTGGAATTAATATTGCAGTTGTTCTCACTGATCTGTTCAATTACTGGGAGGTGGTAGAGGGTGCTTTCTATGATTAAGACATGTCTGGTCAGAGGGGAGGCGTGGAATTTCCAGCATGTGAATGTGGCTGGATGATATCCAAGATTACATTGGCCAGCACTTCTGTAGAAGTGGAATTTGGGGCTGTAGTCAACATTTAAGTGTTTCTGAATGGACAGTTCTGGTCCTTGAAAAACTGAAAGGAGCTGTACCCACTACAGCCTTGAGCTCAGCTGGTTCCATTGAAGATGAGTACAGCACAAAAGCCTCTTGAACAGGCATGTGTGAAAATTTTGAAGCCTGTGACTGGTGCTTTTGGGACTCTTATTCTTGGCTTTTTACATCTGATTCTTCTTAGGCATGCATCCATTTGATATAGATTGTGACTTCTGTATGAAGCACGATCCTCTGCAGTCTTGGAAGTGTCTTGTGTCTTGTGCTGTGTTCAAAACAAGCTCATCAGAGGTTTGGCAAATATTGTATTATGTCATTCACTACTGTGCTGGATAATGTGAAGCTTAGCTGAATTACTTGGTAAAAAATGAGAGTAATAATCAGCTATCATTGCACAGAGCTTTGCTGTGCTCAAACAAATCAGTTGCCAATTTCTGCCAGACTCCATGAGGAGTACCACAAATTATCAGCAGCTCCTCACAGTTCTGTCCTTTGAATTTTGAACAAATGCAGCAATTTCTAAACATGTGTCCTGTTTTCTGAATTCAGGTAGGGCCGTGTGTCTTCATGGGGCTTTTTGTTTGTTTGATATTTGGCTTTTGCTGTTTCTTGGTTTGTTTTTTTTGGTGTTTTTTTTTTCCCATAAAAATCCCCTTACAATATTCTCTGTACATTGTTGTCTTAAAAATTAAAATTTTTTTGAGTCAATTAATCAATTTTAGCTATGCTCATTATCCACACAGAACTGCCCTTCTATCCCCAAATTAATAAACGTCACAGGGAACTTGTTATTCTTGTGCAGACTGGCTTGATGACACCTATTTTCTTAGAAGTTTCACTTGTATCATAATTCATCTTTCTCTCACAAGTTTTGCTGACTGTTGTAATGTCATGTGTCACTGTTCTCAAGTCTCCCTCCTCTTTAGCATTATGCGAGAAAGAATCTGTTACATGACTCCTTTTCTTTTTCCTTTTTGATAGTGTTTTGGAACTATGAGATCATGCACTGAAATTTTGTTGGTGAAGGTGCCAGACTTCACTAAAGGATATTCCCAAGAGATTTGATACCTGTTGCAATCATTATTACTGTGGTGTTGTGCATGTTGGTCAAACTTCTGGCTTCCAAGGTCAAAGGAAAATAATCTCTTTTTGGTCCAAGTATGATATGCTCTGCTTTGTTTGGATTTGTTCCCCACAATTTTGGAACAATTTTGCTTCAGCAGCTCTTTGTGAAGCTGGTCACTGAAGTGCTGTTTTTGTGGTAAAGCAGATTTGCCGTGGGGGTGACTGCCTCTTCTGTGTTTGACACTGCTATCCCAGTAGTACCTTTCTCCAGTTCTTTCAGGGAGTTGGGATTTTTATCACTTTCAGATCTGGCCCCATTCCGTCCTTTCCTAAAAGGTGGCCAAGGCTGCTTTCTGAAGAGGGGACTGCTATCTGCTGTAGTCTGCTCCGAGCTCACGCTGTCTGCAGTTTGGGACAAGTGCTTCGAGGCTTTATTGTGCTGCTTTTTTGTGCTGAGAGCTGTTAGAACATCACCAGATGATCTCACCTCTTGTCAGCTTGTCTGGAGTGCTGTGTCCAGTTCTGGGCACCTCAGTGCAAGAGAGACATGGAGCTCCTGGAGCAGGGCCAGCGGAGGGTTATGAAGACAATTAAGGGACTGGAAAATCTCTTATAAGGAAAGGCTGAGGGAGCTGAGTCTGTTCAACCTTGAGAAGAGATGGCTGAGAGGGGACCTCTTCAATCAGTATCTATCAGTATCTAAAGGGTGAGTGCCAAGAGGATGGAGCCGGTGGTGCCAAGCAGTGGGACAAGAGGGAACAGGTAGGAACTGATGCACAGCAGATCCACCCAGACATGAGGAAGAACTTCTTTATTGTGCAGGTGACCTTGCACTGTAACAGATCTACCAGAGAGGCTGTGGAATCTGCCACAATGGAGATATTCAAGAGCTGTTTGGGTGCAATTCTGTGCAATGTACCTTGCTTGAACAGGAGATGGGACCAGATAACACCACTGTCGTCCCTTCCCACCTTACCCATTCTGTGATTCTGCGTGTACAAAGAAAAAAATTTGAAAACCACAATCACCACCAATTACTTGTGATCATGTTCGTGTGTGTCAGCTTTTGGATGGCAGCAGCCCATAAGTATGTTCTCATCTCATCACATCAGGGTAAATGCCAGACCCCATTTTTCCCTTTAGTGGCAGCAACCAACCTCCCACACCTCCCATTTGCTGAGAACGGGACTATCTGCAATGTTCCTGGTGCTGGGGCAGTGCAGGTGTGAGTGTTGACAGAGGTGACCAGATAATTTCATTTGTTCTTTTTTCCTTTGACTTGGTTTTGTTTGTTTAGCTGTTTTTCCCCCAAAGGTAGCCTTTCCAAAGACTTTCCAGGGAGGTCTTCCCTCAGACCAGGAGGGTCTCGAAACACACTTCCTTCCTTATTTTCCCTCAGTTAGTTTCCCATGCTCTCTTCAGTCTCTTCACCTCAGTTTGCGCTCCTGTGGCATCTCCTTCCAGCACCCTGGACTGTGCTGGCAGTCTGGGTCTCTTCGCTCCCCACCTCGGGCAAGCTGCATGCTGCTGCCTGGCTGTGCTGAGCTTGCTGCCACAAGAGCAGCTTTACCTGCTCCTCATTTCACCACATCTTGCATATTTAATCACTTTTGCTAGCACAGAAGTTAATGGAGGGTCTCTGGTGGCCAGTCCCTGCGGAGCAGAGACAATCGTCAGCCAGCCCTTCGCCTCCGCCCCTTGGCCTCCTGGTAGCTGCTGATAGTGTTCAATGCTCACAGGCTGCTTGATTCTATGGGGCTCCTTCTCAAATAATTAACAGGGCCACGTCTTTTTTCTGCTTTTGCTCTTTGAGTACGCATAAAATCAGAAATGTTACCTAAAAGGCAAAGCCTTCAAGGGTTTTCCCACAGGGGGAACAGAGCTGTTGTTTTCAGCGTGGACAGACTGTAAGCTTTCCAAGTGCTCTAAAAGTGTGTCTGTCTTCAGATTTCATAGAACTAAACAAATGTTGCCCTTCATGCATTCTCCCCCCCTCAAAAGATTCTCAAGACTAATACCTCTCCATTTTAATTTAGAAGTGGTGATTTACTTCTTGATTATTGATAACTATTTGGAACACAAATGTGTTTTCATACATTGATCAATGTGTTTTTAAGTTAAAAGCTTTTCAGTTTTTCAAACAAAATCTGAAGATGGAAAATTGGAGAAAAAAAATGCATCTGTCAACTACTTCACAAAAGGTGACTTCCCCATGTTGACCACAGAGCTACAAATAACTTTGAGGAGAGTAAACCATACTGCAATACTTTAAACCTTACATGCGAACTATGTAGACCAAGACTATGCCATATTCTTCTAAATTTTTAAAAATGTATAGCGATTAACGATTTTCCCTGCCTTTGGCTCCACTCTCAAAGAGCATCCATGATGTTTATTGTATTATCCAATATCTAGTGATGTTATTGCCCAGGGCTAAGAACTAAATTATAAACTATTATAATTTTAAAAGGCTTTGAATTGGCTTGAAATTTGGTAAATAATCTAACCAGCACTTTGTTAAGAATGCTCTATTTTTTTTTTTTTGGTTCTTGGCCTGTACATGTCTTACATACTAATGTCTAAATCAATTGAAGAGGTGCCCAAAGGAAGTAAAGAAATCACAGCTGCGATTCCATTAGCAGGAATATACCCATGGCAGACAACATTTTCAGTTCTGTACATAGAGGTTTTAGGCTCTGATTTATTTGTAAGACCTTAGGAGGTCACTCAGTCATCATTTGTAGCTCAGTGAAGATCTCTGTCTAGCACAGCATGTAGCTTAAATGCTACATCTTACATTGATACAACCAGACTAACATTTCAGATGTAAGGAGCAGCTCCCTGCCCTAGTTTTGAACTTAAAGTACACCATAAGCACAAGAATGATACTGAAATGAGTTTAACAGCCCAGGCTGTAAGTTTGGTTTGATCTGAGTTGGTATTTTGGAAGTACCTGTGGTACCTACCTAGGTTATTCTGGCTGCAAGGTACATACTCCGTGTGCTTAGTGAATAGAAAATTAATGGATGGTGCCAAGCATTCCTCTTGGTGTCAGAGGAAGAGGGAGGGCTTTGCCAGGGTGCATGACTGCAGGTAAGATGAAGGACAAAGCAGAAATAATAAAAGTGAAAAAAAAAAAGGGCAGCAAAATGAATAAGGAATGTAATACTTCAGAGGCTTTCAAACTAGAGAGACTTTTAAAAGGTAATGAGAACTTACAAAGAGAAAGGTTATGTTTTGGACAAATGTAAGATATTCAAACCATCTTCAGAAAGAACTGGGTGACCTTGAGGACTGCAGTAATTGAAAGGGACTGAAATTTAACAGTACAGAATGAAAGGTCAGGTACTCACTATGTAATAACAAAACCTTTATTGCAAATTGGGATCGTAGCAGCTGTAAATGACAGAGGAGGAAAAGCTTCTGAAGGCACTGGCACATCAGAGTTGCTGTAAGTATCCAAAATTATGTATCTGGGAGAAGACCCTGGGAAAAGGTTGTTCAGCTAAGCTAGCTGCCTGTCGTGGTGGTAGGAGAATATCAATGCCATCCCATGAGGAGTGCCAGAAATGCTGATCCCAGCACCAGCATTCCAGGCTGCATTAGGCAAAGTGCTGCCAGCAGGTCAGGGAAGGTGATCCCTCCCTCCCGCTCAGCACTGGCAGGCACCTGGAGTGCTGTGTCCAGTTCTGCTCTCCCCAGCACAAGAGTGACACACTGGACATACTGGAAAAAGTCTAATGAAGGACCATGAGGATGAGAAACTGCTTGGAGTGTCTGATATATGAGGAAAGGCAGAGAGAGCTGGGGCTGCTCAGCCCAAGGATGAGAAGCAGGATTTATTCGGTGTATATATGATGAGGGGAGTAAAGACGATGGACCCAGGCTTTTCTCAGCAGTCCTGTGATGGGACAAGAGGCAATGGGCACAAACGGAAACAAAAAATTCCATTTAATTGTGAGAAGAAACTTTTTTTACTGTGATACTGGCTGAGCACTGAAACAGGTTGCCCAGAGAGGTTGTGGAGCCTCCATCCTTGGAGATAATCAAAGCCACCCCAGGAATGGCTCTAAGTAACCCAGCCTAGGTGACCCTACCTTGAGCAGGGGATTGGACTAGCTGACCTCTGTAAAGGCTTTCCCACCTCAGCTGACCTGTGCTTGAGTGATTCCTGGGAGATGGATTCAGAGTGCAGAGAGGGGTCACAGGGATCAGAGGGGCTCTAGGCTGCCAATCCTGCATGGTAGGCTGAAAGTCCTATCTAAAAAACATGTGCAGTGTATGAAGGGGAGATTTAAACACCACGGCGAAAGGGGAACCATTTATTGCAAAAGGCCATGGTCATGCAATAATTGCTGGGTTTATGCTTGCCATAAATAACAGGAAAGTTGAAGTCGAAAGGGATTATTTATACATTGAAGCAATCACATTTGCTATCAACTTTCCAGGCAGCAGGGACAAAAGGAAAAAAAAGGTAGCAAAATCTAACTTTTTAAAAACAGCTGGTAGAAATAATAATTGGAAAAGAAATGCTATGACACAATATCTTCATGAAATGGGGGTCCTTCAGTCTGGACTGTGCAAATGTAGAGGTCCTATTTGGATTACTCCAGTTTATGTTTCCTC
This sequence comes from Acanthiza pusilla, assembly GCA_036630365.1. NCBI lineage: Eukaryota > Metazoa > Chordata > Aves > Passeriformes > Acanthizidae > Acanthiza > Acanthiza pusilla. The sequence continues at coordinate 1,529,499 of JAXCHO010000018.1, forward strand.
AAGGAAGAACTGAATGCTAAGAAACAAAGTTGTTGATCTCTGAACTCACATCTGTATGGCATGACTAAAGAGGGATTGTGAGGACCTAGAGAAAATGAGGAATCCCTGGTGGGACTCAACAGGGTGAAAGGCCTGGAGACAGTGCTTTGAAAATATAAAACGTGTTCAATTTAGCTTTAAACGGAGCCATTCTTATCTTTCTTTGGAGCCTGATTTAACACATTAGAACGGGAGATTAGTGGTTTAGGTTATTTTTCAAATGTCTTGACAAAAGTCTCCAGCTCCAGAAAGTTGTGTTGGAAAGTGCTCTTTTACTCCTCAGAATGAAAGCTCCAGCTAAAATTCTTCTTGTCCTGTCACTTTGTTAAAGATAGAAATTGTCTGTGGCATTTTGGGCCTCTGTTGATTGTCTATTATGTGAGAATATTTTATGAGGATTATAACATATAATAACATATATAACATTATTATATTATTATGTTATGAGGATAAGCTACAAGGTTTTTTTCTCTCTGTTGTGGCCTGCCTCTAGAAAGTATTTGCTAGGACCTCTTCTTTCAGATTCCCCCAGAAAATTCAGTTTGGTCCCAAAGCTCCAAGTCAAATGGAATAAAATGCATCTGCATAACTTATCCTTTGCGCATAATCTCTACATCCACTCTTCTATGATGTACAGATCGTTCAAGCTATGTGGACAATTGCACAGGACAGAAATTCCATGAAATTGATAACAATTACACTTCACACAATTGCTAAAGCAAATTACTCTCTTCAAAATACCTAATTACTATAATCTACATTGAAACATCTGTGGGAAAATAGAAGGCAAAGAGAAGTCCTTTAGAACAAATTTGTAAAGCCGTAAAATAAATAAGTAGATAAATAGCTCCAGTCCCAGGTGCTTGAGTGTTGATCAAAGTCCAGAGAGCCTGCAGCATCCAGGGCTTCCTCTTCATGGCAGTGGTTGCTTTCACAGTTCTCAGTGACAGGTTTGATGAGTCCAATTGCTCCTGGTTGACCATTTGGCTTTGGCTCCTCTATTGCCGCTTGTGCACTTCTCTTTTTAGAACAAGAAAATGTCTTACATGTCAGGGTTGTTTCTTGCACAGCACTTTGGGTACCTGCTGACGAAATGTCCTCTGTCACCTGAGACTGGCTTGGCATTGCTGCAACCCCTGTGATGTGAAGCTGCTGGGGAGCTGCTGAGACAGGCTCACTGCTCCTGTTGGGAGATGCTCTCCTCATCCACCCTCATGCAGGCACTGCTCAGTCCCAGACATTTCCCAGCCTTGCTCTTGAGAGGTTCCTCAGCTGAGTGTGCTTGGGACACACCAGGCCTTTTTTCCTTGTTCTTTTGATGCATTCAGATTCATCCCTTGCCCAAACCAGGAACAGCAATACTGGCTTTTTCCTCCTCTCAGTCTGGAAAGAGCCTTGCACGTCTGCAAGATGTGCAGCTGTTTCCTGCAGCACAGGTGCCAAAGCTGTTTGCAGGCAGCACAGGGAGCTAGATGGGATGCCTGACACTGAGCCTCCCCTCCCTTCCAGTTCTTTTGCCCTGCTGTGCCTGCCGGAGTGTGGTGGTGTTCCTGCCCAGGGAACACTCGATTCCTGCTGCAGCCAAGCTTCAGCCTTCCCTGTATCTTTGATGACTCAAGCTTCTGCCAGCAGGTTCTATTAAGTTCTCTGTCACACTGAAAAAAGGAAGAACTAGTGCAATGTTATAAAGCTTTCACCAGCTTGTAGGCAAGTGCTGAGGAGTGTCTGTGGATGTGCAGTGACTCACATCTGCTTGGGTGCTGATGCCCTCTACTTATATTTGCAGGCTCACCCAGACATCGATGTTTTATCATAGCTTTGTTCTGTGCTGTCAGAAGCATTGCACTGCAAATCTTCCAGCATACCTAGCATGTAAATCTTCACCTGTGTGACTTCAAATTTAGTCAGTGTCTCCAGCACTGCTCAGTTGCTCATTCTGGGAGAGAAACATTGGCACATTTAAGTGTGCATCGAGCCTTGGGCTGAATAAAGAGGGACTCAGAAAAATTTGGTGATGTGGACTTTGCTGCAGGTAGATAACACAGGCCTGATATCCAGCAGCTGAATTCATTTGCCATCAATTTTAGTTTACTATGTAGCGTTAAGATGCAGGCTGCATCTTAATTCCTCTTACAGAATGGTTTTGCTCTGTGTCCTGCTTGAGTCCCTTCTGTAGGAAGCACTGCAGGAAGGAGGAGCCACCTGAGCCAGCGGTTCTGTGAGCTGAGGATTGGGCTTCTGCGCCAGAGGAAACTTCTTGGTGTATTGACTGATTCAAGTGTGATGCTAGCAGTACTGCGGGTATGTAAAAGGGAATATTCCCCTGTTTCCAGTGGAGAGATGGTAGAATTCATTGCAAGGGCTTGTTCTGAATGTGTCTGGGACCATTTGGGCAGCACTGCCTTTGGACTGGAAAAGGTCCAGAGAAGAGTTACTGTGGGTAACAAGAGAAGGAAGAGCTTGTCATATCAGAAAAAACTAAAGGAGCTTCTCCTGTTTAGCTTAGCTAAATGGAGGCTGGAGGCGATGCAGCTGCTGTCTATGAAAATGCTGATGGGAAGAATAGAGATGTTCTGAAAACAGACAAAATCATGTGAGAACCGAAGATATATAAGCAGGCTAGGAGCAAAATCAGCTAAAACAGGAAAGGTATCTCCCCATCATGATGGCAGACAAGGAAGAGCCTTTCAAACAATACACAGCTCTTGCTTCCAAAATGAAGCTAGTTGTGGCTGTGAAACAGTTTTAGACAGTATGATGCCAGTGGCAGACATCTGTCATGAGGAATTCTATTCCTTTAGTATATTCAGTTGCTAAATTTGCTTTTAAGTGCCAGTGACTTTCCTCTCCGAGGGAAGATAGCCACCATGAGAAAACATGGCACACACACAGAGTGTGCGTCAGCAAAGTGTCCAGGGGTCCATTAGCCTTTTTGTGAGGGTGTTCAGGGGCTTGCTGAGGTCCCTGCTGATCTGGACACTTAATTGTAATATGTACACAGACTACAGGCAGAATTCAAATGACATGGAAACAAAAGCCAGCAAGCAACCAACACAAAATCAGTGCATCGAAACGTAGTCCCTAGTACTCGGGGACTGATGGTGTCACAGTCTCCAGGGCTGTGTGTTGTGCTTCCTCTTGGGAAGCACAACAGGGAAGTGGCATCCTGTGAAATATGGGTTTAAATTTCACAGAACAGGGATCTGTTGCAAAACTCTTGTTTGTTTGAGGTTTGCTCTTTATTTCTTCCATTGTCTAAAGGAACTTAGATATGGGAATATTAATATTTTATGTCCATTCACAGACAGGTCTTTTTTCACTCAGGTCCCTGCTAGCAGATGTTCCTTATCTTTCGTCTTTTAGAGAAGTGCTATTACCCTCCAGCTCTCCCTGTTTTCCTTCAGTTAGGAATCCAGTTGCAGACTTAAATAAAGAGAATTTTCTTTCACATCTTGTACTTTTGAAATAATTTGATTATCCATCAGACCTCAAGCATACTCCACACGTTACATTTAGATGGACTTGTGGCTAATGGTCAAATCTAACAAATGTAACCTTTCGTGTTCCCACAGCATCTAACATACTTTTATCCCTTATCATTTCCTATTTTCTCAAACAACAATGGAGGTCTGTCTGCCACCTTTAGCTTCTTCTTGAGACTATTTTCAGAATTCCTGCTCTGGTTATGAGCCTAGCAAGGTATTGTCAGTGTTGTTTTAACTGTGGTACCTTATGTATTCTGATGGTACCACGGGTGAAAAGGAATTTCCGGCTTCTTTCAAGTTAATGTTGGAACAATGATGATTGGGTTTTTTCCTTTGTTTTGTTTTGTTTGTTTGTTTCTTGTTTGTAAGCAGCTGGGACTTTATGGTGCCAAAAACTTTCAGATATTTTGGTTTTTTATCCTGATAAATGCACTTCAAAAATATTTATATGTAAGAGAAAACACTCCAAAACTCAGAGTTCATAGAGCACTTTGCAGCTCTCTTTCAGGTCTCTTTTCAAGGCTATTTCTGTAGCCCTTCTCCTCCCCAGAGTATCCATATTTTTTGGGTAAGAACCTTATGCCTGAGGCCTGCCTGAAGTCAAGGAAACATAAACTGGCTGCAGTGGGTACTGGATCCAGGCGTCTCTCACAGTTCTCTGGCAGGTTAAGCAAGCTTAGGTAACTAGAAAGAATTTTTCCTGGTGGAGTATTTTATTCTGAGAAATTTTATTTTACAACTTTTGGGTTAAAAGGGAGCTAGAAAATGGTCTGGAAATAGATGAGGTGAAGGCAGCTGATTGTCCAGGTTAAATGCAGACATGGTCTGTCCTCTTTTAATATCCTTACTTAAATGAATTTGTCATGCTTTGTGAGTAAGAAGTTAATGAAATAGTTTGTGCATCACAGGAGGTTAAGTGCATGTAATTTCAGCAAATCAAACCAGGATCTGAAGAGTTAACATTCAGTAATTGGGCCCATTCTGTAAAAATGATTAATTCCTCATTTTAGCGGCAGTATTCCGGTTCCCTGCTTTCAGACTTTTTCTTTACATTCCCTGCTGTAATTGTAAAAACTAGGTGTCATAAAGTATGATACTCTGGGACTAGATGGGTAATCATCTTTAATTGTTAGTGAACTCTGCTCTGTGACAAGGCATAGCTCTTACTTCTGTGACAAGGCATAGCTCTTCATTTCTCCAATTTTTGTCCTGTCATAATCAGCCGTATGAATGGTGCCCTTTAATGAAGATCCCTGAGTTCTCTGGCAGCCAGTGCCCACCTGCCCCTGCTCCTGCAGCTGGGGTGAGGTAAGCTGGGTGCAGGAGGACCCTCGGGAGCGTTCCGTGGGGAAGACACAAGCGAGTCAGCAGAGCAGGCTGGTGGGCAGACTGCACTCACAGAGGATGATGAGTCAGGAGGGTGGAATCAAAGGGCATTTCATTTGTGAAGCACCTTCTAGTTGTTTATCTGACTGAGAAAACTCAAGCCCTGTACCATTCCATAGCCCTAATTAGTTACTCTTTGGAGCAGGAAAGTGGACTGAGTTTGTAGCAGTGTTCAAAATGAGCAAATTTCACCTTGTGAGGGGGAACATTCACACAGCTCCAGTCAAAGGAAGAACAACTCTACGCTGCTTCTTGGCTACACCTGTAAGCTGGTTTTGTTACTGCTTAGCAAAGCACCTGACATCTGGATGCCTTTCAAATGGTCAAGGAGAGAAAGGGTTGCTTTCTTTCTCAAACAACTCATGGAAAAATGTTTGGATGACACCCTAACCCTTTGTGTTTCCTGTGGGTAATCTCAGTCCTTCTTTGCACCAGGCTCTTTCCGTGTACGCCGTGGCCCATCCCAGATGTTAGCAAAGCAATGGCCTTGCTGCCTCAGGACTAGACTGTCTCCATGAAGAGCCAGCAGTGCATGCTTGGATGAAGCAGGTGGGAGTGATCACTGTCCTAGAGCAACACCTCTGGTCCCAGGGCTCAGTGGTTTAGGGACTTTCTGGATATGGTCCTGCCCATGGTATGGTATGGTGAGGTCCTATCCATACTGCTGGGTTTAATGGCCACAAATGACTGATCATCCTGGAATTCTCAAACTTGCCCAACCCTTGAGCCTTCGCAGTGTTCTGTGCCAATGAGTTCCACAGTGAAATCATGAATATTGCAGAAAAAGGGGTCGATTTTGCTTCTTAAGGTAGTGATGTGGGTTTAGATTGATAGCTTGTACTTCAGGATGACGAGGAGGCCATGGCTGCAGAGTTTGCTGGCATGATGCAGAATTACTGCTTGCCAGCTAAGCCCCCCGGCCCTGGCAGCACAAAGTTGAGGGCCTACTAGCACTGCATTTGGGGACCCAGCCTGACACAGTGTGTTTTCACATCTCTCCAGTGACCACTGTCTATCACTGTAGCAACTCATCCATCATGAGCTCTGAGCACCAAGCTGGGAACAGACATACCCACTCTCTTCCTTGGGGAAGGGATGGACCTGCAAGCCAGGCTTCCCTATGGGGAAACAGCGATCAGACTGATACTTAGCCTGAATTAGGAGAAATTAAAATTTCTTGTGGACAAAAATAGAAAACTACTTATATAAGTGAGGGAACAACTGAGAGTCAGTTCCTCTGTTAATGCCAAAACCACTAAATGGAAGGCAAGATGAGTCCTTGGCTCTTGACGTAGAACTGAACAGGCTCCATCCTTTTTTCTGCTTGTTCTTATCTACAAAATTGTCACTTTTTTTTAGGTACAAGCAATGCTGCAGTGGTCCAGGCTGTGCCCTTTGAGTTTCAACCCTTGCAATGTGCTCTGTGGGGGGAATGAAGCAGCTGCCTCCCAACTCAGCTGTGCTTTCTTCAGGGGGCTTGGTAGCATTTATGCTCTTAAATCTTCCTGGCTTTCAGTCTGGTTCCGGATGAAGTTCGAGGGGTTGATTTTTAACACAAAATAGTTTGCATCTTGGTGGTGAACTTGCTTCTCAGAGTATGATGCTGAGGGATCTCGGGTAACTGCCTTTGTAGCTAGAAAAGGGATGGTATTTTTGGTGAGGAGCTCATCACCAAAATTTTCACCCTTTTTTGTTTTATCCTGAATGGTTTCTGTTATGTTTACTTTTGAATCTCACTTCTTTTTTGATGGTAGACCCTGGGGTTATGTCTGTGTTAGGAAATGAAGCATGCCTGGAACTTGCCCCAGTAGGAGGTGTTCATGGCATTAAATTCTCACCCCTCCACAACAGAGTGGCCAGTTGCTGATTGTACTTCTTAGCCATGCTATTTCCTATGCCAGGGAATATTTGGGAAGTTTCCAGATGACCTGGAGCAAAACTGTCTCAAGGATCACAGTAACAAATAAACAGACCAAGTGATTCAGTTCCAGCGGTTGGGAACATTTCCTGGCACTACTTAATAGGGATGACAGATTGCCAACAATTAGCGTAAGGTTTGCAGAAGAGCTAATGATTTAGAGTTCTTGGTGAGGTATTGCTGAAAATGCAGATATTTCTAATTCTTGGCTTGGAGACATCTGGGGAGAACTTTGGCACAAATAGGCAGCCTCAGGTAAGAAAAGTGTCATTCCCCAGAGCAAGAACTGTGGTCCTTGGGCATTTGGTCTGGGTGATGACAAAATAGGTGGGAAAGGATTATTTCAGGGTGCTGATAAACCTGTGGTACCTCACAGTTTGTTTGGGGTCCAGCAAGGAATGCTGGATTGCCATGAGCAAGTTCAGAAAGGCTGGGGAATCACTGAAGCAAAAAGATCCAGGTGATTTAGAGGAACTGTTTCTGAAAAAAGCAGTGAGGTGGAACCAGACTGTGTCTCTGTGGCATATGGTTAGTGCTCTTTCTGAGAGCTTATGTCAGGGAAGTCCAATACCTACTCTGTCAGATCAGGACTGGATCTGATTCTAGAATTGAGAGTTCAGGAGCAACATGACAATTATAAAATATTAGAGGTCATGAGAGATGTTGTTTCAGTTTATTTCAGGCATCCATCAGGAGTTCTAGTTGGTGCTGTTATTCTTTCATAAAGCTTACCTGGGATTTTGTGCCCCAATCAGCTCCATTCAGGTTTAGAAGGGCAAGGCTGAGGGAGCTCTGACTGTTGAGGGAATGGGGGAAGATGATATAAAAGTGGTCATTTGGATGTGCAGGTGTTTGGCAAAAGAGCTTTAAGGATTAAATTCTACTGGGAAATAAACCAGCAGCCAGCACAACTCATTGCCTCGTGCTCCTGACAGTGGTCTCTGCCTCCAGCAGCAGATTCCCAGTAGCTTTGCACACAGCCAATAGTTATATGGTAATAATTCCAAAGTTTCTTTAAAAAGAAAACTTTTCTTCTCGCCTAAGGGCAAGAACTGACTTGTCTTGTGGGTTTCGTTAGTAACTAATACATTTTGGTTCTACTGTAACATAAAGTAAATCCCAGAAATTTAGGTTAAAACCTGACGTTTTTAGTCTAAATGTTATAAAAAATATTGAGTACCAAACAGCTTTCTCTTCCGTAGCCTTGTGGAAGGCTGAGGTGTGTTCTGTGTTTTAGGTAACACAGGATGTCTCTCAAGATTTCATTAGTCTCAGGTTTGCTTCATAAAAAATTATGATACTGTCTTGGGATCTTGAACACAGTCATGCTGAGCTTTCCTAAACACCACTGCACCCTGCATTTCAAACACAGATCTGGGTGACATTTCCTAAAACCACGCCAGATTCTTTAATTGGGAAAAACGGGGTTACGTTGAGCATGGTCTTACTTTTGCTGATTAAAGGTCAGTGGGAAAATGTTATTAGGAAGTGTTCAGAAGGGTCATTCATCTTCTGTATATTGCAGCAGCTCAATACTGCAGCAGGACAAAAAATACTTGAAAATCTCGGGACACAGATTTAGGAGTTTCAGAGCATACTGGCAGCTGGGATAATAACAATTATATTCTGTGATTGATGGCAGATTAGGGAAAGTCTTGAGTCGGAATTCATGGGCCCCTACTAGTTAGTGTTCTTTTTTGTGCTATGTCTGGACCAGCCTCTGGGAGTCAATTTGGGAGCTGGTTTGTGGGTTAGAGGATTCAAATGAAGCCTTGGCTTTTTTACTCTCTGGAATTGACATGTAGTTCAGTGTGATCTGGGCTTATTTTGTTTGTTCATGGGTGGTTTTCGTTTGGTTTTGGTTTGTTTTTTTATCATAGTAGGGATTACAGACTTTTTGATTGTAGTGTCCTGAAAATATTTGGGAAATGATTTATTTTTCCTTTTTTCTCTCCTTGGTTGGATCAGCTAGTAAAAAAAATCAAAGTAATTGTCATCTAAACCCTGAGTGAATAGAAATTCTTTATATTCTGGTGTGTTCAACAGTGTTTTTAGACATGGGGATGTTCCTCATGCACCTTTATATTTGTTGCAGGCTGTGCGAGTTATTAGAAGATGCACAAGTGTTTTGCAAAGATATGGAGAAAGTAGTGACACACAGACAGTTCCTGAATTACAAACTGGGGTTTTACAGAAGCACACAACACAGTTTAAAAAGATCCAAAGGGAAAACTTTATTAGGCAGAATTCACGTACTCGTTTTGGACTCTGAGCAGTGCAACTACCACAGAGTGATACAGCATATTTAAGAAAGAGGAGACTTTAATTAGAACCTCATTTTTATCTCTCCTTTTGGAAAAAGGCACAGCTCATGTCACAATGTTAAAACTACTGTACTTTTTTAAGAAACTGGGTTTTAATTGCAGGTCTCAACCTGAATGCATCTGCTGCTGCTTAGCTTATCACATGCTGCAAGTATATAGCCTGTGAGAGTGGAAAAGCAGGACTTGCATTGATTTAAAAGCTTCTCTGCATTGGAGTTATAAACTCTGTAGGGCACTTTGGGTAGTTGCCTATCAAAAATCACGTTTGACATTTTGTCTCTCAGCAACACAAACAGAAGTTGAGGGATGAGGAAGCTGTAACAGATCACTTTGTGCCAGGTTACTGCCTGCTTGGTCTGTTACATGGTCTTTTCATGCAGAACATTTTATAAAAGAATGATAAATTAGGTAAATATCACATGGCATTTCAGATGTGTATGTGGAGATTTGTATTCAAACTGTAGAAGTGGTAGGTCAGAGACTGCTGTTTACAGCAGTGCTTGATTAGAAGAAAAGACTTTTTTTCAGAAATCATCCGACAAAATGTAGCTCAGTGGTACTGTCATCCCTTGAAGCGAGGAATCAGCCCTAATCCTTTCAGACCAAACTGACAGCAATTTACAAAATGCAGCCCTGTTGGTGTGATGCTTGCAAAGTTTTCTTCCTTTCATCTGTTCAGTAAGCTTTAGATTTTAGTTTTTCTAGCGTTTGATTCTGGGGCTTCAGCTTACGTCAGTCACAGACTTCCAAACTCTGTGTCTTTAGTCCCCTTTTGATGGCTTGTCCTGCAGGCCAACATCCTGGATCAGCAATGGTGTGGCCAGCAGGACCAGGACAGTGACTGTCCCCCTGTGCTCGGCACTGCTGAGGCCACACCTCGAATCCTGTGCTCAGCTCTGGGCCCCTCACTGCGAGAAAGACACTGAGGGGCTGGAGAGTGTCCAGAGAAGGGCAAGGGAGCTGGGGAAGGGTCTGGAGCACAAGTGCTGTGAGGAGCAGCTGAGGGAGCTGGGGGTGTTGAGCCTGGAGAAAAGGAGGCTCAGGGGGGACCTTTGCTCTCTACAATCACCTGAAAGGAGGCTGTGGCCAGGTGGGGATTGGTTTCTTCTTCCAAGCAACAAGACAAGAGCAAATTACCTAACTTGTGTCAGGAGAGGTTTAGATTGGACATCAGGAAAATTTTCTTCATAGAAAGGGTTGTCAAGATAGGTTGCCCAAGTTAGTGGTGGAGTGCCAGCCCTGGGGGTATGTCAAAATGTGTAGATGTTGCAGCTGGCAGTATCAGATTTATGGTTGGACTCAATGATCTTAGAGGTCTTTTCCAACCATATTATTCTATAATTCTATGATCACTTGAAAATGTGATAGGAACCAGTCCCTCTTCTCAGCTAGATGAGATTAATGAGGCAGCATTAATTAGCTGTGGTCCATATTCTGCAGCACTCTGTGAATGCTGTCTTTTCTACACACACAGAAGTGGCAGAATACAGCCCTGCCTTGAGGGCAATTTTTGAAGCCCAGTATGGAGATTTAACCACACAGTTGCAGTTCAAACCAGTGACAATTGCACCCCTAAGCATTCAAACTCTGCTCATTGCTCTGAAAAAAAATCATCTAGACACATCTGACTCTGAAGCGAATAACAACAGAAATGTTTGGCACTTCTGAAGCAGTTAACATCTGCTTATATATTAGTTAATTAACAGAGCAATATTAAGCTTTGGAGAAGCCTTATCTTTCATCAGATGTAAAAAATAAAAGGAGATAGCACTGCTGACACAAGAGTTGCTCAGGCTGTGCACCAATGATTACTGAACTGCATTTTGAAGCCTCCCATTGGCTTGTGCCATCTGGCTAAGGGCCCAAGTGTGACTTGTCCACATTAGACACACTCTGCCTGGTTTTAGATAAGATTCAGCTTCTCTTGACCCCTTTTAAATGACATTGTGGCAGCAGGATTACAGCTGTTCCACCTCACACCAAAACTTTCATACGTTGGTTTTGCACACGTGGATTTGATGGAGTGACCCCCTCAATTGTTGGGAATTAGTTAGAAATTATGGGGCTTCAGCTAATAGTCATTGTAAGGTAAATGTCATGAACTTCTTTAGCTGTAACACCTATACACCCTTTCCAATACTAAACATTTTTCTCTAACAACACTCTATCAGAAAGGGACAATGTACTGTCCCCATCTCAGTGAAACGGAGATGAAGTACACAAGTTGAATTCCAGCTCCAGATTCAAGCACATACATTCAGATATTGCCAGGTCTGGAGGGTATCTAGGCTCCTGTTACAGTTGATGGAAATCTAGTTAATCAACCCCATAGAGCCTGGAGAGGACTTATCTTCATGCTAAAGCAGATAACAATTGGCTCCTCAATGAATCACAGAATGTTTGAGGTTGAATGGACCTCCAAAGGTCATCTAGTCCAAACTCCCTGCTCAAGCAGGGACACCTAAAGCTGGTTGCCCAAGATTACTTCAGTTGGCTTTCGTATGTCCTCAAGGATGGAGACTCCACAACCTCCCTGGACAGCCTGCACTGGTGCTTCCTCACCCTCATTGTAAAAATGTGTTTCCCTACTTGTGAGTAAGGACCTGTGTGAAAATGGAAATCACTCAGAGGAAGTGTGACAGGACACTTCAACCACCCCTTCAGCAGCTCAGCACAGCATGGTGCAGCAACAGAGGCCTGCAAATAAGACAATTGTTATTCTAGGCCAGCTCTGGAGGTTTGCTTTAGGAATTAGCTTGATCAAGGACCAGTAAATCAAGGACCTCTGCATTGCATGCTCTTGGGCAGGGCAGATAAACCCACAAAATGGTTTTGGCAGTGCCAATAATTGAAGTCAATTCTCCAAAAGACCACTTTTCTTACTGCTGTAGTCAGTGAACTCTTCCTCCCCCATATTCACTGAGAAATGAAAAAAATGTCTGTACATGTTCATTCTGTAATCCCAAAGTTATGCCACTTGGTGGGTGATGGAGAATAAAACATTCATAAGGCACAGAGGCCTAACTTGTGCAATTGGTATCAAATTGTTCAATAAAACACACACAGATAGAGAAGACTGCAAATATCACTGTATTGACATAACATGCCCACTGGGCCCTGTGATTGAAATGGCAACCAAGCTATAGAGAGCATACCTGCCCAGCGTTTAGAGAGAGAAATGAACAGAGAGGCAACTCTGAGCAGCTAATACTCAATAAAGACAAATGTTAGAGAGGCTATTTAGATAAAAGGAAAAAGTTCTCCTTTCCTGAAAGAGAGATGTCTTTATTACATTAGATTGGGAAGGGCACTTTATGATCATTAAGAAATCTCTTGTTTCCACAAAAGTGAGAAAACATAGAAATAAGAAATAGATCTCTGAATCTTCCAGCAAAAATTACCAGAGGTCTTACAGAGATTAAGGTAGTTTTAAAGAAAATAAATCTGACCACCCCAGAATTGTGCAATTAGGCTGGATACAGAAATACATGAGAAAAATAGAAGGACATAAAAGAACATATATTTTCCTCAGTGGTTTTCAGTTCTGCATCTAGGCACCAACATTATTTAGAATCACAGAATCATTAACATCAGAAAACACCTTAAAGATCATCAAGTCCATTCATCAATTGAGCACCACCACCATATTCACCATTAAACCATGGCCTCAAGTGCTATATACACAGATTTTTGAACACCTCCAGGGATGGTGATTCCACCACTTCCCTGGGCAGTCTGTAACAATGCTTCACAACCCTTTCCATGAAAAAAATTCTAATATCTAATCTAAAACTACCCTGGTGCAACTTGTTGCCATCTCCTCTTGTCCTGTCAAATTTGGTGTGCTAAAATAGAGAGGGAAAACAGTCAAATTATCTCTGTCTCAACTGGACTCAAGTGTTGCTGAAAAGCCAGATGGCAAACCTATCCTCTGCTTTGTGTCCTCTTTGGGAGAAGGCACAGTAAAGCACCTGGCCATTTATCTAAATTTAAAAAACATCAACTAAGGTTTATCCATTTTCCTAGTATTGCTTGATACACTTGAACTTAAATCATGTTGCTACCTAAATCCAGATAAGAAGCTGGAATTTCTGCACTAGGTTCCAGTCATAGGCAAATCATGTACTGTAAACATGCTTCTGTGCAGTGTGTTGGAGGATTTACAAATAGATTGTTTTTCCTTTTTTTTTTTCCTGTGCTGGGGCAATACGAGTGAGTGAGTTCAGCAAAGCCATGCTCAGTTATTTTTATGCCTACTCTGTGATATTTCTCTGGAGCAGCAATTTACAGGGCTAACGAGCTGTGGCTCTAGTACTGGTATTTTGGCTGTTTATTTACTGATGATAATGTTTGGCTAGTTTTGCTTACTGCAGTACTCAACTCCATAGCTGCAAGGATCCAGAGAGCGATTTGTACACAGCCCATGGTTCTTTTTCTGGGTCATGGTATTTATGGCATCTTGGTATTTGAACAGCCCAGGCAGCAGTGAAAATGCTACATAAGATCTACTTACATGGAGCCATCTCTATTTTTTCTGTACAGCTGGACTGCTGAAGTTAATGCTAAGGTTAAGTGACTACAGATGCTTTAGGCCACCACAGGGCCCCATTGGTTTAATTTATTGGGAAGCTGAGTGAACCTCTGGCCCGTAACAGTAATATCTGTCTAGTGAGAGGCTAATGCATGACATTTTACTACATCTGATGGTCACTGCATGGCACACCTATTCCAGCTCTCTCCTTTCATGCCACATGACCAAGCAATTCCCCCTCAACTCATCTCAGAGTTGCAGTCTTACGTGGATCAACCCATGATTACCTCACTAGGTCAAACTTACATTCAAATGTGCAATTCTTTTTCATCATGGCCAACAGTTATGTGACCAAATAACATCCTTAAAGCCATGTCTTTGTTGTTTAGGACCAATGCATTTTCAGAAGAGAGTATCTTCAGGAAGATGAAGCACTCAGAATGTATATCTCATCCCTTCCTGGTTACTCCTGTTCCTTGTATTGTGGAAAGTCTATTTTGCTCAATCCTGGATACCAGTCCAACTCCCCAAAATCTCTACTGGCTTTTGAATTTCTATCCTCTTTTGATGTACAGTCCCTGTCTTGACCAGAAGGAAGGATGGAGATCTATGGGGAATGACAGAAATGTTTGGTCAGACCAAGTTTCGCAACTATATTAAAGCAAAGATACGAAACTATTTTTATATGGCGTAAAAACACAATGTATTACTGTATTAACAGAACATATTAATTACCATACAAAATGCTATTTCTCTGACACCAAAGAGCCTCTCCCTTTCCTCCCCTCTTTTGCCCCAGCCAGACTTTCAGACCCCAAACATGTGCTGCCCCCACAGCTTCCTTCACTTCTTCCCCAGCAGGGCTGAGCAGATGCCACTGGTGTGGATACTTCTCTTGCCATCTTGGTGTGGCAGTGGGGAGGTGCCACATAGGGCAAAAGAAATGCCTCTGGTGCTGAAACGAGCGGGACTGAGAAGGCCTTTAGGTGGCCATTGTGAAGGGCAGTAGGAAACATCACTGAATGACACATCTCTGGACACTTGCAGAAAATGTCAGGGTGCCTGAATGCTTATACGAGGAACAGGAGTAATCAGGAAGGGATGAGATATGCATTCAGACTTCAGCCATATGTTCTGCAACACTACATTGGCTGTTGATTAAGTCTGTTTGCCATTAGGTTTCTAATTATTTTTCCTTCCCCTTTTTGTTTTTGCCATTTGCTGCAGGTACTTGTTTTTTTATGGCACTATTGCACATGTGCTTGAGTGTTCTGGGTTGTGCAGAGGCTTTTTTTGCACTTGCTTATTCTGTGATTTTTCTTTACAGGGCTGCAAGTTCACATTAACATCAGCGAGTATCCTGGCGTATTTGCATTTTGTGATTTAAACGTGAATGAACAGATCCTTTTACTGATGTGCTCAGAGACACCGGTAAGGGGTGTGGCATAGCAATCTGGGTGATGAAGATTTGTTATGACATTCTTCCTAAATTATTGAATCTATCTTGCTCTATGCTAATTAGATCCCTCTGTTTGGTGATAAAACCAGACCTGGCATAAAATGGGAACTTAATTGCTTTCATGAAACATTTAGACAATAATAGACCTATGAACAAGTAGTTACCTGGATTTACAATGCAGAAGTCTTACAATCTCCTTTATTTTTAAGCAGTTGTAAAATTGGTTAATAAATGAGCAATAAATGCAATATATTTGGATTTAAATAATTTCATGCAGTATGTTCTGGATTTTTGCAGTTAAAAAGTAGTTTGGATTAACTTTATTATGAAGATAATGGCATAATATGAAAATAAAAATGTGTGCTCTAATGAATCAAAATGGATTAAATTATTGAAAAGCTTGTATGGGATTTTATTTGATCCAATTTCATTGACTATTTTCCTTAATGATCTTAAAGAGAGAGGAAGCTGCATGATAATGAAAGTAGCAGTGTTATTGAGATCAGAGAATAAATTGACATAATAAATGCTACAAAGGGATCTAGACCTACTAGAAATTTGAGCAGAGAATAATGAACTGAAAAAAAAGTCAGAGATGCTAAGCAGTAAATACAAAAGTCAGGGATCTGGAAGAGCAGAAACTCTGTATAAATTGAAGAGAATTCAGAAAAGAAGGAGAAAATATATTTGAATGCTATAGAGGTGGGTGCACAGAAAAGATTAAAAGGGCAATTCACGTGCCTGGCTTGGTGATGGGAAGGTCTGGTGTCGAGGCTGTTGTATTCTTATGTGTTGGTTCATGTGAAATCTGTGTCCCAGTTCAGAAACCAGCTTTACCAGGATAACGTGGGAGCTGTGAATCTTGCCTGCTGGCACATTTCTGCAAACAGGTTCTGCTCAAATGCTCCAGAGGCACCACACTTCAGTACAAGCCTTGCATGCAAGGTGTCTTGGGAGGGAGAGCAGGCATTTGTCTGTGAAGGTTTGAAAGGTATGAGCTGAAAGGATCAAATGCACCACTAGCAAGACCAAATTCCAGCCTGTCAGATTCAGCTCAGTAGTTTCAAGAGCATTGTAAGGAGCAAATGAAGAAGAGATTCAAACTAAAATGTCAAATCCAAATGCTCCACATCTGTTCGGATTCCTGTATAGACTCTGTGCTCACTTTCTCTGTAAGGAAAGAAGCTACACACTGGATGTGAACGCCTCCCAAGTGGCTGCAGACCTCTTCTTGATTTTTCCCCATCTTATAGTCCCAGGATCTCTTTAACTGAGTAGTGTTGGGTTTATTCTCTTTTTTCTGCACTGACCTAACAAGTCCAGTTCTCTTCCACCCCTCCAGTTGGTCAAGGTCATCTCAGCAGAAAGGCAAACCTGCTCTTCAGAGGAGTATTGTTGGGCACACTGGCAGTACTATAGGATAGATATTAGGTCTGGGCCTGACCTGGACCACAAAGGAGGATTAGCAGAGGAGAAGCTCTTTTTCTACCCTGTATGAACAGAATGTCATTGCATGGGTTTTGGCTTTTATTTCCAAATCAATGAAGTAAGATGTTTCTGACATTACTTCAATCAAGATATGGTGGTAAACTGGTATTGTTTATTTGCATCTCCTTTTACCCATCACTCTGCAGGCTTGATACCACATCTGCTTAGTCTGCACGTGCTGAAGTTCAGCTCCAGAAGGCACCAGGTGGGGACAGCATCAGAGCTGTTCCAAGTCCCCATCAGTGCAGTGGGGAAGTCTGTTTGCACAAAAATGCAAGGATTTACACTGGTCTTTAAAACCTTTTCTTCAAATAGAAGTTAAAAGGTAATCACAACACGATTCACAGCAGCAGTTAGCCACCTTATTTTTGTGTGAGGAAAAAGGAGTGGACATAAGGAATAGCTGTCAGATTTTCAGTCCCTGGCCTGGTACTCAGGTGTGGCAGGTGACGTGTGACCCTGTGTGAGACCTTTCAGCGCCTGATATGGGCTTGAACTGCAATACCACAGCCAAGTGCTTCAGCCTTCCTTGTAGCCAGGGCTGCCTTTAGGAGCTGCTGGTAAGCTGTGCTTCAAACATGGGCAGCAAACGTCCCCAGTGTCCCAAGGCTGATGCACAGATGCAACTGCTCGTCACTCTTGTGAACCCAGGTGCAAGTATCTATTTTAGGCGCTATAATGATTGGATCAATTTCTGTGTCTCTGACAGATCAAGGTGATATTCTTGCTTGCTTCTAGGCTGAGGGTTGTCCTCTGCTGCTTCAGTGAGGCCCCATACTTATTAGGAACATATATCAGTAATAAAAATTAGGAACATATATCAGTAATAAAAAGAGTAATATAAGAACTTGCAGCATGCCCTACATAAAAGACCTTTTTACATTATTTTATTTCATCTTGGGAGAGCGGTGTCTCCCAGAAAGCAGCTCAGAGATTGACTGTGCTCTCATGCCCTGCTGTCACTGCACGTAAATCTAATTAAATTAAAGGTTCAGATTAGCCAACGCAAAGGTCTCCTCTGTGGGGCTCAGTCCCACGCTTCCTGCTGTATCTCATTCCATCAATTTATTCAGTGTCATGTCTCATTACTCTGCATCACTCACTACACTCTGAACAATGAGATGCAAGTTGTTCCTGCAGTGCCCTGGCACTGCCACAGCAAACAGCACTTGAGGGCATCAGCAGCTCACTCCCAGGACTGTAATGGGACCTCTGCAAAAAAATTCAAATCAGGACTGTTTGCTGGGATTACATGACAGAATTTATTAATACACTTCTCTGGGAAGACATTTATTACAGAACAGAACTGGAAGTGTGAGAACATTGCCTAATGATTTTTTTTCTCCATAATAAGCTGACTGAGCTAAAATTTTACTACCCTGGAAAATGCGCTGTGCATTCACTTTTTGTTTTACCTTGTCTGAAAATTGCCATTTTAGAGAATGGACATTGGCTATGCATACTTTTTTCACTTAAAATAATTACCAGCTATTTTCAAATAGCAGTTTCTGCTATTTTTGAGCTGGACTGAGAGGATAATAAAAGCAGGGTGGTTTCTGCTCTTCCACCAGCTTACATGATTGCACCATCATCTTATCTGTAATTTTTTTGTTCCTTTTTCTTATTCATTAGTGTCTTGTGCTGTCAGTTGTAAGCCAGTCTGAATCTTCCATTCCTTAACCAGACTTCCAGTTCTTTCAGCGGACAGTGTTTCAGTAGCTCTTGTACATGAGGTTTATGCATGCAGATTTCTGCAGCTCAATAACCTGAATATTTCAGTTCTTCCGATTGCCTGTGCTTTAAGAGTTCCTTTAATGATGTCAGTTGAGATGTATCTGATAAGAAAGCTCTATAATATCACTTTGTGCATTGAAGGAGGGAGGCGAGGCTATATATTCTTAGGTGTATACGTCTGGATTTCTATCCGAAAACAGAATGATCCTGTGCAAAAACAAGTTGTGAAAGAAGCTGATAAGCTGCATTCCTGCAATCAATCAATCAATCAATCAATCAATATTGATTTAAACTTAAATGAGTAAAACGTAATATATTGTTGTTGAAACTACAAGAAAATAGCACACACCAAAGCAGGACATATGAACGGAATGCCGTAGGGTATATGAAGAAAAACTTTGCTCTATTGACATGACTGGCACAGCACTGTGTCCTATTTCAAGTACCATTCCAGAAGTTCAGAGCACAGCAACTGCAAAGAAGTCAAGGAAGAGTAGTAAAATGCCTGAAACCTAAACCCGTGAATTCTGAGGGAAGGCTGGAAGAACCGTGTAGGACATAAGGAATTAGAAAAGTTACTGAAGTGAGACCAAATAATCTTCAAATACGTAAATCAGAACAGCACTGAAGGCAGTCAAATGTAATCCATATCCATTACAAAGATGAAGTAATTACCTAAAATTCCAACAAGGGACGTTTAACTGAAAGTAAGGCTATATTTGCTACCCACGTGGCTGGCTGAACTCTGGAGAAGGCTCCTGGGGGGCCTGGGCTTCTTCATCACTGGAGGCTTTTAAGAACAGACGAGCATATGCCAGGCTGGCAGAGATAGAGCCAATCCTGCCTTGTGCATCGTGCTGAGCGGGATGACCTCTAAACCTCTTCCAATCTGGTTTATTTCAGTCCCAAGGAAAATTCTGAAAATGTTCAATGCCTTCTAATAAGGACAGCAGCAAAAACCATTCCTCGGTGGTTTGCCTGGAATGCTTTTACTGCAAAAGTTGGCAACTTTTACTTGTACTTTCTGGTTTGTACTTTTGTACTTTTATGGGTGAAAGTGCACAAAGATAGAGGATGGATTACAGTTTCCTTAGCCGTGCAGTCTCTTAGTTGCCTTGTCCAGCTAACACTATAAAAATGTCAACACAGGTTTCAACTCTGCCATTTCTCTCAATCAGAAATTAAACCTGCTTCTGCCAGCTGCATCCCTTCCTTTCACTGATAAAACACCATTGAGCTGTTCATCATTTTTGTTTGCTGGCCAGCCCAGAGATGAAGCTCATTGAAATTCTCTGTGGTGGTTATTTTTTGAGAAATGCCATAGAATTGCAAATCATTGTTGCTGGTTAATCAAATACCTTTCAGCAAGTAACAATATCTTTTGGCTATCAAATGTCTCTTTGGTTGCTTCATCTTATTTCCAGTAAAGAAAAAAAAAAATAAAAAGGAGAAAGAGTTTTTTACAGTTCTTTTCTTTTTTGCTGACTTTTTAGTACTGTCTTCTGTTGTTTGCCAGATGCTGAAGCTGAATAAATTATTTACTGAGAATATAAAATCTGACGAATGTGCCAGCTTCTATTTGAAAATAGTTTTGAATCAGCAGGGATTTCTGCAAATGTGGCTGGTATTTATAAGTGGTTGGTAGTCTGGAGGAACCTGCTGATGTCTGGTAAACCTCAACAATTCATTATTCATATGGCGTAACTGAGCTGTTACTCCACAGTGTTTCCATTGCCTGACTAGAGAACTGGAAGTTTTTAAATGGGCAAATGGTGAATAACAAGTGAAGACTAACAGTCTTGTGTGCAGGAGGACCTTTTGTCATAAAGGGAAACACAACAGCTTTCATCCCATAAGCAAAATCCCATTTGTGTGCACATTTGCAGACATCCATATCCATTGATCCTATAGCAGCTGCTTTGCATTCATGCACCAGCTGCCCTGATTCCGAGCCAGAGGCTGCAGAGCAGGGCCCATCCGCCCCTTTCCCATTCCCTCCTACCATCCTACCTCTTGGCCTCGGAGGGGCTGACGAAGCTGAGATGCATGGGGGAAGCTTTAGAGCATGTCAGCCCCTCTCCTTCCATGGGTGAGTGTATCAGCAAGCAAAACTCTGATCAGCACTTGCTAGTCAAATTCCATTTAGCCACAGCCAGGCACCAGTGATATCTCGGCTAAACTTTTAGGAATTTCCTTGTCTCGTAGGTGACTGCCTACTGGTGCTGCTCCACTCAGCATCTGCTACATCCTTCTGGCAACTTTGCTTCCTCAGCATCTTCTGGTTTCCTAGTGCTTAGACTTTGTCTTTGATTGATAGAACAGGGAATGTGTATCTTTTTATGGTGATTTCTAACACTAGTCTGCATTTCTATGCTAGTATTTGTAATATTTCTATTACAAGCAATCATTGTCCTTTCTCTCTAGGAGATGCAGGAATCTTTGTCTTTGCCACAGTGCAAAAACTTCAATTTTCTAACTGTCTGCACCATTGATTTCCCACAATTCATATCCTCTAGCTGTTATGGAAAAAATGAGGCTTTCAGTATCTTTGCACATTTTGAGACACTGCAAGTTTTTCCAGATTTTCATGAAGGAGGACAGGGTTCCCTCATATTTCCCTAGTTTCTCTGGGTTAGCTTAATTTCTGAAAGAAATGTAACTGTTGTTTCTGAATTATTGAATGAAACTATAGTCTTTACCTTTTGCCTATTATTATATTTGTTTGCATCTTGTTTTTAATTATTATTTTGTTCACTTCATTTGGAAGTAGCTTATATTTCTCAGTAAATTTTTGTACTGATTATACCATTGCACTCTTTGAAGAAGCAATCAGAGCCAGGAGTGTCCTGCCATTAGTGAACTGAAGGTCACTTAGGATGTTCTGCCACAGAAAATCAAATCCTCCCCTGGCAAGCTTTACAAGATTATGAAAATACTGGGAGATGTTTTGGTCTTTTTTTGTCCTAGGATTGGTGAAATGAAGAGTTGGCCATGTACTAGCTTACCCTGGCCATCAAGAACTGCAAGCATCAGCATCGTTGGCCCTGATTTTTAATTCTGGCTGCATAGAAAGTCCTTGAATTTTAGTTTTGCAAACCTGCATATTTTCCCATGTGACCAGAGATGTATCACACGTGGAACGTCAGCTCCCAGGCCCCGTGGTTTTGTCACTGCTCATCAGAATGATTCAGATTTTTTAAAAAATGTTGATTTATGGCTGTTTTCTGCAAGTGGCCTGGGTGAACTTGGATGCAAGGAAGCTCTTAAATCTTGTATTTGACTATTTGAAATAAAATTGTAATTATCAAATTGGGAAAGAAATGGCAAATTGCTCTTACTGGCGACACAGTCTCAGCATAAAATAACCTGCTCTGAGGGAACCTTCAGCCTTGCTGGAACACAGCTCCTCTAGTGAGCTGGGCTGCCAGCACCAGACACACACAACAAACAAATGGAAGTAAGTGAATGATAGATGACTGTGGCTGCAGACTTAGACTTTCATTATCATTTCATGATTTCATAATTTCAACAAATGGCCTTTCAATCAGATACCTCATTCAAGGATCAACACCCACCTCTGACAAACCTTGAATTTCATCCCCAGCCTTGCCTTTTGAGTACTTTGTTAGATTAAATCCCTATTTCTTTTAGGAAAAAAGAGGAGAAAAAGTTCATGTCATGACAAGATTATATGTAAAAAGGGAAAGGTGATGTGATGTCTGCAGTGGGAACACTGTGTTTATTAACAGTGTCTCTGACTGTAAACTGTAAATACAAAATTGGGGCTGCAGTGACTACACTGTGCTTTTTTCTTTATTTTTTTGATAGAACATGTTGGTGAAAAAAGCAAGCAAACAGCTTAAATCACAGGAATAGGCAACTGAATATGAATGAACTGGTTTCTGTGGGTGAATTTGATGGGCTCTAAGCAATGCCTTCAGCTTGTCACTATTCCCTGTCTGTAGATACAAGGCACAGTGCTGCCACTCCAGGACGATTTCTGTCATTAGTAGGGAATTTGGTCTGTTTTAGTTCTGCCAATTAGGATTTTGACTGTGCTGGGCAATCTTGTCTTCACGTATTTCCTAGAAATGATTCTCTGCTTTGGGTTGTAACATAATTCTTAACACCTGGGGGAATTGTAGCACTCTGTAAGCTGTTAGACTTACATTCCCCCTGTAATGTGCCAAACAATAGCCAAGAAAATAGAATCACAGTTTCTTCCTCCATGCTTTTAGTTTCCTAGCTATCCAGGCTTTGCCCAGCTCAGTGCACATAGCTGTGTTTAATTTAAATACAATGCAAATGCAGATGCACATAAAAGATCAGCAGAATTAATTATGTTCGGAGTGCTGGGGGAGCCATTGGGAAGCTTCTTGTCAGCATCTCCTACCCACTCTGCTCAGTCTGTAAGCTCTGGATGACATCTGACTCAAGCACTCCTTTAATTTATAACACTGGCAATTAAATGGCAGTTCTCCAGCCTCTGCCCTCGGGAATGGAGCTATAATAGGCTTTAGAGGTAAAGCTACTATATTGCAGGATGAATTTTGTGTAATACGCTAATGTTATCATGTTGGTGCCCTTCAGCAAATACAGTTATTCAATAAATTAAACATTTCTATGATATTCTCCTTGACATTTAATAGCATACTTTAATAAGTTAATGTATCTCTGCAAATTTTTTTCTGCTGGCAGCTAGCAATCCAGGGTAGTTCTAATTTGCAGGTGTTATTTGCTGTGCTTGTGATGAGCTAATAAAATAATTTGATCAAAATCTGCCAACACATTGGAGGTTTGAATACTTCTTTGATTTCTCTAATCATTTATTTTAATTGCTGATAAACCAGAGCTGAAACAACATTTAGTTTAAGTGTAGAAAGTAGTGATTATACACTTATTTTGCTGGTGCTGTTCTTTATGCATCTGTAGTTTAGCTAGGTCACTGGGGCCAAATCACCCATTACACTCAAAGTCCTTTAAAATTTAGTGGACTGAAACGTGTGGCAGAACTGTTAAATGATTCTGTATCTGATAATGGAAGGAGAAGAATGTAAGATAGAGGGATATTCCTATGAGAGTATATCAAGTTCTGCCAAGCTGTTTAACAGAAAGGGAGCCTTGGTTTAAGTCTGTACATATTTATTCGGGAGGAGGGTTGGAGGTGTGAAAGGAAAGGAGCAGCAGGGGCCTTATTCTCCATTGCTTTATTAGGGTAAGAGTGTGAGCAAAGAGTGGTGTTTGGTGGCAGATGGAAGCTGGAAGGGAGAAAAGCTGCTGCTGCTGCTGCTGCTACAGGGCTCTGTGCAGGAGGGAAGGACTTTAGGTTCTGCATGTGAAGCCCACTGCTGGTGTTTGCATCAGGCAAGCTCTGCATATTCCTCCTCTGCTTTATTTTAAGCTGCTTCTGCCTTGCAGTCAGAGTGTAACTTGTTTTGGATTGCAGTGCAGTGGTGGGGTTTGTTCTGATTTCTCTTGAAAGACACCAGCTCTAAAATGGGTACTTGTCACTTTACTCCTGCAGCTCAGAGACACTCGTCACTGCATCCCTTCTGGGTGTGAACAGGTTGGCTCAGCTGTCCCCAGGGTGCTCTGTGCCCCAGCACTGGTGTGATCTCTAATAGGGAATATCAATGAGATTGAATTGTACTTTCTAATGGCTGAAGGCAAGAATCAGAAGGAAGACAGTTAAGGATTTGTCCTTTGTGCTTTTCATGTCCTTTGATCTGGCACTTAACTGATAGAAGGTCCTTGACAGAGTCAGAGGGGCTGCTGTTTAAGACCCTGGACTCCTGCAGTCTGGGTTCCTTTGCAGCTGGAATTGGGGCGTGTGTGGTCTGACATTTCTTTGGCGTCTTCTTGTTTAATTCCCGCACACTTTACTTTGATCACACTACACATTTCCTGTTCAAATTATAATGCATTGAACTTCTTTTGTGCCAGCCCTGAGCCACACCTGCGTAAAACTACTGCTGTGGGAAGGGGCCAAAGCTTTTAATAAAGATTTCCTGTTCTGGAGGTGTGAAGAGAAGTCTGCTTCATCCTGAGGTCCAGCCTTCCCTGCTAGATTTAAGCAGCAGTAACTCCTCTTTGAGCTAAGCAAATGGGCCAAATGATTTTTCTGAGGATTTATCAATTCCTGTTTTATTTTTAACTATTGATTTTTGCAATCAAATCTCACATGTTGCCTTTTGCCCAGTCAGCACTGCCCCACAATCAAGACTTTCATGAAAATTCATTGTTGCAATGCCAAAAAATGAATTACAGGTTTTTTAAAAATCTAAAGTCAAATATTTTTGTAATATAACCATCCCAGTAAAATTAATTCTTCCTGTTGGAGACAGCAGGAATGAATGCCAACATTTTGAGCCTAATTCAATTTGCTTTAATTTGATGTATAATTATTTTTCTACAGCTAATCAATCCCCATACTATAATTGCAATTATCAAATAATGGAAAGACTCTTTAGAAATTTTGTAGAGCAAGATCTTGTTAAGATTCTGTTAAAGAAAAATCTGTGAACTATCCCAATTTATTTTCATTTCACCCCAGAGGTTTTTTTTTTTTTCACCATCCTAAGTCAAAGGGCAAAATGCACGAAGGCAATTGTAAAGATAAATATCTTCAGGATGATTCATAACATCCAGGGAAAGGCATATTCTTGTCTAATTCGAAATATTCCCCAGTGCCTTTTTGTTCTGGAGTAAGTGCAGACTCGTAAACTGCGATTGCATCTGGCACTGCGTAAAGAGGGGAAACTTGCTGACTTTATCAGCAGTGGATAGAGGAGGAGGTGCACAAGCCAGAAGGAAATAGGCACCTGAGAACGGTATGAGGAGATGCAAACGTAAGTCATCTCCACAGGGACATGAAATCTGATGGACAGTGTGGTACTCTCATTCCTTGGACCATTGCTTCCACGTCCAGACAGATTTGAGCACAGACCTCAGACTTTAATGGCCTGACCAAGAAAACATTGTCACTGAAAACCTAAAAAAGTGATGCTCAGCATTCTGCTCGGTGCAGTAATATCCCACACAGACAAGCAGGGACAGTGGCACTCTTGGATCTGCTGTGGTGGTGGGGCTCAGATTGAAGGCTTTGCATCCTTCACACTTGCTTCGTGATCATGAATTGCCATGTGTGTACCAATGACAGCAGAGCTCCTGGGCAGTCGTGTCACATCAGGAACTTCCCAGAGACGGGCGTGACCAGCCAGGGAATGGGAGTGGTACAGATGGGACACGGCCTTTCCATGCACGCACAGAAGAGCTGTGCAGAAGAGGTGATAACTTATTTTACCCCCAGACTGGGTATCATGTGGCACAGAGCTCCTGTATATCTTTGGTGTGAAGTTGTAGAGTGTATCAACTGATGCACCTGTAAAATGAACCCAAATGACTGAATAGGAGGATGTTAAATTTGGCTTCTTGCCATCACAATATAAGGAAGACCCAGTAAAGGACAAATCAGGTGATACAAAGTGTGATAATGGTGGTGTTTTCTGTGTGATAATACTAACAGTCCATATCACAGTCCTGCCAGCACCATCTCTATTTGAAGTGGAATATTTAAGATACAAACAGAGAAAAATCTTGTCCATACAATTTGTGTCACAGCCAGAAACTCAGCTCAGAGTGTCTGCCTCCATGGCTTGATCACCCTGCAAGATAGTTATTAAAAGCTCGATCCCAGTCTGCATTTTTTGCTGCTACAAAAGGACATTTTTTCCCTATTTCCCCATGGGTGCTGTACTTCCAAACATATCCCACCAAAACAGCAATTAACATCAGCATGGACTGATTAATGCATGCCAAAAATTGCCAGAAGGAAAACCTGAATCCAAATAGGTAGGTAATAAACCCATCACCATGGTAATCCTAAACTCAAACAAGAGTTTTCTTATTCACAGTCATGAAGACTAGAAGGACGGTCTTAAAAACCACGTCATCCATGTGGCAGAACAGAAAGAGAAAAGAGCAGTTAAATGAAGTTCTGCCTGTGGAACAGCAAAGCCAGTTATCCATAACAATCTCATTGCCTGCGAGATGCAAATGCAGGATTTGTGATGGTGTGAAATAATAACGAACAAGAGGGGAGTGAAGGCAGAGTCTGGAAAAGACAAATCCTGCCAGACTGTGACTATGAAGTGGAACTGGGGAAAAAGATGAATGGGAGGAAAAAAAAAAATAATCTGTGAAGCCAGAAGCAAACAATGGCCACAAAAGTCTGCAAATACTGGAAATGAACTCCAATGCAATTACTGAAGTAAATTAAGTGACAGTTGTCAATGGACTGAGAGCTCTTCTAGAGAGGGAATGGGAGGAAAAAAATCCTAGAAATAAGATCGAACTTTTAATTTGAATGTTTTCAAGTACAAGGTTTGTGTATTTCTTCAGAGCTTTGCATTTGGATTTGTCTGGATTTGACCCCTTCCCTGGGCACTGGCCAGCCTAGCTGCTCAGTGAAGTGGTGATGCATTTGGGCTGGGGAACTGTACAGATGTTTCGCATCTCTATCAATCCTCTTTGTGGTGGGATTAAGTGTAAATGTGAAAAGGTGAGAGATGCTCCTAAACAGCATGGCCTTGTGGGAGCAGGGTGCCACAACAGCTATCTTCAAGTGCAGGTGATGATGGAGACTCCAGGGATTTTGCCTGGCTAGCAAGTTCTTGAGCCCCAGAAACTCCTGCTAGTCATCATACATATCTAAGTACCTGCACATGATGCCACTTCCTTCTGGTTTCAGCACCAACTGAAACATCATGAAAATATTTATTACCAAAAAATGCTACATACTTTGCCTGGATGTCTACCACACCAAGGGAATTCGTTTTCTTGCTTTAAACTGTTTAGCACCCCCATCAAGATGGGTACATTAGATCTCCCTAGCCCTGGCCACAGCTCAGCTTGCTGTGTCCCCTGGGAGGTGTGATGGGGACATCTGCCAGCTGCATGGTGGGGAGAAGGATCCTGCTGGTTGTCAGCAGTACTCCAGCTTTGGGACATGACATATGCCGTGGCTGATTATACAGGAGTGTCCAGGGAGGCTGCAGGCTCTGTGTCTGCGCTCTGCTCGCACCTTGTGACCACCTCTTTTGCTTTGGGACACATGCCTTTTCTCCATGTATAAACCTTTTTCTTCAGGTTTCCACTCTGAGGAAAAATTTGGTTCAAAACAACAGCCCACCTACTGAGGAATGAATCTAATCAAAACCAAGACACCAGTGCTGTGCAGACCTAAGCTGTGTCCCTATTAGTCCCCTGGTGTTTACAGTTTGGTTTGACCTATGCAATAAATCCTAAGTGGCCTGCGGGCTGCCTACCAGCAGTGCCTCTTTCCATGTGTCATCCGTAGCACAAGCACTCCCCAGAAGGTCCTGATCCTATTAATCTCTCCTCAAGAGAAATTAGAAAGTCCTAAAACCTTTCCTTAACTCTAATCCTTTTGTTGTCTTTCTGTCACGCAGTTCACTTTCTGTGTGATTTTTGAGTTAGAGCTGACCAGAGTTGAAAGTAGTATATAAAGAAAACATGCTCCACTGCTTTATTTAATGGCATAAGGTTACAGAGACCATAGAGCATATGTGTCATTTTCACTGATGATGAGAACTGCAAAACCAAATTAAAAAAAAAGTCTACCTGATGCAATCATAATATTTTTTCCCCTTGTGGTGCAGCTAGGCTATTAACAACCTAGGAATCTGTCCTGTCCTGTCTCTCAATTGATTTGAAATATGGTGGAAAACAAGCTTCCAGTATTGCTAATTGTGCATAGCATTTTAACAGCTGCTGTATTTCATCATAAATCTGTGTATTTGGGGGGAAGGAGCTAAGAGTCAGTGTGCGCAGGGAAATCACTAAAGTTATGGGGTTTTAAATTATTGTCAGGGTTAGAGGGGTGAAATGTGCCAAGAATTAAAAATAAATTAAAAAAAAAAAAAAAAGGAAAAAAAAAGGTGTGACTTAAAAAAGTTAATTTGCAAGCAGTTTTTCAGCTTTGCTTTCAAGAAGTTGCTGTGCAAACTATAGTGAGGAAGGTCTTCTTCTGCCAGACCTGCTCATTCCAGCCAAGCGGCCACCCGTCAGTGTCAGAGCCGAGGTGGAATGTGCAAGCCTCTTGGCAGGGCTCAGGTAAGGGAAAGGGCTGGAGACAGCCTGGCTGTGGGGGGAGGGAGCATGGGTTCCCAGCACCAGGCACTGGTTCCCAGCATGGCCAGACTTGAGAGGGTTTTGCTTTCCTTCTCTAGCCTTGCTGACTGCAATGGGGCTATGGCAGCCTTCACCTTGCACGTCTGCTGCACTTGGACAGTGAGATTTATCTGCCGTGGATATTTCGTGGAGACAAAACACTGATTCCTGTCCTTCCTGAGTCAGTCAGTAGACCTTCCATGACGAGTCCTGAGCAGTCAGCATGTGTGGTGCATGCTGAAAAGGAAAACCAGGATTCTTCAGGTTTATTTGCTCTTGTATTACCCCAAGGCAGTACAGCAGAGAATCAATCCCTTTCCAAACCATGCTGGAGGTAGGAGTGTAATTACCATTGCCTTCAGTGCTGAAAAGCTTCTAAAAGCTCTTCCATTTGTGGGAACAATGGTACGTGAATCTCTCTAGACTGAAGATTAATGCACCTCCTGCTGCATTCCTGCCACTTGATTCAGTCCTCTCTCTGCTGGAATGTGTGTGTTTGCTGCTGTAGGCACACCAGAGCTCCAGGACCAGGCAGCCCTTGCTGGGCATAGGCTGCAGAGGCACCTCCAGTATGTGCAAACTCCTGGAGAGGACTTACTCAGAACTGCTCACTTTCGGGATAAAGCTAAGATTTTTTTCTTAGAAATTTGACTGAGTGACATATATTATCCATGCCTGAGGAAATCTCAGAGTTAAGTGGGGTTTGAGCTTTGTGATGGCTGCAAAAGTACAGGTTTTAATGCATAAGAAAACTGATTTTCTTGCCGACTGATTTTCTCAGAAAAATGCAAGGTAAAACCCATAAAATCCTCAGTATTTTGTGCATCCAATCGTGTTATCACATTGCTCATCTGCAAATCTCATTTTGATCAGCTTATTTTGTCCTTTTCAGTATCTTGGTGCTGACATCTCCTTCACATGGATTTACTTGGTCTCTAGTAGCCTTCTTGCGCTGTCCCTCAGAGTTTTTATTTCACAGAATCATAGCATAGCTTGCATCAGAAGGGACCTTAAGGATCACCTTGTTCAGACCCTGCTGCCATGGACAACAACACCTTCCACTAGCTGGCATTGCTCAGAGCCCCATCCAACCTGGCCTTGTACACTTCCAGGGATGGAGCATCCACAGCTTCCCTGGGCAAGGTGTGCCAGTGCCTCACCACCCTCGCAGGGAAGAATTTCTTCCTAATGTCTAATCTAAACCTACTCTCCTTGTGCCAACACTACGTGCCCTTAAAAAATCTTTCTTGTAGGGTCCCTTCAGGTTTTGGAAGACCAAATTAAGTCACCCCAAAGCCTTCTCTTCTCCAGGCTGAACAATGCCAATTCTATTACCCTTTCCTAACAGAAGAGGTGCTAAAATGTTTATTAACACCATCACCTTCTGTCTGAGCAGTTCTGCTCTATGAATAGAGAGAATAAAATTAATATTTTTTACCTTGAAACATAATTTATTACACGTTAATGAAAGCTGTAACCAGCCCTCCCATGTAGGAGGTGTGTTATTTCTGAACAAAATGGCTGCAGCTCTGTGCTTGGCTCAAAAAGCTTGGGAACAGACAGGCATGGAAAGCTCCAGAGCATTCTTGAGCACCAGTCACCCCACAGGTGTCTGACATGTAAAACAGTATAATTCTGTCCACGTGAGATAGAGGAAATTATACTACTGCTAATTTTCTCTACATGAAGCCAGGTAATTGACCAGATTAAAAAAAGTTGTGCACAGTATAGTAAAGGCAATTTGCTGTGTAACTGATATTTATTTTACAGGGCTCCTCGTTCATATGAGAGAAAATAGGGGAATTTGGGTTCTGTTATATATATAAAATGATCTCTTACGAAGAGGTCCCCAAAGTGAAATCTGTCTCAGAATAAATGTCTCACATGGAAAATCTGACCCTCTCACACTGTTTGTTTCTGCCCCACCATACTCTGTGATCTGCAGTGTCTTCTTAGGCATTGCTCCCAGGGATGCAAACCTGCACAGCAATATGGTAAATAAGCAAGTTTTTGAATTTTCAAACATGACAACCTACTATCAGCTGCTTGACCCAGCATAGAGAAAGGAAAATGGAGAGTGCAAAATTCAGCATCCCAAAACTGCTTCTTGCCTACTTTTTCACGCCCTTCCTCTGTGTGCAAATAAAACACAGCAGTCCTGCAATGAGCAGAAGCCTGCAGATACCAGCTGGGGTGTTCCTGCTCGAGGCAGTGGACCTTAATCATGAGCTGTCTGTTCATTAGGTGGAGTTTTCTCTCTCAGCTGAATTAAGCATTCCACATAAGCACAGGCACAGTAGAGTCATCACCTAATGCTTGTGCTGGTGTGGATGGGGTCCTGCTGTTCTGATGGTCACCGTCAGCAAAGTGATTTCTCTGCAGGCTCTTCCAGCATCCCAAACTGAGGGCTGCACAGCTCCTAAACCCATGTGGCTCCTAGGCTCCGAAGTAGAACCAAAGCTAATTTTCTCATTTTTTTCCTTTTGCTTTGCCCACAGTTAACAGCTTTTCCAGGTCACAGACGGCACCAGGAAGCTGTTGGGTTTGTGCAGGGTGCCTTGATCTTAACATTTTTCTTAGAAATGTCACTCTGTTGTCACTCTCATAATTTCTGCAGGTTTTTTTCTTTTGACAGACATTAGCAATTGTTTTATCTCATGCTCCTGCTCCTCGATGTCTTCCTCAAGAAAGGATCTGTTACAGGAATTTTCTTCCCCCGAAGAATTGTGCCCTTGTAAGAACAAGCAGTGAATTTTGCCTAGGATATTCCCAGGAAATTTGAAGCCTGCTTTGCTTATTGCCATGATATTGCCTATGTGGTATTCAAACTCACCTTCATTTTTCAAAGGAAAATATGTAATTTTTACTCTAGGCATGGTTTTCCAGTGTATTGGTTTGTTCCACAGCAGATCTGCCTCTTACATCAACTTTGCCCTAAATGCTGTGGAAGAAGCTTGTGGAAGCATCTTTTGCTCTACTATTTCTCTGATTTCAGTGTAACCTTTTACTCCCCTTTTGCAAGTGGTGGAGTCCTTCACATTTTCAAAGCACTGATTCAGATCAAAACTTTGGAATAATCTACAATGCTTTTGCTCAGTCCTTGGAGAAATGCTATGATTTTTTTGGTAATATGAACATAGGTCTTGACAGGCAGGTCACCAACCAACTTTTCAGAGCTTTATACTTCTGTTTTATTAAGTACACTTACAGTAACAGTTTGGTCTGATGTCTCCTTTTTCTGGGATGTGATTAAACTGAGTAGGTTTTGTATTTGCATTTTGCATTTTATGTTGCTCAGATGTACCTTTTACTCCCTTTCTTCTGAGAACTGACCTGACTTGAAAATAGCTTATGGATGGTCATAAAATTCCAATTGTTAGCAAATTTGCTTTGTGACACAAAACTGTCTAGTCACTCTTCTAAAAATCACTTCTTTGCCTCAGGTCTTGCAAACTATGAACTCTATTACTGCCTTGCACTTATCTGTGTCTCCGCCTGTCTCTTGTTCCTATATCACTTACTCCAATGCTTAGTATGTTTACAATGCCCACAGGAATGAAAAAGCAGAAGACCTCACAAAATAAATAGTTTCCTAATTAACACATTTAATCTAAACCACCCCAGCAACTTAGCTTGAGGGGGAGAAAGAAGGAGGAGAAATGTGCTATCTTTGGGGATGCTCTTCCTGTGTTTATCTTGAAGGCACAATTACACACCTCTGGAAGGTTGCTCTAGCTTACACCTCTAGCCCTCTGCAGTAGCTGGAAGTGTTTCTTGCTGTACTCATATCCCTTCCAGCCACAGCTCCTTCCCTTTCGCACTGCGCTCCGTTGCTTTCTTTTCAGCCATTTAAGACCAAGTGCTATTGTCCTCTGCTGCTGCTGCTGGAGCGCAGCAAGACTTTGAAACAGTCTCCATGACAATCAGAGATATGCAGTCTGGATCCTAATGGGGCTGATACATGGCTGTGATTGTGTCCTGCGCAGCAAGGTATGTATTTGCAGCTGCTGGAAGATGTGGGTTAAAAACCGCTGGTTCCTCCCTCCTTTTACAACCATTCATGGTGGTACGGGAAACCTCTTTGCTCTGTGCTGCCACAGTGTCTCCTTCTCTGGAGATGTTCCCCAGGGGCTGATTTTATCTGGTGTGAGGTTTAGAAAGGGATGAGGAATATTAATGGCTGAATGATTTTAATGCTGTAGAAAATGGAGCTGAAAGTGCAGTGCATAGAGATCAAAATGAAACAGAGTATCTGGCTGTGAGATTTTGAATTATATCAAAAGGGAATTTATTCCTGCTTTTTAACTTACTTCTTGTTACCTGCAGAGCTGAATTCTTAAAACATCAGTTCCTGCCTATTATGGCAGTATGCTGTGTTCTGTCCAGTGTCTTCATGGAAAATGAAGTTTTAAAATACAAAAAGATGTGCTAGTTTTATGTGCACCAGCCATTCATACAGAACAAAATATTCAAATGCTATGATTTCTAAAGTACTGGATGACAATAGACTATTTTTTTTCTTGGCCTTAAGATGTACAAATAAGGACAAATGCTGTGGAATGAAAATGAACATGAATTCTCTCTGATGAGCAGGATGTAACCTGTTTTCTGACTGTCTATGCTGATGTCTTTGCCCATTGTTTAAATGTGATAAACCAGCTTTATGCTGATGCTGCTTTAGTTATCATAAAATTTCCTCTTCAGGGCAAACTTCAGTCACGTTAGTTTGATATTCTTTTATTACCAGGTTCTTTGTATCACATTTGAGCCAAGAAACATCATAAAAAAGTATCCTGAATACTGAAATAGTAGATATTTGTGTGTGTTTTTAATGGACCATGTGCAAACAGCCATATAAAGTTAGCGAAGGTGAGAACTGTATAGCATGACATATGGCGAATAAAATTGATAATATTGGAACAGTAATGAGAGCTATGTGATGCTTATGTATCTATTAATATCTGTATCCACATACACCCCCATGTATTCTAAATATATGTACAGTAGCTCTAACTTCCAGCAAGTAAAATGAGAATTCATAATGCAGTAGAATGGAAAGAACATGAAAATGAAAACAAAGGCAAAGCCACAATAAAACTGAAGCAGTCAGGAGGAACAAAAGAAAAAAGATACCTCTTAAAATTCATTCCATAAAAGGAGGATTGTGGAAGTAGGGAGCTATTTCCAATGAGAAAATGTTTGAGAGAAGCTTCTTGGGGTTCTTTTTGCAGCATAAATCTCTGACCCTTCACGTGTACTGTGACCATAAAGGCTGTGTCTTGACAGAGAGGGAATAAGAGAAGACAATATTTAGGTATTTTAGGATGAACACAAAACATTTTATTCACTGCTGGACCTTCAGAAAATTCTCTATGTTTGCCTTAACCTTATCTCCATTAAATGCTTTGGTCACCTTTTCTAGAGTGTCAGCCTTTATGTTTACTGACTTGTGCCAAACACTCCATAGGCTTCTTCCTTATGTAAAATTTCCCTCTTACCCCAGCGCATTCTCTGACAGATTTTAATATCATTCCAAGGCTTTACCCATTTCTTTTCACCAGACTCCCATTCCGTATTTCATTAGGAACACAATTTTACCTGCAAATTTTGCATCTTCTTTCATGCTGGAAATAGGCTTGGAGAGAATCTCAGTTAAGTCTACACGAGAAATATCCAGACAAATCTCCTGAGATCTCGAAACAATACTAAGGCAGAAATCCCTGTAAGTGCTATGTTGCTAGGAGGGAAATAGGTCCTGTGGAAATAGTCCTGACGGGAGTGAGGTTTGACCTCCATGTTACAGGATAGTATCTCAAACAAAGAATATGCACATCTGGCTCAGTGCCAAGAGACAGGAGAGGGAATGAGGCCAGGACAATCAGAACAAGAGCCAGGACACTAAGAACTGAGCCCAAGGTACAACCAAAAGGGTAAGGGAAGTAGGAACACTCAGCACACCAAGTCTGGCATGGATCTATAGCCAAGCCCAGGCTTTGCAGCTGTTATATCTGTTACACCTCTCAAAATTGGTCCAGAGACAAAAGTTCTCTGGGTCTCTCTTACAAACCTTTTCTTGCAGACTTTTTGTTCCTGTTTCTGCATCTATTTCCATTCATTTATTGCTTGCTATTTGTACCATTTCAATGTTAGTATGACACACTTGGTCACTGCTCAATCTATGCATTTCTAATTTAATCACTCCTTGTGCACCAGCTCCTCTAGTGCCTTTATTTGTGCTATGGTTCTTTAAACTACCCTGTAGTCTGTGAAAATCTCACTAGAAATGAAGCAATATTCCCCACATATCTCATCTCAGTGTTGTAGAGAACGATTCTTGCTTCTCTGTGCTGCTGCATCTTTGCATACACACGCACAAACTACATTGACCTTTTCTACTCCCATATTTCTTAAACGCTTGAAAGTAACTCGCTGGGGTTTATCCTCTTAGTCCTTATGAGGTTTCTGTCATCAAAGAACCTTCCTCTAATAGAAATTGTCTTCCAAGCTAATTTTCCTTTCTCTAGTGCTTGCCCTTTATGGTATTTTTCCAAGGTGATTCTTCTTCTGTTCTATTTGGCCTGTGTTACTAATTACTCTAATCCCTCTGTCCCACGTCTTTGGCCTCTCTGTTTTTCTTGTCTCTTCTCAATTTAGTATATCACTTATGAATTTCATTAATATGTTGTTTACTCCTCTCTCAAGCTCATTCCAACTTAGATTATTTCATAATTCTGTGATTACTGGAAGTATTAATAAGGCAAGGCCAAGGACTGATCCTTAAATATTGATCTGTCCTCCCAATAAACTGGTGTTCTTCTCTTTGTCTATTAGCCTTGTTTTGGTCCTTCATTCCAGACTTCAGACCAAATGAGACATTCTTTTGCACATGCAGGTTCAGTCGAGCTTTTTAAGGACATTTTTGGGAAACATAGAAGGCAATCTTCCATTCTCATGCTCTCCAGTTTTTGTCAGTGTAGCTGCCTGGCTTTGAGGCAGAGGAATGATCAGACCAATTGTTTTAAAAAAATGGCTTAAATCCAAGAGTATTACATTTATTCTGTTCCACTTATCCATTAAGTTGGTAATTCCATTAAAAAAGTGTTGTCTTTGTCAGGCGAGATCTATTCTTTATAAATCCTGCTTCTTATTGCTCATCAACACATCATTCTCTGCAAATGAATTGACTATTTCTTAAGAAGACTTTTTCTATTGTTTTTGTCTTTTTCCAGGTTTAGAAGCTAAATGTAAAGCATTGTAATTAGTAAGAACCTTTTTCATTCTTTTATGAGTGCTGAGACAGTACCACATTTGCTTTTCTGTTCAGCATTGGCAGAAGGAGGATAGATAAAGGCAGAGCTGTCTCCTGCCCCTCTTAGCATCTCCACGCACCTGTGGTGTGTGATTCTAACCACGTGATGGTGCAGGAGATGTGGTGGAATGTGGCCATCACCGCTGCTTCTAGATCTCAAGACTTTGCAAGGTAATTTATGATGAATGTTATAGTAGCTTTCAGAGAATCCAGGAAGAACAAATTGTATCATATGCTTGTTTTCTTAGGTTTTTTGGGGGTTTTTTTTGTTTCAGTTTGTCATGGAATCAATTTTTGCCAGGAACTATTAAAGGTCCCCAAAGGATGTGTTACCAGAGTGTGACTATCTCATGCCTGTATCAGAAGATGATCTGGGTACAGCAGGTTTAAACACTGCTAGAATTGCCCCATAATTTCTTCCTGACTTATTCTGCCGTGGTGTTCAAGTTTGAAAGGTACATTAAGCAATGTTCCTGAACTTACTTTGAATTTGATTTCCACAGGAGAAATCCTACTGACCTTTCAGTTCCTTTGCTGTCCTGTGCATTTGACCACTATCCAACATCAGCAAACACAACCTCATTTCTGGTGTAAGATCTTAGCCAGACATTTAAGAAAGTGCTTAAGAAAGTTAGGTTGCCTTGAGGCAGGGAGGTGAAGTTATCTATGAGGCACAGCTGATTCCCTTGACTGGTTTGAACTTCAGTGCATGAAGAAGAACACCCTTCTCCTCCCCTAAGAGAAATAAATATTAGAAGGTCTGGAAAGCAAGTTCATCCCGAGCTACATGTCCTAGAATCCTAATGTGAGATGTTATCTCACTGTTTTCTGAGCTGAAAAATCAAGGTTTACTTGGGAAAACCAGGTTTTTAACTAATTTACTGACTTCCAGCATAAGTAACTTAGACATCTCTTTTGCTGCTGTTCTTGCTCCATGGTGCTGAGCAGAGCCTTGCTCTGCTGTCCACAGCTGTGCAAGCTGCAGCTGGGAAGGGACAAGGGTTTTGCTCAGATTCTGTGTCTGTGAATATGTCGTGTTTTGGGTTGGGCTCTAGACATGGCAGATGTTCTCTGAAGCATGGTTTCTCATTTACCTCACCATCCAACCAGGAGAACATTGTTGTATTCCTAAATTACTTTTTCTTTCTGGTGTTCCACAAAATAAGTACTGTAATAGCAAAAAATGCAGTTAGCCACTACTGAGCTCAGTGACAATTCCAGGCTGAGCAGTCACATTTAAGAGTGGCTTCATCTAGGATGGAGAAGGGGGTGGCTTTATGCCGCATTATAAAGTTTGATCATCCACAAGTGAATTTACATCTTGCTCAGTTGTACCCTCATGCAGGAAAGATGAGGTATACAACTAAAGAAGGAACCCACTGCAACAATATTCTCTAAATATGCCAGTGACTCTGAACCAAGGCAGAGTAGAACCTTGGATTTCAAAAATATTAGAAAATACCCCTTTTTTTTGTCCATGGTCTTTCAAATTATAGATGTTTATTTCCATTTTCACCTATGTTATATATATATATATATATAACATGTGTTTTATATATATATATAAAGTTTATATATATCTATCTGAAATTAACTGCTTGCTAATTAGAATCAATACAATGTGTTGTCCACCCCCTGCTCATTGTGTCTGCTTCCTTGTTCTGCCATCAAACCCTAAGTGCAAGCAAGTTCCTTTTTCCTGGGAAGTATATGATCAAAGGAAGATCAAAGCAGAATCGGAGTTTAGGGTGTGTAATTTTTGGCTGATGAAACACAGATATGCTCCCCTGTGTTCAAACAAAGGTTGGAGGAAGTTAACTAACTGGCTATAACATTTCCTTTGCATTATCAATTGGCAGTTCAAAAGACTCATCCCAAATCAGAAATAAATTCTCTTTACTACCATAGGACATATTAACCGCAGACATCCTTGCAAAATAATCTTACAGGCAGAAGTAGAGAGTCATGCACAGACCCTTTCTCAGTCTGACAGTCTGATTGGGAGCCTTTTCTGGCCCATATTTGTCCACTTAGTGGACGCCCAGCTAAGTGGATTGTATGCAGAATAGAGGGGAGAATGCAACAAGAGGAGAAGTTGCTTGCATTGCTTCTGTGTTTTCGCTTGTATGGTCTTCTCCAAAGAGGTAGCTGGATCCTAACAAAAGCTGGGAAGACATGATTCAGATATCAGCGTTACGAACTACGCAGTGGGCAGATCATATGGCCCACACACTTGATATCATTCTAATCTCTGAAAGCTAGATTGTTTTAAGACATGACATTTAACATCCCCCCCGCTGATGTTGTTAGCATTAACTGTTATAGCCCTTCATGTGCAAATAAGAATCTGATTCTTCCTTTGATCTTGCTAAGTTGCTTGGAGCCCAACAGATGTCAGTAAACCTAGCATCATAAAACAATATGTATTTTATCATCAGGAAGAAATGCATTTTTGTCAGCAAATATATTGAAGTTAAAGCTTCCGAAGAGGTTATAAACAACAGTGCACAAAACAGAGTATGTTTTAAGATGAGTGTATAAGAGCAGATTATAAACTGAACATTTGGAAATAACTTCCAAATTATATTCAGAAGTGGAAACAAAAGTGGTAAAAATATTTCAGGCTCCACAAATATGGGCATTGATTCAACCAATTACGAAAACAACTAGAGGATTGTGAGTTAATACAGAGCCTCCAGAAGTTGATTTAAATGTAGACAACTGAGATCACATGTGTACATGTGTAGGGGAAGATCCCAAAAATTCTTTAGGGGAAATCAGGTAGTATGGTCTCCTGACACAATTGTATTTCCTAGGAAATCCCATCAAACCCTGAAATTTACTAGGGGCTGGTGACTAGAACAAGGACAAAAGGTTTCAGGTAAAATTACTATCAGAACATGGAGCAGAGTATTACCAGTGAGTTAACATTACTCCCAGAACAAGGAAGGTGAAAATCCTGAAGCAGGGTATATAGTAAATGGCCCACAGCTTAAGCTTGCTGGGAATGCAGGTCTGAGCAGAGCAATAAATGGCTGCTCAACCATTTGTCCCTCTGGTGTATCGGGAGCTGGTGCTCGGGCTCCACTCTGAGCGGACAGCTCTCACACTGAGATGCAACCCAGTTTGTCTCCAGTAAGGTCAGACTTGGGGGGACGAAAGAAAGTGTCCCTCTGCCTCACTCTGCCATGGGGCATGGTCTGACTTGCCTTTCCATCCGGAAGAAGATCCTGTTTCCAATATATTCTGTGGGCAACCATAATGTGTTCACTCAAAATATTTCCCAAGCAGTTTCCTACAGACTTGCTGAGGGAGCAGGTGCAGAGAAGGAGGGTTCCTGTGCTATCCTCTTCTCTCTTACTGGGAGAAAAGTAAGCACTCACCTACAATAAGAAAAAAACCCATGTAATCTAAGTAAATGTGTTTATTGACACATGGTGAATGTGTTCTGTAATTCCATTATAGACAATAGCCTGTGGAATCTCTGACATTTGCAGACAGAAATGGCAACAAACATGTCCTGTTCCTTTCACCTCAGCGTTGCAGTCAAGCATAGGCTTTGACACTTCAGAGAGAGAGTGTTCATTTGTATCTACCAGTGCCCAAAGGTAAAAGGTTTTACTAAGAAAGCAGTATGAGAAGAGTATATTTAAACCAAAGCAGAACAGAAAATTTATGCTGTCTGCTATGTGTGCTTCAAGAAGCCTGTGGTGGTAAAAATCTATGAAGACTGAAGGCTTAGAACCACAGCCAGAGTCAAACAAAACTCCAACAGGGCACTTGGGTATAGGACTTAAACTTCCCAATGGAAATAGAAGAGACAGAGTAGTTTGCTTATAAAATATAGGCACTAACTGCAAGTGATTGGGTCCTGCCACTTAATAAATTACCATTCATAAGCTGAGGCTCCATAAGTGTGTGGGTGCATGCTCTTAGCCCTTCCTGGCTGTAAGATAAAAAATGTGTTAACTTAAACCACCTTCACAGAAGCAAAGCTGGTGCATGTTGGATTTCAGCTCAGCAATGAGCATGTGTATGCTCAGTAACAAGTGGTACCTGTTAGAGTGACATGAACTGCTCACAGATCTCATATTATGCAGTGATAGGTGTACTAGAAGCTGAAGACACAGAAAATTTATACTGGGCTAAAAACTGTGTAGCTCTGTTGATCTAATGCCAGCTGAAGATTGAGCCTATTGCACTTAGAGAACAGATATCTACTTTGGCTTCTAAAATGAAAAAAAAATTCAAAAGAAATGATAACTACAGAATTTTTTTCTGGCTATTGTACTAAGACCCAGCAAAGCTGGTGAGGGGAAAATATGGAACACTTGGACAGACAGTTTAGTTAGAGACTCTCAGCACAGGCAGAAAAAAGAAGTTCAAACTCGGCCATGTTGGCTCATCTCACCCAAGTGAAGAAAATGAGAATGGAACAGGGTGAGTGTGTGGGCGTTCTTCACAAGGACTTCTGGATAGCTTTCAGTGCCCACTGAGAGAGTAATCTGTAAGGTTAACAAATGAACACTGGTGATGAAATGCTCAGTTGGTTTGCTAACAGAAACCAGAGATGGCAAATGGGACAGAGGGGTAGAGAGAGACAGTGGGATAAGAGTGACAAGTGGCAATATGTTGAGCCAGTTCTGTTTCTGCTATATATAGGAGGTAGCAGTTATCTTACAGAAGGAAATGTAGAACAAGATGTGCAGATTTGGAGATGATGTGGAACTGACAACCCGAGAAATACCATCCATAAAGGAAGTAAGTGGAAGATGCTGAGAAATCTGCCTTATGCGTAGGATATGAGGGATGAGAAGGCAGTGCAAACCAATGATGGAGAAACCAGAATACAGTGGTGAGAACTGTGTTCATTTGCTCATTTGAAATCTTGATATTGTTGCAGAGCAATGACTCAGAAGCCAGAGGGGGTCACCAAGGGAAGAAAGCCCAGGCCAGAAGAGATCACCAGGACACATTGCAAAGAGCTAAAATAGGAGAAATACCTTAGTTTTCAGATCATAAAGAAAGTTGCTAGATTTGAAGAATACGTGCATGAACATTCATGCAGTCCTTAGTCCCCTATGCAGTAATATGCCAAACAGCTTTTCCGTGGTGGCAATGGTAATTGAGAGTGCAAGAGCAGCACTGGAGGCTCAGCAGCCCCCAGGCAGCTGCCATTGGTACCTGACAAGAAGCTAAGAATGCATTTCAGCTAGCCACCTTGGGAATCTGAAATGGTGTAGCTTAACGCTTTTGAAGCTTCTTCTTGAACTTTAGGACATTTTTCACCTACACCAGCCCATACCTAAAACACCAGGTGTGCATTGTTCAGCTGTAGAAATTCTCTTGAGCGCATATATGCCATCAACAGGAATTGAGTGCCTCACAGCCTGACTCCACTGTCTTGAAATCACAGACCTTATTCCCCTACAGCTCAACAAATCTGAAGTGTGCCCAAGGCTTCAGACACAGAATTTTCAGAATGGAGAGATTACCACTGAAGGGGGTATGAGATCCAGTGATGGGCACAGGTCACATCCAGCCTACAAAGCTCTCCCATTCACATTACAGGGACTTGGGATCAGACACAGGGCCTGGAAACTCCTGGAGAGACTCAGCAGTGGCACTGAAAAAGAGGAGGGATGCAGTCAGGCCAGCTGCCTGCTGAGGACACTGAATAATGTGAATGAAGCTTGAAGAAAGATGAGTATGAACAAAGTGAATGAAGCTTGAAGCAAGACAAGTATTAATGACTGAGCTGTGATAAGGCAAAAAGAGCACATGAGCCTGGATAGAAAGAAGAGGCAGTGAATCTTCTGTAAGGCTTTTTTTCATAAAATATTGACTACGCTCGTTTGGATGCTGCCCAGCCACCCTCACAAATGAACACTCTCCATTGACACTCACACTTTTGTGCCTCCTACTCAGCTTTCCTCAGGAGGGTCATGGCAAAATGAGGCTGAAAAATAGGAAATCTACCATTTTCTGAGCTGAGAAGAGCAGTGCCAGGATCAATACAGCGTGAAACAACCACGGTCTCTAAAGCCTTCATTGCATCTCTTTGTGGTTTTGGATCATCTCTCGAAGCGAAGAAACAATTTCCTTCTTACTGCAAGCAATGCCATCAAAGATATTTTAATGTAGAAAAACAAAAGTAGCAAAGGGGTTCTGAGGAGGAAATTGTGTGAACCCTTATTGTGGGTACAAATAAGAGACTTGTTTCTCTTATTACTATGGATTTGGAGTCCTCACACATTCCCATAGTCCTCGGTGTTCCATGGGCAAAAATCCTGGCAAACATTGTGTTTAGAACAACAGTACAAATGGCTCTTCTCCATCCACGGAAATTTTATGTTTTACATTTCATGTTTTACATCAGTTCTGTCTGGGTCTATCCCACTTACTGTTCTCAGAAATCTCTCCCAAGATCCTGTTCCCTAGTAATGTCACTAACAAATCAGAGACACACCATACTTTCTGCTCAATTAAGAACACAAAAACAACCCTCATGCATGCAATATCTAGGCTGTTGCTGAGAACAGTGCTGATCATTTCATACAGATGTTCAGGAGAGACTAAAATGTAGCTACAGAAAAAAATCTTCATTAAATGCATTTCCTCCCAATCTTTCTTACTCAGTGACACATGATCATTGCCTAACAGCATTTGGATTTATTCTTTTTTTTTTAAGAGGAAAGCTGCAGCATTCTGTGTTTTTTTCTTCCACAGAAATGTGAGTGTTTTTTGGAGTCTTTGTCAAAAAATGAAAACTTTCAACATTGAGAAATCTTGAAACACTGAGTGACGTGCTTGCTGCCCATGCTGTTCCTTCTTCCCCATAACTCTCCTTGGGACCCTGTGGTTATTCCTGTCACCAGCTAACTGTTCTCCAACTCTGAAATACTAAACCCAAAATGGAGATATGAAATGAGGAGGATGCCTCTCCAGAGACCTGGCTAAACAGAGATAAGTGGGACAATGAAAGCTAACATGGCAGGGCAGCTAGATTGAATGCAAGGTATTTACAGCTTTATAAGGTCTCTTAGGTTTGCAATGGCCTACCAATTTATGCAGGAAGCACTGTCTTTATGCTCCATATGTACATCACAAATGCTGCAATCCAGGGGCTGCTCTTCTTCTGCCACTGACCTTTTCTGTGGCCTTAGCTAAATTGCTTTATATTGCTGGTTCTTTAACCAATTTGTGTTCTTGTAGAGTATGATCCTTGTCTCAGTATCATGACATTGACTGGATGGGGACTTCTAGCATTATAACCTAATTAATGAGAATAAAATATAACTAGCTTAGAAGAATCAAAACATTTTCTCATAGCCTTTACTTAGAACATTTTCCATTTCTTAATTGTCTGAGAGATTTCCATGTTTTGGAGGGAAATAGAAATGGATTTGTAATGTCATGCACTGGAATATCTTTCAGAAAAACGCATACTTAGAAAAAACCCTTTAGTATCACTTCATGTTCCTGTAGTCTGCCAGCCTTACACAAATCTAGTCCTGTACAATTTTCTCCTACAAAACAAGCTATTAAAAGATGGTTTTGCTGCTCCCCTGCACTAATCATTTGTTTGCACACAAAGATTACTTACAGACTGTCCCCTTTTAGCTCATTTAGTTTGTTAAAAACATATAATTGATTATATAAGAAAAAGAGACAATGTACCTTTGTAGATGCCTTTGACTTGTTTTACAGAGTGAGGCTGTGCCATGGTCTACAAAGTTCGATATTCTATACATTTGCTTCTCATCATTAGTCCAACTTTTGTGGCATATATTATCTTTCCAAAGCTACTGTTTGATTTGCCTTTCAGCAAGAGAGACTTCACCTTTCCAAAGTACTTTATCTATATTTTGACTAGGTTTCTGTTCTAATGCAACCCATTATTTTCAAAGGCTTTCAGCAACAGAAGAATATCAC
Organism: Acanthiza pusilla; assembly: GCA_036630365.1. NCBI lineage: Eukaryota > Metazoa > Chordata > Aves > Passeriformes > Acanthizidae > Acanthiza > Acanthiza pusilla. The sequence goes on from JAXCHO010000018.1 coordinate 1,573,298, forward strand.
TGTGCTCAGGGCAGATGTCTGAACTGGTCAGGAAAATGATTGTTGGGGTTGTGTTTGACCATTTTCAGAGACTTTGGTGGCATGGATTTATAGCATAAGAAAATCTCCAAGCTCACCTATGCCTCAGGCATTCAGCACTCACTAAGACACTGAAACTCTTCTCCTTGTTCATGTGCTCGTGTTCTCCTGTCTTTCATATAAATGCATTGTTACACATATCTACAAAGACGAGAATACAACTAGACAAGCTGTAGCCAGTAGTCACAGTGATGAGATTATTTTGAACTGCCTTTAAAGTTTCTTGTGTTAATGACTGGCAAATAGGTAGGTCCTCTTAAAAGCCTGGCTCCAACACAGTGTAATGGCAGCTGTGGAACATAATTTCCCAAATAAGCTCTTACAACAGAGGACTCATGGTATCTCAGATATACAGAGTTCACCTATCTGTACTTCTAAAAGCCCAAAGAATGTACAAATTGTGGAAGCTTGAAGTCCCTTGTTAATTATAATCTGTGTTTATATAGCAGCTCTATCTCAAAGCTCTTTTCAAACATTAAGATTCCTAGTACTTCTTTTATGTAGGCATTATTATCCCTGTCATTATCATTATCACATCTTCCATTTTATAGGTGGTAAATGAGCAAAATCACACTGTGAGTCAGTAGCTGAATTGGGAATAGAATATTGCAGTCCTGACTTTGTCCCTTGCTTTAATTACTCACTAACATGATTGTTACTTGTGGGTTAAAGTGATTTTGTTCAATGTAAGATCTCAGCAAATAAGCAGGATTCTTTTGATTTTGTTTGTATAGCTTTCATGCTGATGTTTTTCAGCTGTTGGTCTTGGTTTAAGTAGCTAATAAGAGATGCTGTCATCTTCCAATTAAATATGTATCAATAGATTTTAATATGATACAATTTACATAATAGACTGGAACAGCTCAAATGAAGCTTAGTCTATCAAGCAATGAAGTATTTCGGTATTGATGTTGTGTCCTAATCTAGTCATAATAAAAACCACAATGGAAGTCCATGGAGAAATGTACTTTGTAAAGTAGCTGGGTTTTAAATGACAGTTGTTATTAATTAGTCTTTTCTTTTAATGTGCAAATACCATATGCAATTACTAAATTAAGTTAAAGCCACTTGTTCTTTTTTTAAATCAGAACAAGTTTTAGTTGGTATGAAACACACAAATGTGTTCAGCTGAAACTAGACAGTTAACCTCATCTTCTCTTTTTCTGGAATGATTTTAATCTGAAAAGGCAGTCTAACCATTTCATTGGCTCAAACATAGGTAGCTGAGCTTCAAAACATCTCACTGACAGCATCCCACTGCTTTGTTTCTCTGTCATCAAATGTTGTAAGAAATAGAATAAAAAATAAACAGTCATGAGTGGTTACTCAGAAGACCACAAGGTGTGGATGTGTGGTCCTGTGAGAAACTGATGTCCTCAGAACTGAAAGCATAGCCTTCCCATGAAAGATCTATAAGACACTCAATAATACAACATGATTATTTAGAAATAGTGGATTGCCCTTTTTCTTCCTTGTTCATTACCTTTCTCCTTTTCCTCCTCCTTCTTCTTTTAAATAACAAGTTTCAGGATATCTTTGTCATTCCTTTAACTAGGCTGTAAAAATCTTGTTCTCTGTCAGTGGTCTGCTTGCCAACAGGCACAAAACTTGGTTCTTGGTGCATTATTGTAAAAATCCATACTTCCTTAAAGGTCTATCTTTCCAAGGAAATAGCTTCCTCAAATAAAAGTACAAAACCCACTTTGCTCTCTTCTATTTGCCTCAGTTATAAAACAAAAAATGCTTGTTGGTTTCAACAAACAAGATCTCTTTCAAGGTGATTTGAATGCTATATTTTGTGAATGCAGCAGTCATGTACACAGTCTTTATACATCTGAAAACCGTGGAGAAGAAAACCTAGTTGTACAATTTGTTTCATAGTCTTCTGTACTAACAAGGTTACAATTCCCAACATTTGTTCTGTGCTGTGTCAGTACTTTACAGTCTGATCCTTAATTCATTCTCCTTTCATGACCTTTTCACTTGCTCATAAACCAGACCTCCAGGTCTCTCAGTCACTTTAGTTACGGTGTATCCCTTCCCTTCCCTTCCCTTCCCTTCCCTTCCCTTCCCTTCCCTTCCCTTCCCTTCCCTTCCCTTCCCTTCCCTTCCCTTCCCTTCCCTTCCCTTCCCTTCCCTTCCCTTCCCTTCCCTTCCCTTCCCTTCCCTTCCCTTCCCTTCCCTTCCCTTCCCTTCCCTTCCCTTCCCTTCCCTTCCCTTCCCTTCCCTTCCCTTCCCTTCCCTTCCCTTCCCTTCCCTTCCCTTCCCTTCCCTTCCCTTCCCTTCCCTTCCCTTCCCTTCCCTTCCCTTCCCTTCCCTTCCCTTCCCTTCCCTTCCCTTCCCTTCCCTTCCCTTCCCTTCCCTTCCCTTCCCTTCCCTTCCCTTCCCTTCCCTTCCCTTCCCTTCCCTTCCCTTCCCTTCCCTTCCCTTCCCTTCCCTTCCCTTCCCTTCCCTTCCCTTCCCTTCCCTTCCCTTCCCTTCCCTTCCCTTCCCTTCCCTTCCCTTCCCTTCCCTTCCCTTCCCTTCCCTTCCCTTCCCTTCCCTTCCCTTCCCTTCCCTTCCCTTCCCTTCCCTTCCCTTCCCTTCCCTTCCCTTCCCTTCCCTTCCCTTCCCTTCCCTTCCCTTCCCTTCCCTTCCCTTCCCTTCCCTTCCCTTCCCTTCCCTTCCCTTCCCTTCCCTTCCCTTCCCTTCCTCTATTACTCTTTTCCTAAAAAATACTTCACCTAATACAGCTTCTTATCCTATCTCAGCTGTGTTTCTACATTTCCTTTCCTTAGGAAGCAATCCGATTCTCCTAGTACCTCTTCCTGAGAGTTTATGCCCTAATTTAACACATATTTTGTGGTAAATGTCTAACTCTTTCTCAAATTTGTGGAGTAAATATGACAGACATAGGATTGAAAACAGCAGGTGATGTCTGTCTACCTGAGAAATACTATAACATTTCTCTGTTTTTTCAAGCTAACAGTTTATAGAATTTTTAAATGCGTAATCTTATAAGAATTGTTACATATTTCTCTACCTAGAGCAGCTGAAACTACATATAGCACTATGTCTGTATAGGCCTGTGATTGAAATGACAAATGATATTTTTATGTTGTATAATTTTCAGTTATGTAATTCCAATTTCTTGAAATCTCTCTTCTCACTGTTATATATTGCTCCCCAAATAATAGCAATTTATGATTGTCACTTCTACACTGTACCTCCTATGTTCCACCTGCACTTCTTAGTTCTATAAAACACAGAATTCTATGAAAATGTTAAATTTTGCCCATTTTCCCCCATTCTGTAAAGCCAGTCTTCCCTGTTCTGTCAACTCAGTCTTCCCTTTGCTTGCCAAGCTTTTCCTTTTCACACTGATGCTACTCCAGCGTGACCCACAAAGGTGGTGAGAGGTAGATTAGCTAGACTTTACTCCTGGGCTCCTCAAGGCAAGGGAAAATATTTGTATCATAGCAATGATTTAGAGACCTAATTTTAACTTCTGAAGCATGAAGGTCAGAAGAAGTAGGAAACAGGATTCCTTGGCGTAGTCTTATCTAAGTATACAAAGCAAAGTTATGGTATCAATACTTCCTTTGAGTACAAAACAGCTAATCAGCCTCCTGCTATCATGCAAGGACATCACTACATCCGAACATGTTCCTGTAGAGCTTTAAAAAAGTGGCCAATTTTGTTGAGTGTTTATTGCATTGATATTTTCTCCTTATTTCCAGATGCTGTAGTTGGTTTTGTTTTATTTTATTTTGGAGAGAATTTTATGTTCTCTCAGAGCACCTCTTGATAAAAATCAGATCATTCAGTTGCTTTCCCAAAGTGTTTTCGGTCTAATTTCAGACATGAGATGGCAAAGAGCATAATAAAACTTAGCAGAAAGATACTGAGAGAAAACCAAAGAGCCCAGTAATAAGAGATTACATGGTTCTCCAGCAGAGTCTGACACACACGGTGGTGAAGGAAGTTTAAAATAAAACCACAGTAAACAACCGCTTTCTTGCTGGTATCACTGATAAAATAAGCATTTCTGAAACAATGTTATTTTTGTACAAAAGGATTATTCACAAGCACGTGCTACATGATATCAGGTAAGTGGCAGGAATAATGAAGGGAAAACCTTGAGCTCATTTGTCTGTCAGAGCCTTTTCTGTTTTAAAAGCTGATCACACAGCTCATAAGGTGGAGGGCTCTGGCCATGGAAGAGATCATCGGTTTTGCAGCTTGGGCAGCTCCATTTACCACGTGGGTTTTTGGGAAAGAGGAAAGAAGCGCCTGTGAAGGGCTATTGCTGCAAGGCGCTTGATCCAATCCAACAGGCAGTGCATGACATACTTAGTTTTACCTTTCCTGTAAGCAGGTGCTTTTGTCTTGGGTTGGATCTGACTACAGGGCACAGCACCTCACAGAAAAACACCTTCACATTTCTGGTCCTAGTTTAGAAAATAGGGGCATAAAGAAGCTTTGTGCTTATGAAGTTTTGGGATGATACCCTAATTAAAAATTAATATTCTCACCCCCCAGCCCAAACTACAGTCTCAGAAGAAAAAAGTTGAAGTGCTACAAAGCTAGTAAAAATTAGTTTTATTTTTAAATAAAGTTTCTAAAATTAATTCAAATTTCTGTAAGAGAAGTGGTTAAAATCCTGGCTAGAAGAAGGGTGACAGACAAATTGAAAGAACGGGGCTGTCCACAAAGACTTTTAGCTATGCAACAATGCAAGAAGAATGCATGTCCAGCAGCTGGCATCAGGATTTCTTTTACTATTGCAATAGTGAAAAAGTGGGAACAAAACCAGGGTGTCCCTTGGATGTTCAGGGCCCAGGAGATAACAGCAGAGCAGAATAATAATGAGTGTTGTTAACTTCCTTCATCACACAGTAGCTGATAAAAAAAAAAAAAAAAAAAAAAGAGTTATAAAGGGCCCTGGGCAAAATTTGAGCTATGTACTTTGCTGATGAACAGCACAGTGAGCTGGAGCTGACTGAGCATGGATTTTTTCTAGTAGAACTGGAAGCAAATGGCTTTGTCATCCATTACACTTTCCTAGCTTTCTTAGATTTCCTCCCTGGAACAAAGCCAGGACATTACAGGGGAGCGGGAGGGCTGTTATGTGCATGGAATGAACAAGAAAATCTCCTGTCTCAGGCTGAGACATGTGCTGCCTGGAGCTGAGAGACCCAAATTCAAGTCCCTTCTCTAGGAGCCGCCTGCCTGCAGACAGCAGCTGCCAGACTGTCATCCTGTGCGCTCCTTTCATATTGTTGCTGCTCTGCTCTGTGTAAATATACAGATGCATCACATCAGCATCTGTGAGGACTGCTCTGTCTTTGGCCCATGGGTTGACCTATGGAAAGTGTGGTTGTTTCTTCCTCTCCCTTGGAGGAATCCCGGTGACCAGCCCCTGGTGAGATGGGAGAGTGCCCTGGCTCACAGGAAAGGGATGCAGGCTGGAGGCTGCCGGAGCCCACTGTACTGCAGGGCTGGACCTGACCCTGTCACAGAGCTTGGCTGAACAAGTGCTTTATTCCACATTAAAACCTGGAGGGAAAGTGGTATGGAATTAGCTCTGAAATGCATTCAAACTGTGTTAGGGGAAGCACGTGAGGGTCTGTTAACATGAAATCAGATTTAAATTGTGGATCACTGGGCTTAAACCTCACCCCAGTCTAAGCAGTAAAAATTTCTTTTTTCTCTCTCAGTGATACCCACTGGTGCAGTTAGTTGATGTTTCAGCAACCACTAGCCATGTTCTCTATTTTAAAGTATAATCAAAGTTTGCTCCTCTGAATTCCCTGAAAACTCTGTAAACTATTAAGAAAAGCAAAAGGATTAAATATGGAAGGTCATTACTCTGATCCTGCCTCTCTAAAATATATTGGCTAATGAATAAGTAGCATTTTTAGTTTATAGTTGCAGTAAAAATACCGTCCTTCTTTCTTCCTTTTGCATTAATTTTACCCAGATCCACTTTGCATTAGTAGATGTAGGCATATTGCAGCTTTAGAATTCTGTTATAATTAAAGATCTGTGTATTTGGTCAGGAAAGCTCAAGGCTGTCTACCTATTTTTTCATAGTCTGGACCTATATTCTACTCCTAGTACCATTTAACAACCTGTTGAATTCAGCAAAAGCCTAGTAACCTTCCTCAGTTGGCATCACATGCATCTTTTTTTTTCTTTTTAAAATTCTCACCATCCCAACCTCCCTGTGGGAGGTTTCTTCTTTACCAGAACAAGAAAAGAATATTTTTTCAAAAGTAAGAATAGAAAATGAATATGTAAAATTGTCCTTAAGCTTCATAAAGAATCATCTCCTCAAACTGAAATAATTGTGAATCCATATCACCCAGACTGCCTTCTTCTAGAAGGTGTGGGGGAAAGAAAGAAAATCTGCTTCTGAGCTGGGTAGCCTGGGAAGCAAAACTGTGAGCCATAGTAAAGCTATTCTAGCTCAGAATCTCTGAAGGACACTTCTAGTATCTTTGCAGGATCTTAGCTGACCAGTGCATATGAAATAAAAATTTATTTTATTTTGGTTATAAAATTTATTCTCTCTACAGTACTAGGTTTTCAAACCGTGTTTAAACCACTGGGTTTCACCTGTTGTAGTGGGAGTATGTAAAGTCCTAAAAGACTTTTACACAGATGGCCTTAATCCCATGGGGAGAAAGCAGATTAATACCAGGGTTATTGGCATTCATGGTGTGCTTGGTCTGGCTGGCAAATGATAGCATCAATCCTGGTGAAAAAGGGATCATGCATTATTCTATATGTAATCAAGTGCTAAATTTAAATGCTGGCAGGACAATAAATTTTTTTTCAAGAAGGGTCATTAAGAGGCAAGGGCCTGAACCATCAAACCTTTACTTACATTAATAGCCTTTGCTCACAGAAGTTATCTCATTAGGCAACTGCCTTAGCGAAAAAGGGCCTTGTAATACAGGGACTGAGGAATTAGTAGCTGCAAGAACAACTTTTCTAATTATAGACTTAAAAAAAATCCATGTACTAAAGTCCATTTGGGGGATTTGGAAGTATGTATGCTGTTTCTTAACAAGGTGAATCCAGAGAAAGCTGGGAGTTATCAAGGTTTAATGAGTACAAACCTCGTTGGAAAATTCAAAAACTATCCCCTTAATATAACATCCTCTATTACACAGTGACCAATCCTACTTGAGCAAGGAGCCCAATCCCCAGAAATGTCATACTGTTTACATAGTATGGTTAAATTCACTATAACTAATGACCAATTTATTCTTGAAAAAGGGGACTCTTGAAGATATCGTGTCCTTTATTTTCGTGCCAGACAATGTAAGGGTTTTTCATGACCACATTATCTATTTTTTTATATTTTTATATTCAAATATAATTATAACAGTTAACCAGAGCAAAGGGCACAAATCAGAGCAAAATGCACAATAACAACACAGATTTTTCCCCCCTGATTTCTGGAACTCCCTGTGTTCTGATCATAGGTATTTGAATCCAATTGGTTGGCGGGCAGCAGTATGAACCAGAATGCTAAGGTATGTGTAATCACAGCAGAGTTATTTCACTTTTAGTTCACAATGCTTCTCTTCTGACTCTCTCATTAAATATTGTAAAATTAGTCGCCAGAAAGAGCAAGAACAGCTTCTGCTTTTCATTTATTTTAGCTAAAGCAGAAATACTGCAAAATTGTACATGAACCCACAGAGAAGGGGCTGAGACAGAAGGGGAGGAGTTAAACATTTGCTGAGGTCCCTAACACTGTCCACTCCCTGAACCCATTTTTCACTCTTGATTGTTTAGGGAAAAGATTATACATGGAATAATTACCATGTTAATACACAAGACACATTTTCACTGTTTTCTAATCCTAACAGCAAGGTATAATGCAAGTAACCAATGACAAAGGACAACAGGTAAAATTAATACACAAAGGATTTTAAATTTATTTAAGGTAATTTAACTTTCAGTAGCTTTGTGTTACCTCTCCCAACAAGTAAAACCTGAAGACATAGTCATATATTTTAGTGCAATAAATAAGTAGTCCTAGCTATTCACTTTTGCAACATCTCAAGTTCATAAAGTCTTCAGTTTTGAACTTTATTCAGTCCACAATTTGGTTATTTCTGTCATAAACAGGGCTTTATATAATTATAAGGTGTCTTCATACCTATATTATATATACTGCTAATGCTAATGCTATTTTCTATGCAAAAGGCCATCCTTATGGTGTTGTTTGGTTTTTTAAAAATAAAATATTGCTAATTATCTGGTAATTTCTGAACGGTAATCTCAGATCAACTGCTGCAACTTCACAAACTCACACATGCTTTTGGGATTCAATGGTATCCTTTCCCTACTTTCAGCTTAGGCTAAAGGATTCAGTGGAGGGAGCCTGGTCAGGAAGAACAGTGCTACTGGTTTAAACCTTGGTTGCTTCTGGGTGGGATCAGAGGTGCTCTCCAGTGGCACAGGCCATGGTGAGTGGTCCCCATGCCCCTCACCCTGTTTTGCAGCCCCCATTCAGCTGCTGCTTTACAGACAATGGTGTGAGGAAGGAGGGAATGGACTGAGGATTGGTGTGCTGTTTCAGCCCGTGGTGGTTATTTTCTCTGAGGCAGCGAGTACAGAGCACTCATTAATGCAGACCTCAGATGTGCACATTGGAGAAAGGTATGGAGGAAGAAAAAAGTGCAGGCAGAATACCAGAGAGGCTACGGACATGTGTGTGTGTGAGAAGGGTTGTACATGTGTACAAGGAATGCTGGGCTGAGAATAATAGAATCATACAATAATTTGGGTTGGAAGGGACTTTTAACAGTCACCTAGTCCAACCCCACTCCATGGGGAGGTGTGTTTCAGGCAATGACGCTGGGTGTGCACCTGAGAAGAGCAGTGGGCAAATGAGTGGGCAAGGGCTTTCTGGACTGAACTCCTTTCCTCTCTGTGTAGCATCCCTCCAGCATCTGGCTGCATTGTTCTGGGGAGGGGAAGGAGTCATGGGAACTCCTACTCCTCTGGTTTTAGAGGAAGTGTTAAATTGAAGTCCCTTTGCAAATGATTGGGACTATCCCAACCATCTTGAATGTAGCTCATCCCCTGTGGTGTAAGTCTTTCTCCAGAACAATCACAGAGTTAATAGTGTCTGGCCAAATTTCACAAGCTGTGGTGCATTTATTTATCAGAGACAAAAACAGTACAGAAGATATCTGCTTGAAACAACAAAGTGCTTAAAAGCTCAGCTTGCCAGCTCCTGTCCATCTCTGTGAAAGGTTCTTGACTGTTAGGGTCAGCAGAATGGATCTTTGTTCTTGACTGAAGATTTTTTCAAATCACGTCATAGCTCAGCCTGTACAGATTTTCCTCCAGGCTTTTTAGCCACTAGAAAGGATGGATACTTTCTATTCTTCCTTTAAGTCCTGTTACTCACATCAGAGCTTTATAGCAACTCTCCTTCCAGCACTTGGGGTTAGACTAGAGCACACATTGGACCGATAGAACCTCCTGGCCATCAGATCTTGTCCTGTGTTGCCAGACACTGCCACATCAGTTTGCTCCTTTGGGAAACGCGAAGAGTTCCATCCTAACGGTATTACTTCTGCCCTGTTAGCTCTTCTTGAAAGTACTTTTCAAATAATAAATTTTCGTATATTTAGAAATCCTCTGATTTTTAGCCTAAGTGTGTTCATGGGCAGCTGATACCTGTTTGTTCTTGAAGAAAACGCCTGCGATGCTCGTAGCCTCGGTAAGGCAAGTTTTCACACGTACTCTCACCGAGGGTCCCTGGCACCGCTTGGCTCCCACAGATTCACAGCAGCCTCCCCGGCAAGGACGGGTGCCCGCCTGTGCGGAGGGACGGGGTTTCGGTACCGGCGGGAGCTCGGCTCCCGGGGTGTGGTACGGCGCGACCGCGCACACGGCAGCCGCGGGGTGAAGGCGCCGGGGGTGGCTCGGTGCGGGCGCTGTGGCCACGGCGCGGCTGCGTGGCCGGGGACACGGGCGGAGGGGCAGGCTGCGGTCGGTGGGTATGGCGCTGCAAGGTCCCGGTGTTTTGGGGAAGGGGCTACGGGCCGCTCCCGGCGCCCGGCGATGCGCGGAGCGCGGCGGCGGAGGCGGGCACGGCGGGGCGGGGGCGCGATGGCAGCGGGACCCGAGCCCGGGGGGCGGCGGCGCGGGGCGCGGGCGGTGCCGCTGCCGCGGGGCCGTGCGGGGCGGCGGCCGGCGGGCCGGGCCCTGACGTCAGCGGCCGGGGCGGCTGCAGCTGCGGGCGGCGCTCCCGAAGCGGCGGCGGCTCCGCTCCTGCGCTCACTCCGCGCTGCCGCAGCCCCCAGCGCCCGCGGCGCCCGGGCGCTCCCTCGCCGCGCAGGTAAGGGGGGCTCCGGGGCGGGCGGCGGCAGCGGCACGGCGGGGCAGGACCCATCCGCTCGGCTCCGGCAGCGCGGAGCCGCCGCGGTGCGGGGCTCTCGCACGCCCGGCCGCCGCTCCCTCGCTTCCTTTCCCGCGGCAACTAGTTGGGGGAGCGGCCGGGCAGCGCTGCCCGCCGTGCCGAGGGATTTGCCGGGTCGGAGCGGCGGCGCGGTGCCCCGCGGCTGTCCCGGCACCCTCCGCCGCCCCCGGCAGGGAGCCGGGGCCGCTCGGAGCGGGGCCGTGGCGGGGCGCAGGGCGGAGGCTGCCGCAGCCGGGTTCGGGGCGGGGGAGCTGCGCAGGGTGGGTGCCTCGGGGCGCTGATGTGTCCGGCTCCCTTTGCAGGCTGCTCGGCTACTTCAGAGCGAGCGGGAGGCTGAGCCGGCAGCAGCCCGGGCATTTCCAGCAAGCGCCCGCCAGCAGCCCGACAGCGACTGAAATTTAGGCGTCTTCAGAGAGGGGAGGAAGATCCTCGTCTTCCGTAGCCTCCTCAATGAGTGCCAAGCTCTCCAAAGAGTTGAGGCTGTCCCTGCCGCCTTGTCTTCTGAACAGGACATCTGCCACCTTAAATACCAGCAGCACCTGCATCACGCAAGTGGGTCAGCTCTTTCAGTCCTTCTCATCCACCGTGGTTTTAATTGTCCTGGTCACCCTCATCTTCTGCCTGATCCTCCTCTCCCTCACCACCTTCCACATCCACAAGAGGAAGATGAAGAAGCGGAAAATGCAAAAGGCTCAGGAGGAGTATGAACGGGACCACTGTGCCCGCAGCAGCAATAGCAGCAGCCAGCACCCTGGGACAGTGGTGCAGGGAGAGGCACCCCAAGGAAGAGACAGCCGACTGGGAAGATCCCCCCAGGACTCGGAGATCCAGCGCTCCTCTCCCTCGGCAGCCCCCAGCTCTCAGCAAGCACAGGCTTGTTTGGACACAGCTGGTGCGGGGCTCCTGCAGACGGTGATTTTGTCATGATGCTTTGGGGGAGACCTCGCAAAGGCACTGGTTGGTGTTTGTAAATATCTGAGTGATTACTCTAGTCCCCGAAGAAGAAGAAAACATTGCTAATTCAAATGAACGAAGAAGCCCATGTTCCAAGCGCATGACAGATCACATTGCGTTTCTCATTGACTGTGTGAGGAAAGGATGCGTCTTTTTACTGGAGAAGGAGATGCACACAGCTACTAAATATCAAGTCAGCCACCTGCAGGAGAGGGTCAGGGGTAGGGGGTCCTTTTTCCCTGGACATTATTACCCCCAGGACAGGGATGTTCCTGCTCTTGGGATTCCCACTGCACCCTGTGTCATTGTTACGTGGTGTGGGTTGGGGTGTGGGTGAGTGGTGTGGGGGGAGAAGCAGGTCTGGTGGGTGTCTTGGGACCCTTCTGTTGTCTCAGAGCAGACTGGCGGTACACTGTGGTCTCTCCTTTCGTGCTGGGATCTATGCCCCTGTCCCACCCCTCTCACTCCTTTCCAGGACTGGATATTGCTTTGTGTAGAAATGGCCACCCCTAGCTGGGCTTAGCTGCAAGCACCCTCCAACCCCATGGCCCCGTGCCCCAAGCTGCAGCACTGAGTGACCCACTGTCTGGGGGATGGAGTCAGCTGTCTGCATAGAGTGGTGCCTGAGCTTTCCTCCCATCAGCTCCCTTCATCTTGAAAAGGTCCCCTTCCCCATGCCATGAGCTGCGAAACCCAAACCCAGTACCGTTCTGTGTGGAAGGGAGAGTAATGTGCAGTAACTTGCCTGTCCTCTCCCAGGGGAGGTAGCCTTTGTGCCTCCTGTTGGTCCTGAAACAGTCCAGTTATGCACCAGGCACCCGGCACTGAACGCCTGCGTTTACAGCTTTGTCTCCCAGCAAGGAATTCTGCAGCAGTACAGATCTTGCTTCTGCTTTTTTAGGCTGATAATGTATTTTTTATCCCTCCTAATCTTGTAGACAATTAGGGACAGACAACACTTAATTTTCTCCTGTTTCCTCTCTTGGGAAACAAACAATGCAGTTGAGCAAAACGTCCACTCCTAAACCCTAGCAAATATTTATTTTAGAAGTGTCTGTTTAGAAGTGGTGTAGTTTATCCCTAGCAAGCACCAAGAGCTTTGTTGTCTCTGGATGGTGAGTGTGAGTGGCTGCTGGTCCTGCATGTGTTGGAGGATGCAGTGTCGTTTACAGAAAATGTGTCTTTGCTTAGTGATTAAATCAATGACCATTACTTGAAGGTGCCTTAGCAGCGTGCCGTATCAAAACTTTGGAACATCTAGTGTGGTATCGTAGCAAAGGCAGCCCTCTACTGTGCATACTAACATCTAAAAATTACAGCAAAGAAAAAGTGATCCCGAGGGATTTTTTTTCTTCTTTCTGTTCCATCATTTAAAGTGATTTGAGGATATAGTAATAGTCCACAGTTTTTAATGTTCTTTATCCTTTGTATTTCTTCTCTGACATGCTCTGTCTCCCAGGGTGGCTGACTAGAAAAATCCCAGACACATGGATCAGGAGGTCTGGGTCCGTAATCTGTGAGCGAATGTCATTAACCAGTTTAAAACTGGGAAAGAGTGGCAGAAGTTCTCCATAATCCTCTAATACCCCCAAAATGCAGAGATTTCAGGGCAGTATTTCTGCTACCCAGTTTTATCGCTTTCTGATCTTTCCTGGTCTGATGGGAAATTGCTGTTAAGTTTGGACCCGTGCCTCCAGCGTTTTAGGCGAGAGCTGTGCCGGGGAGCCCAAGGAGCCGCTCCACCCGCTGAGGTTAGTGCGGCGAGCTACCGAGGGGCGTTTGCACATCTCCCTTCGGCGTGTGATCGGATGATATTGGGTACTTCGTTGTTGCTGGGCAAGGAAATTGGCTTTGTTTTTTTCCCCCTAATAAAGGATGCATGAACTTTTGTGTTTAACCTCCTTATGCAACTGCGGCACAGTATTGCACCACAGGGAATAGATTTAGGACAATGAGGAGCGTTCAGTGAGCAGTAATTGAGCTTCCTGACCGTTATCTCCACTAAATAGAGAGGTATTACTTTCCCCTTTGTTTTGTGCCTTTAAAATGCTCATCCCCCCCCCCCCCCCCCCCACCAATCCGACAGTGTATAATTTCGAGTTTTATAAAAGCAATAAGATGTTCCAAATCATTCCAGTGCATTTCTGGTTGATGATTCCACTTCTTTAGTGTCTGAAGTCAGATACTCTTCCTTCTGCCTTATGCACTCAAGGCATGCAATAATTCCCCAGAAGTGTACTGCTTGTCACATCTCATTGCAGTTATAAAATTGCCCTATTTTTGAAGAAAGAAAGAAGGATGGAGAGATAGATATATATATCTTTATATATAGATATATTATGGAGATACAGGTATATGTATTATTTATATAATCTCATGCCACTGAAAGTAGTTGCAAAAGTGTGACTAGAGTTAAAATGTTATTATGTAAAACTCTATCCTCTGTTAATTAGCTTTGATTTAATATTTTAATATCTCTGTATTTATGTAAATCTGTGTAAATTATATGGTCTATTAGTAAAATTTCATACTGACTTTAATTTTCGCAGAACTGTGAGCTTCTTGTGGTGTCATTTAAGGTTTTTTATTTCTAAAGTTAAATTAGACAAGATATGAGAAGTTGTAAATTCCTATTATCACACAGAATTACTGCAATAAGGTTCATGCATATTCCCAATACACAGCCCTATCTTGAGGTATTGCAAGCTTATGAGGTTTAATTGAACGGTCTCAGGAGATCTAGCTGATACAAGCAGGACACGTAGGTTTTCATTTTCATGAAACAATAAGCAATCTAGGGAATAGATGTGGATTTTTAAAACAGAGTTTATGCTTGGAGGTTCTGTCAAATCAATTGCTTCAAAACCCTACAGCTACAGCTAAACTTCTGCACTTAGCATTCAGTATTAATAAGGCTGATGCTTCTTTCCCCTCCCCCTCCTACTTAAACTAGAAAAGAGTAGAAAATTGTTCATATTTCTAAAGCATACATTTTCAGCTAAATGTGAAACTGCCCAAAGCGTTTTGAATATACATATTTTATGCAAGTGTAATATCTATGTATCTGTATCCATATATTTAAATATTTTTGTGTAACCTTTTCTACGATATTTGATAGAGATGCTGGGTAAATGCTTGTACCATTCTTGAACATGAGGAAGGATTTTTACCCTCTCGATGCGGACATTCTTTTTCCTGTGAATTTGCACTGGTTTCCACAAGTGACAATGACGACTGGGCAGCTGAGTGCTGACTGATGGAAGCACAGACTGTCTTTCCTCTGTTAAGGGGCGCATCCTCCAGCTGGATTTTCCTGGTTCTGGATTGGAGCTGGTTGGCCACTAGCATCCTGCATGTATAAGAATAAGAAGTGCTGTGGTGCTCAATAGTTCCTGTCTGGTCCAGCCGTCATTCCGTGGAAAAAACACGACAGCAGTGACTCCTTGCGTAGAGCCTCGTGAGAACAGAGGTGATGGGCAATGCGATGGTCATGCTGGGACTGGACTGGAGAATCAGTGATGCCTCGTCCTGCACTCCTGTCCTCAGAGCCTGCTGCTGCCCTGGGGATTCATCCAGCTCCCGCTGGCATCAGCAGGAGGGGCTTGCACTGACTGCCAAAGGACTGCGATCCCATCTGTAGTGCACACGGAGGGTGACAGCTCTCCACACCACCACCACTGACCCTGCTCTGCACCTGTCCTGCAGCCTCCACGGGGATGGAAACCACTGCCTCCCACGAGGGCTTGGTGCTTCAGCCTGGTGGCACTGGGGAACCTGCACCACTACCATTAGCTCTGACTCTATGGACTGAGGCATTTGGGTTTCTACATGGATCATGGACAGGGAATGTCATTCCATTCAAATGTATCGTTCCGGCATTTTTTTCTGTGTGGGTTGGTCTACTGCAAATGTAGTTTCAGATTAAATTTGCCGGGCTCTCCATCCAGACGTGTTTTAACTTTTGATACATCTCTCTCAGATGTGTATCTATAAACTTATAGATATGTATCTCAAAAGAAATGCTGGACAAAAAGCAAAGAACAGAGACTTCACGTTATTGACAAAACTGTCCTATGACAAAGAAATGCTTTTTTTTTCCTTTTATTTAAAATTAATTTTAGAGGCTGCATCTTTAATGTAAATAGCAAGTTACTCCGTGATTAATGTTTTCCACAGCATTTCTGAGTAATTGCTATCTTGTTTCTGGGAAGTTGTGTCCAGTGTCATGAAACAACTGTGCTTTTTTTCTTCTGTTGTTATGAATATGAGTGCAACTTCTATATAGGGAGGAAAACAGAACAGGATTTGACTCTTTAGGACTGAATTATTTTAAATCCAGTCATAGGACTTGGCTGATTTTTTTTTTCCTTTCTTGTGGTTATTCTTTCTGCACGTTCATATTTTTTCTATGGGTACTTGAAACCCTACATTTTAATAAGTATGCAAGATATGAAGGGAAATATGACAAATGATGTAGGAAACATTCTTTTTCCTCTTGTGTAAATAGCAAAATTTATAATGACTTAGATACCATTTCATTACATTTCTCATCTCTACAGAATTTGGCATGACACATATACAAACCTTTAACAGCACTTCCATTTATGTTAAAAGTTAGAACTACATTTATCCAGGACTGACTTTCTCATCTCCTTCAGGTATCCAACATTTTTTCCCCTAAGCCAAGTTTTCCATCTGATTGCTGAATAAATTTCTAGTAGAACAGAGCCTCCTTCTGATTTTAGTCTTTTACATGTAGGTCTCTGGTCTGAATCCAGCCAAACTCATTAGTGTAGAAACTGTGTTACGAGCTTGCAAGAACTGAATGGTGTATGAGCTTGAGGAGAGAGGTGAGTGGCAAGCAAACAGGTGAAATGCCTGGCAATGGTAAAAGTTGGCTTTCTTGTTTGGAGTTGTGGAAGGGAAGCCTCCCCTTCCACTGGATGGACCTGGGTGAAGGGCGACCCATTCCAGCCACGGCAGAGACAAGTACTAATGTCCTTGCTGATACTGTTGCTCTAAAACGTCATTTTCTATATGAAACTAGATCTCATTTCTGTAAATTATATGTAATGTATTTCTTATTCAAGTCAAAGAGGTTTTCATTGCTTCATCAGTATTATATGTTCTCTGTGGATAATTAGAAGAATTAATTTTCCAACCCTTTTAACCCAATACCTCTACAAGCATCAATTTTGTATGAGTTAGGAAATAAATAAATATTTGGATCAGAACCTTGTCAGTAAAAATTGCCTTTATTTCTATAATCCAGTGTTCCAGTTGGCTTTTCTTTGTTGTTTCCTTCCTTGAAATGGAGCAATATATTCTGTTCATTTTCCACTTTACTAAAGAGGACAAAAACTTTAAAGCAAATACTGCAAAATACAGATATACAAATAGGAAAAGTTTTCACATTGTACAGCAGGGTGAACTCATATAGGCTTTTTTTGTTGTTGTTGTTTCACAGTCATTCTTTGTCCTCTGTTTTTCATACCACCTCCAATCAAGCAAAATTTTTACCTAAAATCTTTTGAAAGGACTTATATAAAACACATTGCTTTTATGGTTTTGCCTTTCCTTACTACACAGTCAGTGACAAAATATAGGTTAAAACTTCTCAGACGGTATCCTAGGGGATTATGAGTGCTGTAAACAAGGGGTAAGCATAGAGGGTTATAAGGAGAAAATACTAGCCCTATAATACAGTAAAAGCAAGAAGGGTTGTGGGATGAATTTAGGATTCTAAAGGAGTGCTTTTATTTTGTTCCTGGCTCTGTCACACATTGTGAGGCTCTCAGCTTCCAAGCTATTTATATAATAATGTAACTTATCTATTAAACAGACCTGGAACCTGCAAATATACAGCCCTGAAATGAATAAATTAAGCATCATCTACATAAAAAAATACTGATAGCATAATACAAATTAAAAGAGTCTTTATGCTGTAATCACCTGGCTTGGGTTGTTCAAGTGCTTCCACTTGGCAGCGAGATCCAAGTGGCACACTGCACAGCTGGGAGACGGATGGCTGGGCAAGATGCTTGAACAGTCACACCGAGAGGTTCAATTTAATTTTTAATTTGAAGAGCAGTACGTATTATGGAGGAGAGCCAAGAAAACGAATGTTTATTTTACCATTTCATCACACATAGCACTTCTTTTCTCAGTGCAGAAAACAGCCTTGTGTGGTTTTAAGCAGAGTGCTGACTAAGGTAATAAGAATATAGGGGAAGACAATTCTTGGGAGGGAACCCATCACTAATGAAATTCATGGCACAACCTCCCTGAATTCAGTGGGGCCTTGACTATGCCCAAGAGGATACCAGATCTCACTCTCTCCTGGCTGTCTATCCCTTGCCAGTGCCATCAGACTCTTGATTTCAGCAATTAGTTTTTCTAGGTCACGTGGATTTCTCCTATCTTTTTACTCACCAGCCATACAGTAAAGGATCGTATGGGATTACCTACATGTGACACACTTTTGCTCACTTTTCTTTAGCTTTTGCTGCATCCTGCTATCTGACTTTCCACTGGAGAGCCTGTCTGTCTGGTCTTTCCACTGGGGATAGGCTATGTTGGCCAGGCTTGTCTCTTCTTCTGAATGGGCAATCTCAGCCTACCTGTGACATTAGGAAATTGCTCACTGTAAGTGATCAGGTGGTTTGATTTGTGCAAAGATTCTGTAGGACTTGGCTGTCATCTTGTCCAGCTTGTCACACATTTACCCATAGCCCAACCACTCTGCAGCAAGACAGAAATTTTTGAGAAAGTCCTGGACTTCGAAATAGCTTGAGTAATACCTGCATGAGTCCCAACACAGTCCACTGGCATTGGAACAGCATCACATTTCCTGATAGAGCTGCCAGCCCAGGACCACAGGCTGAAACTGCTGAGGAATCGTCACTGTTTCATATCAGGAGCACCACTCTAAGGAAAAACATCAGTTACTATAGAAAGGAGACTAAGTAAGAGAGAGGATATGACTATGAGTATTATTATACAAATATATGTAAAACCTGTGGGACAGACAAGACCAGCTGAATGTCTAGTAATGGTTAGCCCCTCTGTCCATATTTTCTTCTTTTAAATGAGATTATCCCAATCCATCCTCTTGCTTGTGGTCTTGAATGCTTTTAGACACATCCTTTTACTTTACTGCTCAGCTAGAAAAACCAGTGAGCCTGTATTGGTTTATGAACCCTAGTTAAACTGTTTAAAGTCTGTTTGTTCTCATTTTAGAAATAGAGTTTCTATTAAATAATCCTTTTAACAGGCCTCAGCAATAGCATAGGGGAGCCTTCACTTCTAGCACACCTTTTAGAGCTTGTTCAATCTGGTAAACATGATGTGTAGAGGAGGACAACAGTCCAGCTGATCATATGGGGTCACTGTAAAATTCTGTAAACAATGATTGCATTTAAACAGAAAGCAAGAAACCTATTAAACCCTGAGATGGCCATGACTTTCTACCTGTCTACAATGAAGTGAATTCAAAACATCTCTGCTCACCACTTGAGTAATTTTGGATTTATGTACTGCTGGAACTGAGCTGACTGTGAGCTATTACCTATCTGACAGCTCTTCTCTGAAGTCAGTTCATCCTGAGATAACGGGATGAGGATGAACCTAGTGTAGCAGCAGAAAAGGTGGGTGATGTGTGACAGATGGGTGTTAGTAGGACTGTTTGCATAGCACTGTAGCCATACTGCAGGTCTAAGGGCAGATTCCTCAGCCCTGTATAATTGCAAGTGAGAAAATATAACAGCACCACACAACTCTTTTACGAGATCTGGAAGTAATCCTTTTGTAAGGGAAAACTTTTTACAGCTTCCAGAGAAGCTCTAATTAGAGACCTTGCTATGCTCCAATTGGACCTCTTTTGTTTCTTTTCAAAAATTACTTCAAATTCTCTGGAAAACAGAAATTCAAAATATGTCAAAATAAAGTAAGCAACAAGATGCTGTAATCCATGCGAGAAAGGTGTGCTTCTGAAAAACACCAGGCTGGCAAATCTTTATGTGTTCATAGCCTGGGGACTTCACCGCCAGAGAGCTGTATTTCTTCTCTGCTGATGTGCGCCAGTTGTTGCAGTGGGGGGCCAGGAGGAGAAATTCAGTTTTCCTCAGTCTTATAGAGCTGATTAACTTGCAATGGCATGAGCTGTCAACAGAAAAATGAAGAGAAAACACCCATCTCCCATCATGTAAGACATGGGAAAAAACAGGTTTCGGAAACACAATTTTTTTCTGGGTTAGAACTGGTGATTTGTTATGGAATATCTCCAGGATTTTGCTCACAGTACCTTGGCTCAAGTAACTTCTCAGCATGAGGAGGTTTCCATTTGCCTCTCAGTCTTCTCCCCTCTTCCAAACCACTTTACCTTCCCTAACTTATTTTACTCTGAAGTAAGTTTTGGTACACCTGCACGGATGTGTGGCAAATGAGCTAATGAATCACAAGGGAGCAACAACCCCTGTGTGTGCTGTGGAAGAGACATCCAACAGCCTGGGAAAGGGTGCAGGGGCACTAAACCCTTCAGAACAGTTGTGCGAGGAAGGGCTTTTGAGGCCATGAGTCTATCTGGTGCTTTGATCCCTGTCATGGACAGCCGGGATTAAAATATTGATAGCCTTCTGTGGCTGTGGAGCTCCAGCTGGCCCTTGGGCTCTGGCACACCCCACTGCCCACACTTTCTTCATACCCCATGGTGTGAAGCTGCATTAGCTTACCTTCTTCCCCTACCGTTTGAATGAGACCCTTCGTGTTTCCCCAAACACGCCCTTGCTCCTCTGTATGAGCAGCTCTGTACGATGTCCACAGCTCCCACTCCTGACCTGGCTGGAGCACAGAGCTGCATGGGCAATTTGACCCTTGCAAACAAAGTCCTAGCTCTCCCTGCCTTCCTCACCTTGACCTATTTCGTAAGGAGCCAACAACATTCAGCTCTCTGCTCTTCCCTCAAACAGGGCTGGAATGAGCCAATGGACCCAAAAACTGCTGCGGTAGGACAGGTGACAGGCAGCTGGGCAGGGAATATGCCTGCACAATAACGCAGGCGTCAGTGAAAGAAGTTATTTTTCACATCTCATGAATTGTAAGTAAATTTCAAGACTTTTTTGGTGCCTGACTCAGAGTTTAGAAATGTTTGGATTTGGCAGTTCTGCTCAACAATATCTTTGAAGCCCATCTGTGCTGTTTACACGCTCTTTTTTCAACCCCCCAGGCATTGTCTGTTTCCTTTGGTTTTCCAGACTGTAATCTTTTGAAGCAATAAATTAAGGGTTTGTTTGATAATTGCGATGTTCGTGTGAAAATTGTTCAGAAGGTGAATCATACATTTCTGAGACTAAAATGGGATCTGGAGGCATATAGCTACAAAATTATCTACAGTCTGTCACAAACAGGATTTTAATCCAGTAATTCATGTCTCCTGCCTGGCAGGTCCAGTGGGCCAGAAGCATTCATTTTTTAAGAGTCATAGCTGATTTCCAGCTTGCAAGTGCTGGTGAGTCCAATTCAAGCTTTCATAAGTTGTTTCAGTAATTACAGAAGTAGTCTAAAAATACAAGATTTGTCCCTTCAAGGCAATATTTTTGTAATATACAGAATGAAGTTAGCATATGCAGTAGTTATTAGGACACTGTTAAAAACAGACATCTGGCAAGGAAGGTAAGCCATCTGTGAAAATACAGTTCCTATTACATATAATAACCCAAACGATGCCTCAGTTAGAAATTCACAGCACTGGGAGTGCAAACAAAACTGTGTCCTGGGGGAAAAATACAAGGAAGTGTTACATATGCAACCACGTACACTCAGAAGGTGTCAGCTGAAATAAATGAGATGTTTGTGGTCACTGTGTAATTTTGCCTCACAAAAAATCCCCCACCCTATTTTTATACATTTACCCTTCCTTCCCTTCACTATTTCCCCCTTACTCCAATGTTTCTATAGCAAAAAAAAATCGTGTGCTGAGCCTCCAAATATTTTTCTGCTCCAATGTCTACATCTGAAAGTTCCTTTATGAACTGCACACAGAGGTCAAATACGGTCCCCTGTTTTTTGTGTTTATTAAACATATAGATAGATAGAGACATAGATATAAATATATGTGTATATATATTTGTAATCCTTATACAAATTCTCTCACATAGATTTTGGTCTGATGACTCCTCTTGAAGCCCAACATTTAACTTTCAAGTTTATGAGGTTTTCAGAAAAGTTTGGGGTTATTTGTTCTTTTCTAACTGCTTCATTTATGTTCGTAAAAAAAACCATCATCAGTTACTGAAACTTCTGGATATTTATAAGAGTATAAACAAGTGGCATCAAAACAATTATCTTCCATCGTAATCTCTGAAGGAATCTTCATTTTGATTTGTCTTAAGAGAAATAGAATGGCATTCATGCTTATCAATGAGTATTTCCTACAGTATGCAGGTAGCAATGAGGCAACGTAATGAAGCAAGTTGGCTTTTTTTTTCAGTTGATAAATAATTCAAAAAAACAGCCACAGGATAGTGCAGAGAATATGCCTTCTAGTGAGAACCTAAAAAACTCAATTTGTTCTGCTTACCCCAGAAAAACCTGAAAGGTGATTTGTGCACAATCCTACATGAGAAAGATATTTTTCATGGGAAGTAATTGGTCAGAATTGAATAGAATGTCCTGACGTGGCAGTGCAGAAGCTGATGATGTATAATATGGGTGGTAGAGATAATTAACTGATCTGCGGTAGATTCCTATCATTCAAACTGTTTAAATCCACATGTTAGTCTGAAATGTCATTACTTTTAAAGAAGTTACAAGGTTGATACAAAGATTTTTGTTAATTACATTCCTCAGATGGATTTCTACCGGAGATTGGACAAGATGATTATATCACTTTCCTTTAGGCTTCAATCTATTAACCTGCAAAATACATTTTTTGCCATAAAATATATTTTTCTGCAAATGACAATATTTATTTAGCAGAAAATTGCACAGGAACTGACAATTGAAGGAAAACCATTTCCATACTTTCATTAAAAGGCTAGCATTTCCCAGAGGTGAGGGTTTCCCTTTGCTTTCTCAATGGCACACCTTCACTACTGCATGACACGTTTGACTGACAGAGGACTTTCAATAGACTTGACAAGAGCTGTTAGCTGCAGAATGGTGCAGGCCACCTCAAACAGTATTTCAGTCTCCTCACCTGCATGCTTCATTTCAAGAGATGCACTGAAAGGTTAAGAAGTGCAATTTCAGGAAGAGAATATTACTGGATTAACTCAGGGTTTTCAACTGTAATTAAGGCTGATGATAAGCTAAAAACATTGTGGGATTTGCAAACAACTTTTCTATAGATCAAAGACCAAACTTTACAGATTACTGGGTAGGAACAGGATAATAATGTTCTAAAAATTCCTCTAGCGGTACTCTCTTTGTGTGCTGTTGGAAATCTGCCAGAGCAGCAGGATGGGCATGTATACAGCCTTCAGTTTTAATGCAACAGTCCCCACAACTGCCTGAGCCAAAAGAATCTGCATTCTTCATTTGTATTTTTGTTGTACACAGAGAGAAAGGTATTAACCAACATCATACTGGAAGAAAATGGCTACCTGTCCTAAGAAGGTGACCTGTTAGTAGATATAGATTCATGGGAAGGAAATTCAGTAGTCTAAAGAAAGGCATTAAGTCCTCTTGTGATGTTTCTTTAATCAGCTAACTTC
Source organism: Acanthiza pusilla (assembly GCA_036630365.1). Lineage (NCBI taxonomy): Eukaryota > Metazoa > Chordata > Aves > Passeriformes > Acanthizidae > Acanthiza > Acanthiza pusilla. The sequence continues at coordinate 1,596,476 of JAXCHO010000018.1, forward strand.
ATAGATGAATATGGAAATTGCTTCCTAACTCCTGAATGGTGCAGGTCAGATTCAAACAGCTAAAGCACTTGCATATTGGAGGAAAGGAGGAATTTACTAGAAGAGTCAAAACCTTTTTGCAGTGGGGGCGAAGTACTAAGTAGAAAGGAAGCTGTGAAATGAGCAATAAAAGCAAAAATGGTGGGGTAACTTCTTCCAGGCTTTGCTTTTCCTGATGAACTCTCTGAGCCACTGATAGTGTTTCATGACTATGGGAAGAAGGAAGAAGCAGCAAGCTCTGGGTACTTGGGAAACATAAGGCATCATCTTGATCCTTAATGCACATCCAGGGTTAAGCAGCAACTAGGTGTGGGAATTTGGGTATGCCTTTAGGACCATTTCCTGCTTTAGCCACATAAATCCTTTGTCGGATGCAGCCCAACTAATGCACTAGGGGGCAAGACTCAAAAGTTGCGGTGTCCAGATCTTAGCTTTGCATATCTCCACAGTGTTTGATGTAGCGAAACCCCTTTCCACCCCCACCCAATTCTGCATTACAGTTGATTCACTTATTAAAAGAGTAGTTATATCCTTGCATAACCTCATATCCTATACCAGATTCCCTTGCAAAACAGATGTATTTACTCCCCACGGTTTTGTCTTGCTCTGCCTTCTTTTTAGATTCAAATCTATAACAACTTCATGAAGATGTGGTCTGCTATCTGCACAATTTAAGCTCCTTGGGGTAGTGACTTTGTTCACATGCACCAGGCACAAAAATGGTGCTGTATAAACACAAAGGAAATGCCTCTTATTAATAAAAACTTTCCAATTCTAAGGGTGACTCAAACAAGTGAGAGGGTATTCATAGAATCACAGAATAGCTTGGTTTGGAAGGGACCTCTAACCTTAATTTAAAGCTCTCTTCACCAACTTGGCAAGCCTATGAGTAAAGATGCTCTTCCTCTTCTCCAACAGATGGAGCCCACCAGACCCCAGGAAAAGGTTTCTCAAAGTGAATCCCATGGTCTGAGCAGCTGAGCCCCTGGCTGTTGTAATAGTCACCATTTGCTCTGAGAGCTGTCTTGTGTGTAATGCAAAGTGAGAAGATCATTCTAAGCGTATGCAATTGTTTGTGACATTAATTCAGTCCCAGATGCGTTGAATTGTTCTAATATGCTAGGCTGAGAAGCTGAAGCCACTGAAAATGAATATGGTGTGTTGTTAATGCGCTTGATTATAAGAGAATTAGAGCACTTGTTGAAATAGTGTCATCTGTGTTTAATTTCCAGTAGATTTATTGAGCATGAAACTCATGTGTGATGATGTATTGCTGTTAACCTCATGGAAGAGGTTATATTGTCCTGGATTTTGCTTTTCCAGCAGAATTGTATTTCCACTGTAATATTACTGCTACATGTGGTATTTTTTGGTCACTGGAAACAGCAAAACATTTGTAAATGTCATCGTCCATGGGACAGTGATGTGCTCTTCTAAAGGTTCCTTTCTATAACAGGAGTGACCTCAATTTTGTCACTGCTCAAAAATGACACAGCTTACAAGATGTACATGTGCTGCAGAGTTGCCAGCAGCGGCAAAACTATTCTGTATTTGGATGTCGAAACACATGGTGTGGTGTTCTCCAAGACACAGAGTAAAGGTGACGTTGGTCTGTAAACCACTAATAAATGTAAAAACCACTGCACATTTTAGTGTGAAGGCAGGTGATACACGCACAGCTCAAGAGACTGGAGTCCCTGGTCAGTCCACTTGGCTGCTGCAGATTTTAGCTGGAAACCAGCTGCCACCACATCTGGTATTGTACCTGGAGGCTCATTTGTGTGGGTGAACAAAAAGTACAGATATTCTGCTTAATGCCAGTCTGGGCTTCCAGATTTCTCATTTGTCTCTGAGATTCACCTCCCAACAAATCCTGTTGCCCTGGTCTTGAATCAGCTGCAGAGGTCTAGCATCTCTGAGTCCTTGAGCTCTGGTACTGCTGTATTTGGCCTCTTGTTTCAGCATTGGCTAACTGACGGAATGGTGGCATGCATAAGAATGGGCGCTGTAAAAGCTGTTGGGCTGGATGAGATTTCCCAGGTTATCTAGCTGCAAATAATAAGCAGAGTTTAAAGCTAGGTAAAATCAAGTGTTTAACCCAAGCAGGAATCCTCAGGGACTTGACGACTGTCTGTGCCTGGGAGTCACAAGTATCGGCTTCTAAGAGATTCATCAGCCTTGGACAGTAGAAGAGAATCCTCAGTTGTTGGACAGCCGAATTTAAATTCTCCCTCAGTCTGTTGTAATATTAACCCTCCAGCCAGAAAAATAACTATCATGCCTAATGCTATTCTGGGATAGGGTTTTCTCAGCTTTTTTGACTGATAATTCCTTATTTTGCATGGATTAATTTAATGTTTTCTGACCTGGAATGGAAATTCAAGCAGAGTATTTTATTGTTTGAATGAGTCCTGCTCTCTTTTCAGTGCTACTTCTTCTGATAGATAATGAGTTATGTTAGACAGGCAGAATGTAGGGGGGTTTATTTATCTGTGCTGAAGTGAAGCATTGGCAGAGTGTCCCTTACACAATGTCTGTTTGGAGATGGCAGTTATTAGTACAGCTCCTGTAAGACAGGTAAGAAGTAAAAAATGAGAGGCACTGTCAGAATTGTGAGACATTGCTGGAGATATTCTTCTGATCTAGTGATTCTTGAGACATCTGAAGGGTCTGAAAATGGCCTGGTGGGCTCTGTGTTTGTGTTACTGCTATATCAATCTCTGTTAGAACTTCTAATGCTTATCTGCACTCTGTAAGAACCACGAGGTTTCTCCTTTGGTGAATATTTGGCTTTTTAAAATATCTTTTTGTCTCCCTCTAATGCATTTGACATTGATCATAGCTATAAACAGGATTTATGTCCAAGGGAACTGATCTCCTGTGACATTCTTTAGGCATACCATGTCCTGCACTCATGAATAAACTGATTACCAGATTGGGGTCAGAGAGGAATTTTTTTCTAGGTGAGACCATCACATTGTCAGAGTTGTCCTTGTCCTATTCAGCACAGCTGTTAAAGCCTGACTAGCAGTTCTATTTAGCCACTAGTAAATCTTCCCCCCCCTAATTATTCTATGTCACTGGTGACATACTTGCTCTTCTGTGTAACTGCAGCTTAAGGCTGACTTAATGTGATAGAAAGTACTCTGGGATCTGTGCCATGGAGAGGAATTTGGCACATTCTTTTGCCCTGGATAATTACTGTGTGGTTATGTGGGTTTGAAGAGATGGGACCCAATGTGTCAATGCCATATATTTTTTTTACCCTGATCATACTTCCTTTGTTCCTTGCAACTTCATTTGATAATTTACAGCAGTTAGTGATTGAAGTAATGATAAGAAAAAATACGTAATTAGAGTTTCAGAGAACAGCTTGCGTTTTTCATAGGTGAAACTTCAATTTAATTCCTTGAGTTGTGTATGCATTGCATGCTGGAGTCCTTGGGCAAGCTTCAACCATGTGGCATCTGTGTCACCATGAAATCATGTCCCTGAAGGAAGAGGGAGAGAGGTGGAGATGGTCACAGTGGAGCCAGGGATGGGGAGAAATGGGTAGGATGAGCAAACGGCCAATGAGCTTGCTCTAGCAAAGACATTGTAATTAAAACCAGAAGCTGATGCAATAATAATGGTTTCTTATGTAATGCTAAATACTACTATTTTACTCTAATTTTGATGACAATTTTTCTGTTTCACTGAGCACTGTGCAGAAAGCTTCTTACAAACAAGGTTTTAAGTGCATCATGTAAAATTTGAGCATGTCAGAATAATCTGCTCATTTCAAAGGATCCAGTGTACCGAGGCTTCTTCTTCCTAACTGCCCATGCAGTGCTTTGGATTGCTTATTAGAGAAGGGAGGCATATAGAATATTAATAAGAAATAGCATGCTTTTCTATTAAATTAACTGGACAGTTCAAAATTTAAATACTTTGTATCATCTTCTTTTTTGAACTATGAGCAGTTAATGGAGGAAACGTATTCAAGGAGATTTTTGGATCATTTTTACAGGAAAACTAATCTAAAAGGCAAGAACTGGAAGTGCTGCATTTCAGCACAATGTTAATGCAGTTACTGTTCTGGATGATCGTAAAACGAACTTATTCATGTAGACAAGCTATAAAATTATGACACTAACTGGCAAATTTAAAATCTGAGTGATAAACAAATGAACTTGTTTAAGGCACTTAGAAAAAAATTGTTTTAAAAGGATAACTACAATGAGGGTTAGTGTTCAGAGAGATTTTCTGTATGCACGAGTTTTCAATATACGTTAGAGTATTACAACCATGCAATAACAGAAAACAGATCTGGAAGAAACATCATGAACTCATCAAGTCTGTCCCCATGTCTTCTGCTGTACCAAATGAAGAGCCTCTCTTTCAGTGGTGAACAGTTCATTAATTACTGGTTACAAATCATCACATTTGGCCCTTCTTATATCATGTATAAATTATTCAATAATCAACGTGAGTAAACTGTAATGCTTCATAAAAGTTTAAGGTGTATTTTCATGTGCCTTTTTCAAGGACAATGCAACAGTCCCTCTTCGTAAATGTCACTCTGCTTCAACAGAATTGTCCCTGGGGAACCGAAACCAATTTGAGGGTAAAGTGTTACAGGCTCTTGTAAGAGTTGGTCAACACAGCTGTAAGACTTTCCTATTGTAGTCTGGGATCAGTGCAGCTCCTGATAGACTGTGAGTGTTAAAAAATTATTTCACTTTTCAGTTCCTGTATATCTGAAGTCTGGACCACCAGAAAAATTATAGATTTTGCATAGATTTGGAGGGAAGGGGAAGGAAAAATGGTGGCATCATCTCAGTTTTGTAGATTATAAGGGGTGGGCACTAACATTGAAGAGGAAGACCTGAGGTCTCCAAAGCCATTTACACTAAGACTGTTCAGATTTCAGGGGACTAAAAATTAGATTTGTGTTGCTTTAATGGGTAATGCTAGAGGTGTAAAGACTCTTAATGTAAATGGAATTTCTCTGATCAGGTGTGATGCCTCAATCTGTACACGTTACATACAGGGTTGGTTTCTTCATATGTCCCACGGTAGGCTCTAAAAGCGTTAATTGAGCCTGAAGACAGTACAGCCACTCTTCACAAGTCCTCATTTCTTGGCTTTTTCTCTGCAAATCAGTGGCTTTTCATCACTTCCCAATCATATAGCATAGGTTCCCTTGGGACTATATGAAATGTTGTGCAATACACACCCCTAATCCTCTGTAGTACCTTTACCTGAAGCTTCCCTTACCTCCACGTCACCTTCAGGCCACAGAGAGCTTTCAGCCTTGAGTTCCTTCTAACTCTTGTTCTGTTACTGCTGAGAACATTCCCAACCAACCTTCTCTGTCTACAACCTCTAGGGGAAGTGCCTTGGGAAAGGGCAATTCCTCTGAAGAACCCTGGCTCTCCTGACACAGATTTGTCTTGTCACATTTGGTTATTGTATAACACCGCATCTGTGTTGCAGAAAGTTCATAATCTAAACAGACAGAAGAGTTAAAAGGTGGACAGGGGCACAGGACATGGAATTGGGAAGTCACCTGTCCAAGGTCACACAAATGATCAGTGCTACATCTGGGAATAAAAGAATAAGATCCTGCCCCAGTGTGTAGGTGATGCTAAATGCCTGCCAAGGTTGTGCACATGAATAAACATCAAGTACATTTTAAAATTGATTTTTCCACTTGAAAAAGATTTCCCAGACCCCTCAGGTTCTTATACTTTGCTCAACCCAGACTTTTCCTTATTATCATCAGCTTGCAAGACCTGATCTTCCTAACACAAGCACACAAAAACAAGAGCACGATGCCTAATGAGAGTACCCACAGACATGGGTGCCTCCTCCCTAAGGAAGTGCTGCAGTGAAATGTCTGTTTTGATTGCTTTTGACCTCTGTTTTCTTTGTAGTTAATGGAAGGAGATAACCATCAGAGGGATGGTTCAGGCTCAGATGGGAGGCAACTCAGGTAAATGTTACAATTTAGGAGAAGTGAATCTGGGCTCTGTCCTAAGAAGGATGCTTTGGATCTCTGTATAGTGAAGAGAGAGACGACCACTTCCAAAAAGTAATAGATGCTTATCACAATAGAGTGTAAAAGACTGGTAGAAATTAAATATATTCATTAGCATTCTATGCAAGTAAGAGAAAAGAATCTTGAAGCTTTTTTTCTCCTCAAGTTGTTGTCCTTCCTTAGTAGTATATGAAAAAAAGAAACTTGGGCATAAAAAAATTTGTGAACTGGTCAGGCGACTCATCTTCTGAAAGGATCCTACACAGTTCCCCTTTGTTTTCTTAAAATGTTCAGCATTGACATTTGATTTAAATGATGATAAAATTACTTCTGAAGCCTTCAGCATATTGGCTCCAAACCAGACCAAGTGCTGTCTTTTTGTTTCATAAAATGGCTGTATTTCAATGATAAACACAGCCGAAGGGGAACATTTTGGTTAAACTATTTAAAAAACCCCACAGTGCATTGTTTCCAATTAGTTGAAGTGTGCTTTAATAGAGCAAAGAAATTTTTTCACAAAAGTTTTCTTCAAGTTGTCATCTTTCTTTGTGACTTATTGGGGTAGGCTGAAGAACCCCTTCCATTCTTGGGTGACCATTTAGAATTTGAGTCAAAATGTTGGCAAGCATTTTAAGCACATTCAAGTCAACGCAGATAGAAAGATTTGGAGTGTGCTCCGGATTTGCCCTGAGTTTGGCTGTTTGCCAGTGTGGGCTGGAGCAGGAGAATGCTGAGTGCCCCCAGGCACAGGAGCTTGTGGGGCCTGGGTAAGAAGGGGTGAAGAGGTGGAAATTTTGGGGACATTTGTGGCAAAGGAGGAAAACTGTATTACTTGTACAAGAGAAAGGAAGGTGGGGAGAGATGGGAAACATGGGATTATTTGAGGAGGGATGACAGAGAGTGGCACGTCAGCACTGATGGACTGAAAGAGAAGTGAGAGAATTGCACCATCCCATTTACAGAGCAGGAGGGAGAGCAGAGCAGGCAAAAGGAATTCTTACCGTTCCATCCAAGACAGAGAGCTACTTACCCCCAAGCCTTTCCCCCATTTCAGTGTGCCACCAGTGCCCCCTCAGAGGTGCTGCCAGCTGAGCTCGACCCTGTGCTCCTGCTGGGAGTGCACAGGGACACAATGCGGACTGTCTGTGAGCTCTGCACCGCTCTGGCAGGGAGAGCCCAAGCCCTCTGTGCACAGTAGGGCTTCTGCTCAACCAGCCTGTGTTGAACAAGCACGGCTAAGACTCATTTATTTCTCCCCCAGCCACCTCAAGTGCAGCTCTTCTGAAGCAGAATGCAGCCACGTTGAACCTGAGGGTTCAGTTCCACAGTCCATTTGATGTGACTAAACCATCTGCCCAGTTGTTTCTTTTCTGTGTTTTCAGTTAAGTAAACTCCCTGATCTGACCTTCTGTGCATCCACACAACATCTTGTGTTGGCACAAGTGAGAAAATGTGGCTGGGGCCAGAGAGCAGAAGGTAGAGCTATCCCTTTAAATAACAGCCCAGATTTAGGTCAGCTCAAACCAGTTATGAAGCCAGAGCTGCATCTTCAAGGGCTGACTGACAGCTTCATGGAATGTTACTTCCAAGCAGTGAAATACTCTCCTCAACCATTGCCTATTTATTTCAGTTTTGTCCCACACATTGCAGGGTTACTAACACATCCCTGTATAAGGGAAATGTTAGGCATAGTGGATCAATGTTTGTAAAATGCCAGATGCCACAGAAAACTGGAGTAAGAGGCATCATCTCAGCTTAGCTTTAAATAAAATGCCTGGCAAAGCATCCAATTCCTGTGTATTGTATCACTTAAGCTTTTCAAGCAACCCATACATTGCATGGCAGGTTATACTTTACAGTGACACTAATGCCAGAAATATTCAAAAGAACCTCTGGGAGGTAGGTGCAAGCTCTCAAACTCCTTTGCAATGACTCGACCCCACAAGTTTTCAGCCTGATTTTTTGTGTTCCTGGAGTGCTGAACACGCTGGGTTTGCAATTGAACAGGATAGCTTATGTGTAGAAGCTGGTGCAGTAACAGTCATAAATAAGAGTAGAAATAAACTCACGTTCCTGAGGGCCTGCAATGACACATAGCAGAGCGGTAATATACAGCATGTGAAATAAGGAAATTAAAGTCTTTCCATTTTCCTTCCATTTTCCTCAAAAGGAAAAATTATATGGATTTTCATGTCTTACATCTGAAACACTGCGCCTACATTTTTTGTGGCAATGGTTTAATGCAGTTCCTCTTAGAGATGAGATAGTAATGCTGGATCTAGAAACCCCATCAGGTGAGGAGCTGCAGATGTTGACTCTGCTGTGAGAGAGATATTGCCATGATGATTATATACTAAAAGTACAAGAGTTATTAGATTGCAAGAAATACCTTTTTTTTGTTTGTTTTATAATGAAGTGCTAAAATAGAAGGAAACCTCCATTTGTTCCTTTTTTTTTCTGTATGTTGAGCTCAGACTGTGGATGACTCGGAGTATGAAGAGAGTGATTATTGGGATGTAAAAGACAGTTTGACAAACTAGTGCTACTATAGAACAATAACAGAGGAAAGTACATCTTGATCCTCAAGCTGAGATATCTCCTATTCCAGGCAAACATGCCATTTCTCCTCTTTTGTAAGCATATCAAGCTCAGTTGTTTGTTGGTGAAAGCAAGGGGGAGAAATAGAAAAAGCTGTAGCATAGCTGAATGCTTCATTGTGTTAAACCATCATTCATATTTTAATGGTAATTATTAGAATGGTTGGTAACAGGAGTTTGGGAAACATGTCAAAACAGAAATGACAGGTAAAAGAAAATCTAAACAAAAAGCAAAATCACAGGCTTACATTTTTTGCAATATCACAGAATAGCTGTGAGATTTTTCTTCAACTTCTTTATTGCAGGTAGAATTTCTTAGCTCTAAGCACATGAAAATGGAAGGAGAAATTTTATATTATACTTACAAAGGAACAGATTTATTGAGTACTTAGACCTGCTAAAGAAAATCACTTATCTAATCTAACCAATGTACTGTATGATCCTTTTTCAATGGCTAAGACCTCTGATGGAAAAATAGTTGAAATATAAATCCAGCAGCTCAGACTCAGGGAAGAAAATTAAGGAGTTGTTCGTGGCCTTCTGTTAGTCCCAACTGTTGCCTGGTAACTGTCTAAAAATTAACTGTGCATCACCTGGCTTCTAAGGACCGTGGCATCACTAGAATCCTGGCATCTGCTATGTCTTACACTGAAAAGCAGAACTTCATTTCTTGGTTATGATTTTTTTCATAATCAGGGAAGTTACTCAACCACACAGATAGATGCTTATGGTAAAGTAATTCAAAATATTGTATAAAATAATATATAATCTATATAATGAACTACAAAACAAAATTGTTTCAAAGCATGGAAATTTCACACTATCTTTTTCTGGTGTTACTGTGTAGCATTCCATTCTTTCTTTGGGTGGTGTAGATAATATTTAATTTCTTTCTTATGTCTGTACCTACTGAGTTTCACCCAAGCTTTGCATGAGACTAGAGCTGAGAACAAAGTGCATTGACAGAAGCTGTGGCAGGGGTACTCCTAAAATGGAAATCTGGTAGGTATACTTGTATAATCAGATGTACCTTGACCAGATTTGTAAAAGAAACTAGTTTCAAAAGAACTTTCCAGGTTGTTGGATACTCTATTTTGAACAGGTTTTAGGGTCAATTTGTACCTGCTATTCCAATGGTAGTGCTGAGGAGACTGTGAAGATTCTGATGGATATAGGTGAGAACACATAAACTAAATATTAAACTGAGTGGAACTTGTGTTCTGCAAATCATAGAATCATTTAGAATTCTACAAACAGCCTTAAGATCACCAAGTCCACCTATAAGCTATTTTATTTAATCGATCAATTAACCTGGGACTGCAAGTTACTCCCCTCTTCTATGCTTTTGTCCACTGAACACTGAAGTCCCTGCTGCAGAACTTATTTCAGTGCATTGGAAAATCTGGTCTGAAGTGATTTTTTAAAAATTGTTCACTTACAGATGCTGTGCTAGGTTATTATGCAACACTCATCCTAACGTTAATTTTCTATGCTTACAGTGCTCTCCTTTGCAAGAAGCTCAGAGTGTCCCGCACACATCAGTTAATTAAGTTTCACAATACCCATGTGGGTGCATTGTTTTATTGTCTTAATTGAACAAAAGGGAGAAGAGAAACACAGAGAGATGAAGTGACCTAGCCAAGGTCACTTTGTTAATTAAGATTAAAAGTTTATTTCAGAAAAGGAGATAAGCACATCATAAGGTAAGTGAAGCAAAGTGAAGATGAGCTTACCCTTGCTTAGGTTCATTTGCTATCTTAGCATTAACTGAAAACTCTTAAATTTGGTTTAAGTAATCTTCTTAAAGGGGAGAAGAATCAGAGAAGGCTGACTTCTGCCATTACAAATTTTATTCAGTTCTCTTGATACTAGGAAGATCTTGACTGGTCTTCCTGTACTGCACATGATCTGAGTGGTGGCAGCAGCCTAAAGAAAAGTAGGTAAATCTATGGGTGTGCTCTGTGTTAGAGTGTCCTTGGGCAAAATGGCAGAGGAGGGAGTCCCAGTAAGCCACTGAGAGATGTGAGCCCTCCCAGGCTGTCACAGGGAGCTCGCAGCCCCAGGGGCTGAGGAATGGCCAGAGGAAGAGGCTCTCCAAAGCACTTTTCAGACTGACAGGCTCACTGCCTGTGGAGTGGGTGTGAGACATCATGTGATGTTGAGGAAGTACATTTGGACATGGTACAAGACTTTTTATGGGTTCTTCAGGGAGGTGGGGGATGGAAAGGATCCAGGTGGTCTGAGGAGCAATGAATGTGCAAAGGCAATGTGGACAAAAAGAGCTGCTTGTGTGAGAACAGTGGCTGGTCAGCACACTTGTCTGGCTATGCCCTGCACCTCGTCAGCACTGCCTGGCCTGACTTCTCATTAAACTCCATTTAACCATTTTCTTAATAGAGGGACTGTGTATTCTGTGCACACGTGTATGTATGGATGTGTCAGTGCCACCACCATTTGGACCATGTGTGCACATGCTGCCCACAGAGTGCCCACAGACTGTCCATGTGTCTGCAGAGCCATCACTGGGTGTGAGTGAGGGGTGGAATGCCTGGTGGAATGCCACAGGTGTATGCCTGTGTGGAATTGCTCATGAATATCAAATTGGACTAGCTGATGAGGGGGTGATGTGATCTGGGAGCCTGGAGTGTGTGTGTCCCAAAGTGAAACAACATGAGGAGCTGCCTACTGGAGGGACCAAGGGGTGCAGGACAACCACCAGAGATGTCACAAAGTCTGGGTAGAATTAGCGACTCCTTTGCTTGCTGTGCAGGAGGCAATGGGGAGTCCAAGAATTCGGGGCCAGCGACAGGGTGTGTGTGTCCAAGCCCACCCACAGGAAGGATCCACACTCTGTGTACACACGTGCCTGTGCAAGGAGGTCTCTAACATCAGCTGGAGTTGGGCTGCAGAGTCTGGGCCTCGTAGATCCAGCTGCCAGGAAATGAGGAGACTGAATCCAGGGGCAGCTGCTGGGCAGACCGAGTGCCTGAGTCCAGCTGCTCGAGGCATTTGCATCATACATATTTACACATTTTCTCCTGCTAACAGACCTTCACCTTGAACTGCCAGAGAGGGAACAGCATAAGGTTGTTGCTGCTGCACGTGTCTCTGTTGTATGTGGCTGGCAGTATGGATGGACATATGTGCTATACAGTGTGTGTGTGCCTGTGGGAATATGCACACAGCCTCCCTGCTGGCTAGACTTGGGGACATGGAGCTGCAGCATCCTCACCTCTGTTGAGCTCCTTGATTCATCAGCTCCTGACAATAAATATGTATGTGTTTATAGATATCTACATATGTATCTGTATGTGCATATATGTGAGCCACAGTTTGTGAGCCACGGTATTCCTGTCACTCAGCTGCACTTTTCAGGTGGAAAGAGGGGAGGAAACTACAAATTAGGGGCATTTGGGAAAGCCAGTCAGCCATCTCTGTTGACACTAAAGACCTCCATACATAGCTGAACTATCTTTAATCCAAAAAGGTGGCATCAAAGGACATAGGTATTAATTTGTTTCAGGAAGGTCAAACACGTGTGGTCCTTCAGAAAGCTGTAAAAACCTCATTCTGAAGCACTAGGAGCCAAACTTTTATATGGCTTATAAAGCTTTCCAAGCACTGCTTTCTAGCATTGCAAATGACACTCATCTAAAATACTTGGAGAGGAAGAACTTTCATCAGCAAGTTTTTTCTAACATCAAACCTTCAAGAGCTAGCAAACTGAACAGATTTACATTTTCAGTCTTGCTCTTCATGAGCAAGGCAGGGAGTATGTTGGAAACAAAATGAAGAGGGCTTTTTTCTCAAGAGGAAAATGAAAATCCAAATTGAGGTCAAAACCCAATAATCATTACTGTCTTGGAGTTGAGAAACCCATGTGTATCAGTGAAAGCTCTTTTTTTTATGGATTCTTTGCACAAAACCACTGATGACAATCTCTGCGATAGATAAATTACATCCCACTCATTTTGATTACAGCTTTCCATTTCTCTTTTGGAATGACTGCCCCAGTACTTTCACGAGTGAACTAAAGGACCAGAAAAGACAAACAGCTAAGGGGAAAATAACAAAGCAACAGAAATGGTGACAGTAAATTGATGCAGTGAGTAAAGAAGGGTCATTCCCCATCATCGTGTCAGCTACTGCTGTGGAGACTGACATGAAATAGTTCCAAGAAAAAAGGACTAGGCCTTTTCATAGCAGTTCTGTGCTGTAGGTAGAGTTTTTATTTATTAAGGAAAGCCCTAAATTTACATCCTCTTTAGGATATCTGTGTGTTGCCACAGTCCATATAGTACATACAGTAATGCCTCCATAACATAAGACCTTCTGAAAAAAAGAATGAGACCTGTTATGAAGTAGACGCAAATAAACTGATTTCTGTTAGAAAAAGATAACCTTAGGGAAGAGCACCCCAAGGTCACCCACCAAATCCTAGCACTGAGCTATTAGAAAGTATTTGTTTTGCAATAAACTGTGTAGAGCAGATGTACAGCACAGACCTGTGGAGCCACAGGGTGATGTCCCACAGCACCTCAAGCTGAGCATGCCGCAAAAGCTGCGTGGTGGCTGCTCAGCCGTGCCCCACCTGGGCATTGTGCTGCTTTTCAGCAGGGACTACGCTGGGGTGCCCTTCTGGCCTGATTCAGGTCCTTGGGAGTGTGCATGGCACACACACCAGTAGGAATATCCAGCACGGTCGGAACCTGCCACCAGATTCTCTCCTGGTCATCAGTGGGTGGGATTGTAATAAGCCGAGGGAACCTGGAAAATCCATGGTGGCATTAGCATTATAGCAATGGGGCACCTTTGAAATTTAGGCTTATTATTAAGATTTTTATGGTTCCCTCCTGCTCTGGTAACACAGAAATGAATTACTGATTAATTTTACAAGTCTCAGTTTTCACTTTGTGCTATTAATATTACCCATCACTAACTCCTGGCAGGTTATTGTAGAACTCTGATGAAATTTGTCTGGTATTAAATGGATCGCAAAGTGATGAATCAAGGCCAAAGTTCCTGCACTATCTTTCTTAATTCTAGCTAGCATTTATGGCCATCTGATGTGGAATAGCAACCTCTGCCCAAACGCAGCAGAGTTTGGCTGCAAATAGCAAATTTAAAAGCATCTGATGAAAGTCTGTCTGGCCTGTTTGTTCTTTAAAATAGAAAGATGCTGTTTTCCTACACAAGCTTTTTGAAATAATGGTAAAAAATTTGGTCCTATACAGGGCCAAGTTGTTGCTTGCATGGGATCATTTTCTGAGGCAGTCAATTACCTACAAGCCATATGTCACAGCTCAGGAGACCTGAGGCAGGTGTGTGTTGGAAGAACCCACTGTTTCATCTGCCAAGTTTGTTTTAAATGTACATAGCATAAACAAGCTTGAAGTCCAGCTGGAGTGCCACTGCCAGTGTGGCAAAGCAGATGACTCTTTAATTTCTTATGGAAGCAATGGATGGAAAATAACCCCAGCAGACTACGGGAATTTTTCAGACCTTGGCCAAAAAAGCTAATGTTTCTGTTTAATATACTGAACTCTTAGCTATAAAAATGATCGTGTTGGTTTGGTGAGAAGTCCATCTTGGGAAATAGTCAAGGACTTTTCTATTCAGCATATGCTGAAAGCCAGACTCTCAGCCTACATCATTTTGGTTTCCTTGAGCTTGTCCTCCAGTTCCCCTGCCAGGAAATGACCCATATTGGTGCAGATTTGCTCCCCAAAGCCCATTCCTAGTATTTCAGTAATACACAGACAAAACCAGATTGATTTATGGATAGTTAACACCTAGACACCTAGGGAAGCACCTGGGCTTGGGGCAGCATCCTATCTTCATGGCAATATCTGAGAAAAGGAGAATAGGAGTGTGAGATGATTTGGATAATGATGTGAAGCGAAAAACATCTATTCTCATTTGACATTTCTTAGTGAATCCTGTCTAGTACATGTCATCTAGGTTATACATGTTCTGTCACAGAGATTGTCCTTTTTCTGATCATAAAACAGAGTCAAACATATTGATGGTGTTATAATTCTAACTGTGTATGTTTAAATATCCTGTGAGGGTGCCACTCACATGGGGAAATGTCAAAGGTTATTGTTGGTTTGATATATATGCAATGGATTAAATTGCTGTTTGAAAAAACAAGCATGTCAGCAATGAGCTGCTCCTTGTCCTGGCTCGATCTTGTAGACCTTATGTCCATTTATGATATAGAAGGCCTTGTGCTCAAGCCAGCCTATTAATGTGGGAATAAATATGTCTAAGACCAACAAAGAAATGGCAAGAATAGTTCCATAAAGCTGGTGCAAATGCAACTGTTTGTCATCCCTGTTGTTTGGGATGGTGTGAAATGTTACCCTCTTAAAAGAAGAGAGTGTGGCCATGGAGATTCACAAAACTGAGAACTTTATGTCATGAACCTTTTCCCAAGGGCCTTGCACTTGGGTTGAATAAATCAGAGCAGCTACAGTGAGAGCTGAGCTACAGCCAGTTGCACTCAAACTGTAGCTAACAGAGGTTTACTGCCAAGATGAGAGCAGTGTCTTTGAGGAGTGGTCCTGGGTTCCAGGTCTGTGTGAAACAGCAGTAGGAAGATGAGATGGAGAACGTGCTTGTTAAATTCTCACATGACAAAGATACATAAAAGTGCATGGAAACTGGAAACAAAATTTGGGATTATATGGATAAAATGGAGAAAAATTCTTAAAAGAGATGGAGTGTCTGTTTTCAGAAAGGACTAATCTGTTGCACAAAAACTGAATGGAGAAAACACAGATTAAGTACTGTGTACTGTGTACTGTCAAACAAAAAAGGGACTTGGTGTTTGCCACGGTTTATAAGATGACCATGAGTCAATATTTTTAGGCTATGACAATAAGAAAACCAAGCATTGGATTGGGACATAAAAAGAGATCCCTGGAAATAATCTTCCTATTCAGAATGGATATAGTATTTAGTTTGGGGAGCTGCATTTTGTGAAAGATGTGGAAGAATTGCAAAAGGCCTGTGAATGATGTGGCCTAAGAGGGACAAATGAATGAACTGTGAGAGTTTATGCCAGAAAGGGAAATCTTCAAGTATGGAAAATACAGCTGCAGAGGGGAAGACAGAGCGTTGTCTTTTATATTCTCTCTATAAATGTAATAAAAGGCAGTGGGCTTTACTTCCAGAGAGAGGAAATCAACTAAAGGACTCCCTAAGGCATTTTCAATAGTGAGAATTAATCCCACTTTCAGCAGTGGGTGGCCTACTGCTAATGTCTGGTACAATTCCAGAGCAGAGTCATGGAAAAGCCTTATTTCCACCAGTTGGCACTCCTGTTAGTAACTCTTGATATGAGGGCTACATCCCCACACAGACAACTAATTTTGGCAACCTTGGCCTTTTCTTTTTTCAATTTTAAGCCTTTTTGCTTTGGGAAAATGACCTGTGAAACACTCTGCTGGGCTGACAATGACCACTGTAGCTTGATGTGATCCTAAATTACCAGGAACACTGAAGCAGGGCTTTCCCAGAGGACAGGCAAGTCACCCTTAATTGTAGTGAAGGTGATGGTAGTGTTCTTGTGCCAGCAGAACATCCTACATTCTCCACTGAAAGGACTGATCCAAGACAATGAATAGTTGGTCATGCCTGGTTGTTTATGGCAGCCTTAGGCTGCACTTGCTGTCGAGGGATGATGTAACACAAAATGCTGTGTTGTTTGTGCAGCTGACACTACACTAAGCTGTAACAAATAAGCCGTCTCAAATGCCAAATCTCCATGGAAAATAGGTAATTTTTTTTGTGAGATCATGTTGATCTAATTTTTCTGTTCAGTTAGGGCAAATCCTGACTTCATTAGTTAACTTTAGTTGATCTGTTCTTTTTTTAATGTGCAAGTTAACTCAGCAAAGATAAATAAGAGTTGCTAATCTCAGCAGGGTAGTCTGTAGCAACACAAGGGACTGTGTTTAACTGGGGAATTTGCAGTCAGCAGCTCTAGAATGTCTGGGTTTCAGCAGTCTGGGAAAGTCGGCTCTTCCTCTAAGCCTGCTTTCAAACATTTTGCAATACCTTTTAGCTTTTTTTTTTTTTTTTTTTTATTTCCCTGCTAGCAACTGTCATGTGGTGCTGCTGAGAAAATATGTCAGGGTAATCCACCCTTGATGCAACTGCATTTTGGGCACAGTCTGAATGGCAAGAAGAAGCAGAAAGAACACAAGTCTTTTATTTTATTTATTTAAATGACCAGGAGAATAATATCAATACAGACATTTTCTTCTCTTTACCTCCCTTCTCCACCAATTTTAGGATTGCTTCAAGCTCACCTTTAGCTGATTCAATTGCTAAAGATGAATAATGTGCATGATTAATGCTAAGCATTTGCTCATTTGCCTGAAGTCCCAAAATTTTGACTCACCAAAAATTTCAGCTGTGTATTGCTGTTAGAGGGCCTGTTAGATGCAGGACCTCTATGCTCCATCTATCATAGCTGCCTGTATGTAGTGACTTTCAGAGGCTTCACTGAGATTAGCCACATAGTTGAATCAGAGCTGAAAGGCGTCACTGGATTCACAGCATTCTGTATTTTGGATCCTCTGTTTCCTAAAATCGACCTCAGTACCTTTATCCCTCAAAAGCATTGCTCTAGGGTACCCATGCTGAGACGTGGCAAGGATTAAGGCAGTCTTCCCTGAGGGGCAACACAGGGATGGAGAAAGCCTCCCAGATTGCGCTCCTCACCCCCCAACCTCATTAGACATATTTGTCAAAGGTAAAATTTGTTTGCCTCAAAGCACTGTCTGCAAAGTGAGCTCGAGAAAGTACAGTAATTTAACAGAAATTAAAATCTCTTTGCCATCACTGAGGTCACTTTATACATCTGGCAGTAGCAAAGCTTGTGGAGTGGTGAAGTTAATTCAGCAAGAATCAGGCCCAAGTATCCAAAAAGCAATTGCGTTGTGCATTCATTCTCCTTTTGCTCTTAAAGTCTGCATTTTCTCCTATTAATATAAATTGTCGGGATGATGGCTGCAGTGTGTTTACACTGCCTTCCACAAACGTGGCTGCAGATCCGGGTTGTGTGTCAGAGACACTTTTACTCTATCAATCTGGACAACTCCATCACATAGTTCCAACAGAACCACCCTCAGCCTCTAAATACGTATCAAGGGTCCTGACTGCCCCTGCACAGCTTTTTTCATGTACATGGCAAATACTGCTGGCATGAAAAGATGAGGCAATTAATAATAAACTTGGAAATGGCAAGGAATAAATATGGCAATCTGTAGCTGTCATTAAATTGTTCCAGGCATGAAAAGTCCCATAAAATACCACTGACCCTACAAAACTATGAATTTCTATTTTAAAACAGCAGCTGTTCTCTGTTATTCCTTCATTACTGCATGAGGCTGTGAAATGCTCAGCATTGTCTCAGGATCAGTTTGCTTCTTTTACAGATCTGAAAAGGGTGCCTGGGAGTAGCAATTAGTAGAGGCTTCAAATGTATGCTGCATCTTCCTGGAGACACCTTCTGGCACTCAGTGGCTCCATCTTGAAGTGCACTGTGTCTTTTAAAGAAAAGATACAGGAGGAGAACAAATATGATAGAGAACATAACCAAGCCTCATGAAGGAGAGATGCACAGAATTTCTTGGGTCAGAAGGCCTTGTTCATCCCCAAAAAGCATTTAATGACCTTTTCAAATGCTGAACTCCCCACCAGACTGACCTAGCAGCACCAGTGACTCCATGGGTGACTGCATGCAAATTGCTCAGTTGATATTCAGACATGCAGGTTCCTTATTTAATCTCTTTAGGAATTAAAATATGTTCTGGCCTTATTGTCTTTAGATGAGCAGCTGCTGTCTTCAGCATATCTCCTTAAAGTGACTAAATGTCTCAATTGCTCCTTTCTTATTTCTGTGTCTAGAGTTCACCATTTAATTCCAGATTATAATTGCATATTTTTCTGAGGTTTTATCTATTCCTTGAACTTTAGTGAGCTCTGGATAACCATAGCTAGTTGAATTTAAATAGTCCAATTAATTTTGCATAGTAGTTGGGTGCAAGTGAAGGTCATTCTTGAATCATCATTCTTAGCCTGCAGAAGGGCCAGGTATGACAGGGAAGTGGTATAGTGGCTTGAAGAAAAGCCATTCCCTTTTCTGGACAGTGAGTTTGTTGCAAAGTTCCTGGAGTGGAGAATGGTAGTGCCTGTCCCAGAAAGAACTTAGCTTATTTCAGTCTCTACCTATTTTCTTCAACTTGTGCACAGAAAATGCTCACATTACACATAGCACACTGCATACAAGATAAGGTTAGATACGCATTTTTTCTGGTTTTCAGAAGACTGGTTTTCAGAAGACTGGTTTTCAGAAGAAGTGAAAGCAGGAAACAAACAAAATGTGAAATGCTCAAAATGGAAACCTAAGCGGTGGGTGTTGCATGTGCCATCTATAGCATGCCTCTGTTATTTCCCTGTAGCGGACATCTCTCCCTGTGTCATCCCAGTTAATTATTTGGGATGAAATGGTTGATGGTTTGGCTGCAAACAATATGGTCTCAGCAGCAGCTGCTTTATGAACAGTGTCCAGCTGCCAGTCAGGGACAGCAACTCACCTCTGTGAGGGGGCAATTTGTGTGGGGTGTCTCTCTAAGCTTCTTCTGTCTGGCCAGAGCATGAATCAGGTCATTGAGCTGGATGCTGGTCTTTAAAAGAAAGTATGTTTCCTCCTGGACAATCTAGAAGTGCTTGATTCATGTCAGGACAGCACAGAGACTTGGCTTCGATTGGGCTATTCTTCTCAGCTACTGTTGTTTCTTTCTTGGAGTCAAATTCTTGAAAATCCATGCCTGTTGTATTCCGTACTTAACCTGTATTTGGCTTGGAACTAGAGACAGACCTGTATATACCTCCTGACATCCCTTCCAACCCAGTCACCTCCAGCCTATGCCATGACACTGCCAAGAGCCCCTTCTTAAAAAACCTTCTTTTCTGCCTGTAATAAACACAAAGGCCACTTCTGCTCCTGTCCTGTAATCAGCTGTTGCTTTGCCACAGGTGGTCTGTGCTTTGGCTGTTTGTAGGTACTGTGGAGATATCTTTTTAAATATCATCAATCTACATCTGAAATTTATGTTTTTACTGGCTGCTTCAAAACTTGAAACTACATTGGAATAAATCTGTTGTCTTGCACCTCAATGATTTTTATTACATGGGCTTTATATAGAGTGAAAGAACTTTCTGTTTTCTAAAGTTTTTTACAAAGATAAGCAAGTGTTTCCTTTAATAAACAGCAAGGTTCACATCACATAGCTATTCTGCATGCACTGTTTATTTTGTGTGTGTAGGCATAACTGTGTTTTCATTATTTTAAGTACGTGTTAAGACAGTCAAATGATATGAAAAAGTGTTTGTGTTTTCTTAATGGAAAAACACATCTAAAAAGCTTACTTTAAAATTAAATCAGTATTCCTACTGTCTATAAATCAACATTTAAGAAATTTTGCTCTGTAAATATTCCTCCTTTTGCTCACCGTTTGGAAATAACAAGTTTTGACTTCCAGATTATTGTAGAAATTGTAATTAAAGGCAAAATAGTACTGTTTAACTATGTACATAACAATGCAGGCACAACTCTGATCCCACCAGTGTCCATGGAATAAGAACCACTGATTTTGGTAGTTAACAATTTACATTTTATGCAAGTACAACTGAAAAAATGGTTATCTTTTAAACTGTTGTCTATTTAGAATTTAATTTTTAAAGTCCCATACAAATCTATTTGTAATAATCCTTCATAGAGTTAGGCTCTGATTTAGTACCTAGAGATAGCTATCTTGAAATTGCTAGTATTTGTCACAATTGCTTTTAAATTTGAAACTATGTTAATACTAAGTGTTTTAGGCAGTCATGTAAACACCATCTGTGCAAAATATTTGTAATTATTTACAAACAAACAAAAAAAAAAAAAAAAGGAAAGAAAGAAAGAAAAGTATCAGGGAAGCTTTTTCACAACACCAAGTTGGCACACTAATCTAGCAGAATGTGTCCCCCGGTCCTGTCCATATGCTGGTCGCTCTTAGGTCAGTGACGTCCACTGCAGTTCCCAGCTGTTTTGTTTTTATGCCTAATTATTTTGGTTTCGTGAACAAATAAAGTCTGAAGGACTGTGCCAACATGTACGAAGGGAAGTGCCTGGCCATTCCTAAATCAGTGCTCTTCCTTGGTCCATGGAGAAGTGTTTACTGTCTGGGCAGCACAGAGGTGAATAATATGTTTACCTTTGGAGTGGCAAAGGGTGTCCTGCACGTGCCGTGCTATCTGGTGGCCTTTGGGTGAGGGGCTTCAGAACTAAGCCAAATGCTGTGTTTGCAAAATCCCTAGAAGGCGATGGGGCGATCACCCAAAGAGAAGCACTTATTTGTACCACATTTGCAGCCTAGAGTTTGATCTCAAAAGTCAGTTTCAGGATAACATCCCTGCAGGGACCTTTAAATACATGTCACTGGGTGACCATGATGACACACTCACAAAATCTTACCCGTGATAGTCTGGGCATCCCATCCAGAGGGATGATTCAGGATTTGCAGGATTTTATCGGTGTTTAAGTAAGCAACCTTCTCCTATAGTTGTTGATAACAACAACAACAGGGAACAGCATCTACGTGCTACGGCACAAATTCCAGCTGGCTGTGGTACAGGTACATCGTCCAGCTGCATCTATCCGGGAATTAATTATGCTGAGCACTTCCAGGAGCAGAAGGGCCAGTGTCCCAGCTGCTGACCTGGCTGCTTCTACCAGACTGGCCCTGGATCCAGAGGGATGTACCAAGTGCCAGCAGGACCACAGGCACCAGGAGGGCTGAAGGATGGCTGTGGCAGTCTGCCTTGTTGATCCAGTGTGCAGCCTTTCACAGCTCAAGTGCTTTCCTTCCAGTCCTGGTGTTGTCAGAAGTAAGGAGATGTTTTGAGTCCTACTGTCCTGCACTGCTCTCCTTGTTTCAAGGCGCCACTCAAGGAAGGGCAGCTGGAGCCTCTGGCTGCAAAATCCTTACTGAACAATACGACTGCCTGTGGTAATTTCCTGGTGCCGTGGGCCCGATCCAAAGGCAGCAGCAGTCGGTGATCAGAGCCCTGGAGTGAATCACGCACCATCTGTGCTCGTGGGCTGACTGTTTGTGTGTGGAAAGCGTTGGGGAAATGTGTAGCCACAGCACAGGAAGGCAAACTCCCTCACTGGCGTGGGGAGGGGCATGAGCCTGTACCTTTTCACAGGTCTGAACAGGTGGGGCAGAGCACGGTGGGGTCTGTGTTTGCAACCCTGAAAGCTCACAGGTGCTGCTCCTTGTGCTCCTTGTGAGGGGTGTGCTCGTGGCGCTGGCAGTGGGCACTGGCATTTCTCACTAAACCCTTGTAATGAGCAGGAGGGAGATTAGACAGAGATGAAGCTACTTCTGGGCCTGTTCTTGGGGCAAGCTGGATGAAGCAGCCAGGTAAGGAGGGAACTCTGCTTTCCCTCCGTGCAGGAATGGAGCAGGAGCAGAGGAAGGTGTATCTGGTCTCTGTCCCTCACTTGCTATCTGCCCAGCACACCTCCCGAGCAGGCAATGGCTGTGAGTGGGTCCCTTGGTGCTGATCTTTGCTTTGACACAGGAGGCAGTGTGATGAGATAGAGTGCAGCGTTAAAATTGAAGATGAAAGTGCCTGCAGCCATCTTTATGCTGAGTAGGCTGTGGCAGTCAGTCATGAGCCGGAGCAGTGTCCAAAGGCAGTGTGTACTGCCTGGGCCCATACTGGAGACACGCACAGGTATAGGGCATGGTTTGCATGGCCCCACTGTCCTTCTGCACAAATATGACCAGAGAAATTACTTCTGTGGTCCCAAGGGGAGCCTGGACCCTCTTCAGTGTGGAGGTGGGGCAGGCGCACCTGCAAATCTGTGTAGGTCTGCCAGCAAATGCTGTCAAAACTTCTCTAAGTACTTCACTGCTTTTAACAGTATGTGATGGGCTCATCTCCCCTGTACAGGAGCAAAGGTTTCCTTTTATTCCCACTAAACCACAGGTAGGCCCCCAAAGATAAACGCAAATTTTGTGTCCTACTTCACAATGAGAATAGAATCATAGAATTGTTATGGTTGGAAAAGACCTTTATGATCATCAAGACCAAACATTAATCCAGCACTGCCCAGTCCATCACTAAATCGTGTCCCTGACTCCCATATCTACATCTTTTAAATACCTCTGGGGGTGCTGATTACACCAGTTCCCTGAGCACCCCCTCCCAGCACTTGACAACAAACCTTTCAGCAGAGAAATATTTTCTATTATCCAATCTAAATCTCCACCAAAACATTTGAGGCCATTTCCTCTTGTTCTGTCACTTGTTACCTGGGAGAAGAGACAAATGCACACCTGATACACCCTCCTTTCAGTGGGTTGTAGAGGGTGCAAAAGGTCCCCCTGATTGTCCTTGTGCTCCAGACCCTTCCCCAGCTCCGTTGCCCTTCTCTGGACACTCTCCAGCCCCTCAGTGTCTTTCTCGCAGTGAGGGGCCCAGAGCTGAGCACAGGATTCGAGGTGTGGCCTCAGCAGTGCCGAGCACAGGGGGACAGTCACTGCCCTGGTCCTGCTGGCCACAGCATTGCTGATCCAGGCCAGGATGCCATTGGCCTTCTTGGCCACCTGGGCACAGCTGGATCATGATCGGGTGCTCGCTAATCCAAATGCAGTCTGGGATTAGGGAATATGAGGGCAGGGACCAGAGCTGTGGTCTCTGTATCCTGCTATGAACAGGGCACACTGCCTGGGAACAGTCTGTTTAAATTGAGGTGAAGCATGTTCCCATTGCCCTCTTGGGAGTTTCTCAGTTTCTAATTGAGTGCACAATTCTTAGCTTGTAAAAGATGGAGAATTCCAGCCTCTGGGCTTCTGTAACTAAACTATTAAAAATAAATATACTGTAGAGGAGACAAACCTTTAGGGAAAGAGCTGATTGTTTATTCTTGCCCTGGATTCTTTCTTTTTTGCAAGGTTGATTTCTGTCTTGCTATTGACAGTAATTGTAGACCACAAAATAATGGAAACAGCAGCACAGAATAATAAAAATACAGTGTGAAAGACCAATTATGTCCTAATATAAAACTGCCTGTACTTTATTCAACTTCACTTTCAAATAATTTCAACAAGCGAGATTACAGATTTTCCTCTGGGAAATTATTCTTTAGTTGGGAAAATGTAATAATTGGGATTTTTTTCCTGATTTCCTTTCCAAAGTCTTGTTTGCTTAATATCCTCCTATTTCTTCAGATGCTTTCTCGAATCAATTTCTCATGCTTTTCTTTGTACAAAATGTTTGGATACTTGAAATTATACTTACAATAATGGTGGGAGCAGCTTTGACAACTCTCAGCCCTTAAGAAATGCTCAGCTGTTTCATTTGCATTTAGCTTTTTTTGTGTATTTTTGTATTGTATTTGTACTTTCTCCTCATTTATCTTAAAATTCTGACAAACCATCAAATTTAATAATAATAGATAATGCCCCTGCTTTTTCTTTAAATAACAAATCTCACATTTAAAATGTAAATCTCCGTGTTGAATGTCATGGGAGAAACTGGTAGCTATGCTTTAGAATATATGCATTGCTCAGCCATTCCTAACAGCAGGTTTTGCATTAGAAAATTTAATCACTAGATTTAATCATGCCATAAAATCCCAGAGCTGTTCAGAAATACAGTGCTATTTCCAGAACTGTATCATCTATATATTTTCATAATTTCACAAGTCAGTCTATACCTGCTATCGATAACAGATGTTTAAAGGCTACTGCTTTCTCATAGATTCAGTTCTCCCCTGTCTTCTTTTCCTGAACAAAGCAAAAATAATTACAGGAGTTGGGGCTGTGGAAATATGACTTAATGTGGAGATTGTAAAAAGGGGAAAAAAGGTTAGACATAAACTCCCTGTACCAGTACAAGCACTGGGTTTGTAAGTCAGCATTTGCACTTTCGGTAAAACTTTATTTCTTTCTTAATTTTAATCCATAAACTAAAACTTATATTCCTGATATTTTTCAATCCCTACAACTTTCTACAACCTATCATCTCCCCAGTCTAAGTGAGAAGGTCATTATAGGATGGGAAGAAACCACTGGCAAGGCACAGAGGGTACTGTCCTTCACTCCCAGTGTAACTTTAATCTCAGTGGGCCTCCCTAGAAATCTTAATGCATAATGCAAGGTATGGCAAACAGGGAATAATATTGCTCAGGCAGCAAACAAGCAAAGAAAAGACCAACCAAACAAAAATGAAATGTTTTTACACAGCGTCTAATTCATCTGTGAAACTCATGACTGCAATGAATGCCAGAAGGGATGAAAAAAATCCAGAGGGAAAGTCCATTCAGGCTTTAAAATGCAGCCCAGTGCTAGTGTTCGTCTGTTGGAAACTGTGTGCCAGTAGACATGCAGAGAAAGTGGCATGTCTACTTTTTATTAATATTATTTGTTTCTGAGTTCAGCTTCTTGGATTGCCCGAGCTGATTGCATACCAGTGAATTAAAATGAGGTGTGGGCTAAACTGGGCACAGAACAAGGCAGTGGGCAGTGACACACCACCTCCAAAGCTTCAAGGCAGCAAGGTCTCCAAGGCAGGCCCACTTAGATTTGTGCAGCTTGTTCACTTCAGACTGGAGGCCTGAGGTATAATACACAAAGTGAAAGGCCTTGTCCCTTCCCCTTCTCCATTTCCTCTTGCTCTCTTCAGGTTCCTGTAGCTCATAATTAATTCTTTGAATTAGATCCTTGTAAAGAACAATACTGTTTGTGCTTCCCTCAAATCGTACCAACTCTGGCTGCAGTATGTACAGCCAGCTGAGAGCACTGCATAATTCATTGTGCAAAAGCAGATTTTCTTGTCATGGCTGTGTTACTGTCTTGCATTAGGGACAAGAATCTGTCCTAGTCTCCTCTCCCCCCATATATACCATATTTCAAATTTACTGGAATTAAGTCCCAAGGTGCTGAATATCAACTATTGATCACATAAGCTGGCACAAGTTAAGTTTGCCGTCAAATTGCTGCTCGCTTTCTTTGCTAGAGCAACACCTAGGGAGATGCTTAATGAAACCTCCTCCTTCTGCATTTTTATTTCCCCATCCACCTGCTCACTCCATTTAAAGAGAAGCACCAGTGTGCTCTGTGCTCTCAGAATTACAGACTATGGGATGTTAAAGAGCTGTGTGGAGAACAGCACAGTGCAGCAGCTCCTCCTCACTGCCTGCTCTTCTCCAGCTGTTCTTGGCATTCCCACACTCGAGAGCAGACGTGCTGCTGACACCAGGAGCAGATGTAGGATAGCAGCCAGAGTAGATGCTGCTCAGTGAATCCTGCAACAACCAAAAGGCACCTACATGCAATGGCAGCAGAGTGACACAGAGTTGTCCATCAGAAACTGAACTCTGGCACGGCCACATTGCTGGTGAGTCAGTCCCCTAGAGCAGCTTGAAGGGGCCTTCGATCTCTGTATTATTTTCCCTATGAGCAGACCGTGGTAAGGACCATGCTGCACAACAGAGATGCCTGGTCTGTCACAAGCAGAAATAGCATAATTTATTATTTATCAAGTGCACGCATCACATCAAAATGCAGTGAAAATAAGACTAAAAGAATTCAGGCACTATTAAACCTCTTATTCTTTCCATCTATGAATAAAGCTGAAGTTGGACTTTTATACTTCCCCCTCTCCTTTTTTTTGTTTCTTTCTTCAAAATGTTTCTTTTGTCTAAGTTATTTGAAGAGATCAGATTTTTTTTTTTTTGTGACGTTCAAAATTAATAAATAATTTTGGGTGTTTTTTTCACCCTCAATAATTCTTATTGCAGATATTCTGTGAAGCTCGGTCCAAAAAAGGCCAGAAGGAGAATTCACCCCTGGGGTGTCAATCACCTCTGATCCCATCAAACCACTATCGTATTGCTGGGACTGGCTATTGGCTCTCCAGCTCATGCCTTTATTGAGGGCAGGATCTTTCATGTAAACTTCTGTTTAGGAAAATTTGATAGAGGCTATCAATTGTTTCCATGGCTATTGAACATTGCTGCATGAAGGACAAATTCTTCCAGGTGTGTAGGAATCCAGAGCTGCAGACAGGCACCCTGTGTATTTTCAAAAGCCTGGAGGTCTTTTTAAATGTCAGTGTAAACCTGTAGAGCATGAAATTAGTATATTAGAATGAAACAAGTTACAGTAAGAAATTCTCTGTGAGCATTAGGTGTTAATCACCTTAAAAATTTAACTCCAGGTAATTTTTTGGTAGGATTAAATCCAAATATGTAGATGTAGAAGATATATTGGTTTCAAAATAAATCTCCTCAAGACCTCAGAATTCTCTTCACTCTGCTGTCTAGCCTGCCTCCAAGGTAATCTGTACAGAGCTAATGGCATTGCATTTCTTTCTATAGCAACAGCTTCTGAAAAAAAAGTATATGAAACAGAATAAATTCAATTATGTTCCATGGGTGACCATTCATGTCATGTCAGGTAATTGAGTCCTTAAACAGGGTTGACAGAGATTTCCTGTCTTTATGGCAGAATACAAAAAACATGAAGAACCTCCCTGCTAATTAGAAATAAATACAGGAATATTGAAAAGAACAAAAGATAAAACCCAAACTTGGCAATTACTTCTGCATATCTTTGTTGGTGTGCTGAGACAATTCATGAAAGGCATTTCACAGCTGCTTTCAAACATGACCCTAGCCGTTACAGTGGTTTTATTCACAGAGTATCTTTTGTTCCAGCAGTAACCACTGAAAAAAATTCTCAGACAGCATGAAGGTTCTTTAAAAAAATTTGTGCTGGGCTAGTTTCTCAGAGTGCTTTCTCACTGAAGCAAGACATCTATTTTCAAAAGAGTTAGATGGGGAAAACACAACCTTAGGATCAGCTTCCTAGGGGCTGGAAACACAGTTGAAAATGAGGTGATTCAAGTCAGAATTAGGGATTCTGTTTTAGAGATGCTCCTTCCCTGGTACATTTCTATCAGTGACTCTTGGACAGCCAGTGTTTTCCAGAACAATGGAGACTTTTCTCCTCTTTTACAGCTTAATATCAACACCCTCTAAAAAAAAAAGAGATTTCCTCAATCCCTAAAGATGTTTCTACTCCCATCCTCCATCAACCCTGAAGTCAGCAAAGCCCAAAATGACGAGTGGGTTAACTCTACAGCAAAAAACTAAGCTCGTTTCTTAACCTACAAAGACCTGTGGTTTGTTTTGATCTTAGAAGTTTGAACTTGTTTGTGTGAGAGGTGTGTAGCCAGGAATGGAAACAGCTTCATTTCTTGAAATGGTTTAGGATTATCTCTGAAGCCAGTCTGTACAAAAAACTTGGGTGAGATTCATCCACTTGCAGAGAGCCAGCACTGGGAAATACAGCTATAGGAAAATATGATTGTGTAAAAGCATAATGGAAATTCCACAAATGTCACAAAAAATAAGTGGTCTGAGTATAATGCAAAGGAGTTTGCAGGTTGTCCTTCACACTTGTGAGATCCCCATATACTACCTTCAGTCTCCAAGAAAAGATTTGCCACCACAGGAGAAGAAGGATTCCTGGTCAAGTGCTGTAAGACTCCTGTAGTCACATAGTGTGTCTACAACTCTATAAAGGTCAAATCACAAGAGCATTCCTTCCTATTTCTTTGTATTGCCAAAAAAAAAAAAAAAAAAAAAAAAAAAAAAAAAATCAGATTTACCATGGGTATTATAGCTGCAATCTTAAACAAGGAGTTGAGGAGTTGTTATTATTTCTCCATAGTAAATGTGAAATACAAATCTCTGAGCTATTGGATACTGCTAAATTCTCTCCTTCTACCTAGGAAGATATAGGATGACTATATGATGACTATATGATGACTGATGATTCATTTATGTAATAATTTAAAGACCTCTTTATTCGTTTTTCTACTGCAAATGACTATTTCATCTCTCTGCCAATTAGAAGTAGCCCTTTTTTTTTTTTTTTCCTAAAAGTGCAAGGAAACTGATAGCAATAATTGTATGTGAAATTTCTGCTCTGCGTTTGGAAGGAAGAGTCAATCAACAACAAGTTTGCAAATATTTTGCTTAAAAGCTTTCTATAATTTTAATAGATGGTGACTGGGATCTTTAAATTATTCTTGAACAGTATAGCCTGGGTATTGTAATAAATTGGAATCCTGTTTCCCTTCAAGTTTTAATTCTGTCTAATCCTTGTTTCTTTGACTTTTGAAGAAGATGACAAAGAGTTTAAAGAAAAAACAACACACCAGGTAAACACGGATTACTTGCCATAATTTTTTATAGCTTACAGACTCAAAGCCGAGATCAATCTCTGGTTTATAATCTCAGAACATTGTGAATTTTGTATGCAATATACAGCTGTGATGGCTAGGACAATCTTTACACCTTAGTACAATGATCAAGAGCTCCACAGTATTCAGTCACAGGTACATGGCAAGTTAGTTAAAGCTGAACTATAGCATGCTATATGAAAAAAGAGAAAATAACTTCCTTTTCATTTACCTCATTACTTCCTCTTTTTGTTTTTTCCTGAAGGTCTGCACACTCTTCACACCTTAGAGAAATATTCTGAACGTGAATGCAATAATTCAGCTCAGCAAGGTCAAGTTTCCCCTGAAACATGCCAAACTGTATTGAACTGTTAGTTTATTGAGCAGCTTTAAAAGCCTGACTAATTTGCTTTTTTGATAATGAATTGACAGTTTTCTCTTACAAATCATGCCTTTAATACTAAGACATCTTTGAAATGTCTAGGAAAGTGCAGGACATAAATTATTTGCCAGCAGGAGCAAGGGGGAATGAACAGACAGGAAGAAAGAAACAGAGGAAGCAAAGGAGGAAGAAGTGAGGAAGGGAGCAGGGGCTGGATAATAACTGACTGTGCTAAGACTTGGGAAGGTCCGTGGTATGTTAGGGCTGGGAACAGACCTCTGCTCTCTGGCATGGCAGAGGCTGAGTGAAAACACTCAGGCAGGACCTCGTGATTTGGTTATCTTCTCCCACGGGGACAGGTCTGAAAAAATCCTGGCTTCCTCAGAGTCCTGGATGGCTATGGGAGGAAGCTCCTCTCTGGGAGCTGGCCATGGATCTCACCTGCATGACAGCGGTGATTCCTTTATGCTGCAGTGTCTCTTACTGTTTCTCTGTCAGCAAGGAGTGATTATGTAATTTTTGTTTCTTCTTAACATTCCATATCTCATGGCTGTAGAGTAAACCAGTAATTTCAACGTTTTGGATTTGCGGATAAACTGACAATTGCCTGGGAAATGTGAGGGCCCTGTTCAAGGACTCTGAGTGAGCTGGTGATAGGCTGCCTTTGCTTAGCTCTTCTCCTAGACCCCTAGGAATAGTCCCTGGATCTCTAAAGGAGTTGTAGAACAAAGACTGTAAAGCCAACATGTAGGTTTTGAGGTGAAGATTTTTGGGGGGTCATGATGAAAAGCTTGGTGAAAAGGAGACCAAATATCTGGTTGCAGGTGAGTGGTCATTGTTGTGTACTCTGTAAATAAATATTGCTGAAGCAAGCAGGAGGAAGGCACTGAAACGAGGGTAGAAGCAGAGAGGAGCAAACCATTCTAACAAAAAGCAAAAAGCAAAATGCTGCTTTTTACATAAGGAGTCTCTGACTTTTTTATGCTCCCAGTTCCATCCACTGAGAGAGCTGCCAGCTCAGTAGGCAACAAAAGAAATCAACTCTGATGAGTAACATGGTAAAGGAGCAATCACTCTTGCCTCTTCCTGGGGTTTGCCATGGGAGAAGATTCACGAGGTTAGATTCAAGCAGCTCGTCTCAGGAGGCTGCTGCTGCTCCCAGTGCTCTTCCCAGGTAGGTTGATCTTCTTCCATTTGACCCTAAGGTTCACCCACAGAGGTTTCCAGAGGGCTGTCTGCATAATCACCCAGGTGGTATGCTCTCTTAGGGTATCCATGGGCTGTGTGCTCCCTGGGGAAATTTCCAGGGGTTATCCTGGATATTTTCTGGTGCTGATCGCAATTCTGATAGGATCCCAGAAGAAAAGTGTATCACTAATCTGAATTCAAGCTGTCTGAGCAGCTAAACCTCTGAGTGCTGTAAGGAATCTGCAGTTTAGAAGTCCTATGCCCAAAGCTGGTAGTTAATAATGACACAGAACAATAATTAAAAGGGGGGAGAAAAGTTTGCAGAGCTTAATTAGATGACAACAAAAAATACAGCTAGCCTGTTTTCCCTTTCCCCCTCAGGTATTTTACCAAGTGAAAAGAAATCAGTCATCTACAAATGTACAGGTTTAAGATCTGGATTAAATTTTTATTCTGAATAATAGAAATAAAAGCTCATTTGAAATAACTGAAATTCCATTCTATGCTATCAGGAAGTCTTGGCTTAGAAGGGTCAGACCAAAGTCATGTCACCCTGTACCAACTTTATTTCTTACATCCTTTCTTTGTCACTGGTCACTGTCATGGACAGGATAGTGGGCTGTGTGGACTTCTGAGTCTAACACAGAAGGGCTCCTATGTTGTCATAGAATCATAGACTATTTTGGATTGGAATGGACCTTAAAGGTCATCTAATTTCAATTCACCTGTCATGGACAGGAATACCTTCCCCTAGACCACACTGCTCAGAGCCACATCCAGCCTGGCCTTGGACACTTCCAGGGATGGGGCATCCACAGTTCTCTGGGCAACCTGTTCAGTGTCTCACCACCCTCACAGTGAAGAACTTCATCCTAGTATCTATCAAAGCCTACTGTCAGTTTAAAACCATTATGTTCTTGAAAAAATTTCCTCTTCATCTGGCATGATGGAAAATAACTGTTTGCTTCAAATGACCTAGTTATTAATCGCAGGGAAGAGAGGGACAGTATGTTCTGGGTTCTGGAAACACCAACACCCTTCACCTTGGAAAGCAGTCCCTGCTGAAACTACACCCACATGTATTCCATAACTGGACCTTCCACATGAAGCACAAACAGTTTCCCAGAAAGGCAAAGTGCTGCCTGCCAGATTACACTATGTGCCCACTCATGATGACCTGACCAACAGGATACTAAGCAGGATTAAATGTTTTCCTCTTCAACAGAATACATCCAAACTGAATAGACAGCTCTCAGTAATTACAGGCTAGAGCGTATTAGCCCCTGAGGTGAGGACTGCAGTCAGGCAGTGCTTCACAGTGGATTATTTGCTCAGAAACTCAACTATTTGCTGAAAGCACTCTATTACTGCACTTTGTACCTGCCCGAACCTGTCCCTTAATCTCTTGACTCAGTACAAGAACTTAGTCCAAAGGGCACTAGTAAAGACCATAAATTTGTTAAATATACTGATTCTGATTTACTTTTCATTGAGAATCTATCTGGGTCTGTAGCTGCGCTGCAAACACACCATCATGAATGTTTGCACTCTGGGCTCCACTTCCAGTTGCTCTGGTTAGAAACACTGGTCTCCTGGGTTTTGAACATTGTTCTTTTTGTAGCAGTGTTCAATCACTGAAATCAAAACTTTAACATGAATGTGAAACTCCCACAAATGAGAGGAGAATCCTATGCATTGCAAAATCCATCTTTCCTTCCTTCCTTCCTTCCTTCCTTCCTGCCTTCCTGCCTTCCTTCCTTCCTTCCTTCCTTCCTTCCTTCCTTCCTTCCTTCCTTCCTTCCTTCCTTCCTTCCTTCCTTCAAAATAATAATAAAAAACCCCCCAAAGCACACACAAAACCCTGAACACATAAAGCCTGAAAAGACATAAACTTAGCCCAAAACTGAACCACCTTAGGCAAGAAAATTAACAAATCTAAATACCAAGCTGGTATTTTTTCTTTAACACCAACATGGTTACTGATGTTGTAGAGGCAGTAATATCTGGGTATGTAATTCTGTGGGTATGTATGATATGGACAGCCCCATCTCTATTCTCTCATCTGGAGCCACCAAGGGGATGAAGAAAACAACCCACTTCCCTGCTCATCCACCTGCAGGCCTCTTAAAGCACAGTACACAGGTTAGGCTCCAGTGCTCAGTTCTCCAGACATTCCCTTGTAAATGTTATGTGAGACAAAGGTTATGTGAGCATTTATCTATGGACTCATTTGCTACTGAAATGGGCAATAAATAACTAGCCAAGCTAGAGGGATTGACACCACAGAGGGGTTGCTGCTGCCCTCCCTTCCCTAAGGACTGGCTGCAATATCACTGGAAAGATGCAGCCCCAGTGAAGCACAAGTGGAAGTCTGATAGGGAGAGTTCTACTCCCTGTAGCTTTACTGTCTGAGCTGCCCCATATGCCTGAAGTTGGAGATGGCTTGAGAGGTGCATGGAGAAAACAGTCTGGCAATTTCTGTAGCCTTCATCCTCTAGGTACAGAACATGAGTACATCACACAGCTGCACTTTGAAAAAATTGTTCTCTGTGTTTGATTACGAAAACAGCGAAAAGACCATGTGTCATGGGTTTAACAGTTCCACTGTGGTCACATGGCACACGTATGTGTTTCACATTGGGATCTGCTCCAGCTTGCAAGTGATCCTTAAAATATGCATTGTTTTTGTCATTACCTGCATGTCCTGGCTCATCCAGATCACTTCAGCCCCTTTGTACCTTTAGTCCATCACCAGCATTACCTATCCCAGCCCAAGAGGTCTCAAACTCTCCTGTTACATCCAATCTGTCCATCCAGCTAGGCCTAATGGATGTGACTTCGTCTCCCTGCACCTCAGTGTGCTGTAGAAGCGACCACAAAGTCTTTGTA
Source organism: Acanthiza pusilla (assembly GCA_036630365.1). Lineage (NCBI taxonomy): Eukaryota > Metazoa > Chordata > Aves > Passeriformes > Acanthizidae > Acanthiza > Acanthiza pusilla. Next base: position 1,629,918 of record JAXCHO010000018.1, read on the forward strand.
GATTAAACAGAGAGAGCAAATAACTCCCAGGACATTAAACTTCCTTCTGTCCTTTGGACTGACGATTTCCTGAGGTTGGACCTTCTGCATGCAGTGGTCCTAAATACCTTTACCCGCCTGGCTGTGGTGGAGGGCATTGCTTTGGTGCTGGTGTGCAAGGGCAGAGGCATCCTGCTAGAATAGGTAACATATTATTTTTTTGTTCAATACTTTGTCTTTCTAATGATCTGAATGCAGTTGTTCCTTAATAAAATAATATAAGCAGTGAATTTGGATTTTTACCACTAAGAAAGCTAATAGTGGATTTCAACACATTTTTTTTTCTATTTTTAATGAATGCTTTTTGCATTTGAATTGGCTGTTTTTAACAGATATACTCAAGTACTCAAATACCAGACAATTATATCTTTTTCTCTGGCTATTTATTGTTGTTTTCAGTGAAGCATAATTTTTAATATGCTGAGCAACAGCATACTGAAAGTTGAGTCAGCTTTATTGCAAGGCCAGATGAAATTGTCCAGACTGAAACTTTATGGTTTTTTACAACCAACAATAGTAATTACCATATTGGAATTATTATAGTACAAAATAGATTGTGTTGTGAGAAATTAGGCCAGATGGAACTCCAGCTGGCTCCTTAAAAAAGAAAACATTAGAATCCAATTAAAATATACTTTGGATTATGTTACAGAAAAAGTTTTGCAATAATTAATTTCAGACCTATACAACTACTATTAGTTTTAATTTACATCTTAACTCTTCAAGTTATCTTTGTGCTTGGTTTTAAGTAGCAGAAGTAAGAACATCTTTCTCTATCTGGACTGCTCCTAATTGCTTTCAACCACAATAGCAGGGTTAAAGTTCTTGCTGGTTCATTGCTGGATCATGACTAGAGTTTTGTGTGTGTCCACTCAGTACACTGTGGAAGACATCAAAGTCTTCACAAGATCTTGGACATGAGTGCTTCAGTTCCCTGTTTGGTGTTGGATCTCATATAGTCGTGGTCAGACAGTTTTTTGAGGGACATTTTCCACTGAAAATTCTGATTCAATAATGTGAAAATTCTCTGCAGAAACAGGTAGTTTTCAAAATAATTTCTTGATTTCCAAATGGCCGAAAATATTTTTATTGTATTCTATTTTATGCATGTAGTGCATTAAAAATTGAAATTATTAATTTTTAATTTGTTAAAAATAAATAGCTTTGCTTCATCCAAAGCTACATTTTTAGAAAACATTTGGCTTTAAATTTTAGATCTTCATGCATCCTTCTAACTGAAACCTTAGACAAACATCAGAAATATTGGAAAATCTTGACATCCCCCCCCAGCATTTTTGAAGACAAACTAGTTATCTGAAGACATATCTCATATTCACCCCACAACAAATCACTCCTAGGGTTTTCAGTTGCCCTTGTTTTTGTAACAGTGAAGCACAGATTCACCGTCCAGTTTAATTATCTGAGGATTTATGCACTGGGTTAAAATGTTCAAGCCTGGCTGTTTATAGAAAGAGACATGTAAACCTACACTTAGCACTTAAGTAGGTGGCCTCATTTTCTGAAGTACTAACTATTTATCCAGAGGCCATGTTTATTTAATGTTAGGCTCTCGAGTGCAGTGTTCCAGCCTTATCTCTTTGAATTCCATGATATTAGAAGAAACAGCCTACCACACTTTTTATGCTAAATATACATGGAAATCACCCCAAGAGCCATATTGTACACAAAAGAGAGGAAAAGACAGAAACAAACCCGCCATGTAGGGTTTTTTTATGAGGTCATGCTGCTTGGGCTGTGTCCTTGCCCCTGACAGTGAAACACAGAATGTGATGCTCTGTCTTTGACTGATCATTGCCTCTGATCACTGAAAGAAATGCAGAAATTGCAATCAACTTCATACAGACAATATGAAAAATGAATAGGAAGGAAAGACAGAATGGTTGATGGAGGCTATACATATTCTTATCAAGCACAAGGTTGTGCAAAATATTGTAAACCTGAGGATTTTGGCAGAAAAATAAAAACAATCCTCTTCAGTCAAGGCTGCTGCCTTGAAATTACATATCCTGTGGGAAATCCCATTTTTAGATAAGTCAGTTTTGATTTATTGTGTCTCTGATATTGGTGATTGCTGGTATTATTATTTACCATAAAAATTATGATTCTATCACTGGCAGTACAAGTAGCAAGCATTCTTACCAAAAAATCTTTTCTTGTAGCTGTGTTGTAAGGCTTAATTTCTTAATGCCTCTGGCACTTGACTGAAAGATGCCACACAGCTGATTATTATGAAGAGTTGACAGTCACACTTTGCTTTCTTTTCCTGTGGTTCTAATGAGATGGGATGCATTTTCTTCCCACAAGAAAAAAAAAGAAAAAAAAAAGAAAAAAAAGTTTCAACATTGTTTTGTAGTTACTATGCAGCTACAAATAGCAATGCCAATGCTTACATTAGTAAAAAATAACTGCTGTAGTTTGAAGCCACGGAGAACTTATATGATGATATGCCCATTTAGGTGACTGTGTTTTGTAGCTACCATTAACAGTTTTCTTATAAGGGAAGAGGATGGAGAAAAGGTGTTGGTGAAAAGGGAATGTGTCAGCAGGGGCTGACACAGGGCTTAGTTTCACAGAGGTGTCTAACTCTGTGTGTCACCTACCACAAGTGTTGTGGGTGAGCATTATAACTCTGCTGCACAGACAGATCATTAGAAGCAACCTCCCATTAGCAAGTCAGCGCCTCTCAGCTCATTACTGCTTTATCTTTCTGCTGAAGTGCCACTCCTTCAGATTGTTTTCCTTCAGGTTCCCGGGCAGACGAGGGAACAAGGAGAATATTGGTTTTGGCAACTTAGCTACTGTTGAAGCTGAAAAGTTCAGGAGTTCATTCAGAAAGGTATAAGAATATCACGTAGATTCCTTGGTATTTGCCCTGGCTACTCCTGCTGCTGTTGCTTGTCTCTGTCTCATGCTGAAAAACAAAAAAAAACAGATGAAGGAAAAAAAAGACAAAAAAGAGACTTTTGAAGTTGATGTCACAGACAAGCAAAATACAATACATGAAAAGGCCAAATTTGCTAGGAGGTGCCAAGAACAAGGGCAAGCAGATGAAGCTTTTATTACTGCAGATCACAGTTTTGCTGAACATTGCATATACAGAATGTTAAAAGAAGAATTAATAAGAGGCAGAATAATTTTTGGCAAAAGGGACAACCAGTTCATCAGCAGAACTTACACTCAGGCCCAGATCACTCGCTAACAGCAGCTTGAGCACAAGTGATGCTGACCTACATACCGGCAGCACGGAGGAGATTGCAGCACGCCAGAGAAGAATAGGAACACAAACATGAAAAGAGCAGCTGCAAGCACTTTTAATACCAGAAGCAGTGCTCAGTGAGTGAGGAAAAAAGCTAAGAAAATAGCTAAGAAACTTTAACAGGAGACAAGATGGAAAAGTTGTGGGAGTCATGGCAAAGAACTATGCCCCACAGGCCAAGAAATCTCTCTGAAGACTCAGAATGTAAGAGGTGCCACAAGGGACATGTTCTCAGAGCGGTTCGGGGAGCAGGGAAATGATCACTAAGCCCTGTTTCTATTCTGCAGCCTGAAAGTACAACACTTCCTTAAAAATGCACATTGAATTATCAAAATCTTGCATTTGAAATGGGAATGTTTGACAGCAATCCCTACAGTTCCACAGAAAGAGAAGAGCAGTAGGGTTAGAGATGGAAATATGGGAAGACCACGCAGGAAATTAAGTGTGGCTTACAACACTACAGAATACATTTTCAGCCACTTTTCTGGGAGCCTCAGGAAAGGATTCAAAGCTCTTCCACAAATTATTTTGTGATTCTGAGTCTTGCATTGTGCCTATAAGAAATTCTCACTTGTCATCCATCTGGCATATTTTTACCCCCTGGAAATATTGAAATGAAGCTATGTTAAAATTTGACAACAAATCTTCATTCAAAGACCCTTGACCTTCCCTTCTACCCTGCAAGTGCATAAAAAAGTTCCACAGAAGACTTAGTCTTTTCCACAGGTTTGTGTATTGATAAGGAGTGACAACATATGGCTGGAAATGTGACACTCATCTGACCCTCTCAAATGTCTTGTTGCCCTTCATTAACCAGACTGGTTTGAAGGAGCTGGGGAGGTTTTTGAATCAGTATGTGCCAGATTGTTGGGAAGGAATTTGTTTTTCCAGATTCAGTAGACTGATTCTTTTTGCAATATATTTCACCACAGGCTAAAGAACCTCTTCACGAGCTGAAATGGAGACAAATTGAACTGGTCAGAATATGAGCAAAGATCAGAAATAGGCCTAAGAGCAATGTAAACACATTATGGAAAAATTGAGCGTAAAAATAATGCTGTGGGTTTCTACTCTGTATATATTATATATTTTATATATGCATATATATATTCGATACACTACTGGGAGCTCACATTTTTGTTTTCTGCAAAGAATTTGGAATTAAAAAAATGAGAAAAACAATAGTTTTTAATTGAAAAAAACCCAAACAACCAAATCCACTTTCCAAATGCTTGAACATTGATGAAAATACCGCTTTTTTTGTTTATTTTCAAAAGGAAACAGATTTATTTTGCCACCCTCTGTGCATTGTGTATGCATTGGAAGTGTGTGTGGTAAGATTTTTTTCTAAAGATTTTGAGTGTGTTGGCTGTTCCACTATACTGACAAAGGGTTAGAAATGCCACAGGTATTCAGTATTGGTGCATTAATACAAAAATTATTTTAAGGTCATGCCTAGCCATTAAGTACGTTTTTGTAAGTTTTTGTGTCGGTATTTGCAAATACTTTAATGTTGTCATTAGCGCATGGTGCTCTGCACACCTTTAGCCCAATAAAGTCATAGGCCCGGCACAAAATTACAGCTAAAATACACAGCAAGGTGGTGAAACAGAGTATCATAAACAAGCAAATGATGGCAAGAAAGTCACTAGAACAGATGCATGTACATAGATTGAAATAAAAGTTCCTTTTAAGGAAAATAGAATGCATCCTAGAAATGAAAGGATTTTATGTTTATCATTGTGGTTGGCAACGCTTTTTCAGGGCATGCTCCTGTAACTGTAGAACATTCTCAAAGGAATAGCTCTAAAGCAATGTCAGAAGAATACAAAATGAATTAATTTCAAGCTTAGGTAATGATAATATTAAAAGCAAAAAGCAAAATTGGAATTTAAAGGGATTGTGTTTGTAAGTAAGTGAACTTCCTAGGAAGCTAATGCTGCTGCTTTATTTATTTATAACATTTTCTGACTGGATGACATTATGCTTAGAATAAGTTTTCTCTTTTTTTCTTCCAAAGGGGTTCATAATTTAATAAACATCTTTTATTCTATTTGTTTTCCAATTCTGACCCTGGCTACTCAACATAACAAGACTTTGATAGCTTGCATGGGGGTAAACCTAATTGCTAAGCTGCAATGCAAGTTTTTCATGCTGTGGAAGCTCTTCCAGGGAACATACAATTTGTCAAAGTTAAAGAGCACTATAATGTGAATCTCACTTGTGTGGTTGCTCAATTTTAAACAGAGTTTGGGCTCAGCAGGTCCTTTTGACAGATTTTTCCATTTCTAATTCTGCTACTTGGAACACACTATATAGAAAATCCCTTAAAGCTGAAACAAACTATTAGAGTGTTGAAGAATGCTTCAGTGCAACTGGGAAATTTCAAGATGTTAATATTGTTTATTATTTGTAGTACAGCATTGCCTACAGGTCCTGACACAGTCTGGAGTGGCACTGCACGAAGACTTCTTCAAGGCCAACCTAGAAAGTTTGTTCTCTCAAAAATCTTACCGTCTAAAATACGTATTAAAAAGAGAAAAAAAAGGAAATACTTTTTCTTTTTTACTTATGGGAATCTGAGGCAAGCAAAGAAACAAGATAAATATATTTAAAAAGACTGGACATGCAGTGACCTATGTGTATTAATTTCATGTGTTTAAGATCAAATATAAGGAGCAGTTGCAAGTCACACAGGGTAGAAGACTTGCCCTTTCTTAGCCTACCCTCGGCTGCCTCTGATTACCTTCCCCAGCCTCCCAGAGGGGGATTGGTGTCCTCTTTTTTCACTGCCCCTGAAGTGGTTTCTGCCAAATAACCTGATTCTCCTTAAAAACCACTATGCACGTTTATAAAACACACATTTCTGACAGGAGGAGCTGAGGAAGGAGCTGTACCTGCAGCTACCCTGCTGTAAGGTGATTGTAACCAACTCGGAGAGGAATGATGAGCAGTTCGAGACTGGCTGAGGGCAGAGCTCTTCCCAGGTGCCTGCAGCCAAAACAGCATGTGTGGCCTGTGCCTAACACCTGTGAGCATAGGCTGTCTCTCAGAGCAGGCAGGAGCTAGAGGAGGCATTCTGAAAATGGGGAGCCAGGTTGATGGGCCAAGGAGACCAAGGACACAATATTCCTGAGTGGACTTAAAGACCATTCATACAGTGCCAAGTTAGGTGGTGAGAGGAAAAGCAAATAATACTGAAGACAAAGACTGCAAAAGCAGAGAACAGTTTGAGAAGGGTTGTTAGCAACAAAACCTCCACTGGAAGCACCCAGAGACTGAGTAGAATATGCATGAGCTTCAGATATGATATGCAGAGTGTGTCCTGTAGTTCAAGTCCTGATTTGATATTCCTTCCAATTCCTCAGATACAGAACGATTGGGACGCTTTTTCCATTCAAAATGGATGTAAGCACTGCTCTGGAAGCCAAATTCTGTCTCCAAAGCAGGGAACTGTCTGCATTTACTTTTTCCAGACCTAACTGTACTTCTCGGTGACTTAAGTTTGTGTCTCTTTTTTAGCCTAGTGAATCCAATTTTGTAATCCACTTTGTACTTTCCTACCTTTCTGTGTGTCACTGCTCTTCTGTCTAAAGAGAAACACATAATACCTTTGGATTTAATTTCGTGAAATGTTTTTGATGAGAAATATCTTGTCCCTCTTCTCCACTCCCTCCCTCCCTCCCTCCCTGTGAGTTTGCCCACTGACCCTCTGCTTTTTTTTTTTTTTCCCCCAGATGTTTCAACCTGTAGATCAAGAGTTCTTGAAAGCAACCTTATTGAGTGATCAGTTATCACAGCTTGAAAATGTCTGCTGAGGTATTTGACACCCAACTACCATGCCCAGAGTGGCTGTCTGCTCCATTGTGATGCTTTTAAAATCAGTGATAATGAAGCAGATTCTCAGAGCCAGAGTGCTCTGCAGATCTTGCTGCTCTGAGTCTCTCAAGTTGAATGCTCCTGAGTCAGAGATGTCTGCAGTCAGGAATCATTTCCATAAAGCTTCTCAGCATCACAGTGTCCTCCACTAGGTTCCCAGATCAAATACTCTTATTTAACTAGTCTGAAAGAAGGCAAATTATTCAGGAATAATGCAAATGAAAAAAATATGGCAGAGGAAGAAGCATAAACAGTTCTTCCATTAGTCTTCCTCCCCAAACCCATGCACACAAGATGAATAGCAAAGATACCTGGAGAAGAACCACAAATTCTTTCCTTTTACAGGTCTTCTAAGGCAGAAATAAGGAAGCTCTTTGTCATCCCTGTCACCCAGCTCTTTAACATATTGGTTCTGCCAGCACTTAGAAATTTATTCATAGCCTAGAATATCTTGTCCAGAATTCAAACTCATTGTGAATGATTTATCAAAAAACCTCTATTAAATAATTTTTTCAAAAACAAAACAATTCTTAAGACTTTAATTAAATAGAACTGAGATTAAATTTAAAAAAGGAATCTAATTTCCTTTGCATGAGACGTGGTGGCACTAGGAAAGCGTAACCTAGCATTGTTTCATGTGAGTGTTGCTCAGGGTACCTGCGGAGCATCGGAGTGAGGATATTAAATACAATCAGGAGGCCTCACAGTATTTTATGGATAAAGAATCAAATTTAAACATAAAAGTGGTAATTAAACTGGGATTTCAGCTGAATATTGTGCATTACAGAAGTCTGATAATTGCAAGAGTATTTAAGGAAACTAATATACTTCCAGCTTTAAAAACCCCCTCTTTCTGATACACTGCAAAGTGTTATGTTATTCACCCTTTTTATTCTCCATGCCTTGCAATGCTTTCTTCAGAAACAGAGAAATCCCACTAATACAGTTTCTGGATGCTGAGGGATACATTATGGGCACCTACTATGGGTGTGTTATTTAATTCCTAAAATTAGTTCTTCCCATGGTCGGTATCAAGATTTGGTACTCTCAGGTAAAATTGGGTTAAAAGGTTGATTGAACTATAAAAATAGGGTTCATATCTGGCTCTAGCCTAGTTCATGGTCTGAGCATCACTTTCTGGCCTGACTTGTACTGCAGAGTTTCCCCTCTCTAATGTGTTTGCCCATACAGTGTGTTATTCAAACCATCTCTTTACCAGTGCTTTGGGTCAGATCCAAGTGATCTTTTTCTTCCTTTCTTTCCTCACTGAAATTAAAAACTAGCGTAGCTAAATAATGTATTGAATTTAACCAAATTACTTGTCTTTCCCTCAGTGAAATGTTTAATTTTATTTTAGATTTCCTTTGTTACCTTTCTTTTTTTCCCACTATTCTGCCTGGGGAACCTTTAGGCTTAATCATGAGGCTTTTACGTTTGGAATACCTGAGGAAAAATCATTTTGCAAATTCATTTGCTTTGATTTTCATAGTCACAGCCATTCAGATTCCATTTGTCCAGATCTAGTCTCAAGCGCATCGTCTATTCAGCTTCTAACGACTACAGAGCCAGGATTCCCAGTGAGGCCTTTGGTATCTGTCATATCAAAAAACAAAGGCACATAAAATGAGAGTGGTTGCAGAAATGCACTGAAGATTAATCCTCTAGCTGAGCTTTGCTGATTTCAGTGACATCCAGCGTGTCCAAGTTGGTAGTCTACACATTTTTCAAGAGCTGAACACCATGGTCTTGTGGCAGCCACAGGAACGCAGCATTTTTCAGACCCCTCTGATATGCCATTTGTAGCCTCTCTACTTAGGTCCTTTTTAATGTAAAATGCAGGCACAAACATATTTAACTTCATAAATCTCACATGTTCTGGATATAAAGTCAGTTTCAAAAGTTTCAATTTATTACTATCACTTAAACCTCTTTAAAACTTGAGTCATAAGTTATCATCTATCCTCTATCTTATTATTAATTTTTGATGATTGAATTAAATATCTACATGATATTTAATCCGAGTCTTAAAGAGTCAGAAAATAAAGCAAAATAATTTTTCACTTAAGGCTCATGACCCTATTTGCCTATTTGTGTCAATAGGTGACCATGTAAGCAATGCCATGTGAGGCCAAGAACACCTGGGTAAACGACTCAAAAATACCAGGTTTGGTTATTGATGTGACAGAGCTGTCACCAAGCGGGGAATGGGCTTTGGAGGTAGGTTGTATAACTGGGGGGAGGCTGGAATCTGGGAAGAGAGGTACAAGGAGCAAAAGGAGGGCCAAGAAGAAGGAAGGATCAGGTTGGATGGGGCTCTGAACAACCTGATCTAGTGGAAGGTGTCCTTACCCATGGCTGGGGGGTTGGAGCTAGATGGCCTTTAGGATCTCTTGCAGCTGAAATAATTCCATGATTCTATGACCATTCCATGACTCTATGACCAAGGTTCGTTGCAACACGAATAGATTCTATGATGCCCTAATTCTATGAAGGGGATGACGAGATGTGCAAATGCCATGACGGGTGGCATCTGGGGGGTCTTTGCTGATGGCAGCTGGAGCAATACAGACACCCAAACCTGCTGTCCTGACCATGCTGTGAGGGCTGGGCTGCAGCTGGAGTGGGAGCAGTTTCCCTGGCTGGTGAGTGGACAAACATGGACAAAGAGATCAACCATCCTGGTATCACTGTGTTGGTGCTTGTTTTGGGCCTGACAGCGTTCACAGTTTCAGAGCACCTTTCCTTCACGATGTCTCCTCACACACATGAAATCAGCTCTTCCTTCACACCTGAATGTATTGCACTTAAAACTTCCCGGATGCTTTTTTACCTTTATCAAAAGTTTGGAAATTCTTTCTCCCTTTTCTTTGCCCTCTTTGCCTGGGGAACAGATGTTTTTGAATGTGTAAGAGACTACCTGTGGGGATTGGGTTACTTTTGTATTTAATGGAATAAAGAGGTGAGTTACAAACACAGTGCTGTCATTGTGCTGCATTAAAAAGTGAAACAAAGCTTGAGGATTGAGAACAGGAAGCTCAGTCCTCAAACACCTCTGAAGTACTGTAAATCTTTTATTACAGATGCAGGAAAGAACAAAAAGAGTAATTCCTTTCATGCTTTATGGACCTGTTTTACAAACAGTTTTCATTTTTACCTTCAGCTCAAGGAAATTTTGTAAGAAAAAGTGTTCTTATTTGACTTTCTTTACATCACTAAGGCTAGAAATTACTAGACTTTTCAGAGAAAACTCCAAAGGTGAACTGAAATATGCTGATTTCGCTGTAATTCTTCCTTTGAGACAAAGAGGGCAAACATACACAAAAGGGCAGGGAATACAGCCATAACATAAGGCAACTTTCTGCCCTCATGCTGTTTCTTTATAATTTTGCTGTTGGAGAAATGAAAGGTTTGCACCCATTTTTACTTGTACCTCATGCTAAGTTCACATGTTGAACTGCTTAGTCACTGTTTTTAGCTTCCTCTCTGGTCCTAGGCTCTCAGGAGTTTTGCAGGTGTAATGTTAGCTGGCTAAAGCATTATTCTTCTTTTTTTTTCCAGCACAGAGCAGCTGGAGAAAGAAGGCAGGAAGAAGAAATAATGTGAAGGGGAAAAAAGGATTGCAGCAATATACAGGTTGGAAAGACTTCAGATGGTCCTATTGTCCTGATGTCACCCAAACACTCTTAGTTCATCTGTTGCTTTCATTAGATAGTGAGGCCCCTCCCCCCCCCCCCCCCATAACTGCTATGCTTTCATTTAGCTCAGATTTTCAGTGTTTAGCTTTTATTTTTCCAGTCCGAATCTCACTTTAATTCCTCTTTGTATTCCTAACCTCCCGAAATCCTGCTAGAATACTTAATAATGCTGCTCTTCTATATTTATTATTACGGCCATCTAACCTCCCAGTTCAGTCAGCTGCCCAGGACTTCATAAAGCTGGGTCTTGAAAAGTTCCAAGGACAGAAAGCATTGTCAGGGTTCATGTCTTTGTGTGAGCCTTCTCCAGACCTTCATTGCTCATGGGTTTAGAGGAGTGGTGATTGTGAAAACTCACGTGATATGCAGAGAGACTTTGAGCACATAAAAAGATCTTTGAGGATGTGAGGTACAAAGTCCTGTCTGTGTTCAGTTCAAAACAGTGTCCCTTCAGCTCTTGTCTAATATATGTATATCCCAATCTATGCTTGGATTGTCACTGGGGGTTTTTTTTGTGTTCCTTGAGTCCTGTAAAGTAGATTCGGATGTCCAGGTCCTTAATGCTGTGTTACAGATTAGATGAGATCCATCTACCCCACCTTGGAAGGCATTGCCCTAGCTAAAAACACATTTCGTGTAATTGTTAGTCTGTGTTCCAGAGATTGCAGGGAATTTCTTTATTTTTCTCCTTAACATTCAGCAACTAGAGTACACAGTGATGATTGGTATCTTCTTAAAACAAAAATGACTAAAAGGAATGTGCATCAACTCTAATAGTAGTGATTCAAACCTTCACTTTTTATGTACTGCAATAACAAATTTTATTTACTTGCTTTGCTAACATTATATGGAACAGAAATGTCTGTATTTTTATGATTATAGACACATTTTTCTTCCATCGTCAGTTGTCCCTGTGGTGATGAGGATTGCAAAATGTCATCCATTTTGGTTATATTTATGCCTTCTTTACACACCATACAGGATACGTAGGCTCAAAAGCTTCATGCTTGTCATTTGTCATTATGAAATCTAGGAATGCCATTCTTCCCCCTAATCGTCTTTCAGTGGGGAGCCTGGAACTGGACACAAGTATAGCCTCTCCAGTGCTAAGCAAATACCTCTGGAAATGGCACTCCTTTCAAACTCAATTTTTACCAGAATGACCTGCTTCCACTTGGAGAAAACAGTAGATTTCAGACTATTTCTGAGTATTGCTGGCGTGTGTCCAAGGCAAAGAAACAAAGATGGTGAAGGGTCTAGGGAATGAAGAGTGGTGAGGGAATTGGGGTGGTTTAGCCAGGAGAAAAGGAGGCTCAGGGGGAACATTATCAGGAAGGTGTAGCCTGGTAGGGGTCAGGCTCTTTTCCCAGGTAGCAAGCAACAGGATAAGAGGAAATGGCCTCAGGTTGTGCCAAGGGAGGTTTAGATTGGATATTAGAGAAAATTTCATATCTGAAATTTCTTTTCTCTGTTGGTTTTTGATGAGGCTAAAGTCTAAGTCTGCAAAGTAGAAATTGTTCACTTGCAGCATTTCCTTCGCTTGGAATGACTGAATGGAAATGAAATTATTTATGCACTCATCAGCATTCTTCATGTCTACACTTGTAGATTTGCAAATACTGTCAGCTGCATTTAAATGTATTTACCTACTTGTGCATTTAGGAGTCCTCAGGCAGTAGAAAAAGGTAAATAATTTTCTCCTGTCATTTAAGGTACTCCTTTAATTTTAGCCTAATTGACTTAATTTAGATTATTACCATAAAATGATTATCGCAGTATTTTGGAAAGCAAAAGCAAAATCAGAACACAGTAGGATTGTCTGGAGATGTGTATGTCAGTGCCCTGACTGCACTAGTAGGTTTTGGTGGGCCTGATCCCCCCTCCAGGGCTCCCCCCACCCTGCCCAGGGCTCAGGACCCCATGGCAGCTCTCATCTGAGCTCATCTGAGCATTTGGAGACTGATGGCAGTGGAAAATCCTGGAGAAATCACTACGCCTGTGAAACCTAAAAAGTCAAGGGACCTTTCAAGCATTTAGAGACCTGCAACAATTAGAATGAGGGTGTCTTCTGACTGAATCTCAGAACACTAAAATCTGAGTCTACTTTGCAGTTGTAAAACCCTTCCAATTTTGAAAGAAATGCACAAATATTAATCAGTGCACACATTTGTACCAGAGAAAAGGCACACTGCCATCATCTTCTGGCTCCATCCGGGGAATTCATCTTGTAACCAAGGCCAATACACTCCAAGAAAAGACTAATAACCTTTCAAATAGCAGCTCGGAGTGGAAGCCTGCTGCTTGTGTGAAGCTGTTGCTGGTGATGTCAGAGTAAAGCCTGTCCTGCAGAGCTAACATCTCCTGGGTCTGGATCCTTCTACTGTCTCTGACCTTTGAGTAGAGCTCACATTTCACATGTGGTGTCTCCTTTAGATGGGACAGCTAGAACATGCTGTTCTGGATGCTGGCATACTTTAGATTTATCTAGATTCATTGGCTGGCCCATATATTTTTTTTACTCATGCTAACCCCTTGTTAGCTGGTTTGATTTGTTGTTGGGTTTTGGGGTTTTTTATCCATATTAGGGCGAGCAAATTTTATTAAAGAGTTTTCTACAATGATGCCTAAGGCCTAGGCACTTTGAGATTATTTCGATTACATGTGTGTGGAATAATTTGGATTGCCATGTTTGATACATATGTGAGTTTGTATATGTGTGTATCTATGTGTATGTGTGTGTTTGTGTGTATTTGCGTATTTATGTTTATATTTATATATATATATATAAAGGACAATAAGGTGATTAGGAGTAGACAGCATGGATTTACAAAGGGGAAATCAGGCATGACTGACCTGATAGCCTTCTACAGGGACATGACTTGCTCAATGGATGAGGAGAGAGCACTAGATGTTGTTTATTTTTGCTTTACTAAGACTTTTGACACTCTCTCCCATAACATCCTTGTTGACAAGCTGATGAAGCATGGACTAGATAAATGAACAGTGAAGGGCACTGTACACTGGCTGAACTGCTGGGCTCAGAGATTTGCAATCAGCAGCATGAAGTCCAGCTGGAGACCAGTAACTAGCTCTGGACTCCATGGACTGATGTTGTGGCCAACATGGTCCAACATCTTCGTTAATGATCTGTACACTGGGACAGAGCACAACTTTAGCCAATTTGCAGATAACACAAAACTGGGAGAACTGGTTGATAAACTCTATGGTTGGACTACATCACGTGGAGCAACGCTGCCAAGTCAAGGAAGTCCTTCTTCTCTACTCAGCTCTGGTGAGGCACATCTGCAGTGTTGGGCTCTGAGCTGGGCTTTCCCCCGCAAGAGAGAGACCTGGACATGCTGGGGTGAGTTCAGGAAAATACCACGGAAATGAGTAAAGGATTGATGCAAGTAGGGTCTGAGAGGGCTGGGGGTGTTCATCCTGGAAAAGAGAAAGCTCAAGAGTATCTCATCTTTATGTGTAAAATATCTGATGGGAGGCAGTAAAGATGACAGAACCAGATCTCTCAGTGCCCAGACACAGGTGAAAAGGCAACAAGTAAAAATGGAAATACAAAAAAAATTTATTTAAACTTTCGGGTTTTTTTACTGTGAGGGTGGTTGAACACATGAACAGGTTTCCCAGAAGATAGTGGAGCCTCTATCCTTGGAGATATTAAAAAACTGGATGGACAATGTCCTGGGCAGCCTTCTGTAGGCAACTTTATTGTGAGCAGTGGGGTAGGAATAAATGAACTCCAAATGTCCCTTCCAACCTCAACTACTCCGTGATTTTATGTATGTGTCTATATATGTGTTCATATGTGTACATACACATTCACAGCATTGTAGTACTCCCATTTTATTTTACAGCAGTTCAAATTATTCCTTTCAATTCACATTATTGTGTTGGTATAAACACTGTACTTTTGCTGTCAGTTCTTTCTTTGGTTCCATCAAGTCTTAGACAGAACCTGGTAAGGAAGAGTCTCCTGGAGGAAAAAACACTCCTCATGAAGGGATGTAGAAACAGCTGTACAATTCTTGTGAATGCTGTAGTAAATATCTGCTGTTGAGGGTTGTGGCCTAGGATGGATGGCTGCATGGAGAAGAGGAATGCTGGGCACAATTAAGTTAGTATCTGCTGACCTTCAGGCAGAGCAGTGACTGATAGGCTCAAAACTTTCTCTCAAGGCAGCATTTCCAGCTTGCTGAATTATAAGGTCACACTAAGGATGGTAAGGAGTGAATAAATTGCAAGGTCTGATGCTGAGGTTAGGTGGTTAGGTGTGACTCATCCCTGCTCATGGACCTCAATGAATCTTGTTGGACAGCTTTCAAATGGCCATAGCTCTCCCATTGGCAAATCCTGGCATGCTTGCTTCTCCAGGGTGGGACAAAGGGCTCCCACCTCCTCAGCTCTTGAGCAGCTACAGCTGGGTGGGGAGACAATAAAAAATTCTGAAGACTCTGCCCCTGTCACACAAGCATTTGTGCTGGGCAGGAGCCAGCATGAAATGGTAGGGAAGACAGCAGGCTCCCCAGTGCTGCACAACCCCAGGAGGGATATTATGAAGGTATGGAAAAAACAGGAAGTTGGGAACCATGGAAATTCACAAACTTAGAGTATGCAGCTTTATTTCACTCCTGTTCTGTACAGGCAGTGTGATGCTGCAGGGACCTGACCTTGTTCAGTAGATACAAATTATGCATGTAATTTATTACATTTTGTTTTCTGAAGCTCCTCAAAAATTAAAATCACATTGTGCCACACTGTCTTGACCTCAATAAGTACCTTCATCATTGTCACTCCAAAAAGTTTAGTAGGACCAAACGCATTGAGGTGTTCCAAAGGTTTTAAACCCTATCCAATGTAGGCCTGCTCTTGTGGGGTTGGCAGAAGATGCAATTCTGGCAGTGGTGGCACACCAGTCTTCATGGCTTGGAGGTCAAGGTCCAGAGAATATCTTGTCTCAGCCGTACCTGTCCCTGAAGGACACAGGTAAATCTGGTGGGACCCAACACAGCCAATCACTACAGCACTAGCTGTTCAATGGAACCATTCTTCTCCTCCCCTTCAGGTTCTTCCCTGGTCTGTGTTGTGGCTCACCCCCAAAAGCAGTCATGTTTACTCAGCTGGCACTGACTGCTAAGCCATGTCCACACTCTACAAACTGGGCCAGACTGGTTCCACTGCAGCATCACTGCAGTTTACAGCGCTAGTCTGGAATCTGACATTCTGTGTTAGATAACAAAACTTTATAAAGAGAGAAGAAAGAGAGCAAGGAGAAGGAATAATGGCTTGGGTGTGATGAAAACTTAGATGGAGGATGTTTGAAACTTATTTCCTTAGCAGATCCCATTGCCCTCCTTATGTCAGGATGTAAACTCTTATTTGCCAAAATGAATACAGAGTATTGCTCTGCCGTGTGGAAGACCCAGGCTTTGACTCAGCCACACACTGCAGGTGGAGGCTTACTGCCACAAACTGCAGATGTAAACTTCTGTCTACAACCCTGGTTGTCACCCCCTCCCACCACCCCAGGGTCAGCCCCCTGCACCCAAGGCTCCAGAGCCCAGCTCCGGTGGTATAGCCACAGCTCAGGCTGCTCTGAGTGTTGCAGAGTCACCAGCAGGAGCCATGGGATATCTACAGAGCAGATGCAAGGAAGGACACAGAGGTGACTAGAGCAGTTGGGATGGGATCACAACCAGCTCAAGGGTTCATGACAAAAAAAACCAAACCAGCAAACTTTGTGGGAAGGTATAAAATCCTCCAGAAGAAGAAAAAAAAAAGGGGAAATAGGCAGACTCAACACCACTAAGAATGTGACTTCAGGCTTCAGAGACCAGCTTTTCTCCCCTGAGGAGGTGCCTGTGCAGCAGCAAAGGGGCTGGGAGCTATATGGGGGATGGGAGCTGTACTGGGTTTAGCCCCAGTTGTCCTGTGTGTGGATGTGCTTTGACCTTTTAGCTGTTTGTATACTCCTCACAGAATCTCTTTCTCACAGCTAAATATGCTCAAAAAAGAGAGATGGAAAGAGGGTGAGAGGTGGTGGTATTGCTATTTGTAATTTTTTCTTTCAAATCTAGGCTCTTACAAGTGCTTTAAAGATCAGGAAAAGGATTTACCCTAATGCCTAATCTCCTATGAACAAGAAAAATGTTTAACAGAACTTAAACTCAGCTGACAAAAGCATATGACATTGCATACCCAATCCTGTCTTTGTCCAGGAGTTCAGGAGCAGGACAGCAAAGTCTAGGCTCCACTCAGTTAATGATGTGCTCTCATTGATGCTACTGCCCTGCCATGAGGTCACTCCTTCTGGAGAGAGTACTTCCAGCGGGATGTCACAGGACTGTGGCAAAACCACTGCTAGCTGTAGCTCTGTCTCTTGGAGGAGGAACTCAAGCAGAGAAGAAAGACAAAAGAGAAAATGATATGTCTGGACAGTTTTCAGTGTTTCTTGTTTGGCTTGATGCCTTGAAATGGACAGAAAAAAAAATCAGAACATTTTAATTTATGGGCCAAACAAGAGGTTCCTTTAATTAAAATTTAGGAGCCAATTTCAACAAGAGATGTTTGGAAGGCAGCCCAGAAGAAAGAAGGCATTATGCTATGACAATATAAACTTCAAAAAGTCAAAATCCATTGGCCAAATGAATCTAAAATAAAGTGAGGAGCAAGCCAGGTAATGATGGGAGACTAAGAAGCTATGCTGAATGCAAAAGATTTAATCCCAAGAGAATTGTATGAAATCACAAAAGAGGACAAGTCAGATTTCAGCTGCTTTAGGTCAGCCTTGGGAGGAAGGGTGAGCCCTGCCTCTCATCTATGGCAAGAATTAACCCAGAACTTTTACTCACAAATATAGTGTTTGCTGTGATTCACTTCTCTGCAAAGGGACAGGGTACTTCTCATCAAGAGAGGGATCCTGAGCAAACATCCAGAATTTCTCTCTCTCAAAAAATTTACGAGTTCGGGTAACAGGTGAGGGTTCAGACTGCGTCTGTGATACAAGGCTGTTGAAGAGAAATTATGTGCCTGTTTTGTGCTGCCAGCACAACCATAAATAGAAGAAACAGAAATGCCAGGATTTATGAACACATCAATAGAAAATAATCAATTTTTAGATGCAGCAGTATTTTGTTAGTTGCTTGAAAGTTTTCGGGTAACTGAAACTCCTTAAGGTAATTCCCATCTTCTTTTCTCCAAAATCAACCTTCCTTTTTCTGTACTCTGCTAAATACTGTCTTGCCCTGTCAGCGCCCAGTCACCATGGAGTTAAAAAGGAGGTGATATTCCTATTACTCACCATGTAATTCTCTTTTTAAAATACTTGACAGGTGCCTTTCTGATACTACAGCAACCCAACCTACTTATCTTTTCTGGCTTCTTTAATGGACTGCTTTCACCCTTGTATTTAAAGGCCAGTTCTGCAACCCATCTCAGGTACTACCAGACACTCCCCTGCTGCAAGTGCTCTTTCCCCACCTGGATACCTTTCAGGGGTGTGTTTTCATACATTTGTACCTGCTGTCCTTTGCGTTTGGGATAGTCATGGTGCACTAAAGTGTTGTGCCTCCAGCATTGCTCTCTGAGGCCTTCATAACCTCTTCTTTACCATTAGACACATGCTGTCTTCACATGGACTACTGGTGTGCTCAAACCACCTAGCCACAGACAAAACCAATTCTTCTTCCTATTTGTCAGTACTTTTTTGCATCCTCTGTCAGCTCTTGTTGCTCGTTCTGAG
This sequence comes from Acanthiza pusilla, assembly GCA_036630365.1. Lineage (NCBI taxonomy): Eukaryota > Metazoa > Chordata > Aves > Passeriformes > Acanthizidae > Acanthiza > Acanthiza pusilla. The sequence goes on from JAXCHO010000018.1 coordinate 1,648,564, forward strand.
CCTTGGAGCTATCCTTACATTCTGTGTTTGTATAGTACCTGGCACTATGAGCTCCTGATTCATTGCTAGGCTCTCACGGAACATAACAAGATTACCAGGAATAACCATGGGGAGGAGGATTGGGTTATGTGGAAACTAGTTTGGCATACTGGTGTCGTTTCATAGACTGACTTAAAAATACAATGCTTTTTGCACCACTAATAACTTTTTCAAGAAAGATAAAGCATGAACACTTGGGGAAATGTAGGAACAGCTTAATAGTGAGGGAGTTTTCTTTCAGCTCAGGTTGATATGTGAGCTGATGTGAGGTGACATTTCACTCAGTAGCTGAGTAAAGTGTTGCCTCTGGGCAGATGGTATTGGATTCCAGTGCTCCCAGTAATGAAACAGGGACTAAGAAAGAGGGAAATAATTCTTCCATCTGCTGCAATATATTTATTAACAGACCTGGCACAAACAAATAAAAAAAGCCCCCAAACAACCAGTTTCTGTTCTAGAGGGAAGCATGCAATTTACAGCTTTTCTGCTGGTTTGATCAACACATGGTGTCTTGTACCACACAGATCTTTTTGTCTTGTACTGTGATGAATTTTGCCACAGCCCTGATGCATGGCTCACACAGAGCAGAAGGTCAGAGAGTAACATCTACTCACAGCCATCTGTGGATCTTAACCTGCTTCTTACCCATGAGTTGCTCACAGCCTTTGGAGACTATTAAGGTCAGGTGAAGCCATTATGATTATCTACTCTGGCCTCCTTCATGGCACACTGAATGTCACTTAATGATTCCTGCATCAAGCCCTTCATGTCTTGTTGAACTAGACACAATGTTAAGAAAAAAGGTCACTTAAGCCTGTACATAAAAGCATCAGAAATGACAGTGGGACCCTGCATCTCTTAGGAAGCTGTTCAGACGTTTAGTGACGTCGTTGTTAAACACAGGTACCAGTCCTAAGCAGAAGGGGAGCAGCAGCTTCCTACTGTATTTACTCACAGGTGGTCAGCCAGTTACCAAAAATTTGGTCCATCCTTACTGAAGCTGCTAAATGTTATTCCTGGGAAGACTTATGTGTGAGGCAGAACGGATGAATGAGGCTTATATAGTGGTCAATGCCCCACTTTTGTGACAGTATTCAAACTGAAGACCTCAAAAGATCAAGAGAAAGTTAAATGTCTGATAGCAGTCTTACAGATCATTTATCATCCTGTGCACCACAAAGTTCAGTTCACTCTACACATCTGAGTGTGGGATTCATTTACTTAAACAGCAGGAGTTACTGCCCCCTGTAATGCCTTAGGATATCCAAGATGTCATCACAGGGCTGGCAGGTGAGTCACAGGACATCAGGGAGGGTTCGCCTTTCAGCAGTAGCAGCTGGGCATTGGATGGGTACTCCCCAGTGCTAAAGAAGATGCTCAATAGCTGTGTGAGGGCAGCCTTTATACCTCTTCCTTCTGGGGCATGACTGAATCATTCTCTCAAGTCTCCTACTAAGACATCTGCTGTGTATAAAGGTGCACATGCAGAAATCTAATTTCACGGTTTCTCTGTTGAACTGCATTCCTTACATTAATTCAGCCCAGGGTTAGGAGTACTCAATGCCCAACACTAACAGAATTGAAGAATTCCTGGGTATGGCATTAACAGATTTTCAGGGGTTTAGAGAAATTCAGTGATACTAAATAAGGCCCTTTCAGATCTAACAGGAACGATTTACCTTGCTGGAATTCAGGTGTCTCCATCTGAACTAGCTACCTGGTATCCACATTATAGTCCATGGAGAGACGTAGGATGGTCTGGAGCAATTCATGCTTTGATTTCTCCATGAAGAATTGCTCCTTCAGAGACTACAGAAAGACTTAACTGTGACTGCCTGGAGCGTAGATTTCAACACTACAACTATCTGTTTATGACCAGATTAATCCCATCCTTTTTACCCTCAGAATGACTCACCTACTAAGGGGACTTAATTTTTTGGTTTGGTTTGTTATTTTCCATGAGGAAATGCAGTTAGACTCGCCCTGGGTGTTTATATTGTCCTACAGACTTAAATCAGTATTGTTTACTTTTGGCTAGTGTATCTTGAAACACCTTAAAAACACCTTGTTTTAAGAAATTTACAAGCATTGACTAAGGAGAACCTTTGATCTCCCTATAGGCATTAAAAAACCCCCAATCTGTCAATTTTTAGATCAGAGCTGCAATCATTAGGCTTCAGATTCTAACACTGAGTTCTAAATCCCTTTGGAAATTTGGAGGTATAATCTTGATGAACTTGGGTAAATATTGTCACTGTGTTGCAGTACTTTTTATCAAAAAGGATATAGCTTACATTTTCTTAAATTGCTCTTCTGGTTCATTCTGAATGCCTGCCATTTATTCATTTTTACTATCCCATGTAAATAACAGAGTACAGATTCAGGAGGTGTCCTTGATAGAGGGAAGATTTGTTCATGGCTGGTCATTGTGCTGGCCATTGCATTTTTCAACTGTAACACCACTATCAGTGTTATACTAAATGAAACTTTTCATAATTTCATTTGATTCTATGCAAAACTTAATATATTAATCATCCAGTAGCCCAAGAATTTATGGTATTTTCTCATTTCTTGTAATTCATGAAGGCCCCAATACATTTCTCCCTTGCATGGTGACAAACAGTAAAACTGCATATCTGTCATACTTAATCAATGAGAAATATTAGGGCTAATTTGTGTTAAAGAAGATCTGCTTGTGTAGATTCCACTCCGTTTTACTGATATGTATTTCTAAATGAGTGCTGAAATCAATTCCTAAGAAGAAAGCCTAAAACAGTATAAAGAAATCAATATGAATCCACAGTCCCAAAATTTTCATGAAATTAGGAGATATAAGGTGATCATTGCATACAAATTGATTTTTACAGCTGCCAGGCTGCTTAATATCAGTATCTAGCTGGTGGAGGCACATACTCATATACTCCCTCACATACACACACTTGCATATGGTTCTTTACAGAAGTAAAGGTATAATTGTTTAATGGATTAATTCATGCTACATGTTACTATCTGCCTCATAAAAGTTAAAATGCACTAACTCTCTGGTCAATATGTTTTTGGAACTAGGAAAATCCAAAAGCAAAATTCAGACCTGGTGCAGATGAACACAATTTCTCTGATTTCTATTTTGCCTGTGTGCCTTGTTTCTGTTTATAGCAGGGATGAGTTCCACCTGTGTAAATCACAAGTGTTTGAAAATTAAATGGTGTGGAATTCTGGATGTAACCGGGTCAATTATAAATCGCCCCCTTCAACCTGCCAGTGATTTCAGTGGAGCCAGGATTTATGCCTGCCTTGCTTCCCAGCTGCACGGTGAGGGTGAATCTTTCACAGTGGCTCTGCTGCACCACGCTAAGGTCGGGGAGCAGCAGAACTGCGGACTGTGGCCTTTTTCTCCAGGGACCAGACCTATGCTCCCATCAGGAACAGTTTGCTCCAGCACTAGAGAAGCAAGACTACTTCAGGTACCATAGCTAAAACCTGCACTCAGTATTTCAATGTGCCACATACACCTGGATATTCACCCATATGCCAGGTTGTGAGTCCTGGCTCTTAGAAAGTGTTTTCCCAGCCATATTGGAATCTCTGTCTCGTTCACGGTGCTGTGCTGTCATAACGCAGCAACAAAACAAACCCAGAAAACATTTCCAGCCATGAAGTTGTGTGGTTCTGGCTTCCTACATAAACTGTCATTGAAGTCTTAAGCATGGAAAACAGCACTTTTCCTTGTGAGTGTGGTGTGCCAAAACTGTGGCTCTGCTGGTCACAATTCAGCCCATACAAAATTAAAGTAGACAGGGATGCTGGATGACAAATTAACTGCCCTGAGACTCAGTACATGTTTTCACCAGAGGGACAGAATGACAACATTAGAAAGATTACTCCACTCTCCTTATTTTAGTAGAAACAAGCTGCAAATGGCCTTTTGGAAACTTGTTTCTGTTTCCAGTTGTAGTTGGAGTCTCACGATATTTGGGTTATGAATTAACCTCTCAAGCTGCATTATTCTGCAGTGGTTTGTGCCCTGTATTCAAAGGTCCTTATTTTTTACCGCTCAGTCAGACATTGCCGCCTTTCATATGTCCACGTAGTACACAAACCCGTAAGTATCCACTCGTATATCCCAAAAGCATGGCACAAGTAAGGTCGTGGGGACCAGTGGGAGTTGTGGAAGGGAAGGCTGCTCGCATTCTGCTCCAACGTGTGTCTGCCAGGCTGCTGCACAAAGCAGCATTCACTGGAATGGGGCTATAGACTCCAGAGATTCCCAGCGAATCAATTTCCGAGCATCCTATTTGTTTAGCTTGAGTGAATTAGTAAAATTGTGGAAAATCAAGTCAAGGAGAGGAAGAAACATAAAACAGCGGTGTAAACTTTTGTTCTTAGTCTTTCCCCTCTAATGTGATTTCACTGCACTCTGTTCTCGACCCTGCCTTTGCTGTTTTGTCTTGTTTGGGCTTATTTTTGCTTGTTTCGGCTTCATCTTTCTCTTTCATAAAGACATGAGCAGAAAGCTTCTGAGTTCCTGCGCTTCCAAAATTACCATGACCTCAGAGAAAGAATAATTTTAAATGATGTACACTAAAGCTATCCTCATGAGTAGCAATGAAATATTTAGCATCTGAGGAAGCTTCCATTTTAGCTGTTCATCTTCTTTTCAGTGTGACATTTCTATCCAGCTTCCACACACATACCTCTTTTCATTTACTGACTTAGAAGAAGTCAGACTTTGCATAACTGCTCATAATAGTGAAGTGAAAGGTTTCAGAGTTTTATATTTATTTAAGCATCTGTAACAAAGCTTACAATCCTTGCAAATATATTCCCAGTGTTTGAAGACATTTTATTTCTGAATCTTGATCAGTGGAAAAAAGGGATCTGGTTTTCACAATTCTCCAGTGGTATCTCTAATGCATTTTGACTAGTGGGAATCTCCACATAAATTTTTGTAGTAGGCTTTTTTGTGTGCATGCATGTGTATAACACAAGGGGGTTTTAAGAAAACACTCTAATATGTAACTAGAATGGTGCCAGTTATACACAACAAGAGGGGTGCAGGTTATTCACTACCAAGTCAATAGTAACAACATTAAAAGATTTAGTTATTATATTTCAGGAAGCAGAGAAATTTCCATTACCTTGTAAATGAGCTTTTAAGCCTTCTCCTACACATTGCTTATCACTCTCAGCCCAAGATGACACATGCCTATCTCTGTAAGCTTGGCAACAGACGGCAAAATCCCTAGAGATCTACAGTGCAAGCGAGTGAATAAATAAGGACTACTTCTCACCTCTTAGTGTTACTCCCCCAAAAAAACTCCAAAAAACAACACAAATAATAATAAGAAAACACATGGAAAATAGTTATGTGTTCTAACAAGTTTCCATAGGGCAGGTCCAGCCAAGCAGAAATGGGTTCCCAGTGCATTATGCTGCCCCTGCATACTAGAATAGAAGAAAAAATAAAGATGCCAGTCAGGATTATAAAGTTCTGCTGGGGAGGGGTAAAAGTGTCCCTATGGTAAGAACCACCTCTGAATTTCTGGTCATTGCAAGAAAAAAACCTGAATATCAATTTATGGTTGAATATCTATTTAATTTCTTTACAATAGTCTCACATCATCAGGAGGTTGAAAGAATATTTCCCTGAGTGACAGGGGATTTGAAAATGCAAATGATCACGTGTGCTTATCAAGAATGAGAAAAGACTCAAAAGAATGATGGGTAGTGCAAGCTTTTGAGAAAAATTGCAAACACCATCAAATTCAGACAGCCTCTCAGATTGACAGAGGGTGGGATTTTGTTCCCTTTGTTCCCTTTTGTTCCATCTGTTAAAGAGATGTTGGTGACATGATCTGCAGGTCTCTAAACCAACCTTCCACCAATGTGAGACTAACTTGTCACCAAAGCAGATCAGCCAGGGCTCTATCTAACAAAGTCCTGAACACCTCCTAAAATGGAGAAGTTTATCACACCTTGTTCCTCTGCAAACAATCCTACCACTGAGAACTGTTTTGCTAAAATCCAGTCTGAACCTTCCTCACCGCAGTTTGTGGCTGCTGTCCCTGGTTACCTCATCAGCCACTACAGAGAAGAGATTAGTGCTGCCATCTTTACAACTGTGTTCTGAGTAGCTGTCAGTGTCATGGTATCTTTCCTCAGTCTTCTCTTCTCCATGCTAAATATGGTCATCTCCCACAACATCTCCTTGGAGTTCATCCACTTTAGGTGTTTGACCACTGACCATTTCAGTAGCACCTTTCTGAACCCTTTTCACCTCCCCATCCCTCTTGAACGGGCTCAGAGTTCCATTGCCAAGTAGTTGGAAATAATAACAGTAATTTCCCTGGATCTGCTCATTGTACTTCTCCTAATGTTGTGTCTTTAATCTAGACATATACACCTGATCTGCTTGTCTTGTTTTTGTTGATAGAGAATTGGAGAGAAAGTAGCACCTCTGAGCATGATTCACCTCATATTTATGTAGCTGTCTAATACAGGTCAAATAAATCATGTGCTGGTAGTGCTTTTTACTTTCCATCAGAATGGGGAATAACTCTGCTGATGAAACATCCAGTGGAAATGTCTAACACTGAGTAAAATGAATCCCACTTATTCAGTCCCTAGGAGCAGTCCTTCATTAACTAGTAAATAAGGATGACAGAGGAACAGGTAATTATCAGAAGCTCCTGGGAGAAAATAAATATTTTATCATTCCAATGTGCTGAAGTCTTGATAATGTTTTCCATGCGTAGGGACAGATTTGCAAAGATATCCAAACATCTAAATATACAGGGAGTCACCTACTGCAGATTAGCTGAAAGGGTAGTTGGGTGAGATTTTGAAAAGCAGTATTGACCTGGGTTCCTAACTCATCTCCAGGCTTTGTAAATTTCCCTAGCTATTTCAGCTCCTTTGCAAATCTGTTTTTTAATGTTCCTTTGATCATGGACTTCTAAGTTGCTTAGTTACTTTTGGAAATCAGACCCAGCAAGCCTACATCTCTTGAGTGTCAAACAGAAAAGCATGTGATTGTACTTGGTACATCAATTTCCAAATTCTGCCTGGGCAATACCAGCTCACGGTGCCTCCCCATAAAATCCACAAACACTGTGTTCTCTACTCACCTATAAAAGATGCAATCAGAATATGTATCTAGATGCAAATAAGTCTTGATGCTAATGCATTTGCACTGCAATTCCTTTCAAATCTGAATGTCTTTAATTCCCTATACCAGATGCAGTTCCTTCAAAGAATTGACAAAAGAATTGCAATTAAAAAAACATTCTCCAAGTGATTAGGGTGAAAAATCAATTGTCCCTGACTGTCATCTCTAATTCCCAGCTTGCAGGTGGGCCACTATGTGATTATATATTTGTACTATACACACACACACAGATACACACACATTCCACTTTCTTTATATCAGGCTTATTAGTTATGATGTTGAAAATATCTTTTTCAGGATTATATGAAACTCAACATTTGTTTCCCAATAAACTGATAAATATGCCCTGTGATGCTTTAATATACCTATTTGCCAGAGGAGGACTGTCTGTGTTTGAAAATAATTGTACGAATGTACTCCAGATGGTCCCGCTGTCAAGGTACAGTAGGTGTTTCTTTGGCTTAACTAACGTGAATTGTGGCAGAGAGAAATCAGATACTCTCAAAGCTGAACAAAGCACATATTCAGTGATATGTCTCTTCTTTTCTGGGCTATTCGAGTAGCATACTTTGAACTTGAGAGAAAGAGAGAAAATAAATAAGCCAATGTTAACAGGAAAACAAGCAGCAGAACACATAAATGCTGTGTTGGGTGTCATATCTTCCAATCATTCATCTATATAGTGTGCTGTAACATTGAATGTTTATATACATGAGTCATAAGCATATCCATTAATACATGTATTTCTGAAATACACAGCAACCTAGGAAAAAAAACTAACTACGACAGACAAGTTGAGGGTAAGAATCAGGACATTCCTTGCAAATCCAAACAGTGCTATCTGCTGCTGCCAGAATCATAATTATCTACCTGTGAACTGCTGCCTCTGCTGCCTCCTCACAAAGCTCAGTTGAAGGAGCTCCATGGCCAGGTGTACTCATCTCCAGTGTGGTTTCTCTGAGAACAGCATGCTGTTCCTCCTGTCTGCTTCTGTCCCCTACAGCCATGTTCCTCACTGCAGGCAGGATGGCCCTGAGCTATCCTGCTGGGTGTCCTGCGGCAGGGGTTGTCTCACTGCTCCTGGAGGGCCTTCCTGAGCACTGCTGAGGCCACATTTTCAGACTGAACAGCTAAAAAGCAAGCAAGACTTAAGCATGGACTCAGCAGTGCCCTTCCCACTCATCACAGAGGTATCCATGGGAAAGGGAGCAGTTTAAATGGGGCACAGGGAACGCTGTAACAAGAGTCCTGAAGTGCCCTTTGGTGTTGTCAAGAAGGCTGGTGAAATGCATGCCATAATAGTTAATAACCAGACAGAAGCGGAAATACTTTTTATATTGATGAACCCACCATAAAGAATTCTAAAAACCCACCAATCTCAAGAGAGTAAAAGTAAATCCTCAAATAGGATGCAGCTCTCTTCAATTCTTGGATATCCTCATGAAAAAGTTCAGTTTAATCTGACATGTATTCCTCTTTTTTAATCTACCCTGTATTTTCATCATGTATTTGGAAATATGTTTGTGAGTTTGCACACTTTCATGGATTTTGACACATCGTTTTTGACAACCTAAAGATATTTTGGGAAGCCACCAACCATGGTGGCTTTTAGCTATCAGAAGCTGCAACCATCCAATCATTTATCACATGATTGAGGGTCACGAAAACAATCCATGCAATGTTCAGCAGCCCATCTGTGTCATCTGTTTCTGGCTACCAATCTGCAGTGATGCTGGTTTGTGTAGCACCAGATCAAAGCTGCTGGGCTCCTTTGATCTGTTTAGCTGAAGCTTTTTTATGCCCCTACAACAAGTTTACAGTACTGTCTTTTATGAACCCTTTTGGACACCAATCCTGCAGCTGACAGGATTTGGCTTGGTGGTGTTGCACCCAGGTTGGCCATCACACAATGAAATAAGGTCTGATGAACTGAGAGACCTAAAGGTTGTTTAGCTGCCCATCCCAGAAATCTTTGTGACACCACAGGGGACGGAGAGTGCTGATCCATTATGGGGATTTAAGAGAACAATCCCAACTGTCTCAGCCCTTCTTCATACCAAAAGTGTTCCACCTTTCTGATCATTTTTGCAGCCCTCCTCTGGACTCACTCCAAGAGGTCCATGTCCTCCCTGTGGTGGGACCCCACATGTGGATGCAGCACTGCAGGTGGGGTCTGAGCAGAGCAGAGCAGAGCAGCGCAGAGCAGAGCAGAGCAGAGCAGAGCAGAGCAGAGCAGAGCAGAGGGGCAGAATCCCCTCCCTGCCCTGCTGCCCACACTGCTTTGGATGCAGCCCAGGTCACGTTTGGCTTTCTGTGAGTGCACAATGACAGCTCATGTCCAGCCTCTCATCCACCAGCACCCCCAAGTACTTCTTGCAGGGCTGCTCCCAATTCATTCATCCCCTTTTCTGTATTGATATTGGGGACTACCCTGATCCATTTTCAGGACCTTAGTTTTGTAGAATTTCATGAGATCTGTGTGGGCCCAGGACTCAAGCCTATCAAGGTCTCTCTGGATGACAGCCCTTCCCTCAACTGCGCCACTCAACTTGGTGTCATCTTCAGACTTCCTCAGAGTGCAATCAGTCCCACTGTCTACCTCACAGATGAAGACATTCAGGAGTACTGGTGCCAGAACGGATCCTTGAGGGACACCACTTCTTACTGGTGTCCTCTTTGACACTGACCCATGGACTATAACTCTTTGGGCATGGATACCCAGCCAATTCCTTATCCACCTAACAGCCCATCCATCAAACCCACAGCTTTAAAGGTAAGAATGCTGTGGTGGCCTGTATTGCAGGCCTTATAGAAGACCAGGTAGATGGCACCTGTAGCTCTTCTCTTGTACACTGATACAGTTTCTCCATCATAGAAAGCCCCTAGAATAAGACATATTATGAGACATAGACATAGCCCCTAGAATAAGACATAGACAGATGCGACATTAATGACACCTGAGAACAAGTGCAAACTAAACATTTTCCAGCAAAACTTAAAGACAAAGAAAAGTGAGAACCTCTGAGACAGACAGTCAATAGCCTGAAAATAGGTAATCTGAACAATTTATATGGACATTACTAAAGTCCTTATAAGGAGGTGAAAACGAGGTCAAAAAGGGAAAAAAGGATAATGGCATAATTAATGCAATAGGAAGAATACGTTGGAAAAAATTGAACTTTCAATAAAATCAAAATGTGGGAGCCTCAAGATCACTTAAAGGAAATAGTTCACTTAACCAATCGGTCAGCCATGAACTTCTCATCAAAGGGTGTTTTTGAGATCAAGAACTAACCAGGATGTTTTTGTGGGTGTCAGAATGACCATAAATAATTATGCACAGTCTGGAGGGTACATTAGACCACACCATTCAGATCTGATTATCAACCCTTGTACACCTCAAATGAGAAGAGGATAGGGAGGAGAAACATGACTTGCTGCATTATCTTAATGTCTTACTGTAGAACTTCCTGAGAGAGAAAGAGTACAACCCACAGACCTCGGGTTCAACATTACAAGACAATGGCTGCTTTGCACAGCAGTTGCCTGACCACAGCCTTCGGAGACACGGATTAGTCAAGTGTTATTTGTTCTGAAAGTTGAGGACATGAGAGGATTACGACTGTCTAGCAGCGCTGGAGCAAAAGTCACCAGAAATGTGTCTTCTCCTGGATGTATATGAGGAGCTTGTTTTGTTTCTCATCAGCTGTGATGATGATTGTGTCATCTAAAAATGTGCCAATACAGCCCAATCCAAAATTCTAAGTCTCTGATGATCCACAAATTTCCTTGCTTCCCAGTATCCCTTTTTCTGACATGAACAATACAGATATCAAGACATTCCAGTTATGAGACCTGCCTTTTCACTTCTCTCCACTCTAAAGCTGTATGGTGTGATGTCCCACTTGTTGAAAGACTATTTATGAACAGCGTCAAGCATAAGCTTGGAAAGGATCCTGGAGCCCTTAAATCCATGGAGGGTGCCTTTGAAATCAATGTGTGACTGAGGCGGGAGGAGCAAGGGTACATTCTAGTTTTGTATGGTTTTGCTTGTAACAAAGTTAACTTGTGAGGGTGATGAGGCACTGGAACAGGTTGCCCAGAGAAGCAGTGGATGTCCCATCCCTGGCAGTATCCAAGGCCAAGTTGGATGGGGCTCTGAGCAATCTGGTCGAGTGAGAGATGTCCTTGCCCGTGGCAGGAGAGTTGGAACAAGGTGATCTTTGAAGTCTCTTCAAACTTAAATCATTCTAGGATATGATTCTATGATATGATAATAATCAAAGAAATATTGTGGGTTTTCTTCAATTTCATTTTGTGATTATTCATATAATTACACACCCTGGACTCATATTCATTTATAAATTGCAAATGGGATAGACAGCAGTTAAAGGATAATTGGGTAGTTTACATAAATTAGATCCCCTAGGTATATCCAGGACCAAGTCAGGATATTCATGCAGAAGAAGAGATGTGAAAAAATACAGAAAAAAGTGGAATTAATTAAAAGACAACCCACTTAGTCACATTCAGAGCGTGTAGCTTACTAAAACATACAACAGACCTAAAGGCCAGTAATCTATTTTTGGTTTTTGATCTGACTGCAGTCAAATGACTACAGAGCGTTTATTCTGTGCATTATCTCTATTATCTTTTTAATAACAAGGTGGTGAATGATTGTAGGTGGGTTGTCATATTTTAGAAGAAAAATTCCTCCTGATTTCCACCTCCACCATACAATTTTCTTCTCATGCTGGTTCTGCACTGAGCTATTTCAGTTTCACATTAAATTCTTTATTTTATTTATTATGTGTTTTCCATAACCCTTTTTGTGCGCTGATTTCTAATAAGTTTTTCAAGATATGTTTTGCCCTTCCACAAAATAAGCATCTGCAAGGTTATGTCAGGTTATGAAGCTAGATATTGCCAGAGACTAGACAGGATATCTTTCCCTTGCCAAAGCTGATGATACAGGTTTGAGACATAACATCTGGGAGTAGGAGACATATAAAATGTTATTTGAGGTGGCTGAAAATAAAGAACATATTTGGACAGGCTAACAACATGTTCCTTTATTTTACTGACTTCAGCCAGGGACAAACAGCAAATAAGATGTAAGAGATCTAATCTGTTAGCAAAAAGAGGGGGGTGCTTTGCAGCTATTCAGTATTTGTATTTAGGAAAGTAATTTGTTTTTAAATAAGACATATTTTTATTAGCAATGTTTGTGTTGCACAGCTAGTAGTTAACAAGCCTGGATAGTGTGATTCTCTTCTCCATAGCAATGAGAAAAAAAAGTTTGCTTTCAGTACCTTGGAGACAGGAAGGGAACGAAAAAGAATAGCTCCCTCTCCAGTCTGCAAGTATGAGTCTGTGGTGGAGAATAGCTTTTCAGACTGCTTAAGTGACTGTGTAAATTCTGAGATACCACAATGATGGATGTTTTTTAAATGCCTAGGTAGGTAGATAGATATGACAACCAGAATAGTTTTAGGTTTAACCTGAAATGAGACACTCCATCATTATGTCATCTCTGGAAAGTCACTTGACCTTCTTGTTCCTGAATCAGACCAGCTGTAAGAGCTGATAAAAAGCTGCTTTTCTATGAAACCAAGAGCTTAATCAAACCTTATGGGTTTCCAGAGAAGCCTTTTAGTTGATTCAGGTGGATCTGGACTTGGACCTTAAATACTTCACATTGACTGAACAAGTCTTCCTTGCGGTGCCTCATCTTGCTCTTCTGCTCTCCCCCTCATTGCCTATTGGGCAAGAAGGGAACATTAGCTCCCAGAGACAGCCAAAAGGCTGGAGAGCTTGCTAGTCTGGGCTCCTGGCTTCCTTCTCTTATTCCTCACCTTCTTCTTCTTCTTCTTCTTCTTGTACACATGACTTTATTTATCAGGAGTTTAATATTTCAGTTTTTCATAAGTGTATTGAAGGACAAAGCAATTAACCTTACAGGGATGAAGCTGACAGCATGGTAATTAAGTATAAAATAAATGCTAAGGGTGAGAGCAGATTGCAGTGAATGACTGGTTATTTTTGATAAGGAAATGGCTCTGCTGGTAACACAATCCACAGTATTTAAGAGCTGAATGGAGATGCCAGAAACAAATACAAATTAATCATGTCTTCATCGGTGTAAATATATTACCTCTGCTGCTCATCTGCAACATACAGTCTAGCTCTGACAGTATCTTCCAACACATGGGTGACCATCAAGAGAAACTTATTATTTGCACACAGATAAATTGGTTGGCAAATTCAGAACCTCCATATTATTACGTGACTGGGAAGTGAGCTGCATTGTCATTGCCACTGTAGCAAGACAAAGCATGAAATTCCCCAGAATTAGTTATCTGGCTCACCACAGTTCGTGTGAATAATGATGCCTGACACTGCTCTTTGGTAAGGATCCTGAAAGGCTTTAGTGGCATGAATGCATGAATGCTTCTGACTTCCTTGTCAAGTAAGTAATTGTTACACCCATTTCACAAATGAGTGAACCACAGTAGAGAGCCAAGGAGATGGCATCTTTGTGACAGGGCTGAGAACAGCCTTCCAGAGAAGCAAGTTCTCACATAGGGAAGGATGAGGAAAAGGCAGTGACAGAACCAGCATGTGGAACTGTTGTTCCAGCTAACTGGTATTGAATTGATCCCATCTGAGACCAGACTCCACAAATTCATCCATACATCTCTATTAGCCATTCAGACCTGTGAGAGAAGGGACTCAGTTACCAGCCTGTGCTCCTGCGCTGTATTTGGGCATTATTCCATTCAAGTGTAACTCTCACATTGCACAGCTGATAAGCAGAGGTGTTTGTCTATAAGATGCTGCCAGCACCTTTAAAAACATGCCCAGAGAGGTTGTGGATGCCCATCCCTCAACACATTCAAGGTCAGGCTGGACAGGGCTCTGAGCAACTTGATCTAGCTGAAGGTGTTCCTGCTCATTGTGGGGGGGTTGGACTAGATGACCTTTAAAGGTGTTTTCCAACCCAACTATTATACGATTCTATGCACATCCCTGGCTTTTGGAATATGCTGGAAGGTGTAAGTTATCAGGGAGTCCTGAGTCCAATGACACTGAGTCCCCCTGCAAGCCATCAGCACACATCCATCAACACAAAAAAAACCTCTCCTCCTTCTAAAGTACATATTGTCAGCTCTCACATGTGCACTGCTCTTCCTATCCCAGATCTTCAAAGTGTTTAATATGTCTTGTGGCTCTCAGCCAGGGAAGCTTTTAGGATGCAGCTTGTAGGATCAGGAAGGGTGACCAGTCTGCTTCTGGCAGAGCATTAACACCTGCTGTCATCACTGAAGATTTTGTCCTCTCTTTGATTAGCAGGACAACTGTGAAGCAGATTTCCACCACCACTGGTAATTCCGCTTATGCTATCTTATCTATCTGTTCTATTTCTCTTCCTCTTATGGGATGAGAAGAAAGAAAAATCAATCTGCTGAAAATACAGAGGGAAAACAGAACCCCTTTTCTCCAACAAATCACACATTCCTAGTAGTAGAATTGTGTGGCTTTTAATTTCACTGAAGGAGAGCCAGTAATTATTTATAGTTTACCATAACCAAGGAAAGGTTTCCTGAGGTACAAACTAATTATGTTTTTAAACAAACTGATTGTCCATGTAATAAATGATCACATTTTCTAATCATTTGGAGATTTATGTTACTTTATTCAATCATCTCTGTGTGGAATTGAAACTATAGTAAATCAACTGAAAAAAAATGTCTGGACTAAATTGAAAGCTCTGCCACTATGAGGCATTATGAAATGAACCAAATAGGAGAGAATAGCCTGTATGCACAAAGCTCCCTGATACACACAGTTTCATACTTTAAAAGAATGGTGGCAAATGACAGCCAAACCAGAATCTATATTCATTTAAGGTCAAGTCTCAGCCTGTGTTCCACAGATTTGACATGTATTAAAGGACAAAGGTAAAGACAGTCCTGTCAGCTACAGGGTATCTCAGTCACAATCATTTGTGTAAGGACAGTAATTAGAATGAATTTAAGACTGCAGAATAGATGGCTGTGCATGACATTTCATTTATGACAGGCAACAAGTGACATGATCTTATTGTGAAATTAGTCATCATCATAGACTTCTCATGTAGATCTATAAAATGAAATGCCATGGAGAGCTGCATATTTTTCATTGTTATGCCAACATGTCTTTTTCATAATGTACATCATTAAAATAAGCCTGGGAACTGGAACATGCATTCATAGTAATAGCATCAATAATGTTTAATTTATGTGTTGTGTGCGCAAAAACCTTTCGGTGCCTGAAAAAACAATGACCTGAAAACACAATTTATCCTTAGCAAGGCAGCATACCGTGCTGCAAAGCATCTGTAGAGAGAGAGAGGAAAAAAAATCAAGATATGGACTGCTGAACAGCACTGGAGTGAGTCAGTGTGGAGGTGTGCTGTGATGCAGAGCCATGGGCAGAAACCTACTGCAATAGGGGCAGACCCTCAGGGGCTGATGAGCCCCTTTGCAGTCCTTAGCTAGGCAGTGCAGAGCACAGAGGGGCCAGTAACTTTTACAGGGGGGCATGACAGGTTTTATGCTCTTCCATATCCAAAATGAACCACACTGGATGAAAATCAGTGGGAACGTGAGAGGTTTTTATGAAATAAATTCTCATAGGTGACTAACCATAGAAAACACCAGTCTAGCTTTCCTTTACCTGAATTATTTGGGGGGAAAAAAAAAGCATGGAGTGACTGCACATGCAGCAGTGCTGGGAGACCTGAGAAGGGCAGGAAGCCCCATCAAGGACTTGGCGATGCAGTGGATCAGGACACAGAACTGCAGTGCATGGGTAGCCATGGGTATCTGTGAGCTCTGGACACAGGACCTGCCCCAGTGTGTTAAAACAGAGAGGAAGTGGCTGAGCTCACCACTAAACTTTCAGGTCTGTGGGGGAACATCTCCCTTCAATCCCATACCCAGAACATCAGTAGGTCTTTGCATGAGCAGGAAATTCTGGCCATATACCTGAGAGATTTTAATTGGACTTGATGAATCCCATGAAACTGGCTTGCCAGACACTGGCAACAGCTATTTGAAGGCCTTGTTGAAGAGCTGATGGGCTAAACTCCCTCCTTGCTCTGACTGAAAGCGAAGGACCACCTGATACCCCCTTGATGAGCCAAAGCTAAATCAGTAAGTTCCCAACCACGGCAGGGACCAACATGGCAGGGCAAATGGAAAGAACTGGAAACTGAGTGAAAATGAAGGGCTGGTGCATTTCCTGTGAAGAAGTGAAGCAACTGAGGAGGTAAGAAGAGCCCTGGGTGACTGAGCCATGAGAGATTTCTCTGAGAAGAGCAGCTCTCTGTCGAGGCAGAGACGATGCCAGTTCACTTCTTGGGAACGATTTCTCCATCATCCTCCCTCACATCCCTGCTGTGACACAGAGCAGTGGGATGCCGTCAGACTGCTGCCACCTGCCAGCTCTCTGCTGATCCTTGGTTCCCTGAGGAAGAGGCTGATAGGTAAGATGGGAGCAGGTGGGACTGTTTCTCACCCTAGGGTGAGCCCTGCGGCTCTTGGTTGTAAGCAGATTTTGCTCATTGATAAGGATGGATGGAGAAAGGGTAACTACTCACTGAGAAGTCCTGGATCCTCTCTGCTTTCAAGAGGTAAAGATCAGATTTAAATATAAGTGGATTATTATATAAGCTGCTCTCAAAACCCAAGCCAGAAATCTGGGAAAGTGATGCTAAGCCTTATATTGCGCTGAAGGAGTTACTCTTTTCCACACGCAAATATTAATTAAATGGCTAATAAGCAACAGTTTTTTTAAAGACAAGAAATTAATTAGACCAATACATAAGTCAACAGTAACTAATTCCCAGACTATTATCATAACAACAGCAGTTTTCTGTCTTTCTCTCCAGAGAGGTGCCTCCTACCTCTCATGGCTCTATGCCAGCCCCATGTCACACTGCCACTTGTGTTGGCTGTCGTGGCTCTGCTTCCCATGCCGGGCTCTCAGAAGAGTTACTGACACTCTTGGCAGATGACAAAAGCACTGGGAGCTCGAGGGGGAGAATGTGAGGATGAACTTCCACATGAGGCCACCAGTCTTGTGCAGATGGATTGGCAGACCCGACACTTCACAGCCCATCCTGACTTCAGATTGGTCCTGCCAAGGCTTAATTGACAAACAAAGGGGCTCCAGAAACTCAGGTGGAGCCTCAAGCACCAACTGCCCTGCTTAGCTGTTAAAATATTCCCTGGCTGTGTCCTCCATTCTCCCACCCGCTCTCCCTCAGAGAAATCTGCTCTAGACAGGCCACCAGGTGGGTGCAGGATGCTCCCTGTCACTTGGATTCCAGTCTGGGGTGGGCCACGACGTCGTGTTTAGCTGAAGAGATGTAAGTAGAGAGAGAGAGGCATAACAACTCACATTGATGGCCATGTGTCATTAGGAATCTTCTTAGATTCAGACAAATCTGGGGGCTGTGCAAACCTGTGTCAGTTTCCAGCTCAGACTCCAGCCAAAGGAACATTTGTTAGGTAGAAGTATTAACTACTTGCCCAGGATCCATTTCCCTGTCATCTACCCTGATTATACTAAATTTCCAGACATACTGAAATCGTCAAAAAGTGGAAGAATTTGCTCTTATGTGCATCTCATTATTTCTCTCACACTGCACTTCCAAGGGGGGCACTTTCCAGGAGACTGAGAAAATTACAATAGTTTCAAAGCACACACTTAATTTGTGGGAGTCAGGGAAAGGTCTTGTATTAGTTAAAGTGTCAACTCTCAATCAATGGAAACTTGTATTCTGTGCACAAGGATAATCTCAATAGACAGAATGAAGTGTCTTTGGTCAATTATTTATATTACAAGGGAATGCTTTTGGGTAAGGATAGTGAGAAGTATTTAAATAAGCTTGCTTGATGGTCACTGGAGGTACAAATCCATCTTGCTGTCCAATTCAGTGGTACTGTACCCTGCAATGCTAACATGCAAGACTGCAGTCTGACAGGCTTTTGTAGGTGTAGTCATTTAAAAATTTCTCTCATCTCTTCACTCCTCCCATCTGTGACCCAGTTTTCAGGTCTTGAGATGATGCTCCAGTAATTTTGGCTTCGAGAACTAGCTCTACTAAAACAGACTAGAAGGGCACACACTTGATGTGTGAAGGCAGTTGTGTCCAGCTGCAGGAAGAGAGAAGGCAATGAGAGAGGGAAAAATAGGTATCTGGAGGTTTGTATCTTCTTAAACCACTGCTGCACCCCCCCATGAATCCATGGCTCCGTACTGTTCCAGTCACTGAGGCAGGCACAGGGGCTTGAAGTTTTGGGCGCTAATTCTGACCGTAGGGTGAGTTGACTGTGATGAGTATTTAGCTGTCATCTGTTGATCTGTAAATTATTTGATAGGTTGAACACACACTTTACAATTTTCATTTTAAAACACATTCTAGGAGAGACCGACACTGGTGTTACTGAAAAACCAAGCAATCGTTTATGGGTAAGAATCAGGGGGAAGGCCAACAGGGCAGATATCCAGGTGGGAGTCTGTCACAGACCACCCAGCCAGCATGAAGAAGCAGACAAAGCAGCTGGGAGAAGTCTTAGGATCGCTAGCCCTGGGATGAGGAATGTACATGGATGTTGTCTACCTAGACTTTAGTAAAGACTTTGACACTGTTTCCTGCATCATTTTCCTGGAGAAACTGGCTGCTCACGGTTTGAATGGGTGTACCCTTCACTGGGTGTGAAACTGGCTGGATGGATGGGTCCAGAGAGTGGCGAGAAATGGAGTTACATCCAGCTGGGGGCTGGTCACCAGTGGTGTTCCCCAGAGCTCTGAGGTACTTGGACCAGCCCTGGTCTGGATGAGGGGATAGAGTGCATCCTCAGTCAGTTTGAAGGCAGCACCAAGCTGGTCTGCTGGAGAGCAGGAAGGCTCTACTGAGCAGGTGGATTGGTGGGCCAAGGCTAATTGTGTGAGGTTCAACAAGACCTAGTGCCAGGTCCTGCACTTCAGTCACAACAACCCCAGGCAGTGCTAGAGGCTGGGGGCAGAGTGGTTGGGAAACTACCCAGAGAAAAATGAGCTGGAGGTTCTGGTCAATGGAAGCTGAACATGATCCAGCCTGTGCCCAAGAAGGCCCAGGGCATCCTGGCCTGGATCAGCGATGGTGTGGCCAGCAGGACCAGGGCAGTGACTGTCCCCCTGTTCTCAGCACTGCTGAGGCCACACCTCGAATCCTGTGCTCAGCTCTGGGCCCCTCACTGCGAGAAAGACACTGAGGGGCTGCAGAGTGTCCAGAGAAGGGCAACGGAGCTGGGGAAGGGTCTGGAGCACAAGTGCTGTGAGGAGCAGCTGAGGGAGCTGGGGGTGTTGAGCCTGGAGAAAAGGAGGCTCAGGAGGGACCTTGTCACTCTCTGCATCTGCCTGAAAGGAGGGTGTGGCCAGGTGGGGGTCAGCCTCTTCTGCCAGGTAACAAGTAGTAAGGGCAAGAAGAAATGTCCTCAAGTTATGCCAGGAGACATTTAGATTGGATACTAAGGAAAAATTCTTCAAGAAAAGGGTTGTCAAGCATTGAAACAGGCTGCCCAGGGAACTGGAAGAGTTACCATCCCTGGAGGTGGATGGAAAAAATGAGCAGCTGTGGTATTTGGGGCAATGGTTTAGTCATGGACCTGGCAGTGCAGGGTTATTGGTTGGACTCAGTGATTTTAAAGGTCTTTGCTAGCCTAAACTATTCTATGATTCTATGAATCTGAATCAAATGTTAACTTAAAGTTCACTTAAACTGTCAACTTCTCTGATTCGACCCCTCTCCAATAACACCTAACCTCTCAAGTCAGTTAAGCTAGATATTCACTCAGGTTGGTTCCTACGTTGTTTATTTCTCCATGCACAAGATCTATTTACTGTTCTCTCCTTTAAACAAGAATGCAGAAACAAGAATTGTACCCACGGGGACCCAGGGAAGGAAGGATTGTATGTATGTATTTGAATGGCTACAAATGTGTTCAGGTTTCTTCCCCGGGTGTATACTGCCAGTGGTCCTTGACAGATGTAAATCAGTAGCTCCAATTACTCCAGCAGAGCTGAACTCCACTTATTTCCATGGGGGATTTGGCCAGTTGAGTGTATAGACAGAACAGTTCAGTGCTTGGCTTTATATTTTGAAGGGGGTTGTTGCCAAGAAAGCTTTGCTAGGCAGGTAAAGAATTTTTCCCAGACCAGGACATTTCTGTAATAATATCTGTTATTTATTCAGATCAGTCTGGTCTATTTCAAAAGCAAAGGAGTTGCTCTTTTGAGATATTTATAATTTATTTTAGGTGGACAAGAAGCAGAACTGTTGCAGGCAGAAAGAAACTGCCCAAACTGTCTGAGTGGCTAGCTGGGCGGCAAGCTCCCCTCAAATCCCTGGGGACCTCCCTCTGCCTCTGTGCTGTAGACCCTGAATTTACTCACCAAGCCCATTCTTGCTGGTTTTGTAGGCTAAGGTGATTTGAAGAAGGTTTAATTCAAGAAGATAACTATTAACAACAAAGCTGAGCAAATTTTTCTTCTTTTCTCTCAAGAGCAGTATTAAACAAATTTGAACAAGGTGCAACAAATACCTACTGCAGGTCAATTTAGTGAACAAAGCAGTATCAGCAAATGTCAAGTGTGCAGAGGAGAATATATGGCCCCCAAAAAGGCTTCTATTGTATCTAATCTCCATTAGCTGATCTCTCACCTTCTGATTTTTCCTTGCATCCTAAAACAAGGCTAGATATTTCTGCTAGCACAGTCCCTAATCACTGAGGGTCAGGCAGCCTCCTGGCAAAGCTGGTGACAGTCACGGCTTGTGTTTGTTAAACCTCAGTTTGCTGAAATTGCTTCAGTTTCACAAAGCATTCAAGAGGACACAGGAATGAGCCTGTGTAGGGAAAGGTGAAGGAACAACCAGGAGTTATTCAGGAGATAGGAATGAAATGGATTGGTAAGCTCTAAAGGCCTCTTCTATCACTTCAGAATTTAGGATAAGATTAATTCACTTCCCAGGCACGGTGGAAATCTGCATTACAGGAACACAAAAAGAAATACACATGGCAGTCTATTAGAGTGAGACTGAGTAAGACAGATGCTGCAGGAAGGGGTGATACATGGTACTTACAGCGTGATGAAAAGATACCTCAGTCTCTGCTAGGTAGGGTGTGAGAATAGCTTACCAAAAACTGAGAGTCTGAATGAATGTCTGGATTATTGCATTTTACAGAAAGTGGCTACAGCATGAAACAGGCACCATTAAACACCTGGGGAAACAAGTAACAAAGCAGTGGAATATCTGAGACCGTACCTCATAAATGTTTTAGAACAGAGTATTTCACACTGGTACAGTAGGGAAAATGACAGTGTTTGCAATGGCATATTGATACTCTATCTCAGACTTTTGCCTGATTGTCATCTGGACAGCCCCTGTGAGATCTGCCTTTGACATTATGATCATGCAGGAAAACTTGGAGTGGGAAGACAGTGACTGAATTATCGCAGAAAAGCAGCAGACTTTATTGTCCACCAGCACAATGTAAATTAGTAATGCCACATTTTTGTCTGATAAATGTCTTCTGTAGGAAAAACTTCAGGGAAATATAATGGGAAAGTTTTGACTGGAATTACCCAGCAATCATCAAGGGTGAAAATTAATTTTCCTGAACTTCAGCTACCTAAATGTTAGGTCAAAGCTAGTCTTGCTGAAATATTCTGCAGTTAGTGGAGAAAGGTGGACACCCCTAGAGGGTAAGTCCTGCATATTAAGGATTTTACCAGCACAGATTAAATCCAAAACACTGTGTAACATAAGTAGTCTGGTTTGGGTTATGGATTTCTGTTGTGAAGGGTTCATGCTATCAGTGGAGCAGCCTGGATGATCGTTTTTCCTCCCAGTGAGTATCCACAGAATTGTTATCTGAGACAGTCCCCACGGACAGCTCTGATGGGCAGCTGGTGACCAGGCACATCCACCAGCAGGGATTCTGATCCTGAATTGAAGACACTTCTCCAAACAGTAACAGGAGCAAACCCTACTGTGGAAAGAACAACAAATACCTTTCTCCTCTGTCAGTGAAGCCATCCCTAAAAGGAACAACTTCAAAACTGTAGAGCAGGCAGGAAGCAGCTAGCATGAACATCCCTGAATAGCACAAGGTGCTTGGACTTCAGCAAAGAAAATCTTCCTGAACTCAGTTTGTGAAGTGTTTTACCAGATTCAGACACTGCTTGGCTCTTCAGAGCTGTTGGCTCCTCAGCCTCTGGGTAATCAATTATATGCTACAGTGACTCCTTCCTGTAGCCCTTCAGGTACTTTTCTCCAATCTTCTGTCGATTTAGGCACCTCAGTGCTTCACAAGAAACTTTTCCAGTTCAGTGTTATTATTTCTCTCCACAAAGAGAAACTTGGAGTAATCTGAGAAAAAAGGAGAATGCTAAGAAATTCATCGAGGTAAGTATTTTGAGGAGCTGACATTAAGTCATTGTAAGAAATGCAGAGTAAAGCATGCAGTGACTTGGCCACTTTTTGATGGTGACTGAAGAACAAGAATTTCACTCCTTTTAGAACAATGGGCATTTTAGAGAATTTCTTTAGTTAAGATTCATAAGTGGCAAACATAATATTTCTTATTATTAGAGAAGCCTTAGGAAGCCTAGGCCTGAGTCACCTGAGTGACCCTGAGAGCAGAACTCCCAGCAGTGAGTGCTGCAGGGGCAGAGAGCAGGAGTAGTGCCCCCAGAGCCTACTCAGGTCTGTTTGCCAGCAGTCCCCATTTCCCACATCTACTGGAGACCAAATGCTAATTTTCTGGGCCAAGACACCAGGGCAGGAGTGTCAGGCAGATATTTGATTAACAATAAAAGGATCAAACAGATGTGGGTAGTTGGAAACAATCTGTGCTCTGCTGTAGTCAGTTTGGAGCAAGCAGAGTAAGCAGTGAGAAAGTTGTGCCAGAAAGCCAGCACGTGGGGCTGCCCTGTGTTTCTTGAGACAACACAACTGATGCCATTAGTACTAAGAATAGCTATGTGGCACCTGCCAAAAAATACTCTTTTTTTCTAGAGTTCACCAGTGGAAGTGGTTTGCTGATTTATCCCATATTCATTCTCCCTATGCATTCTTTTTCTGGCCTCGATAGCGAGCAGGTTACCTGTCGTCATCCACTCCGCTGCTGTCGGCGGTGGCGCCAGCCGCCCAGGCTGCACGTCACCCTAACGCCAGGCGAGGCAAAGGATGGTGAGAGGGACTCGTCGTGAGGTATAAAGAGGCTTTATTGGAGGCACCCAAATGGTGTACCAGCACACTCCACGGGGGCACGAACAAAGTCCCGGTCCACGTGTCGGTGGAAGGACGATGCGAGGAGGCAGAAGGCTGGTGGGAGTTGTTCTCTCCCTCGTGCTCTCTTTATTGTGGGGAAGGGTAGTTGGTGGTCGGGAAGGGAGAGCAGGGAGAGGGCCGACCCATTCCTCTGCACCCCCGAGGGGTACCCGGGGACCCTCTGCCCCGGGGGAGGGCAGGGAAGGAGAAGAGCCCCGACTGTCAGTTACAGCCGGTTAAATATGAAACAGGGTAACCAATCAGGAAGGAGGGTGAGGGAGGGTACAAGCATACAATAGCCAATCCGTACATAAGAGGGAGGAGTACAGTTCAAATTAACCAATCACAGACATAACAGTAAGGAATGTGCTGGAGAGGTGGGCGGTTCCTGAGCCCTGGGCACGCCTTGTCCCTCAGTCCAGGGGCGGGCCCAGAGGCTTCTTCCCCAAGGTCCTCCCACGGCAGGTGGAGCCAGGCTGGGAGGCGGGAGCAGCATGGGGGCGGAGCCATATCACTCCTCCACAGTTACCAGGTTACCATGCTCATCCCCACTCTTCAGGACTTCCACCTCCCTGCAGCCAATAGCACAAAGACAATCTCGGTGTAGAAGCAAAAAGTTGCCTCTTAAAAGCCATGCTCTCCCAAGCCCTGAAAGCATTGCAGTCATCACCAAAAGGTGCAGGGAGCCCAGAATTCCCATGCATATATTGTTATCCTGTGATCCATCTCTGTTGTTTGTATTGTCCTATGAGAAGGAGTCTGGACTTGACTTTGAGAATGTGTATCTGGGCAAGGATGTGTAAGAAATACATATTCTGGGAAGAGTGAGTTCCCTAAAAGTAGAGCTGAAGACCAAGGATGTCTGGCATTTGCTTTTGTCAGCCCTGCACCTGCTGTTGGCAGATGTGCTGCTGTAATCCAGAAATCATCACTACACACTTATCAAAGCTCATTTGCTCACTAGAATCTCTATGTAGCCTTCTATTTTCTGTGCAGGTTGTATTTAAGTGTGCTGGTTATGGCTAAGGTAGAGTTAAATTTCTTCATAGTAGCTGGTATGGGGCTGTGTTTTGGATTTATGCTGGAAGCAGTGTTGATAACACAGGGATGTTGTTTTTACTGCTGAGCAGGGCTTACACAGAGCCAAGGCCTTTTCTGTTCCTCACCCCACCCTACCAGCGAGTGGGCTGGGGGTGTGCAAGGGGTTGAGACAGGGCACAGCCAGGACAATTGACTCCAACTGACCAAAGGGATGTCCCAGATCAGATGGTGTCATGCTCAGCAGTAAGTTGGGAGGGAAAGTTGGCGGGGAGCAGCCACTTCTCAAAGATTGTCAGGGCATTAGTTGCTTGGTGGTAAAAAAACTGTTTTCATTTGCATCAATTATCTTTTTTTTATTTATTTCTCTTTCCAAGTTTCCTTTCCAATTTTAAATTATTATTATTATTATTATTATTATTATTATTACTGCTGTTACTTTTATTTCAATCATTAAACTGTTCTTATCTCAACCCATGAGTTCTCTCACTCTTACGCTTCCAGTTCTCTTCCTGCCATCCCACTGGGTGGACAGTGAGTTAGGGGCTGTGTGGTGTTTAGCTGACAGCTGGGATTAAACCACAACATTAAGTCATCTGACTCATACATTTTCTTTCACATTTTCATATAATTAATAATCTTTAAAATGTAGATTAATATTAGTAGCAGGTGAAAGCTTCTTTGTAATGGTACTGAGATCAAATCATCCCGTAAATTAAAATACGTATTTTCCTTCAAATCGCTTATTATTCAACACTGACATTAATTGTAGTTTTTCTTATCTGTCTTAGTGTCTCTCTATTGCTGCCTTTTAGTACCCCGTTTCTCATTTTCCCTGCTTTCCCCATCACCTAACACAAATAAAGAATACATAGGCAATTATTGGGATTTTTAAGGCAAATTTGGCAGCCTCTTTATTTACTTTGATTCAGATAACTGTCCTATCTGACAGTTTTTTCAGGAACAGTGTTTGTTAGCTGAATAAATGTAGGTTGGCAGTGTTAACAGAGAATTTCCATTTAGTCTAAACCCACTGAAAATCTACTTCGATTCAGTACTGAACATCATTTATCTTTACATAACCACAGAGGATGAAAAACAACTGGAACCCAGAGCATTCCTCTGAAGGCTGTGTTAGGCACGTGATCCATTCAGGCAGTGGATGTCACCCCGCAGCTCTCTGCCAGCTGTGGCCATTGACTGACACATCTCAGGCAACCAGTGCCTCTGTGACCTACACTTTTCCTTGCTCTGTTGAAAAAACCAACCAGATAACGAAGTCACTATTTCCAAATACAGCTTCAGCTGTTTAGTCTTCCATGCCCACATGCTATTAATAAAGAGCAGACTAGTGGTGGATCAAATGGTCACAAGGAGCACATCAGAAGTGATGCTGTGGATGAGAACCACTGTGTACTTTGGCTGTGCACATCAGCTCCTTGCTGGCTGTCAGGCAAGAGTTGGCACTGGGCTATGGGACAGAAGAGGTTTCATGTGTAATGGCCTGGCTGGTTTGTGGTCCTGTGCCATGAGGCTGCAGGGATGGTTTTCTTCCTACTTCCCTTGAGTCACTAATAACACCAGGAACAGAATAGGACTGAGAGAGTGGGCAGCACATGTGTAAGGGACACACATGTATCAAGTCTCTTCTACACCTGCCCTCTCCCGGCCTGAGTGTGGGCAGAGCCTGATGCTTTCTGGTCTCCTTCACCACTTCCCCCTCCATTTCTTCCCCACGGTGTGTACCCCTGGCACCAGCCTGGCTCAGGGTAGAGGCAGAACATGTGTCCATTCATGTACAAATTCAGACCACCCTCAGCCAATGCTCTGCCACTACTCCGCTGGCTTGTTGCGGAAAGTGCAAGGAACTCCCTACTGTTCCCATTCTTCCACATCCTCAGTTCTCCCCTCAAACTTGTCCCAAGCAGCTGGAACAAGATATAGTGAGGCAGGAGTGGGAGATCCCCATCTCTGGGGCTCCATTTCTTTCCTCCTCCTGTGCTCCCTGCAGGCTAACAGAGCCAAGAGACAGAATTCAGCCCCAGGTCATGTCCCGTATTCCCCATGGTGGTTTGACCACAGGCACAGCCTAGGGTTAGCATGGACCAGAGAGGGCTCCGGTTTGGATGTGGCCATCATGAGTGGTGGTATTAGAGGTCAGCTGCATGGACGTGAGCCCCTGGGACACAGTCTGGTCCCTGGACATCTGGGCTGATCGGAGAGGAAGAGCTGCCCAAGGTCGGACAGGTTTGGTAACATCATGGGCAGGGTCAGACCTGGTAAGAAAAGGAGAGTGCAGGATAAAATATTGTTGAGGGCTGTGTCTGTCCTTTCACTGGCCTCTGTGCATTTGGCTCAGTGATTTTAGTGGGTAGCAATGAGGTAAAAAGGATGGACCCACTTTGCAATTATCTTCCATAATTTCTTAGAGAGCTACCCTGGTGCAGCCCACGCAAGTCTGAGAGAGGACCAGCCCTCAGCTCTGCACTTGAGACTTGTGGTGGATGTTTCTCCCCTGAGGCTGCCCACACAATGTTCCCACAGCACAAGGCATGGCCCTGTACTCCTGTAGGAGCATCTCTAGTGGATTCACTGCCCTGTGACAGGGGATGAGGCATCCTTATGTAGATTGGATTAGACTGAAATGTCAGATGCTCATACGTGTCCTCACTTTCCCCAGTGGGGAAGCGGGCAGCTGAGGCTTTCTGATGTTTGTGCTATAAAAGCAGAAAGATGTTCAACAAAATGGCTGTGAGGTGCAGATGCTCCACAATTACAGCATGTCCAAAAGTGATCCTGGTTTCACAGGACAGACGCAGCTCTTATCACAAAGAAGTCCTAAAGAATGACTAAATACACACATGAGACTGAAGGAAATACACGTGAGCTTCTCCTCCTAAATGTCATGCTCTGAAGATAAATTCCAGGTACCTCAGGGACAACCATTTCCAGTGGCTGCATTATATGATCCTGTATCACAGCATCCCTTCACAGACAGCTGGTGAATTGAACTCCAAGAGTTCAGGGTCATTTTGGCACTGTTCAGCATAGCTCATGTGGGAGAGATCAAATTTCCACCCAAACTGCTTGCCACAGCACCAGTGGGACACACTTGATGAGTGCACACCTAACCCAGGATGGGTAAAACATCACAGCAGGAAGGATGCTAAATTTGTGCAAAAGGACCTCATTCTATAATCATGTTTGCTGGCATAAATCAGGAGTCATTGGCGCAAATGAGGTTACTCCGCCACAAATCTTGTAGGGACATAACCAATGTTGCCCCTGGTTGCATTTTTTAAAAGTAGGATAAGAAGACGGTGTGCTGGGTGCCAATTACATTGTAAGTTTGTTTGCTGCAGGAGCAGACGTCTGTGGAAGAGCTGCTGACACTTCTAAGCCTGTGCATGAATCACTGCACACATCACAGATCAGCAGGAGAAAAAACCCAAGCAGGGCATATTTCCCTCTGCAAGTTGTCAACTCACATTTTCATTTTTAAATATTTCTCAGGTTCTCCAAGGTGAGGGGGAAAAAAGCAAACCCTAGAAGTATTTCCTAAGCCTGATTAATTTCATGTCTGTAGGTGACATCCACCTGCAAAGTGCCAGAAGCTGCCTCCTGGACTCGGAGGCTGTGCAATGACGGACGGAGGTAGGGCAGAATTTCTAATTACTGATCGCCATCACCTCTAACTGTACATTTATCTGTCAAGGCTTTTTGACAAATTACAGGCAAGCATGTGGCCTGTCCAATCAATTTCAGAAGAGCAAATATCATGATTCATCCCAATGAAGGGTTGCTCTCAGTCCTGAGACCAAGCAGTACCTTGGCCTGATATTGGGTTTGTGCTCTAAGAACAGAATTGTGTCTTTTTAGTATAAAGAAGTGCATGGGAATTGAAGGGTGAAAAGCCATACACTTATTTTCATAACTGCTCCTTACCCAGATATAGAAGATCCCTCACAAAAGGAAGATAAGAAAAATAATAGTTTTCTTCTACAGTGGTTGAATCAAAGATTAGATGGCTTTAACCATGCAAAAGTGCCATATTTAAAAGGATCATATTACGGTCATTTATACGAAAAGCTTAACAATACTTTAATGTCCTCTGATTCTCAGAAGCCTCCATCATGGATTCTTGTGCTATAAAAACAAGTAAAACCTTGTAACACTAAAATATTATTTGGCATGGCTGTACTCCCATTCAAACAGCGTTTTAAAGCTATGTATTAGAGACAGCACTGTCTTGTCTCAATCACATACATTAAGGACAGAATTGTGGACTGAATCAACTTCTCTCTTGCTACTTGATCATGCCTTGTTTGATGCAAACCCAAAAAAGTCCAAGGCATGAAGAGTGTAAGAATTAAGTGGTTGTGTTTTCTGAGGCCATCTGGTTAGCAGCATGTATTAAGAGAGCAAAACAGCTGCTCTAAGTATAATAGTAAAGTTGATGAATGTGGATTAAACCCACCGAGAGTTTAGCAATTGATGATATCAGCCCAGGGAGACATTACACATGCCCTGGTAAACAACTTAATGTCGTCACCTGAAATATCCTCCATGCACTGACTTCTAGAATTGGGTCTTTTATATAATATCTTATGGTTTTGTCCAGGCCATCTGGAATACAAGCTGCCAAAAGCCATGAGAAGTTTGCTGCTAGCTTGCTTCAGTACACAGAGTTGTGGGGTTTTTTAAAAGATAAGAGAAATGCAAATAAAGGTGTCAAAATATTGGAGGAGAATTTCAGTAAAACTTCAGTCTGGAAACAGGTGGTCCTTTTTTTCCAAAATTTTAACAGATTGAAGTACAAACATTGGAGCAAGAGATTGTCTTGCAATTTCTCTTCCTTGTTAGAAGACTTGTGTTTCTTTAAGATACATCATCATCATCCTTCTATACCATAAGCTTCTGGAGCACAACATAGTTAAATTTTTTTCTGCTGAACAGAAAAGTGCAATTCAATGAAGGCAGCAAGCTCATGCTTTCCTGAACTGACTGGGATAAGTTGTGTTCTTCAATTTAGGTGTGCTCAGAAATGTTTCACTAAATTTTGGCCACAGTCCCCTCCTCCACAAAGCTGTTGTTTTTGCCTGTCTCTTCTGAGTTACAGACCTCACAAAGGCAAGAGGCCAGATGGTAAGCACCTGATGCAGAGGGAAAAGTGATTATTACCAGTTGTGTAATACAGCTTTGTAACTGCTTATCTGGAGCCAGCAACAGAGCAGAGTTGGCTCAGATTGGGACCCTGCTGGTCTGGCTGCCCACCCAGCTGAAGCTGTGGGTCTGCATTTGGCTAACCTGAAGCTTGAGGGAATTCAGGATATGGAACCTTGTGTCCGTCAGTGTTGACACAGCTGAAGAGGTGTTAAAAGGCAAAGTGGATACTGCGCCCTGTTTTATCTGTGATGTGTGAAAAACTACAGAGTTTTTTTTCTCTGTTTATTTTTTTTGTTGTTGTTGTTTGGTTTGTTTTGTTTTCTGCTCAGATCAAAGTTTGTTTGCCCTATGCTTTGTCAGTGACTCTTGCGGCTGGAAATGAAACAAAACCAAAGCAGATTTTCTAACAAATAATACTCCATGAAATAAAACATGGTTAAGACAGAATCAAATCTTTATTAGTTCTGTTTAAGACAGTCTTTTGTTTTTCCCTTGCTGACACCCATTTAACTGTAATCATTAACTTTATTGAGGGAGAAGGCTGAAGTTAACAACTTGCATTTCCTCTGTTTCACCTGAGTTTGAAATTCCAGGTGGTTATGGTTGGCAGCATACAATAGATTATTTCATTTTCAGATGCATGAACAGTTGCACCTTTTATGCCTTTTCTAACAGGAAATGCAAAATGACATATTATCAGGGCTAACATCATCAGATGCCGATATTACACTTCTGGAGGATTTTTCTTTGCCATGGATTTAGCCATGAAGCTTTTACTTGCCCTTACCAGAGCTAGTCCTGGAAGCAGTTCTGCTGCTCTGGGTTTGATCCCTGGAAAAAGCTTCTTGTTTGAATACTTTCTGTTACAGAACCGGTGAGTATTTGTAGACAAGATACAGCAAACACACCGGCAGTCACCGTGTCATTGCTTTCTTTTACACAAGGGAACAGGAACACACCAAATCTTCTGGGATGTGATAGGAAGCAGACAATTCTCAGGCTCTTTCTCCACCTGAATTGCACACAGGAGCAGTCATCTGCTCCCAGGCAGCTCACGGTGGGACTGGGACCATAGTCTTACTAAACACGAAAAACACAAACTATGGGAGCTGCAAGACAGGCAAGCAGGGCTGGTTCACCCCTGAGAACTTAAAAGATTTCAAACAATCAAGGGCAGTCTCAGCTTGACATTTTTCACATTACTAAGGTAAAAACAAGAAACAGGAGAGAAAAAGAGACTCTGCATCTCATCTGAACAACATAAGGGAGCACAGATGACACGTTTTTGCCCACCTGTAGGCAACGTAAGTGAACTCTGTACAACATCAAAAGAGTTCTCTGTTTATGAGCAATGTCTCAATTTGCATTATTGTCACATATGGAGGAGAACAGAGATGTATGTTGACTGTCTCATGGGTAAAAGCTGTGGTGCTTCCCACAAAGAGAAGAAATAATGGGGAGGGTCCTCTGATATCCATATGCACTTCGTGATTTGACAATTGGTAGCAAGGTCTGCATGAAGGTAGCAAGAACAGGTGAGAATTTTGAGTATGGGTGCAAGAAATTTGTCAAGGGCTGACTGATCTGGGCAGAAAGCAAAAATAAAACTTCTCAAATCAGAGAAACAGAATTGCTTAACACAGTGCTCTCCAACTTCCACATGGAAATTTCTCTATTCACCTCAGGAACACTTCTACAAACAAGTAAATCTGTACAAATATAAGTTCTTTTTCCATGCTGTGTATAATCTGAGTTAAACTGGCTAGTTTGATCATAATTGCTGTGTCAACAAGTACCAGAGGAAGCCAGACTGGACATCATGGATGGCTCTTTGAGGCATTTAGTGCTTATTTGGCAAGGTTTGCTTCTGCGCTAATGGGTGCACTGGGGACCCATTCCAGAGAAGAGACACAATCAATTTGCTTTCACAGAATTTTCAGCACTTTCCTACAGTTAGAGCTGAGCTTACTCATGGTATTTCTGATATGGAAGGAATTTACAATGCATTCCAACAAAGTCAGCAGGCACTTATGTTAGTTATTAATTCAATGGACTGATATAATTTGGAATCTCACTGTATCTGTGAATACATGAGTGGGATTTTAAGATACAATATGAGATTTCTGCTGTCAAAAACTAAATTACAACCTTGAAGAAAAGATTATGAAGCACCATCCAAAAAGCTATAGGTGTATTTTTATAGTAGTGACTATTGGACAGATTTTTGACATATGGTCTGATCTGTCATTCTTCTGATCTCGCTCACTGATTTGGCAAAATGTTCAAACCTGTCTTCTAGAGATTAAGGTGAGAAGGGAGGAAATCTGTGACAAAACTAAAGAAGTTACCAAGAACAGAAAAAAGGGGGACAGTTTCCCTTAGTAAAAAAGAATCTAGTCCAAAGATAAATGTTTTAGATCTTCTGAAAAATTCAGAGGACCTTCAACTCTAATTACCTTCAGCAAGACTTAAGCACTTGTAACACTCAGGAGAACTATTTTGGTCCTTGAAGGGCTGCATATTTCTATTTTCAATTCTATTAACCTTGCTGATATCTGTTGATTGCACACCATATTTTATATGCTGCATATGTCTGACCTGATACCAACATCTGTTCTTCCAATAGTACAAGTGTGCCTAACTGCAGAATATCAAACTAGGAGTATCTCGTTGCCACGTATTATTTTTGTCTTGTTTCTTAAAAGTATGTGCATCTTCTTGGAGATCAGGTACTGAGAAAATAAAATAGATGGTTTCCTTTTAATAGTTAATAACATCTGAGGTCTGGGAAATTTGGGACAGAGAAGCAGCTGCTTCCACCTTGTGTTCTGTGTTTGCTGCCTGGAGAAGTATGGGGCTCCCTGCACTTGAAATCTTCATGATGCAACCGAGCTAAGTCTGGAAATGAGGACATACTAGCACATTGTGGAGGGAAAAGGCTGCAGTTCTACATTTGTCAAGTCCTTCTGTTTCTCTGCTAAGGAAGCAAATAATAAGCAATGTCATAAGAGAGGACAGGAAAGAAGAATACCAATGTAAGCATTGTCTTGTACTGATTTTCAGTCTGATTCAAAGCTAAAAGTTCACATTGTCAGCCAGTCTAAGACGGTCTGTAAATATAAGAACAGATTCAAAGAGCTTCAAGCTTCCTGGCTTGAAGGCTGTTCAGTAAAATTGAAGATGGCTCCAAGTTAGTGATTAATGGAAATATTAAATGCATGAAAGCATAATGTATTAATATTCTGAACAGCATTACACTACCAATCAGTTGTTTTGTTATAATGTGCTCCAATTATCCTGAGCTACTGATGCAAATACATTTTGATCAGTTGAATCAATAAGAGAATTTCGTTATTACAGCTTCTTGTTCTGTTCTGGAGAGCCTGGCAACAATGAGCTCTTGATTATCCTCTGTGTAAATGTTGACAAACTTTACTCATATTGACTAATGTGCTCCTGGAAGACATTGAGATTTTGCAGGGAGGGTGATGGGCCACTGCAGAATAGCATAGCATAGCATAGCATAGCATAGCATAGCATAGCATAGCATAGCATAGCATAGCATAGCATAGCATAGCATAGCATAGCATAGCATAGCATAGCATAGCATAGCATAGCATAGAATAGAATAGAATAGAATAGAATAGAATAGAATAGAATAGAATAGAATAGAATAGAATAGAATAGAATAGAATAGAATAGAATAGAATAAGATACTCTAGGTATCTGATTTCTGAACATTACAGTGTTGGCTGACTTCAGTGAGTACTCTGCCACCTTTCTTTAGTCACAGACTGTCTGAAATACCTTGGAATGGGTCTGTGCAGAGGCATTGGTGCTGAGCAGTGGGAACCCATGTTGCTCACATTTCAAGGTAGTTTCCCTCAGATTAGATCCAGTCTGGCCCCAAGGATGAACACCCATCAGAGACATTGGTGAATTCATGAGAAATACCTCCTGGCTCTGTTTCATCCAGAAGGAAGCTTGTTTGTACACTTGAAAGCCTTTCCATGAGGTGACCCAAACACAGAGAAGGGGAACTACTGACTCAGGTTTAAATAGCATTCCTGATTTGATCTGAAATGCCACTGCCAGTGCAATAGCATCACAATTGTCTCACAGCTGAAAGTAAGTACTGTTATGATTTTGAGGGGCTTCTTCCAAAGACAGCTACATTTAATACCCTAAATATTTTTCTCACTCTTCCTCTCACTCTTTTTCTCTCAGTAATTGCTTGTGGCATCAGGCATCCTGATTTTTTTCTATATTCATCTAACAGTACAAATCCTGCATTCTAATCAGGGAGCTCAGCTATGGTCAAAATCGGAAAAAAGGAAGACATGACAGCTCGTTATAAGACTTCATAACCACTGTTCTTTTAATGTTTCAGAGAGCACAATAGAACTGGTCAACATTTTTTACTTACAAATACTTTTTGATGGAAAAATGAAAAGACACCGAGAGATGAATCAGTGCCGTAGGAAACTGTTGACAATCAGCTGGCTGTCTGTAGCCATGGCTGATGGTAAAAAGGATGAACTTTAAAGCTTTTTGAAATAAAAGCTAAAAAAGTAAAACATTTTTCTTTGGGCACAATGTCTGAGAGTAACCAAACAACTCCAGTCTGGAGCTTGTGTTTTAAAGCAAGGTGGCAGGAAAAAACACAAAGAGGAAAGCAGAGAGCTAGAGATGATGACAGCGGTATAGATCAGACTCAAAAGAGCCTGGCTGTTATACCATTCTCTCATCACCACAGCCATGAAAGCTTGCAGGAGATGATCAACAGCTTCTGTGTCAGAGATAGTATCTGCAGGGGAAAAAGCACGCACAATTTTTCCCAAGTATTATACTTTAACATTTTTTTAGAAGCCAACATGTATTTTTTCCATATTTAAATTCTTGTTTCTCCTCTACCCCTTTCAATTTCATACTAAAAATATAATTTATGTTTTCCAGCAAGTTTTCTGAAGACTCTCAGGTATGTTTGGATAATTTGTAAATAATTCTGGCATGATGAGACCAATGAATGCAGAGGTCATTATCCAAAAAGAAGAAGCATGTTAGATTTTTGGGTTTTTTAAAGAATCATTTTTCAGAAGCTCATCCAGTTAGGAAGAAAAATGGATTTTACTTTCTAGTTCTGGGTTAGTCTTTCAACTTCTTTAAATCCATAGGATCCAAGTTAAATCTCTGTGTGAGAGCTGGCTTTTATATCTTGCTGTTTGTTTTTAATGAAACATATACAATCACAATTTTCCATTTACTTTTTATTTTTTCCACTGCAGGACTGAACACATGTGCAGAGGAGAAAAGAACCTTTTAAAACATGTACCTGGAGAGTCTTCTCTTGCTTCCTGACTGCAGGAAAACACCACAGTAAGGGAGAAGAGCAGGAACACCACTGACGAGTCAATGCAGCTCATTGTACACTGACAGAACAACACACAGCTCACAGCAAGGCAGAAACTCCTGTGGTTTCTAACAGCTCTGCCCTGAAGTGACATTTCTAGCTCTACTTGCTGCAAACATGGTCACCTTTCACCATTTTGACTCTCTTTAGTACACACTGAAGATGGCTCCGAGCAGAACTTGCCATCCTGAGTCTCCTCTCAGCCGTGAGTCAGTCACCCTGCAAGATGTTTGGAAGCAGTAGGCTGCAAGTGTAGGGCCCCACTTATGTCCTTAATTGGAAGATAGAGATCCCAGTCCATTCTTGTGTCATTGTGAGATGGCTGTTGGTTCCCCTGGAGGTGATTGTCCCCAGCCTCCACGTCTGGCACTATGGGCTTCTCCTCAGTCCCACAGGGTGAGGGTGGGAGGTGGAAAGGTGGGATGTGATGGATGAGTCCTTGTGAGCAAGTTACTTACCCACCTTCCCATCTCCAAGGGGTGTGATATCCTAGATGGGAAAAATACTAACTTGATCTGATCACATAGAGCTGTTGTAATAATTGGTTCAGTGGTGGGATGGAGCATGGCACGGAGCCAGGGTCTGCACTTTGGTGGATTGAGTGGGTGAAGGAGAAGGGTTTCTGGACAACTGCCCATTGGAGTGTGGCTGGCTTCAGCCCCTGTTTGCCTGGATGTGCAGAAGGTCACCTCACCAGTCGGTCCCATGGGACAGCAGCAGCCTGGACAAGCGCCTTCATGCCCTGGCATGTGGGCTTAAGCAGCAAAAGCAGAAGGGCACCACTGCCATGCCAGTCCTCAGGCTTTAGCAGGGCTCAGGGGCAGTCCTTGAGCCTAGGAAGTGCTCACAGGGACACAGGGAGCGCTCTGTAACACCGTGGGTTCAAAATTGGCAGTATATTACCTGTGGAATGGCACAAACCATGTCCCTCTGGCACCAAGGCTCAGCCTCACAGAGGTGGCTTCATGTGCACAGGTGTGACAGTGTCCAGTCCTAGTACTCCCTCTGAAAGCTAATGGCCAAAAGAGCACCCCCAGGACCAGGCTGTACATCCTCCCAAAGCTGTCCCTTACAGTCCATGACTGGGCAAGGACTCTGAATTTTTCCACTCACCTCACAAGGCACTTAGAGCAAAAGAAATGCTGGTGAAATATGAACGAAGCTGTCATCAATGAGAGGCCACAGGATGCTGAGCAGAGCCCTGAGCCAAGGATCATAACTTGAACATTCCAGTGAGAAGAGTTTAGCAGAGTGTTTCTGAGGAAACCAGTGACTCCCACTGTGATAAGGTCTCTAAAGTATTTCAGAATTAATTCAGGAAGCATGTATCTGTATGTGTACTCATCAGAGGTGCTGCAAGCATGACAGAGCCTCAGCTGCCCATATATTTTATCATATTATTTAAAAGCAGGAATGCATGCAAATGCTGCCTAACAGATAGGAATAAATGCTAAAGACAACTAAATTCTAAAGAGAAAAGGGCTTCCCTGGAAGAGGTTGTTGATGACTATATAATTAGGGAGGATTTTTACACCAGTTAAATTCTCACAGGCACAATTTGCTTCCAAAGGGATGGACAAATCTGCTATCCTATGTGCTGTGAAATCCAACCTCTCTTCCCTTCTGCAGTAGGGAGCTACTTAAACCCACCCTCAATCTCCCAGGCACTAAACCCTGAAAAGTACCAACGAATTTAATGGCAAGGGGCCACCAGAAGCCGTGGTGTTCCCCAAGTACATCAGCTGCTCCAGCTCCCCCCACTCCCACACTGGGCTTTCACTGTAAGTCTGGCTACAGAGCGCTGGAGAGCTGTGAGAAATACATTACAGGATGACCATACATAGTCTGTTGGCTCAAAACATTTGTAAACAGCTTTCCTGGAAGCCAGGCAGGGATGTAAGGGGAAGGTAAAGGAGGTATAGGATTTTTTACCCCAGTAGTATTACTCCACGTAGCGCTTGTGAGATGCATTAACCTTATCGGACTTTGCAGCATCCTCCTCCATCTCATCCTGGGGGTGGTGATCAAAGGGAAATAGGATTCAGGCTGATTGAAAGAAGCCTGATAGAGGGGCAGTCCTGATGATGGCTGATGGACAGTGTGTCCTGATTATCCCTTTATAATTTAAAACTTGAAGCTTTTTCTTTTCTTTTTGGGTTTTTTGTTTGTTTGTTTGTTTGTTTTTTTGAGCATTTGTAAATGCACAGTTTAAAAAACATCTGTAACTCGGGGTGATAGGAATGGGAAAAGCTGACTATAAAGCACATGGTTATTCCTAGCTGGCTATTTCTCCATTGCTGATGCAGGTGGGAAATTGGAGCTGCTGTGACTCATCAATTTTCCTGTTCATGGTGTCAGGTATGAGTGTCACTCTATATTCAGAGATATCCTTAGCAAGGATGATAAAAAAAACATGAAGCACAAAATCAAGTCAAGCAAGAAGAAAGTCCTAAACCACTGAAGTGCAGGAGAGGAGCTGCTAACAAAAATAAAAATTAATACTGAGCTTTCTGGAAGGAATCACCATAGAGTTGGTTTAGAGATAGCAATGTGGAAACTGGGAATTCAAGCTGAGCTTTTCAAGAGACCACAGTCCGTCAGAAGTAGAAATCTTATTAAAATGTAATGGGGTTTCAGAAAATAATATGTGTAGGCTCCTTTCAAATCCTAGCCATCGTGCACAAACTAGATTAATTTCAAGGGCATGATTTGTAGCGAGTGTAAGTCAGAGAAAGTCAATTAGAAATTAATAGCTTTAAACCAAGGCAGTTGTCCGCAGGTATGTAAGTACCACCAGATTTGCACTGGTTACTTGAGCATGATTCCAGTCTGTGCACAGATTTCAAAGGTGTATCCTTTACTTGTTCTTAAAATTCTTTGTTAAAGTGATACAAAAAAGAAGTAGCAAAATCTATGTCCTGGATGCTAAATATATCAAGAAAGAACATCTGGGGTTGTTGGTTTTTTTTTGCTTTTGTGGGGTATCTAGCACATAAGGATTAAGAATTTGAGTTGTCACAGTGTATAAAATATAGATGAAGATTTTAGAAGCCTATTTGCACCTTTAATTTTACCTAGAGTCCTGGTTTCAAAACTTTTACCAAGCCATTTTCTCAAAAATTCTGCAGGGCACAGCAGACTTGAGGAGATACTGCAGGTAGTAATTACCAACACCACCAATAGCAATCACTAGTGAGACATTATTCCTTTCTTATCATACCAGCAATCCAAGGGCTGCTCAACCTTCTAAACACTGTTATCAGCAGATGAAGAGGAAACAAGTAGTGTGAAATCTGGGAAAAAAAAAAATGTGACCCATGACAGATATCTCATACACTCCACAAGCAGGCTGTGTTCATGTCTCTCTTTTTCCCTGCTGAGACAACTGACATATGAAAATACACCTGTACAGGCAGCGCAAACAACAGAGCAGCAAGAGCCTCAAGAAGTCTGCAGCCATGAGTTTCTTGCTTTCTTGGACTCAGCAATGTGATAACGGGTGACTACACTGATTTGGTGTAAACACTGCATAACCCTGCAATGCCTACCACAGTGAGGGATGTCAGGCACATTCCCAGTGCCCTCGGCACCCCTCCGTACTGGAGGCTGATTTTGATCTGCGCAGCCAACATACCTCTGGTGTGATCCGTTTATACCCAGCACCAAATGGCAGGGTTATTCTTGGGGAATGCAGATGGAAATATAAAAATCATTCAGGTCAGAAGGTGACTAAACTTTGACTAACAATTCAGTGCCATAGGTCCTAGAGTATGTGGATCCACTACTGAAGCTGCAGGAAGTATGTTAGCTAAGCTACAGAAGGCATCAGTAAAAATTCTCTCCTTTAATTTATTTAGATAGTTTCTTTAAAACACTTTTATGAGGATTACCAATATAATTTGTTTTTCTGCCTGTTCCACACAGTCTTTTTTTGTAAAAGACAAAACCGTACATTTGCAAAACCTCAAACACCTCTGCAGCCCAAGGGTAACATAGTTAGCTGACTGTATTGGATAATTCAATTTCATTAGCAGCTTTTTTCATCCACAATGAAAACAAGGAGAGTGCGTACTTCTGCATGCCCATCACTTCACTGTGCTTTGTGTGCTGTGAATTGCTACCTTTTAAGCTTGTCAAGGTCTCTCTGGATGGCATCCCTTCCCTCCAGCATGTCAATCACACTACGCAGCTTGATGTCATTGGCAAACTTGCTGAGGGTGCACTCAATGCCACTGTCCATGTCTCTGACAAAGTTCTTAAACAGCACTGGTCCCAATACCAACCCCTGAGGAATGCCATTTGCGCTGCTCGACACTTGGACATTGAGTTGTTGACTGCAGCTATTTCAGTGTCCAGTTAATTCCTATCCACCAACTGATCCATCTGTCAAATCCACGTCTCTGCAGATCAGAGCCAAGAATGTTGTGCAGGACGTTGTCAAATACCTTGCAGTAGATTACGTCTGTTGCTCTCCCCTCATGCACCAAAGCTGTAATCCCATTGTAGAAGGACACCAAATTTGTCAGGCACAACCTGCCCCCAATGAACCCACGTTGCCACCAATTCCGTCATTTTCCATGTGCCTCGGTGTACATCATAAAGGTATCTATTGCATAGCTATACCTCTTCTTTTCTGCTGCCTCTCTCTCTCGTTGTTCCACATATTCTGGTTATAATCGAGATAAAACAGAATGATTACAGGGACATAAATGCATTAGGACATGCAGTCTGCTGGAATTGTTTTTCCATGCTCTTTTATGAATTGCTCTGAGCAGTCAACGGAAAGCGAATATAAGCCCTTGCTACAGTTCATTGCTCTCTGCATGAGTTGTGTGAAACTTACACTCAGTGCAGTTATGTGACTGAGGCTTTTTACACCTCCTGTCCCTTTTTCAAGTGATGGACTGGCGAGCAGAGGCAGTGCCATATATTAGGGTGGCCATGGAACGGGTACATGTGTGATGTATTGCAGTGCTGTAGAGCAGCTAACGTTACACTGCTCCTTGTACTACACAGCAGCTTTGCAATGACTTCCCTGGATCACAGGAGAGTGCAAGATGGCTCTCCTCTTCCAGTTATATAATTAGATCCATTGCTCATCTGTCATACCAGCAGCAGACACTCGTCCATCTGTGACAATGCTCTGCCTGCTTCTCCATCAGGAGCACTGACATGTCTGCGTGTTGCCATGTGCCCTGGGAGCAGGAGCTCAGACCTCTGGCTTAGGGCTACATCCCTTTGGCTTCTACCGACTCATCATCAGAGATGCTGTCCCTGATTCTGACAGCAACAAGGGGCAAAGACAGCAAGTATAAAGCTGGATGCAAGCATCTTCTTCTCTGGATATCTTGTTCTTCTTCCTGCATCTTTTGTGCCTTGCCATCTCTTTTAGTGTGCTTTTCTTACACTGGATGCTCCCTGGGGGCAGGAATCTGTCATTATTATTTAGCATTCCTTGTGCCATCTAGAGCCGTAATAAATCCTGAAGAAGGTCACTGCAATCAGCACATTGCAGCACAAGCATCGCAGAGAAATGGAGTCTGTCCCAATAGGGAGGAAACATCCTGAGCCTCAGAGACAAGAACCCAGCCCTTCTCATCTGCCAAAAGCTTAATTTATTTCTACTAGCAATCCTGTCAACTCCTGAGCCCAATGCATTGCATTAGGAGAAGTTATGTTCCACTTTACTCTCTCACAGCAGTCCTCTGCCAGGACACAGGGCACTGCATCCTGCAGCAGGGGTGTTTTATCTGAACTTATGGCTAGATTCCAAAACCGAAAGTGAGGTATCTTTCAATTTTTGTAAATATTCCTGCCCAAGTGGGATGAA
Source organism: Acanthiza pusilla (assembly GCA_036630365.1). Lineage (NCBI taxonomy): Eukaryota > Metazoa > Chordata > Aves > Passeriformes > Acanthizidae > Acanthiza > Acanthiza pusilla. The sequence goes on from JAXCHO010000018.1 coordinate 1,689,581, forward strand.
AAGTGGAACTGTAACCAATGTTCAAAGGCAAATAATCTTAAGAAACAAAAATTAGATCCCCACACCATCAGTTAAAGTGCTTCATTTCTGTCACAGATTGTTTATTTATGGGTTTTATTTATGCTTTATATCCATGTCAGAAGCCTTTGTGACATTAGTGAAGGCACAGCAAGGCTCCAGATTATGGTCATGACTTGCTTCCTGAAGCTGCCTGGTTAAAAACACTCCTGAGGGTGGCAGGGAGGCTGAGGACAGCAGTGTCCCTTACCTGCACACAGAGCTGCAGAGCAGTGCCTCGCTTTGCTTGGTGTCAGCTGGAGCTGGCTGAGGTGAGTGCCAGGGCATTATTTCCCATACAGTTCCATCATGGAAGGGCCTTAAGATTTTGTGGGTGCTTCCAGCCTTTCCAGCAGCAGATATTGCAGCTGTGAGTGGCAGCAATCGCTGCTTGAAAAAGGGGAGCTGGGGACATGTGACACCTCCATCCTCATATCCCCCATCACTATCACTTCCCTTAGGTGACCTGAACTATCCTCAGTGCTCACTTCAGAAACAGCAGCCTCTGCTACTCTTGATAATACTTCAGTCATCTCTATTCACACAAAATGAGCATCAAGCATTTTCCAGCTGCACTCTCTGGCAGTGCTCTAAAATCATTTGAGCAAGGTGATTCCAGAGAAAGAAAGGAGGGAGATCCCAGGTTATCAGTCCTTTTTGCAGACAGATGGAAGATGGATGTACTGCTGAACTCCTGTGAGTTTTGTTCAGCCACATCAGGTGGGAAAGCTGAGCCATGTCTGATTTAGATGAGGTTCTCCTGTCTGATATGTGTCACAGAAATCATGTCTTCAGCTGATGCCTTGCCACCAGGGACAAAACAAATAGTATCAAATGTTATCAAATGTCTCCAGAAAGGGTGGTTCTTAGGGAAGAAACTGCATGTTTTTACCCCATGTGATATGACAAAAGGCCTCATTTTCTCCTACTAAGACCTTCACGTGCTAGACTTGTAACTGAAAAAGTTGTTAATGCTCTCAGCCCTCCACTCCATCTCTTCTCCTGACAAGATGAGCACCGCTCTCTTGAGGGGAGAAGAACGAATAGAGAAGGGGTAAGAGACAGTCAGGAGTCTTGTAAAAACTTTCCATGCTTATCAGCCTTTAGCTGGATCTCTTCAATGCTCTCCTGGCACCACCTACGAAAGTCTGTCTGTCCACCCTTATCGGACAGCAGCAGCCAAGACTCACTCACTCACTCACTCAGCACCCACGAGTCTTCAAAGAGCCCATAAAATTGGGAAGATCATCTGTGGGAATTCTTGCCACTGTTGGCTTTTTCTGTTTGCAGTGCTTTGGGGAGCAGAGAGACTGTGCTGTCAGCTGTTCTGTGCATCTGATTCCAATGTTCGTGCATGTAGCTCTCATTAATAGAAGCTCGTTACCTTATTTTATGGAGTGTCTATTTGCAACAAAATGGCAACCTTTGAACCTTCACTGTGATGTAGGAGAGGACTTAACAGATCATTGCAAAGGTGGAGGACATCCCCACCGCTCTGGAGAGGTTTGTAACAAGCCACTGCTCAGTACCAGAATTTCAACAAACTTTGTCAAAACCACACACCTGTGAGGTTTTGGCAAAGTTTGTTATTTTGTCTTAGAAAATAATTTTTCTGAGTACCCCTTTTTTCCATGGCCCATGTTTTCCCCCTGCTGCCCGGCAGGGATCCCCTGAGCACAGGGCAAGGTTGCAGAGGTCTCCTCACTTCCCCCCACCATCACCATCATCTTCCCTGTGGGTGAGGCGGCCTCATCCATCTGGTGTCCTCTGCTTCACAGTGCCTCAGGGCTTTGTTCTTTGGAGAGAGGATCACAATAAGTCAGGAAAGTTTAGGGGCATGGTGGCATTGAGACCAGGATTTGAGGGAGGAGGTGCAGATGTGATGGATTTCTGGAGGAGAGGCTGGGGACATGATTCTGCCTGCCCTTTCCCAACCAGGCACAGGCAGGCGCACTGTCCACTGATAGCCATGACTATTCCTCGGCACTGCTCATCCCTATCACCACCCCAAAACAGTAGCAATGGGCAAAGCAGCAAGCTATGTCCTTTACCCATGCCTGGAGATTAAAAAATTGACTTGGAATATACTTTTTAAATGCTTTTCTCAGTGTTTGTTATGAAAATAATGTGAATAAGGCTAATCTTTAATGATAATTTGGAGCTGTCAGTACAGGAAAATACATAATCTCCAGTCAAATATGGAAAATAAAGTCAACATTTTATCTGCAGCCTCTGCAATTTTAGCTGAGGGAAGATAACATGCTATAATTTTGAATCATTGATTGAAAACTTGTTCACCACAAAGTATTATCACTGTGCTCAATTTTACCACATTCACATTCGTGCTGACACAGTTCCCGTGAAATGTTAATCTTGTCTAATCACCAGCACAGAGCAGTTAGGAAGCCTGTGAGATTTTTTGAGGGTATATATTCAGTACACCAATATAGCTGCACCCATGGAAAGCCCCAGTAAATGTATTTCTTGATTGGTGTAATTCAGAAGGCTCGTTAGAGGTCATGATTAACTACCACCCAGTGCACAGACAAAAAGGTCTTTGAGGCTGCTGCTGGAAATAAAACTTTTAGGAAAAGTAGGACTACAGTGGAGAAAAGTGATACTATGTGTAACCTAAATATTACCAGAAAAATTGTACTATAGCTCATATAATAGCTTACTTGACATAGTCCCGGAGACAGACAATGAAATGTATGTGCCAAAATCAATAAGACCTTATAAAAACTTAATCAAAGTTTATGATAAATAATTCTACCCTAGATAAAGATACATTTCAAAACATTTTTATTGTTACTCATTTAAATCGAGCGAATACTGCAAAGAGAAGAAATTTTACTGTCATAAATTAATCTAAGCATAGTCTGGGGATCAATTGGGGTAAACTCTTTGCTTGTTAGGATTTCTGTTCCTGAACTAAGAAGCAGTTTAGCACTTTAACAAATCCCTTCCAGTCTAATGTGTGCATTGCCCTCAGAGCAGGGACTAGACCTCAGTTCTCTCCCTGTAAAAGCAAGTGCCAAATCCTTGGCTAGAACATTAGGTATTGGATTAACAAATCCCTCATTCCTTTCTGAAGCACTGAATAAGTTTAGCTGAAGGACCAGAGGGTTGCATCCCACTGGCTAGCCAGAAACACAAGGACTTGGATACACTCCATGCTGAGGACGGGGAAAGTTGCAGAATCTTTCACATAGGAGCTTTTTTTATGCATCAGTGACTTCTTTTTCTTCTCCAGACACCATTATGAACACCTGAATGTATCCAGGTTTTCTGCATAAACATGGAAGATCTTGCAAGGGACTCAGTTTTCTAGATGGCAGAGTCCGTACAAGTTCTTAGGCTTTTTTAAAACCAAGAAGAGTTATCTCCATATGAACAAGATAATCTTTGCAATGCTCGTATCTGTCCATTCCCATGCTGGCTGTGAACTGACATACTAAATCTGTATTTACCCGGTGTTACGAATGAGAGGTGAGAGCTTGGACAAGTCCCTGCCTCTGCCCAGCCCTCTGGCAGTAGACAGTAGCTTTATTGAGGTGGTCTGCACCCCAAAACCACTCTCACTCCAAGTTCTTTAATAGTGACTGATCAGGCCTATTAAAACATTAATTATTTATAGAATTAATCAAGGAAAACAGACATGAGACTTTAAAACAGATTATTTACTAGACAGAAATAAAACAGAAAGGACTACTAGTAGATAAAAATATAGTGCAGGATAATAAATGTACCTATTTACAGCTCGCAAAGAAATAGTATTAGATTAGGAGTCAATGTCACTTACCAATGAATGATAGTGGTGTGCAGAAAATCTCCTAATTCCTCTGAATCCCCTGGGGAAGTAACTCTACACCAACATCTTGGTCATTGAGGAGATCTCTCTACACATTCAGAGAGTGTACAGGAGATTTCTGATTTCATGAAAATCCCAGTGGTCTTTTATTGTCGTAAAAAGTGCTGTGTCTGTAGTCACTAATTTTGGTTTCTATTTTTCCCACCATTCAAGAAAGGATATTTATTGCCGCCTAAGGAGGTTCTTAGCCTAGACAATTCATCACATGACAAACCATTGCAGGCTGACTTTAGTCATAAGGTGAAAGTGGATAAGCTTCTGCTGTATCAGGGGGTGACAGGTCCTGCCACACCTGGAAGCCCTAACATGCATGCAGGCGGCATTTGTGTCTTGTGTGTCTGAATATAGGCTGCAGTATTTGCTTTGGCCAAAAGAGAATTGTTTTTAGCACCCACATGGGGGTTGAACATTCTGGAAAGTAATTCTAGAAAGAACTTGGCAAAGTCAGAATGCATAAATTGCTCGGCATTTTGTGACAGAAAGGGTTAAAAATATTATTGACAGTGTAAAGGGGGAAGTAATGATTAAGGGTGGAAAGATGGCTTTTACCTTTACGGACAAAATTGGCTAGAATGGGTCTAGGATAATGTAACATTCTGGCATACTTATATTAAAAGAACAATGAAATGCTGCTGAGAGTGCAAAAATGCCCTAAAAAATTGTGGTGACTAGAGGAAATACAATTCCATGGAAGACGTAAAAAATGCCATCACTTTAGCTCAGGAAAGAAAAGTTTAAGGTGTCCTCAAGAGGAATATTAAATGGGAATAGAAGTGCTCTTTAATTCACTTTCTAATTATGGACAATGGCATAACAAGAAATAATGATTCAAAGCAAGCCTAGACAAATTTGCATGAGAAATTAGGTGCAAATCTATTTTAGGGAGGTCTCAAACTATTGAAGCAAAATACAGAAGAAAATGGTTTATTCTGGATCTCCCAATGTGCCCAAATGCCTTTCTGAAGTTTGCTTAAGTCAAACAGAAATTATGAAACTCAGCACAGAGATAACTCAGTGAAATTAAGTAGTTGGTGTTCTGTTTATTTCTAATACCGAGACTCTGGACTTTATCTTTTCTTTAAATACAGATGATGTAGCCTTACTTTTTAAGTGAAAACTTTATCAGTATTCTTGTAAAGCATTCACTAGGTCTGTAAACACAATCAATCAATTGGGTATTGATATGGCAGGTAGCGGTTTGATTAGAAATGCAAAATACCCAAACATCAGTGTGATTAATGAAGCAGCTGAGACCCGAGCAATTCCACATTAGTGGGGCAGGTGTTTGGTCTAAGAGAGCAAGTGGGGTGTTGTTAGAGAGAGAGTGAAATCAATGACATTGCTGGAGCTCCTCCCAGTGTGAACAGCTGCAGGAACATACTCCCACTGGTAAAGGTCAGATCGATCCTGTGTCTGTCATAATTTCCTGCAAATTAAACACCTACTTGCAAAAAATAAATAAATAAGTTCTAAATTTAATACAGTATGAATTAATTAATATTCCAACAAATATCAATGCCTCAGTTGCATAGGCAGCTAAACAGTTGTTTATGTTTATTTATGTTCAGAAAAATAACTGCAAAAATCTGAGAAATCTTCAGCTTTCACAGTGATGTCCTTCCAGCTGCATCCTTTGCTTGGGACTTTTCACCCTGCAGAGGGACAGGCAGAACAGCCCCATAGCAGCTGTTCAGCACTAAATGTCTAGCCAGGGGATACACTTCTGCTTCCAGATGCCCAGTTTGGGGGGTCATCCACTCCTTGTCTATATCAAAGCAAGCCTTGTCCATGTGGTCACCAGAAAACACGTTTGAGTTTCCCCAAAACCTATTCTTTGTGCAACTCAAGCCACCCTACAAGAAGCACAGTATGCCAGCAGAATCATCCAAACCCAAGATCTGTCCTTTCACCCAGACACCACAAGAAACAAAACCCAAGGGATGAGGCATGCCACCAGCTGCCCAGTCACCCCTGGGTGCCACAGCTTCACAGGAGCAGGAAATGAAGATCTGTGTTAATCTTAGACGGATAACCTGTCCTCAGTGAAAGTTTTTGATCCACTGCTCCTTTGGGAGTAAACTAAATTGTATCATCAAAGGCAGCTGTAATCCTGCATGCAGGGGATTATGCTACTCCATTCAGACATAAATTCAGGTGAGCTTTCCTGGGAATTTAAACAGACAAACCCTTATTCATACCTGTGGGAACTGAACTAGACTATTTCAAATATCCTGAATGCACTGAATGGGTTATATACAGTAGCCCTTAATTGCTTTCAGACATTGTCTTGCTGCTATTTATGGCACGTTGATATCATATTACACCATGAGGATGCCACCCTCCTATTGCCATATTTGCAACATAAAATATCAGGCAGGGGAATTACTATGCAGGAAATTCAGACAATGGGCCGCCATTGGCATGTAGCACATATTTGCCCTTCTGCCAGTGAAACCTTTGTGCAGGGATTTGACTTCCCCTGGGCTGTTGATGAATGGCTCTGTGAATTTGTTTTGGTCCCATCCCTTCCTCACTGTTGATAAAGGTGAAGAGAAGCAAAGGAAGGAAATTAAAACCTTTCTCCTCAAGGGATTTGGTTAACCATATCCATCGGGTACATTTTTATTGTCAGGGAGAACAACAAGAAAAACAGATGAACTGCACTAGAAGGTATTAGCAAATTCTTCACTCCCATTCCCACAAGAGAAAGCCCTTTCTGCACGTCCATCTTATATTAATATTTCACCTCCCTTTTCTCCCTTCTTTTCTGAATTTCTCCAAGTAACATAACATAGCTGTTCCTCTCCTGTTCCCCAAAGTTCTTAATGATTGATGAATAATTGTCATTTCTCTCCTTCTAATTAACCTGAGAATCCCCTCCTTGCCATGAGTCCTCTCTAACAGCAACCTGCCTGACCTATAATTTCAGTTCCTTTTGGGCATGCCATGGGGCAGTTATTATTCCCGTATCAAAGAGGAACTTTCATTCAGTCTCTTTTCATTATTTTGCAAGAGGTCAGGCTGCCTCCCAGCACCAACTCCTTCAGTAGCATCTCAGCATCCAAGGGCTTCTCTGAGTAGTGACCGAGGAGTATGGGCATCTGACATGCTTGCTGTTTTCTCGAGCTTTGAGGGCAAAGTCAATACTTTGGTTGTCTCAGTGGGCTGAAAGGTGATGCTTTTCCTCAAAAAAGGTGATTTTTTCCTCAAAAAAAGTGATGTTTATTCTGATGAAGTCACCCATTCTTGGGGTGAGAATTTACCATCAGTCCTGATGAGTTTCCTCTACACGTACAAATTTCCTGGAACTAAGTAATGGAAAATCTAGAAGGCACAGGAGAAATGTCTTTGTTTGTATTAGACCTGCATTCCCATGATACTGACTCCAATTTTGTTGGGCTCCACCTTATTCTCAGCTATTCCAGCTCCTGAGTCTCTTCCCAGCCGCCCAGCTCTACACCTACATTTTGGGAATGTGGTTTGAGTGGCTAGGGCAGCCAAATGGACATCCAGGAATATGTTTCATATTCCTGTGATGCCTGACGCACCCCTCTGCTGCATACCTATTCTCGCTGCCTATCTGCTGTTGGGCAGGGGAAGGCAATGACCCTCAGAATCTCCCAGTAGTTGCAGAATGCTGCAGCATCCCAAAATACTTCAGGGATACAGTAAAGAAGGAAACCTGAATCGTCAGAGATATGATACTCGCAAAAAGCTTTCTTCTTTTTTAATTCTTCATTTTTTGCTTTAGGTACAAACAGATGAAAGGGACTCTGATTGCAAGTAGGTACAAACTGTGGTTTGGGGAATTGTTTCCAATGGTGAAGCAGAAGTGGGATGTTAAAGCTTCTGCAAACACTGTCACGGTACTATTGCATCAATAATTGTTCTTTTAATCTCCACGAGGCCTGGAAAAGCTTGTTTTCTGCTAAAGTCACTATGTGGCATGCAAATATATTTATGTACTTGTATTATCACAGCTTAGTCCTTGGGCCTCTTTGTAGAAGGACACTGAAGACATGGACAGCTGATCTGCCAGTAGAGAACAAGAGAAATCAGATTAAATGACTAAAATCAATTCATTGTGTCTGCAAAGGAGCTCTGTTGGCACATTGGCCCTATGGAGACCTCTGGCATATCCCAGGCTGGCTCGGTTTGACTGTCCAGCAGTGGGGCTGAAAGGAAACGTGGCCCACAGCTCTGGTCTCTTCTGCTCTGCCAACTTTGAGACTTGTGGCTCCCAAAGTTGGCAGCCCCGATGCCATGTGAAGCTCAGCCATTGTCTGCTCTGCTGCTTCACCTCCCAGCACAGGCTCGCCAGCCATGGCTGCGCTGGTGGGAAGGCAACCAGGTCAAGCCAGCCTTCCAAAGGGAATTTCACAGACTAATTTTCCCTTGTCTCCCAGGGGTCAGGGTGGTACTGGGTGCATCATTGCAATTGTCAAGGTTCATGGGGAGCTGAGCTGCAGCGAATCCTCTGCCAGCCAAAAGACTGAGACAGCTTAACCCAGCACTTGCTGGAGGAGGAGGAAGCAAAAATCACAGATCTAGTGAGATATCAGTATGAATCGTAGATTTCCTTCAGCTTCTGGAAGATTTTTGTTTTAAACTACAGTTTAAAAATTCCCTAAAATGGACTTAACACACTTCAAAAGTCTGGAGTCACTATAACAGGGATCACTGAACTTTCCCAGACTCTATCAGTATCAGCAATATGAGGAATCTGAGGGGATTTCTCTAGTAACAGAAAAAATCTGGAAATTCATGCATGATATTAATTGTCCAGAATAAGTGTAGTTTGGGATGGATATGAGCTTCATAAGAGGTAGCCATTGCTAGATTTTAGAAAGAAAACTGTTCTACCTATTGTATCAAATTAATAATGTCAAGCTTAGACTTCTTCTTACTACATCTGTATTATCCATAATTTGTTATGACAGTCTAGATCTCCAGCTGAGCAGTCTTCACTGACTTTGTTAGGAGGACTTATTGAGGAAGGTTACTCGTACAAGGAGCTGGGGGATTGAGCAGATGGGGGTGGATGATGTGGCAGCAAATGACCCTCAGCAGAAGGGGCCAGGAAATGAGTTGGTAGCTTAGATGCTGGACTCAATATAATATGAGAGTGAGTGGAGCCGTGTACAATGGCAAGGGGCTGGGCTGGGAAATAAGTCAGTTGCTGGAGTTAGCAAATGGAAAAAGCATGTCTGCAAGTCAAGGAAGAAAAAGGAAGAATAAATTTCTTTCAACAAAACTCATATTTTGAGAGGTGTGAGGATGGGGCAGACAGGCAGCAGAAATACGTAATTTCCAATTAGTTGGAAAGTCAATTGAAAAATTGTTCTGGAGCAGAATTTAAAGACTTAAAATTCTTTTAGTTTCAATAGAAAAACTAGAGAGGAGGTGGACAGCAATTAATAGAAATTGCAAGGAAGAGCTCATGAAATCAAATGTTAACAGCTTCCACAATGAAACAAAATGAGTAAATCATAATTATCATTATTACAATAAGTTTCAGGGGAATTAATAATTGTTAGTTAATTGTCAACAGTGCCAACCTTTCTCCTACTGCATTTGCATGTTTTCCACCTCTTACTTTGTCTCATTAGTTTGAAGTGATGCTATCAACTTGAAATTCAAACCCTTTAAAAAAATTTAAAAGCCATTGCTCTTCCCTTTCTGCCAATTATGACTTTGCAGTTTACTGCTATTTACGAAATGTTTTTTCTTCCTCATGTACAAAAGTTGCAAAAGGAAAACAAACTACTGTGGAACAATGTCAGTCATGAAAAACTATGACACCAAAGATTAGATGTAAGCAATCTGGAAAATCTGTTTATTTATGGTCTCTTCCAGGACTCAAAATCTAAAGACCTCAAATGATTACAGTACCTGATCAGAGGTGTTCTCTCTGATAAATGTCAAACAGAATTGCAGACAAGAATCAGAGCTTCAGCTATGTCTCTCTCATGTTTCTTAAGAGAGCTTCCCTTTACAGGATAAATTATCTGAGTTTCTTATCAGTAGGAAATTGACCCTGGATAAATGCAGGGAGTGCTGAAGCAGATACCTTGTGGTGAATTTAAAGTGAATATTGAACCTTCCTAAGATGATGCTATGATTCTAGGGAATTGTGTTGATATTTGAACCACTGTTATTTCTCATTTTAGGGATGGACCCATCACATACAACTCATACATAATTTGACCGACACTCTACAATATGCTGTCTATTATTTGTGTCTATCATCCTTTACACCTGGTCACAGTTTTCATTATTTATGTTGTTATAGTATCCTCTACATGCTTTACTACCTTGTGAAGACCAAATAAACCTTTTTGAAACTTTATTCAGTTTTCTAAGACCTTCTGGAGTTGAGAAATAGTTGTGGGTAAGTCCAAGTCATCCGAGGTTAAAAACACTACAGATTTGACTTGTATACTTCATTAAATGTTTATAAATTCTGTTGAAAGTATTGTAAGACTTGAGGCTAGAGACCTCAAGCCAAGGCTAGATCATCCTTTTATTAAATGAGCTACTTAGGATTGGAAAAACTATATTGATCTGTCTAATAAAAGGTATTTATTTTCCCCACATAGTAGTTTTTATTATGAAGCAATGGGAAGCTGCCAGTGTCGTCAGGCCTGAAATGAGCACTGCCGTGGTGATACCAGGATCTGTCTGTCCATGTCTGTCTGTCCCCCTGCTGGTCAGAAAAAGAGCCAGCTGCTCCTGACCCTCACAACACAGCCAGGACAGTGCCTTTGGGCAGCAAACACAGGGCTTCTGGACATCCCTCAGACAGCAGGGTCCATGTACGTACACAGTTCATACTCTGCTTTCTGCAGAGGGGTGCCCTGAAATTTGGTATGTGCTGAACCTTTGATCCGTGAAAATCCTCAGCCGCTGACTTTTACAATCCTGCGACTCTTGTAAGGTCCCCCAGCTGCCTCATCAGCCCAGACTGGTCCCATGGTGCAGTTGCAAAAGGACTGGAACACCTGGGAGGAACTAGGCAAAGTATTAAGAGCAGAATCCAGCTAAATGGATTACGTCTGGCTGGCAGAAAGCATAGGGATTTCCCCTGGCTGTACCAGCTGGTCACTAACCCCAGTCTGAAAGAGCTTAGAAGGGGTTCAGCCCTGTGCTGAGCCCAGCCCTTGGGCCTCTCTATGGTTAGCAGCCGCTGTTTGTAGAGGAGCAGAGTTCCCATCTTATCCCCCACTCCCAGCTGAAGCCTCTGGGCCTCTGATGCACTGGAGTCTTATAAATAACACCCTGAGTCTCAAGGGCTTTTGCATTCCTGAAACCCTCATATTCAAGAAGGATGCTCTTCATTTCCTCTGACTGGGAGGGTGGCTGGCTGTCCCCTAGGTCATGGCAGCCTGTCACTTCCACTTAGATGCCATAGATGACCTGCTGGATTGTGAGTGCCAGGATGCAGAGCTGCCGGAAGGTCTGCTCCAGGGTCTCTTAGGATTGTAAAGCAGCTGCCATAACCCACTGTATTTTTGAGGAATTAAATGCTTGAACGGGTTTGTTTTGTAAACCAAGAGCTTCCAAAGTGTCAGAGTTTGGTTCAGCTGTAAAAGCCCCAAGGGCTGTTTATCGGAGCTGCTGTTGGAGGTGTTGTGTCAAACCCTTCTCCCAGGGTGACTGCAGGTGCCTTGGGAGCCTGCCACGCCCTGGCCACGGGAAACACTGACCTGACTAAACCTGTCTGTCTGTCTGTCTGCCTGGCTGAGGAGCTACCTTCCGTTCTCAACATTTTGTCCTGACTACTTGTTCATTCATTTCATTCACTGGTTCTCCATTTGCAGACTTCTTTGGAATTCCTATGGAAAAAAGGGTATTGTGTTAGGAAAGTGTAAAGAGAAAACAGAGATCCTCTTAGTTTTGAGAAAATTTTCCCTGTTTTCAAAATATTTTCCAGTTTTATCCAAGTTTTTGAGTTCTGGTCACCACTACAAAAAGAAGGGCCAAAATTTTTTAACAGTAACATTTTTGTCTACTCTTTCTACCCATCCAGCAGTGGCAATCCAGGTGAGGTAGGATCTAGGGGGGAGTTTGTTCCCACAAGCTTTCAAATGTTGTGAAGCCAGGCATTTTTCAAACTGCACTAAGGACACTGAGAAGTTTTATGATCCCACATGTTCAACCTTTTTGTTTTGTCCATTGGTGTCTTAAAAAATGGTTTCCTTCGCCTAAGTCTGCATTGTGCTTTATTCATCAGCTTCCCAAAATGACAGTCTTTGCTTCCATCTCCAATAGAATGCTATTCACTGGAACTCAGAATTTCTGGCCTTAATGTCAACATATATAGTCTTTCAAAAAATATGGACACTTGGGAGGCCTGTCTTTAATTGAAAAAGATAACCTAGCAGTTTCTCCTGCTTTCCCATGGACATCTTGCTTCTGGAGGACTCATCATCCCTGTTCTTTGCATCGTGTACCCTGGCTCTGTCTAAGAAGGATTATGAAAAGCACCTGTAACCTTTTTGCACTGTCCAACCAGCACCACAATGTGCTGGCTCTACAGGAAATGCAGGATGAGAAGGGACTTTAAGATTTATCAGGCTCCATCCCCTGATATCATGCCAACACATATAATCCTTCTCATGAAATACTAAACTGCATCTTAAAAGTTGCTTCGGTTTTTGCTCACATTGTTCTTGTTGAAAAGCTGTTGACAGGGTATAATTCTTATGGGTGCAAACAGTTTAGGTTTTTTTCTGAAATCTATTCCTGGCAGTAGTCATTTATTCTTTCGCTAGAACTGCCCTGCAGCTTATTCTTGGTAGACATCTACCCCCTGATGTTACATATAAATCAAAATTGTTTCTCTTCTCAGTCTTTACTTTCCTGTTTTAAACAAGCCAAATTTTTCCTGTCATCTCTTGTATGATCATTTCAAAATTCCTCACTTTTCCTAGGTGTATAACCTGGACATGTGCCAGCCTGAATTTCTCTTTCTGGAAGGTGAAAACCAATATGCATATAAGAAACAAAGTGCATATGGCTTTTACAATGCTGCAACTATTTGTCATTTGCAATTATACTATATTGCCCCTCTGGACAATGTTTTAGCGCTACAAAGTTGATCTGCTTCTGCAGGAATAGCATCTGTTACACCGACTCGGTTGTGAACATGATGGGGAGTTGAAACAAGCCACATGCCTGGGTTTATTTCCTTGCTGTCAGAGTTTACTTGGAGACACTGTGCACTAGGTCCACATGCCCAAGTGTTCTACTTCCCCTTCAGAGGTGTTTAAAAGATGTGTAGATGTGGCACCTGGGGACATGGTTTAGAGGTGAGCTGGGTAGTGATGGGTTAAATGTTGGACTTAAGGGATCTTAAAGGTGATTTCCAATCTGAAAGACTCTGTGATTCTGTTCAAAACCAAAGGGGCTCAACCACCTGGGAGTCTTACCTAAGCAGCCCTCAGGGAAAACTACATTTACCTGGAGAAGAGGTGGTGAAGACAGGCAGTATGATTTCTTCTGAGGAAGGAATTGGCTCAGGACAAAGCCTGGAGACTGGTGTAAATTATGTGCTTAACTCTGGAGGAGTTGGCCAGCTGTATTCCTCCTGCAGGGATTGAAAACAGAGCAGTCTGAGCAGACAAGCTTGAACTTGTTCTCTTCTGTGACCTGCTTTTATATTTTTAAGACAATGGTATGTAACTCATCTTTTTAGCATGCAATTTTCTGGCCAACCTAAATCCATGAAGGAAGTTGTATTTCTGATGTGAGCGGGGGTTAAACACTGCACCTGCAGGCAACTATAAGATATTTTGGTTTTATACTTGCTGTATGCTCAGAGGGTACGGAAAGAGAATAGTAATATTTTACATGTAACTGAGATGCCTCTCTCCAATCACTGCTGCCTACATCAAACCAGTGCTGCCTATACTCTCTCTGTTCCTGGGGGCCTTACGAGTTATAATTTGCCATGTTGATAAAGAGTCCATTAAAATCAATGGACCATTAAAGCCTGCCCGGTAAATCTGGCAGCAGCCAATAGATTAACTTCAAGGTCCAGCCAAACACATGAGAAACAGTTTCTTGCTGACCACAGCCACTCTGAGACTTGTGCCTGAAAATGAAATACTGTAATCTCTGTGGCTGTCAGCTAGCCTGCTGTTATATGTGCTAAGGCTTCCCCTGCTGTGAAGATAGCTATATTTACAGTGGTTGTTTATGCAGCAGCATATTATATTTAGCTATTAATCACATGATGACATACTCTTTGCCATTTAGTTAACTGGGAGGGAACATCTCATGTATAAAACTCAACATTGTGTTCGTCTTTCCTTTTCCAACTTGAATTGCCTGGTCTTGATACAATAAAATTAAGTTTTATATTTTTAAATAATTCCATCATACCAAGGTCTCTCTGAGGGAAAAGGCAAATCCTAAAAAAATCCCTGCTGTTGACTACGTGTACCTCAAACAACCCTGCATACACTTCCACTCCTACCTCTGCTCACAGGTTTAGATCTCCTGGCATGAGTGGAACTTCTCCCAGGCATTAAGTTATGCACCTTCAGAATAATTTGTAAGATCTCAGCCACAGATTATATTCTGTAGTGTGTCATTTTAACAATTTATAATGGCACTTCACGCCTCTCATGAATTAAGCTTCTTCTGCATAGTAGAATTTCTTACATCCTCACAAATGCAATTCAAGATGTCTAAATGCTAAGTATCCAGTTCAGCTGAGTTGTCCAGGGTTTACATCAGAGAAGAGAGAGATGCCTGTCTAAATGACAAACCATTCTGAGGTTTCGAGCAAAACCTCCTTCAGGAAATGGCTAGATGGCTTAGTTTAGGCAGCCAGCATTTTGAGGATGAAAGCAAGCAGAAGAAATTCCCTCCTGTCTCACAAATGAATATTATTTCAGAAAATAACAGCCTGCTGAACAAGACAAAATTGTAGCAGTATAGAGAGCTTGGTTCATTTTTATAGGACAAACTAACCCTTCAGTAGATTTTTTTTCATTTTACATGAGCCTTTCTTTGGTTCTTTCAGCACAGTAAAAAAATGATTGGATGGTCATTATACTTTTTCAATTTTAACCCAAAACTATTTATTCACCTAAAAAGAGTAAAATTATCACAAACTGATTTTTAAGCTTTTCACTGAAAAGTAACACATATAAAAGTATGAGATAGAGTAGAAATAAATATGACTGAGTAGCAGCATAGTGGAGCCATAGAATAGCTTATGGAGTGACTAGATGCAGTATTTGATCTTTTCTGAAAAGCTCTTTCTGAAATTAATCACACAGACTTTTGGGTACAAACTCTTGTTGCTGTTTGCCAAAGATGGAGGTACAGCCTTATTTTATTACTCATATCTTACCTACAAAAATTAAAATAGACTATAAAATCAACTACCTGAACCCATGTTAGTTAGATGGGAAGAAACAGATGAAATTAATAGTATTTTTTTTCCAAGCAGTTTGCAGACTGGAACTAATTAATACTAAAATTTATTGCAAGAAATATATTGTAGTATCAACCTCTACCTTAGATTCTTTTTTTCCTGGCCGCTAATAAGTTATTAGTAGCTTCAGATAAGTTAACTGCTAATGTAATTTTTATGGTGTCACTAATATAGCACTTTTTCTCAGTTTAATCATCCTAATTTCAATCTTTTCTCCTTACCCATCAGTGGGTCTCAATTGAGCAACATGTATTTTGCATCTAAGAGTAGCTGTTTAATAAAGTATTTACTTGCAGCTGCTGGCTGCTGTTCAAAGTCAGAATCCTGAGGTACAGGGAGGGTCTTCATCTCTCTTTGGCTTCCACAGGATGCAAATAGGTGCTCCCTTGTACAACCGATTGATGTGTAAAAGGGATGGTATCGCAGGGTTTATAACATTGTTTACAGTGTTTATAATATTCTGATCAGTCCTGTAATGCCAATGAAAGTTCTTTCATTTGGGTTTCTGAGGACTTGTGCGTGGAGTCACATGTATTTTAATATGCTCTTCAGGAATTCCAAGATAATTTGGTCCAGAATAAATTGGATGATTTTATTGGGTCTTATTTTCTTTCTAGCTGTGTGTGAGGAGTTGCACTTGACATTTGCATTTTGTTTTTTCAGTGTGAAGTTGTAAATTAGTCCCAGATGCCTTGCAGTTTTGGGCATGGAGACTCATGAACTTCTGTAAACCTTTTGATGTTCTCTGTCTATGAGTAAAGGACTGTAATAAATCTACCCACAAAGAAGATGTTAAAAAGCTGAAGCTGACAGCTTCTTAAGAACAACCTTATCATGTCTCTAAAAATATGGGCTTCACCAAACAGACAAACATGTTTTTGCTATAATTTCCCAGATTAACAGATTTTATATAGGGAACTTTACATGGTGGTGTACCAAACACCCTCACCTTCTCTCACAACACCTGATGGAGTTGGAAGAGAAAATGGTTTTTCACATAAGCTGGAATTAATTGCCTGGGCTGTAGGAACAAGGACAGAAGGGGAGATCAAGGGCAGTCATTACTCTCCACCATTCAGCGTTCATTAGACCACACCTACTTACTGCACTCAGTTTAGTGTTCCCCCCTATGGAAAAAAGGCACTGATAAATGAATGAGTTCAGGTGAGGGCTCCAGGGTGTTGGGGAGCCTGAGCTTGTTAAGCCCGGAGCAGCAACAGCTTTGGGGGCACCTAACAGCAGACCCAATGCCTATGGAGAGCTCCTTGAGGAGATGGACTTTCTACAGCCATGCAGGGAGGAATGGTAAGAAACAAAAAGAAGGAGCAGACACAGCAGAGTTTAAGCTTGGCTGTAAGGAGAAACTTCTATGAGGACAGTCAGATGTGCAGATTGTGCAGTCTTTGAAGGTTCCCAAGACCCCATTGAAGGAAAAACTGAGCACCCTGGTCTGACCTCAGAGTTGATCTGCTGTGAGCAGGAGGCCAAACCAGTGGCCTCTTGAGGTCACTCCCAGTGAGCTATCCCATGATCCTGTGACTTCTGTTGGAATGAGACCTACAGCCATGAGCTCTGCCGTGATGTATTTAGCAAGGGATTTCCATGAGCTGTGCCATGACAAGCATGGTTAAGGGGTTTCCATGGGCACGATGACGTACTCAGGGGGTGATAGGTTATTGGGAGGAGGCTGGATGACCCTATCACTGCAATCAGCCAGGTGGAAGACGGAGTTATGCTAAGGTGTCAGGGTCCTGTTCCATCCTTGCACAAGTCTTTGTAATCTCTCTCTTTCTTACTCTCTGTATTCTTCATTTACATATAAATTGGCTGCCCTGCACACACACTCCATTTATGATGGCAGTAACAGAATATTTGACTACATTCTCACCTCCACTTCTTAAAAATATATATATTGGCATTTGAAATCCTCCATGATAGAGGATGAGAATATGATCACCTTGCAAAAAAGTCAACAGGCTTCCTTCTCTCGTCTCCCCAAAGCAGGAACATCTCTTTTGGTAAGAGTTGCACATTTGATTGCACTGGAATATACCTGGGAACACATGTATATAGTGCTATATATTTTTATTTTGCAGGTCTACTGAATTTATCACTGGCAGTCTAAAAGAATCTATAATCTGTTGCTCCAATAAACCACACGATTTCTGAATCTGTGCTTGTGAAAGTTCCTGTTGAAATCAACCAGACTTACTTAATATTTTCATTAATTATGTAAAATGCCTTAGATGTACTTCATTTTCAAGGACCTTAATTTTGTGGTTATGTGGACTCAAACCTTCACTAAAGTCAAAGGGCCCACAGCACACTCAGGGGCTTAGGAGGATAAAGGCAGATTACAGCTAATTAATTTTTTTCTACCCCACATAGAGTGAGGGTGTGCTGTGCAAGGCAGTTCACAGCGTGCTGCCTGTCCTGGCCTCTGCTCCTCTAACTTAAGTTACTACATTCGCTTTCAGTTAGGCAGATCAGTGACCATCTATGCCCCTTTTCCTTCACCATTCTCTCTTTTCTATACATATGCCTCACTTCAGCAACAGCCTCTCAGAAAATATGCGATACGGGTGAATTTATCCCAGTGTTGCTGCTCTGTGTGTTCATGTTGACGTTGGTGTGGCTGTGCCAGAATGATGCTGGAACAAGGCTGGTGTCACCAGCATGCTGACAGCGAGGTGCAAAGTGGCTCTGTCGCTCCCAAGAGGATCAATTGGGTCATTTATCTACAAAAAAATTGTTGAACTGAATTGAAAACCTCATGAACATGATGATACTTGCTTATGCAATTATTTGCCAGTTATGGCCCTAGGTCAGGAAGCAAAGGCAGGAAACCTCAGGACACAACTCAGGAAATTTAAGACATACAGATTCAGAAAATGTCCTCTCTTTGATAGCTTTGTTCTGATTCATCAGCTTGTGTCTTGTACTTCATGTAAGAAATTATTTTCTCTTTTTTCTCATGACTTTTATTTGACTTGTTTGCTAAAATTTTTTTCTTCTGTCATATAATTTCTCACCAGCTTTCTTTTCTGTTCATATCTAGTTCTTTCCATCTTTCTGAAGAGGATTTGTCCCCTACTCTTTTTATCAGAGACTTTTTATCATTTCCTTTGCTCATAGTTGGAATCTCTCAAAGTGTATCAATATCCTCATATAGTCAAGTGCATGCTTAGGAGTGCATACAGCTATCCAACTGCAATCTTTCCTAGAGACATATAAAAAAGAGTAATTACTTCTCTGGCTTTATAAATGATACCCCATAGTATGATAAGCTGAAAGACTTTGTCTTCTGCAGCAGAAATCACAGGGCATGCTCATACTTAGCATGTTTAATTTTTTATCTACTATCAACTCCAAAATTAATAAGTTATTAGTAATTTTGGAGCTCCTGGAACCCTCTGGGACTTCTTCCTTTAGATATAAGCATCAGCCTCATTAATGCCTTTATAATTTATTCATCACTCTTTAATGTTCTGTTAAATTCCTCTCTACTTTCAAAGTTAGAATTAAATATGTGTATGAACCATGTTCATTTCTGACTCAGTAGAGGCCCTCCAGGAACTGATGAATTCAACATTTAGCTGATGAATGACAGTCAGTCCCTTGCAGCAAGCTCAGTTATCAGTCAGATTATGAATTTTTTAGGGGGGAAATTATCAGCTGTTTTTCTTTCTTGTGATCTTTCATCACTGGTGTCAAAGGGTGTTGTTCATCTGGTGTTAGTGAACTGATACCAGGAATGCATGTTATCTTTTAGCTTCAATAATGAACCTTGTTCGTGGTATAACAAGAGATGCAGTAGGGCCCAAGTTGTTTGGAATTATTAAATCTGCTCGAGGTGGTAAAATAACAGATATTGTTGTTCAACCATAACTTCTCAGGCTGGATAGGAAATGTGCACTGACTCTCCAGCTCCTCTGTTAAGACAAAGGTAAGAGGACATCATAAACAATAAAGAGCTAAATTCTACCCAACTAAAAAAATTTTAGATTGTTCTGATTTTATTAGGAAATACTTCTGCACACAGGCTGGAAACAAACCCTCGGCTACTGCATGCTGAACTCAGTGCCTCTGCCTCCCAAGGATGGGGGAACAGCAGCAGAAACACTGCAGAAACTGAGAGCTTCTGAGTTCTGCGTATCATAGGAGCTTGGATTTCCTGGCCAAACTTCACAGGGACTAGTTAATCCTCCTTTTGCCCTTGTGTCTAGAGACCACATTCAGTAGTCACCTCCAATGGTGAGGAGACATCGAGAAAGATGAGATATGGGAAGAGCCTTGACAGCATTCCCCTATGATCCATCTGCAGCTGCTGCAGAGAGAGTTGACACAACATCAGAGGCTGTCAGCACATGCTGCTGAGGAACACTGGCAGGTTGCAGTTCCCCTGAGGAACAAGTTTCTCCTCTGGAGACAAGGACACGCTGCCCTGTGGTGAGAGGGGACTGTAGAGATGAGAGGTCTGCCATCTCCAGGGATATAATTTCTGAAGTGCTGAAAGAAAGAAATTGCTAACAATTTTCTGGGAGAAACAGCATGTGAGTTATTGATTGATTCTTACTGTCAGGTAATCTGAGCACAAACTTTCTGTGAGGAAAGGCCAAAATGTCAAATACACATTTCACCATTTTTGAGAACATCTGCATCAAACTGATGACAGGCAGAACTTGAGTCCCCTCACTTCATGTAATATATGCTTCCAAAGTTCAATAGCATTGTCATATAATTCAAGTGTTTGCTTCAATCACTATTCATAGCTTCTGTTAGCACTGGAGTTGGAAAAATAATGAAAATATTATTCATAGAATGTATTAGTCCCCAAATTCCATGAATCTCATTGAATAAATTATTCAGCTATTATTATCTCTCTCTTCCCCCTCACTCCTCCTGCCTTTCCCCAGGGATTTTCAGATGACTACCCATTAAGGAGGAACAGGTGTGGATGCAGGTGTTGGCCCAAGTTGGAGATGCTGCAGCTGTCCTGTATGACCCAGGTGCATGGATGGTGAGCATCCAACACACAGTGTACATGGCTTCTTCATTTCATTTTTGTATGGGACCCAAAAAGATATTTTGGTGCAAAAGCCCAAAATGACACTAGATAAGGACAGACAACTGAATTACATCCTGAATAATATTTAAACAAATACACTTTCTTCAGAGGTAGATCGTGTCCAAGGTGGCCCTTCTTGTCACTCCCCAGGGATGGAGTGTCAGCAGCAGCTTCTGCTTGGTGTCTGCAGCTAAACTGTGCTCTTTTTGCTTCTCTGAAGGTGTCATGCAGGAGCGGGGCAGTGCTTTTCCAAATTTTTGGCTGATCTGAATGGACCACATCTGATCATGGCTGTGAATGCAGAGCATCTTCTCAATCACATCTTCCCTCACAGGATGAGGAGCAAAGCCCATGTGAACCAGTGGAGCTGCAAAGGTCAGTATTTGTCTGGTAGAGCTCAGCACAAGGCACACAGTGAAAAAAAACCTTTCCTCCAGCATGGCTGTCAATCCTGCTGTAGTACAAGTCCAGACTGTTGCAAGCTGTGGGTTTGGGACATAAATTCCTGCATGTGTGCAAGTCCTGCCAGGCCCAGACCATGGTCCTCCAGGACATCCCCAAGAGAAGCTCCCGGGAAGGAGCTGCAGGCATGTGCTGGTTCCATCCAGCCTTGGCAAACTGTGATGGCTCTCTCCCTCTTGCAGCCTCACCCCGAGCTGTGAAACATCCCCCAGCCTGGGACCATCCTTCATGCTGCTTGAGGATTGCCTGTGGCTCGAGGAGCTCAGCTTTGTGCTCCTGCCTAGTCCTGGGAGAGAGCTGAGGCAGCACCACGGCAGCTTGTACTCTTTGTTTTCCTGTGAGAGCTACTTCGGCCTCTCTCACAGGGGAAAAACTGCTCAGCTCAAGGGGTTTGAAACAAATCAGGATCAAAGCAATTTTGAGATTTTTTTAAATGATGTATAATTAACTGGCAATCAGTGAACTGCACATGCAGGATCAATATCAGTCATATGACAGAGAAACCACTGCACTAGATGCCTATGAAATATTAACAACCACCTACAAAACTCAAAATAGACTTTGTAGCAAATCCCCCAAAGCTCTAAGCCCACAGTGTGCACAGCTTCATGCACATCACCTCCTCAGAGCTCACATGGGCCACCAGCACTCTGCCCCTCTCCTGGAAATGGGGATTCCTCTACTCTCACATGCCTCCTGTAAAAAGTGGGCTCTGTACATGCTCACACCAGTGACAAAGACCCATCCTGAGCTCAGACACAGGCACTGCAGGTGTGCATCTCCACTGCACCGAACATCTCCACTACAGCATCCCATGCTGTCACCCCAACAGAACAGAAAAGGATAGACTGTTCCAGTTGGAAGTGACCTACAGTGATCACCCAGTCCAACTGCCTGACCACTTCGGGGCTGCCCAAAAGCTAAAGCATGTTATTAAGGGCTTTGTCCAAATGCCTCTTAAACACTGACGGTTTGGAGCACACTCCACCTCTCCAGGAAGCCAGCTCCAGTGTTTGACCACCCTCTTGGTGAATAAACGCTTCCTAATGTCCAGTCTCAACCTCTTCTGGCACAGCTTGGAACCATTCCCTACACTCGGCCACTGGATAATAGGCAGAAGAGCTCAGCACCTCCCTCTCTACTTCCCCTCCTCAGGAAGCTGTGGAGAGAGATGAGGTTGTCACTCAGTCCCCTTTTCTCCAACTAGACAAGCCCTGAGCCCTGAGTCGCTCCTCACAGGACATTCCTTGCAGCCCTTGCCCCTGCTGTGTTGCTCTCCTCTGGATGCATTCAAGTGCCTTCACATCCTTCTAAAACTGTGGGGCACAGAGCTGCACATGGTCCTTGAGGTGAGGCTGCACCAGTGCTGAACACAGCGGGACAATCCCAGCTTTTGGCTGGCTGGCTTATCGTGCCTGATGCACCCCAGGATGGGCTTTGCCCCAGGATGGGCTTTGCCCTCCTGCCTACCAGGACTCACTGCTGGCTCATACTGAGCTGCTGCTGACCAGCACCCCCAGATCCCTCTCCAAAGGGCTGCTCTCCAGCCACTCCTCTCCCAGTTTATACTTGTGTCTGGCACTACTCTGTCCTAGGTGAAAGAATCAGCACTTAGTCTTCTTAAATGTCATCTCATTAATCATAACTCAATGCTCCAATCTATGTAGATGCCTCTGCAGGGCTTCCTGTCTCTCAAGAGAGTCAGCAGCACCTCCCAGTCTGCTATTATCAGCAAACCTGCTAATGGTGTATTCATCCCCTATATCCAGATTATTGATAAATATATTGAACAGAACTGGCTCTAGAATTTAGCCCTGAGGAACAACACAGGTGATGATTGGCCAGCCAGATGTAGCCTCATTCACTACAACACTTTGAGCTCTGCCCTTCAGCCAGTTCTTCACCCAGCACACCATGAATCCACTCATCCCACAGCTGGACAACTTGTCCAGAAGGATGCTGTGGGAGACAGTATCAAAAGCTGTATGGAAATCCAGAAAAACTGCATCCGCTGCCTTCCTTTCATCACCAGACTTCTCTGTCTCCTTTTCTGCCATCCCTCCCTGGCATGGAGACCTACCTTATCTCTTTGCCTTTTCCTCATACCCAACCTGACCAAACCCTTTTTGTCCACAGCCATGTTGTGCCATCCTTTCCATGTCTTCAGACCCTGGTCCTGTTTCTTCTTTTCCACTTTGCGGAAGGATTTGGTCATAACCATATAAAGGTCTCCTGGGCAGGACTGAGCTAAGTATGTCGCACCCCTGGAAGTCATCCAAAAATACTTTCCCTTTCCAGATTTATGGTCCTCCAGATTAGATTTCACAGGAAACAAGGTAGAGTTCTGTCCATTTTTGCCCAGAACATCCTCTTTGAAGTTGTAGAAGAAATTGGAAATGCTGTTGAAAAAGAATTCTGTCACGTTCAGAGACCAGAGACACATTGCCAGAAAAGCACCATAAAGATTTGGCAAGCTCAGCCAGTTCCTGCATTTTCACTTCCCTTGGACTCTTAAAGGGAGGGCCTTTAACTCCCATTCCTTCAGAAGGGGCTGATTTTCAGAGGGTATTTTTGTAGTGTGCATGTGTGTGTGTATGTTTTGTGTGTTTGTGTGCATGTGTTTGCTTTTCTGTAATGACTGCTGTTAAAGTGGTGTTAAAGAACCAGGATTACCATTCTGTCATATACTGCCAGGCATTTGACTGCAAACACACGTGGTCTGCACTTCTCATCAATACTTCCTGGTATGTTTTCTTAGTCTTATTCCCAACCATGTGCCTTAATATGCTTTTTTCTTTTCGTTATATTTTTAAGCAAATTCCCAAATGCTAATGATTAGGATGAAATTGAATTAGGCACCAACAGTAAACTCAAGGTATCAGTTGTCCTCAGGTTGTCATTTGTAAGAGTTGAGGATTATGTTTTGAAGTGGTACCTAGTGAACAGTCAATTCCCAACAGTGTTAGGAGAAAATGCTGAGTATTGCCATATGGCTTGATTTGTATAAATGGGTCATGGAATGGCCTTTCTGTAGGTCTCTGCATCAAAAGGTGTTTGCTTCACAGCCTACTGCTCTTCCCCAAATTTCCAGTCAAGCAGAAGACAATTCAAAAGACAGTTTTTGAGCTTATCCTATTTTTGGATGATATCGTAGGGTTTGACACAATTTGTATTTGAAGGGGATGGCTATCTCCTATTTGCGTAAGCGAGTACTGTGTGATGTATGTGGCCTCCTGCAGCAGATGTGTGACTGAATCCCATGTGCATTGTGACCCACGAGGCAGGCAGGCAGCACTGCAGAAGGCTGCTGCTGCCTTTTGTTATCGGCTACACTGGGTAAGGTTTATGAAGCATGTTCACGCTGCAGCTGAGACACCTACCTACATTTCCCTCCCTTTTTATTTCCACCTATTTGACTGCTCTTTCTGAAAGACCTCCAGCCCTTGTCCCAGTCCTGCTGCTGGAATACGTTAACCGTCTATGGATAGTTTGGAAGCAGCATAGCAGATTCTGAGTAGCATAGTTGGCACGGGTGGCTGAAAGGTGGTGAAGATACTGTGGTGCCACGGAATCATTGAGTTGTTTAGGTTGAAAAAGAGCTTTAAAATTATTGAGTCCAACCATTAATCCAGCACTACCACGTCCACCACTAAACTAAATCCCCAGATGCCACATCTACATGTCTTTTAAAATACCCCCTGGGTCGGTGACTCTGCTGCTTCTTTGAGCAGCCTGTTCCAAGGCCTGACAATGCTTTCCATGAAGAATTTTTCCCTAATATCCAATCAAAACCTTCCCGGGTGCAATTTGAGGCTGTTTCCGCTTGTCCTGTCACTTGTAGCCTGAGAGAAGAGCCTGACCCCCACCTGGCCACACCCTCCTTTCAGGTGATTGTAGAGAGCAAAGGTCCCCCCTGAGCCTCCTTTTCTCCAGGCTCAACACCCCCAGCTCCCTCAGCTGCTCCTCACAGCACTTGTGCTCCAGACCCTTCCCCAGCTCCGTTGCCCTTCTCTGGACACTCTCCAGCCCCTCAGTGTCTTTCTCGCAGTGAGGGGCCCAGAGCTGAGCACAGGATTCGAGGTGTGGCCTCAGCAGTGCTGAGCACAGGGGGACAGTCACTGCCCTGGTCCTGCTGGCCACACCATTGCTGATCCAGGCCAGGATGCCCTTGGCCTTCTTGGCCACCTGGGCACACCCTGGCTCATGTTCAGCTGCTGTTCACCAGCACCCCCAGGTCCTTTTCCACCGGGCAGCTTCCCAGCCACTGTCCCCAGCCTGCAGTGCTGCCTGGGGTTGTTGTGACCCAAGGGCAGGACCTGATTTTGGCCTTGTTGAACTTCTTACAATTGGCCTTGGCCCATCAATCCAGCTTGTCCAGATCCCTCAGCAGAGCCTTCCTGCCCTCCAGCAGATCAACGCTCCTGCCCCCCCATGTCATTTACAAGTTTACTGGGTGTGCACTTGATCTCCTCATCCAGACCATCTACAGAAGTACTAAAAAACTCACCCCACACTCTCCTCTGCCCAGAGCATATCGTCCCTTTACCTCCTCCTCCTCTTCCTTTATAAAGGTCTTCTTCAGCTATGGGGATAGTCTGAGTGCCATTCCTCTCCTGAACTAACACCCATTATTTCATGCAGTCAGGGACAGCTCAGGCAAGAAAGAGGGTTTTGGTTATTATTCATTTTTCCTTTCTTCCACTACAGCACGAAAATCCTATCAAAAGGAAGTTGATTATTTAAATGTCTCCTCCATTTGAATTTCTCATTCAGAGCTGTTCCTTACACCTCAGTCACCCTGAGGTTTTTCCTGCTTTAAGCAAACCTGTCATGGTTTTATATTATTTACCAAATAATGCTGCTGCTGACTACAAATTTATTAAAGAGGTACTGAAGACAAAGCAGTGTCTGTATTACAATACAATTTTAGTCTGCACTGACTTGAAAATGTATTGTGCTGAAGATAATCACATGGAGGGCAATTATAGAAACTGAAGAGGATCAAACAGAGTAATAGGGACATAAAAGGAAACCTGCATTCTCTATACTCTACTCCCCATGCATGTGAATTCATCCCTTTTATCTTATTTTTAAAGACATTTCAAATTACACAGTAATTACAAATTCAAAAGGATTTTTTCTCACAAAATGATCTGATCTTAGCCACTCTCCTGAGTAACACTGGTGCAGTTTCCCAAGGCTTTCAAGTTCAGTAATCCATCTCTGCAAACACAGGATATGTTTGTACAGGATACGGTGTCGCTCTTTTTGGACTCACATCTTGATCCTGAGTCTTCTGCATGGATCAGAATAGATGATCACAGTGGCTTCTTCTGGCTTTATTTTTTACGACAACATATAAATAATATCTTGCTCAGAAAGCTGATTGATCTGAATATTACTAAAGTATTGTTGTGATTTAAATCCCCAGTCACCCAACTGAGAGTGCAGTGAAGTGTCAGGATAATTACATGAGTTAGTTATCACTTCTAGCTGCCCTAGAAGATTTGTCCTACCACCTAGGATGAAAAATCCATGCTGGTGGTTATGGCATGACTCTGGGAGGTGCAAAAAGGTGGATTGGTGCCCGAGGAATGTACGTAGAGGCAGCTGCAAAAACACTGCGTGAGGAAAGGTGATTAATAGGCACAGGAAGAGCCTTCAGTTTAGATCTGAATCAATTCTGCTCAAAACCTGTAGGCAAGCAGGGAAGTCTGTGGAGAACACAGAACTGCATTTCCTTGTAGAATTTGCATATGGAGACTTCCAAGGGTGCATGGATACGAGTTATTGGAATTTGGTTCCACAGGATGATCAGAGCAGAGAGGCAATCACAGATACTATTTCATTGTCAGCCTCTTCAAGGAGAATTCCACTGCAAAAATCACCTTGAAACGAGAGTTTTTCCATTTGCTTCATTGGGCCAAAGCCCATTTATCTTGTGCACTGAGAGCCAGTGAAAGGCAGGAGGGCTGCCGTGTGCCCTGTCCAGAGGACGTTCATACATGCAAGAGGTGCCAGTGGAGACGGGAAGGTATTAAGGGAGGTTTAAGAGTCACTAAGTCATCCTACTAAATTCATCCCTGTGTACTGCATTTGTAGTTAAATTTCTCCAAGCTGTTCTGAAAAATGCTGCTATATATTTTCTTTGCAGCTTCTAGAAGACTGCTATTCTTTGTTTCTGAGGATTTACAGTAAGTATTTTCTCTCTATTATGCTGCTGTTTAGCAGAATATTTACCAAATAAAAGTCATCATAACAAAATGCCAATCTTGCACCTCTAAAAATACATTAATAGAAAATAATATTGCCAGAGAGAGGAGCCAATTGTTTATCATAACTGTATACCATGTAACATAAACAAATTAATCACCTAAACAAAGCAAAAATTTGAATTATTTGCTTACATTAATTTCATAAAGAGGTGTCTCATGATCCATTTTGAATGATGGTTTTGTGCTTTTGATCACATGAAAAATGGATGTCCTTTATATCCTCTATGATAAAGGGCAGTATCTCTTGAAAGGTCGTTGGGGATTATACAGAACATGTTTATATGCCCATAAGAAACAGTGTACAACAGACAAGAGTGCAGGATGAAGAGCCTTCCCCATGTTCAACCCTCCTGAAGGAGATGTCCCATGAGCTGCTGCAACCCACAATGCCTTTGCAAGCAACAGAGATAGCTTCTGTTTGGCTGACAAAACCTTCTCTTTCACACTTCCCTGAAATAAAGTGGGCGAAAGAAAAAAAATAGGAGAAAGATACAGAGAAACCCAGACTTCCCATTTTCATTTGTGTCCTACTGATTTATGTCACCTTGTTTCTTATATTTCTTCCATTGCTAGGAACCGGCTCTAACTGCTTGGCTACTTCCTGGGAGTAATGATCAAACCAGCAGATGTGCCTGTATAAGAGACAGATTTGGTGTCTTCACTCAGTGTAAATGTCTGTGTTGGTCTGGATACATACTCCTATGCATCACAGCCCTCTGGGCAGAATTGAGTTTGAAGATATAAAAGTCTTCTGTTATATGGATACCACCAGTCATTAATTAAGAAGGTATTTTTCTGTTTAAAGAAGGGGGTCAGAAACATGTAACAAACTTTTGCCAGCTTATGCTCTTTATGCAGGGTCTTATTCAATGTAATTTAGTTTACAGGATCTCTGGCTTTCTTTCATCACCATCTATTTATATTTATGCTGTAAAGAACAAATTGTTAAATGTGTCTTTTGTCACAGAAATCTTGACAGTGAACAGGCAACTGTGCACCAAGAATCCTTTCTGACAGCCTGACATTGCCATTTTGCTCTACCATGTGTTGCCTCCTAATTTACACATGGTTTATTTGTTTGAGAGAGAGGCTTTTGGTACTTGTCTTTATAAAGTACTTAACACAACGAGGTGATGGTCACACTGAAGACAAAGGCACTATACCCTGCTCTGATTGGAAAAAAAGGGCAAGAAAAGTAATTGGTACTATTTTGCTAATTCTTTAGAAAACAAGTGTCCTCAGCTAACTCAGGGCATACATTAACAGTCCAACTAGTGTGTGTCTTCTGTGTTGTCTCCTATTCTGTGTTCTCTGTCCTATGCTAAGAAAGAAATACAGTGGTCAAATGTCCGGGACACTGTGAAAGTAAGGCAGGAAAAAGTCATAAAAATAGCAGAAATTTCTCCTTTTCTCTACCACTTTGTCCTGAAGTCAATGCAGGGGTGTTCACAAACCCCATCCTTCCATTTGTGATGTCTGACACAGCCATTAATCACAGCTCAAATGAAAAAACCCAACAACAAATAAAGGAAAAAAACAACCAAGAACACAAAGATCCACAGGAGTTTTCTCCTGTGATTTCTAAAGCCTTGCCAACACCCTGCGCAGTTCTGCCATCTGCACTGTAGATTGTGTCTACAAGTGCCACTGTGCCAATGACAGGGCAAATGCATATCATCACTGGTGCCACTGGAAAAGGAGAAATTAATGCACACCTGCAACATATTCTGAATTAGACAAGTAAAACCCTGAGCACAACAAAATGGTGGTGAAAATGTTGATCAGTTATTTTGTGGCAGTGTGGCTTCCATGCCAAATTCATCTGGAGACTAGCATCACCCTTCCTCTCAGGAAGGAAGGCTTCAGAGTATTTTTCAGATCTGATTAATAATTTATTTGGCATCTGGAAGCCACAGCAAAACAGCTCATATGGAAAGGGAGGATGTAAATTGTCTGCCTCTCCCAGGCACTACTAGGTGATTATTCACAGCTAAAATACTATTTGTAGAATATTTGTGTATTTAATATTTTAAAGAGCAGCTCTGGCACTTGGGTTGATTTCAGCACTCTCGAGGCTGAGGGGGCTGTGTCTGTGCCACAGATATTGTCATCTGGAAGACGTGCTCTCAGTGCCAACTGAAGCAGCCAGGAGAGGGTTTTAATAGGCGAGGAAGCAGGCACTAGAATAAGGGGAGATTAATGTGAGATTAGCACCTTTTGAATGAAGGTTGTCATCCATGGAAGACAGGGGGAACCTTTCCGAGCTGACTCTGCAGTGCACACAGTCTGCCTACCCCAAACAGGGCATTGCTGCAGCTCAGGTCAAAGCACAGCAAATGGAAGAAAGTTGCTTATAGATTTTACACCGTACATGTGATATATTTCTGTCCTTCTGCATTTATCACTCAGTGATGACCTCAGCCAGGTTGTGACAGCTTCCCTGATTGTCGTCTAGGAATTCACCTGATGGTATAATGCAGTATTTTAACCTACTTACAGTGCCATGCCACTTACTTGCTGTGTGCTATCTGCAATATTTCTGCTCAGAGTTGTAATTCTGTTTACCATTTGTGGGAGACCAAAGAGTTAATGGTCAAACAATGGTCAAACTCAAACAATGGGCCATGTGGGAGGCAGCAGGTGCTTTGCTGAGGCCAGGTTTGCACCTCCCTGAAACTACATCCCAAGGGGAGGAGGAGAGTTTTTTGTGTGTGGTGGCAAAACCTCTGGTTCACATAAGACAGAGCAGGAGAACACCGACTACCAGAGGATACAAACTGGGTTTTGAGCCAGAGAGGAGAAGAGGTGGGCAAGAAACAAATCTTGCAGGGGCTGGATAGTGCTTTTTGTCATGCCAGTGTCCTCACTTATACAACTGGCTCAGTTCTAAATCTTCCCCTGGGAAATTATTGGGACATTCCCATACAGGCCTGACAGTGTTCATCCCTTCTGATGGGGCATAACTGGCTCAACAACACTGGCAGGAGAGGCAGCTCTCATGTCTTAGAAGGTGTCACAAACCATTAAAGATCCCTGAACTAACCCCAAACTCATTTCTAGGGTCTTCTACTAGACAACAGAGCATTGCATTGCAAGTGTTAAACTGCCCACCCATCCCCTCCAGGAGAGGTACTTTATCATTCCCACCTTGCCTGAACATATATTAACCCATCAAACTTTGTGTTTCCCAGGCTTCCCCCACTCCCAGTGGATCAAGACTGAGACCATCACCTTAACCAAAGGACATTGAAATTGCAACAATCAAGTCTCATCACTGGATCCACAGTAATTTCTGCTCTTATCCCTTCTTCCTCTTTCTTTCTTTTCCCTATTTATGTTCTTAAGCAATATCTTTGTTCTTTTATATCGCTATATTACTATAGACAATAACCAAAATGGCTACATACCTCCTTTCCATTGAAACCAAATTGTTCTAAAATAAGTCCTGCATATATATATATATATATCTCCAAACACCAATCATTCAGTATTGTTTCATTCTAATCTGTCCCAAGGAAGAGCCTGAGTTACCCTCTCCTTCGGGGGTGGGTTGTAACACCAAACACAGATTCCTATGAGCTGCTAGAAGTTCTCATTGTCTTATCAAGAGGTTTCAGTAGAGGAGGGCATTTAATCAACTGAAATAGGAAAGAAAACTACTGAATGCTGAGTCATATTCAAGCTTCAATTAATATTTTTTTTCCTTTTTAAGAGATTGAAGTTGCTATGGCTGAACAGCTGTAGCTGCTGTGCTCATTCTTGGCTTTCACAACCACAACATTCAAAGACCACCTAAGTCTATGTGCCTAAATCTACAACTTCACCTACAACAGCAGAAGAAACCAAATATTCTCTTCTATTTATTTGACCCTATCTTGTGGACTATAGCCTCATTGCAATTGTTAACCACTTTCAGGGGATAGTATCCACCATGTCTAATCCAGATCAGCTTTCCCCCAGGTTTCATTCTGCATATATGTAGTCTAAGATACTGAAGAGCAATTTGGGTGGGGTGGGAGGATAGACTAGATGACCTCCCAAATTCCCTGTGAAGGTTTGGTGTGCAGGGGTGGTGGCTGGGGACAGTGCTGCTGTGAATGACAGCGTCCAGGCACGGCTGTGCTGTGCCTTGCAGTGCCTGTCTTAAGGATGTGAACTACAGATGCCTAAACAAGCATCTGGACCCTAGGCAGTACCCCAGGAGCAAAGATGACAAAGATGGGAAAGGAAGCAAACAGGAGATGAGCAGTGAGTTTGTGGCGGAGTCAGGATTTTCTGGTTGCTGCTCCTTTACCCACCCTGCCTCTCCTGGCTAATTTGACAGCTGAAATGAAATTGTCGGTGAGAAAAGCAGCGCAAGCATGCACAATGTGCTGTGATTAGAAAGGGCACTGCTGGGGAGAGGAGCATCAGATCAGCCAAGCAGAAGTTTTCTGTGTGTTCGCTCTGCCTTTTCTCCTGAGAGTGCTTGCCTTTTATTCTCAGCTCCTTTGCTTTCTGTTCTGTTGTTGCAACTTGCACCTCCTCTCTAAAATGTAAAATGTAGTCTCTTTCACTGTGATGGAGGCAAAGGGAGCTGATGTTCCTTCTGCTCCTAGGAGGATAAAAATGCCACAGCACTGACTCTGCATGGCAGGGATGCGAGAATCCAGCTCTCAATAGCCAAAAGAAGTAATATGATTACTGAAATTTTTGGGGTCACTAGTTGTCAGGAAATTTTTTGCAAAATTCTTCCCACACAGAATATAAATTCCCCATAAAACTGCTTGTTGACACTTGGTCACATTTGTAAGTCATCCATTAGTAGCTAAATCAAACCAGTGTTAGAGTTATTTAACCCTGAATACAACAGAATGTATTTGCCTTTCAGTATTCCACTCTGCTTTAAGAAAAAAAATAATCCAAAGGCTTTTCCTGACGAATCAGAGATAGTGTGGGCTTGTCCATCCCTTGCTGTCACTGTTCAGGAGCATGTATTAGAGCTGTTGTGCTCTGGAAGGAGTAATAAGGTTTGAGCCTGGCTTCCCAGAGCCATTTTTCTTTGGCAGATCTGAGAGGTGCTGAGCAAATGTGCCTTCCTTGCCGTGGGTGTCCTGGTTCTGGCCAGGACTCCTAAACCATGACGTGCAGGAAGAAAGCAGGGCTTGGTAGCCCATCCATAACAGTTTGGTGGCATATTCATTCTCTGCTACCCCTAGGGTGCAGTTGGGGATCCCAATCAGTGGCCAGGATTTGGTGTCCCTGGCTCAAAGAGGGCCCATGTGCTGTCCAGGGTCACCTCATCTCCTCATTGCATTTTAGGAGTCCCCTCATCTACTTATGTTGTCCTCTCCTTAGGAACAATAACTGGACTTGAAGTAGAGCAATTGAGGCTTCCTGCACCTTGTCCCTCCCCAGTGCACTGGCTGGGCACAGATGTGAATTAATCTCATGAAAAATCCTGCTGTACCTGAGGGGGAAAAAGGAACTAACCCTGAAGAATGGGCAACCTGCAAGGGCGCACATGTTCAACAGTGCTGTGCAGCCAGCAGTGTCTGGATGGACAGTGGGGAAGCCATTGTGGTGGTTTTTGGTGGAATTCATTTAGATTAACACTAAAAGGGTGGAATTTGTTTAGATTAACACTAAAAAACACGAGGTTGAAAAAATACAACCCGTCTCTGTTCTGCTAAGGTTTCAAATTCCTCTTCTTTGGGGGCAAGGACCAAGAACTTGGGAAAGAAGATCAGGATTTGTGTGTTTAACCCCTTCAGCCTGGTGAAGGATGAGCTATATTTCAAAGCAGACTTTCAGAAGCTGCAGTCATGCCAGTGATTGTCTTTATATTAATCCCCAAGAAATATTTTCAGGATGAATGGCACAGTTCAGAAGTTATGAAGAGGGACAACACCCTGTAAAGCACTAAGAAGCAAGCAAGCAAGCAGATACAGCAGAAAATGCAATTAGAGCAAAGACAGCTTTGAGAAGAAGAGAGACCTTACAAGCCAGGGTTACTTTAGCCTGCAGTAAGGGAAGATTAATAATGAACATAGATTGCTCAAATGAATCATATCATAACGGATGCCCTGAATGTCTTGTGATGGATGGCTAGACAGAATTTAGTGCCATGAACACTGGAGATTGAACTGGCATACAAAACAGGTAGGAAGGAGGTTTCGGTCAGAGAAGGGCACAGGCAGCATCTGTCAGTAGGAGGGCAAAACTCACCTCCTGGAGAACAGCCATAGCTTCCAACCTGGGACACGGGGGAGAAAACCAATGAAAAGAGAGCAGCCAATGCTCGGACAAGGGCAGCCACGTCAGGCTGCACAGAGACTGATGGATGTGCTCAGGAGCAATCTTTATCACCTGGAGCTTCACTGTGGGTAGTTGCAGTTATATTGGATTAGGAGCTTGCTCAAAACTGCTTTTCTGCCCTGTGGTCTGCTCAACCCAAACAACATTTTGAATTTGCAGTTTGGGTGGAAACCTGAGCATTTCACACCGATTTACTGCAGACAGAGATAAGGCTATTAATAGGTGCTTTGTGTATAATATTGTTTTCCTGATACAGCAGTGGCTCTTCAATCTACTGGCTAAGGTTGCAGAGTTTGCTACCTGGCACCTGATAAATGCCGTGTCTGTGTCCCTGGGGCAGCTGCCAGTAAGAAAATTCAGTGCAGGCTGTTGAAACTCTGCTAGGTGGTGAACAAATATCATACAGGGCTGGCTGCCTGGACCAAAGCAGACACAGGAGTCCAGAAACTCCCCCTCCCACCACATGCCCCTATCAGCCCCACCAGGGATAGTCGTGTTCTTCTCTCATGTCTCTCTTCCCCAGGCCATGAAAAGTGTAGCTGGCCCACTGGGAAAAAAGTCAGAGTCTCTGAAACTGGTAAGAAATTTTAAAAAATTTTTTTAAAAAATTATTAAAAAAAAAAAAAAGGCATAGCAAACTTTTTTCTGCACTGGTGATAGGCACAACCTGAAAAAAAGAAAAAAAAAAACAACCAAAAAGCCCCCCAAAAAGAAACAAAACAAAACAAAAACAAAACAAAAAGAAAACAAAAAACTGCAACCCCAAAAAAACAACCTAAAGCAGCAACAGCAATGAAATAAACAGAAAGAAAGTGCCTCTCATTACCCTCCTTGCTGGAGAGAAGAAAAACTAATTAAAAAAGCAGCGGGAGAAGGGGGTGTGACACAAAATCTCACTGCACAAAGCACGGTCGCTTTCTTCTTTTTTTTCCAGAATTCGTATATGTTTTCAAGTCCTACCCAACAGAAGCTGTAGGGTACAAACTCAAATAAGCTCCAAGACATGGGACCAGTGTTTCTGCAAGTGAGAGGAAATGGTGACATTCCCAGCTGTGCCACAATTTCTCTGCCCCTCCTAACTGCACCATAGCCCCTTGGCCACTGTAGCCACTGATAATGGGAAAAGCAGCTTAAAAAGGGAGGAGAGTGTATCAGCAGGGTTTGGACGCTGTTCCAGGGGCAACACAAGTTGGACAGCTCACCATGGCCTCCTGTATCTGGTACCTGTGTCAGCACACCGCAGGGACAGAGGAAAAATGGGGGGGAGGGGGGGAGGGAGGGAGGGAGGGAGGGAAGGAGGGAGGGAGGGAAGGAAGGAAGGAAGGAAGGAAGGAAGGAAGGAAGGAAGGAAGGAAGGAAGGAAGGAAGGAAGGAAGGAAGGAAGGAAGGAAGGAAGGAAGGAAGGAAGGAAGGAAGGAAGGAAGGAAGGAAGGAAGGAAGGAAGGAAGGAAGGAAGGAAGGAAGGAAGGAAGGAAGGAAGGAAGGAAGGAAGGAAGGAAGGAATTACTCTAACAAAGACATGGGAACCGTGTGTTAAACAATATCATAAATACACTAATAAATAGCATGATTATTATCAACCTATTGTCCTAACAAAGTCTATGATTAACAGGAAAGATTTACCAGTTAAATATGGCTGCATCAATTTCCCTGTTAAATAATGTCCAGGAAGTGTATGACCAAAGTCTCACTGTGGTAATGCATGTGAAGTAAACTCATCCCTTCAGATTAATTCTTAGTCTGATACAGCCTTCACTTCAGGCATTGACTCTTTGTCACATGTGCTGTATCAAAGGTATGAAACAAAAGAGCAGCTGGAAATAAACGGAAAGTCTGAAACTTCACTCTGAAAAGCAACTGTTCCAGACTACACATTCCTATATTCAGCAGATCCGCATCTACGTCAGCCAGATCCTCTCTCGAGTGATTAAAACAAGCTCTCACTCACAGAAGAGCTGACACAGCCCATAAAAATATTTACATAATGCAGAAGGAGAAGAATTTATTCATTATATTTCTGCTGGGATTAAGACTGCAATAGGAGCTGACCACTCAAATATCTCCTCCAAATAATCAAGGTCTGAGACTTGTTTATAATTAAGATACCTTTCATGTTATATATGTCAGGGCTATGCAGCAGCACAGGAGCTGCTTTCCAGGTATCACTCCAGGCCACTATCTTTTCCACAGGAGCAAAAAAAGTCCATTTTCCTCGGTGGAAAGGAGAAAAGACAGCAGTGCTGGCAAGGACAAACGTGCAGCAAACTGTCTCACACAGATCATAAATCTTTATTTGTCTTCAGCTCTGCTCACCAGAACAGGTGGATTTCACATCTTTAAAAACACTTTGCTTCAGTTATCATTTATAACCCTGGATATACTTACAGGTTTCCCTACTCCTTCTGTGCACGCTTAAAATGAATTTATTCCTGTGCTTCTTCCTTTCTTTCCTTTCACTCCTCCCCATATCTTGCCCTTCAGCGAGTTTAAGGCAAACACCCATTTGAGGGAGAAATCCTTGTCTGATTTTATGAGGATGTTATCAATGTATACACGGTCTCTGCAAGTATTAGTGTGTCACCATGTCCTGTTTTATTGGCTTTTTGATGCTTAGAGCTGCGCTTCCACATTCTCTTTCAGAAGCCTAATATGGAGTCTGAATTTCAAGCTTGTAAATCATGTAAATATACCTCTTTATAGATTTCACTGAGATCTGAAATAAAGTCCCAGAAGCATGCTCAGGGAGAAAATAGAATAGAATAGAATAGAATAGAATAGAATAGAATAGAATAGAATAGAATAGAATAGAATAGAATAGAATAGAATGGGTTGAAAAAGACCTTTAGCATCATCTAGTCCAACCATTAACTCAGCCATGTCCCACAAAACCATGTCCCTCATTGCTCCATCTACACGTCTTTAAAATACCTCCAGGGATGGTGACTCAACCACTTCTCTGGCAGCCTGTTCCAATGCTTGACAATCCTTTCTGTGAAGAATTTTTCTCCTACTATCCAATCAAAACCTTCCCGGGTGCAATTTGAGGCTGCTTCCCCTCGTCCTGTCACTTGTTACCTGAGAGAAGAGGCTGACCCCCACCTGGCCACACCCTCCTTTCAGGTGATTGTAGAGAACAAGGAGGACCCCCTGAGCCTCCTTTTCTCCAGGCTCAACACTCCCAGCTCCCTCAGCTGCTCCTCACAGCACTTGTGCTCCAGACCCTTCCCCAGCTCTTCTGCCCTTCTCTGGACACTCTGCAGCCCCTCAGTGTCTTTCTTGCAGTGAGGGGCCCAGAGCTGAGCACAGGATTCGAGGTGTGGCCTCAGCAGTGCCGAGCACAGGGGGACGGTCACTGCCCTGGTCCTGCTGGCCACACCACTGCTGATCCAGGCCAGGATGCTCAGCAGAGATATAATAGATCAGATTTTACCTTGGACTAATTTCTAGGTTTGAATTGTTTAACTGTAGCAGCAAAACACTGCAGTAGGGCCTCTGTGAGCCTCCTAGCTATAAAAAACCCCAGATGATAATTATTAGTGTTGCTATAGAGCCAGAGTAGCATTTTAGGATTTAAAGAGATATGTGATATCACAGATATTTTCTGTCTGCCCTAGAAAGAGATATGGACAGTAGGGTGATGGAGCCCATTTCCAGTGATGGGAAGGATTAGGGACACAAAGCTCAGGGACACGCTGATGCCACTTTGCTGGCCTTGGGGTTTTGCTACAACTATTTGGCAACATCTTATACTGAGGAAAGATGAAAACCCCAGGATTCAGGAGATGGGTTTCCCACCAAAAGAGGTTGTGGAGGGTTGCTGAGCACGTGCACAAGTCCTGCCTTAACAAAGTGCTGCCTACCTCTCAAAATCAGAGGAGAGACCCTATTCAGCTGTGGCAGAGCTGCACACCAAGTAATTCCCTGGGAACACTGTAAGCACTTTGGGGTAGTCAGAGAGAAAGGAATGAAAGGATACCAGAGATGAGAAAGGTCACTGAGTGTATGAAAACCAGTGCTTTTTTACACATGGGATTTGCATGTCCCAGAAACTGATAATGTCTAATGAGGCAACTCAAAGGCTGATCAGGGGACTGAAGCAGTCCTTGAACTTTTAATTACCCATCGCAGAGGAAGATTCTTTCAGCTCCACTGAAAACATAACTGTCCTTTATTTCATATTGCAGTAAGACTGAGCTTAATACTTTGGCTGCTGAATTACTTTATTTGGCGTTGTTGCTTTTACATTATCAAGACTTTATTTCTGCTCAGCAGCACGTGCTCCTCGCCTTGTTGCATGCTGTACTAATCAAGCTTTTATTATGTATTTTTAGATCCTCCCCACTGTGTGCAAAGATCTGCGGGGCTTTTTTAGCCCAGGATATCAATAAAGCTTATTGCCAATGCTCCTGGTAGAGGTACTGCATCTACTTACCCTGGTCGTCCCTTGGAAAAATTAAATTGTTGCAGTGTGAGTGCAAGGTTCAAGGTCCACTGCATATGAAAATAGAATTGATTACTCGCAATGAACAGAGGCTTGCAGCTCTTAAGAACATTATACGATAAATATGTTGGCACACACTATGCATTTGGCATGCTAAGTAGTTTACTGAGCTACTCTCTGCAGCTTATTTTAATGAAATGCTGACAGTTTGGCATCTTATTGGATAACTGCATTCAGTGGCATTGGGCACAAATGGAAGGCATACAAAATGCTCTGTAAGGTGGCAGCTCCTCCACGCCTTTCTGCTCTGTGTTGCTGCACTCCTGGAATTCATCACAGCCAGCAATTAGAAATCAATAACAAACTCATGGTTTCCTCCAGTTCACATGTAGAAACTTCTGCCTCTAAGCACTCCCACCCTCCCAAAAAAAAAAAAAAAAAATTGCATGTAAAGTATTCTTCCTAAAGAACTTGGCTTTATTTGCTAAAGGGATGCCATTAGCATCCCAGGTTGCACAAGGTGTGAGAAAGAACAAGTTACTGATGGAGGGGCTCTGCCTCTCCCTCGGGTCCTGCCTTGCTGGCTGATGCACAGGGCAATGTGGTCAAAGATGTGGGGTGCTGCAAGGGCCACTCCTGTCTCCAGTGATCTTTCAGACATGGACAATACTGGCACAGAACCTGGGACTGACTCTACTGCTCCACTGCTTTTCTGTCTCTTTTTTTTTTTCTGTGTTTGAGCAAAAGGTTTACTTATGACCAGATTTAAAAAACCCTTTAATCCTAGGTGGGACTTTTTTTTTAGCTGAACTAGTTCCACAGTGGAAGTAATCAAACTTTACAGAGAGTTTTTCCTATCTTATACCCTCACCTGCTCCTAATCCTCCCATTACCTGAGGTTTCTTTCTAGAATGATGTTTTCCTTGCATCCACTGCGTCAAGACGATAAACAAATAAACCGATAGCACCCCGCACTCCCAGGATGGTAACTCCCTCCGCACCAGTCTGGAGACGAGGCCCTGATTCTTTATATTCCTGGTGCCACCCAGTGTTGAAAGGCTGGAAGTGGCACTGCAAAGGCAACGCTTGGGAAGTCACAGGCGATGGTGCCTCTGGCACATGTCCCGCGGCCAGCACCTCACTGTCACTTCTTGTGATCACTCACTGAAGACCAAAATCCTAAATCATCTTCTTCCACAGACAGCACAACTTCAGCTTCCTTTGACAGAATTAGGCACTTCCAGTAGTATATAGTTCTTCCTCTGATGTTCTTCTCTCTTCCTGGTTAGTACTAAAAGGAAGAGGAAACTTTCCATGAGAGTGCTTCAAGGCTCTTGGTCCCAAATATTAAGCGGGTGATATTATCCATCTCTTTTAGAATGATTTTGGGGCTCAGTCAGCCCGGATGCACTGTTAGCCCACTGTCATTAACTACCCTCAGGTACAGTTTCAGCCAAGAGGAGCCACGTGGTACCTCCATCACACCGTCCAGAGCCTTGTGCCATTAGTGCTTATTGATTGAGACAGATCAGAGATGTGGGTCAGTGCATGCACATTTCTGAGTATTGTGGCGACTGAGGCACTGGAAGAAAATTTATTCTTTCTTCAGGGATCAGTTGCTAGCTTGTTGCTTTAAAGTATGAGAAAATCATCTGACCTAAGAGAGGAGCATAAGCATATCTAAGATTGGTACTGCCCTCTCCCTAGATCCTGAATCTAACTGTTCCCCACCATCCTTTTCCTTTGTTCCAGAGGCCATCATCTGCTCCTGAACACCAAGGGACTGTGGCAGAACAAGACACAAAACAGCATCTGACTGCCTATTGCCCAGCCACCCTCTGGGTGAAAAACCTTTCCCTTATATCTAACCTAACACCCCTGTCCCCCCAACACATGGATCAGCTGTCTCAAGTCAGCTACAGAGGTAAAAAAGCATGTTGGGGCTTCTGGACCACTGTAAGTGGTTCATTCTTGGTTTGCCAGGGCAACATAAGGTCTCCCCCTTTCATTCACACTTTACAGCCACACTTTTGCCATAGATCCCCACTCCAGAAGTTATCCGAGATTTCTTTCATAGGTCTTCACAGAACAATCCCAGAATTGGTATTGCTGAAGGAATACATGTTTTTTTCCTATACTTACTTTACTCTTTCAGAGGCTGTTACATAGTGGTGACAAAAGTTAGAGTGACTCTTCTACTGCATTTTACAATATTTTTCCCCTTTTTCATTTGTACTGATTTTGACACAAGCCTGTCTCAGCAGTAACTCACTGCACTGCCACCAGGCAGTCTGACAGAATTTATAAGCCTAGATTTGCCATCCAAAACCCTGGGCAAATGAACAGTCATGGGTTATAAGGGGCGGTTTTGAGTGAAATGCCTTACATGCAGTTTGTTAATGCATGGGCACTGGCATAAACTCTCAGCTGCAGAAAGGCCTTTTCCAGTCCTGTTTCCCAGAAGGATGCCAGCAGCAGTACAAAGCAGCAATAAATCAATCAGCCAGCCAGTGTATAAGTGCATTGCATAACCAGGTAAACAAACAAGTACTAGGCACCCTAAAACACTGTAGATATTTTCCCCCTGTCAGGCCAAGCTATTCCAGAGAATCGATAAGGGGTATAGGAAAGGTCACCGACTGCCTGGATAAATCTCATCAAAAAGCAACAGCCAAACAGCAGTGCTTCTCAGCAGTGAGAAGAGAAAGGCATGGTCTTTCAGGGAATAATCCCAAAATTACAAAGATGCAGTGAACACATATTTAAGCATAAATACTACGAACTAAGGAAATGTTGTAGAGAAGGAGGATATTCAAAGCATTGGTCCTTTTTCTTGGTTTCTTACAGCTACAGAGGTCTCTGTTCTTTTTTGACACATAGGAGCTCTGGAAGAGAACGCTGATCTAACCTGATGGATGCAAGAATGGATGTAAAGTAATAGCTTCTCCCTGAGGGGAAGGACTTGGGGGCATTGGTTGATGTGAAGCTCAACGTGAGCCAGCAATGTGTGCTTGCAGTGCAAAAAGTCAAATGCTTCCTGGGCTGCATCAACAGACACAAGGCCAGCAGGGTGAGGAAGCTGATACTCTGCCTCTGCTCTGCTCTCATGGGACCCCACCTGGAGTGTTGGGTCCAGCTCTGGGATCCCCAGCATAAGAAAAACATGGAGCTGTTGGAGCAGGTCCAGAAGATGGATGCAAAATTGATCAGGGAAACAGAAATTCTCTCCTATGAGAAAAGGCTGAGAGAGTTGTGGTTGTTCACCTGGAGAAGAAGAGGCCCCAGGGAGACCTTCTGGCAGCCTTCCAGCATTTAAATGGGGCTAGAATGAGAGATGGAGAGGTATTTTTTGCAAAGACATTTTAGGACAAGGGGCAATGGCTCTAATCTAAATAGTGTAGTTCTGGATTTGATATTAGAAGGAAATTATTCACTGTCGAAGTGGTGAGGCACTGGCACAGGCTGCCCAGAGAAGCTGTGGATGCCTCATCTCTGAAAGTGTCCAAGGCCAGGCTAGATGTGACTGAGCAATCCAGTCTAGTGGAAGGCATCCCTGCCCATGGCAGAAGTGTTGGAACTAGATGATCTTCTGGGTCCCTTCCAACCCAACCTATTCTATGATTCTTTAGGCTAAAACCAACACACCAGGAGTGCTCAGTACATCTTTGTTACCTTGTTAAACATATGGATTTTAATAAAAAGGTTATGGTAGCAACAGCCAAAGTCTTTAACAACTCTATAGCTATGAAAGCAGGAGTTAGTAAGTGTAAATATGGCCAAACAGATGGCTTTTATTTAGGAAACTAAATGGGATCCCTCCACATTCCCTTCATTAGCAACATTGTATAAGTAAACACGTAATTAACAGCAAATGACTGGAGTAGACAGTAAGCACCTGAGGATAAATTGCTCAAAGTGACAACCTTCAAAGAGACACATTAAATTAATCGAGGTGATTTGGTTACTCAGACATTAAACAGGTGGGTGCTGGACTGTAATTTTTGCTTGGGGCAAAGAGGTTCTTACCCTGTTGCCCTGTGACTGTACATCAGACTGAAGTATTTTCAGCAACACTCACTGAAACACTGATGACATTTGAATAAGGTGCTTGTATGAAACTTCCGAAGTTTTCACATGAGGAAAGTCTTGTTCCATATTGAGTAACTGATAAGTTGCCAGCAAGGGCTCACTTGCTTTTGGCAGCCTGCAGGAGGGAGACAGCACAATGTGTGTCTCCCTGCAGAAAAGCTCACTGAGCTTTTAGGCTCACAGATTGTTGCACTTTCTCAGTCTGAAACCATTGGGTAGCTCAGCATGTCCCAAGCTACCTATGGACCAGCTGTGTGGCTCTGATTAACACCATCTGGAAGGACCTGAGCTGGGCAGCCTCAGCAGTAACCACTCACTCTGCTCCGCGGGGAAAATCAGCGTGCAGTCACTTAGATTTGTGCAGTCACTTAAGACCAAACATGG
The DNA here is from genome assembly GCA_036630365.1 of Acanthiza pusilla. NCBI lineage: Eukaryota > Metazoa > Chordata > Aves > Passeriformes > Acanthizidae > Acanthiza > Acanthiza pusilla. The sequence continues at coordinate 1,731,974 of JAXCHO010000018.1, forward strand.
AGAAATATTAACTATGCTGTAAATCCCAGTGACAGAAGGAATATGTACCCAATTATAATAACATAAATATAGCCCGTGTGCCCTCGAAATGACCTGCTCTTCGAAAAGGTATTGTTTTTTGCCATCAGAAAAAGATCATCACAGAGAAACTACTCCAAAAATGCCTTAAGGAAAAGCATCATTGGTCAGTGTAGAGATAGAATAATTCAGATTATAAGAGAGGGGGGGAAAGAGTTTCACTTTCTTCCTGATCTATTCTTAATATGCCAAAATTATTTAACAGAGTCTTTAGATACATGAAGTGCTTAAGACCTTATTTCTCTTTATTAACAAAGAAAGATTACTGAGGAGATGCAGCCAGGAGAGCATGCCACACTAAGATAATAACCTTTGCTAAAATACTTGGGAGAATAGAACTGCAGTTTGAACTCTGTCCAGTGAAAATTAAAGGTTAAAAGTTTATTGGCCATTATAACTGCATGGTAAGAAAACAGAAGAACTTGAATTGATATTCACAGGGCTGAAAAATGGTTTGCAGAATTAGAATTTGAGACTTCTCTAAGTTTTATGGTAGTGAGGAAAAATCTATATGGCTATAGACTAAGCATAGCTCATAGGTCTCTGGGTGTGTATATAAGTTGCACCCACAGTTTATCAGAGTAATAGCTCAATTTGAAATGTGCGTTTTGCTAATTTCATTCTGAATTTTTTTCAAAACTTTGTGTATGGGAGGAGTCTCCTGATTCCCCCCATATCAGTGAGGAATCAGGAGAGAAAATACTGACAACTAAATCAACTCCTGAACAAGCTATGAAAATTTTGCAGTACAGACTCCACAGGATCTGTCCGAAAGAGCACCTAAGTCTCTCTGTTTGAGCTCTTCTCTCCTACTGCTTGAGAGATGCCTCAGTGCACACAAATGTAGGTACTACTACATTACCTGCACGTGCTGTCAGTCTCCCAAAAACAAGGTGCCACAAATCAGATGCAGGGATGTTTAACTCTGTTTTCTTACCTTAGCTAAAGGAGGCAAGAGACTCCAGAATTAAAATGTGTCTGCTGTGCCCACCATGTAACTCTCCCCAGCCTGCCTGTACAGCTGGTCTGTGGGGCAATAGACAACCCCGACTTTTCCTTCTCCGGGTGATGGCCCTGGACAGAGCAAGCATCTGCAGTTGCTTTGGTTTGCTTTCTGCATTTTGAACCAAATCCTGTCATTGTTCAGCTCACATCTGTTTTGTCCAGCACTTGGGAGTGCACTGTCTGGTGGCCTGAGGCAGAATTTCTAATTTGTCAAAAAAACATTCAGCATAAGCACCATATGATAATTAATCAGTGGTCATTAAAGCAAGAGATAGCTATGATGTCTCTGATATTTATTGAAGCCTTTTCATGGCATTTTTATCAAAGTATTGCCATGGCAGGATTTCCTTTTGTTTAAAACAAATGTTGTGCCTTGCAAAATGTTTTACGGTGGGGTTTTTTTCTAGAGAGTCATTCCTAATGATTCTTTCTCTCTCTCAATGACAAAATGAAAGCAGCACTGGGATTAAAACAGTACTTAGCTCATAGATGTCAAATGCAAATCTTTGGGTTGGCTTAAGCTTTGGTCCAGATATCAGGCAGCATTACTATACCAGAACATTCATTCCCCAGAAAATGCCAAAGGACTAAGGGTCTCTGAAATAAGAAGACAGAAAGTAAAATAAGAAAATAAAAAAGGGGAGGAGAGGAATGAAATCTACCACCTCATGGAGAAAAAAAAAACAAAGAACGTCTGGTTTTCCAGAAGTGCAAACTCATGATTTAAAGCACAATGATTCTGAACTCTATACTTACATAGAATCAAGGATTTGATTTTTTAAATTAGGAAAATGAAGTTTTACCCTGCTGCATGTTTCAAGGTTCTGAACATTGGTCTCTAAGGTTCATTTTGAAGACACGTCTGGGGATTTGGGAACAGACCCTCAATTATATTTAGGTATAAAATTTTGGCTGAAATCACCAACAGTGAAGGGAGAGGGAAAGAAGCTGAGCAGCCAGCTGTAGTGACTCCTCAACCCTCTCAAAGACTGGTGGGAGTAACAGGGCCCTGAGGATGGTGGTTTTTAGACCAAACTCCTGACTGGTGAGGACAGGGAATGTTTAAGATGTCTGTGGAGCATGGAGCAAGAGCTAGGTCATTCAAGAAGGCAGAGGGTATTTCCCTATAGGAGGCCTTATGTTCACATAATAGAACACGGATGTAGAGATGAGTTAATATCCCTTCATTGCTAAGTCAAAGCAGTTGCTCTTCATCAAGGGACAAAACATATCCACAAGACCAACTTTAGCTCGTGACCTGTCATGGCATGCTGGTACTCTCTAGGTTTCAAGCATGGCATAGCAAAGTAAGATGTTAACTGCAGTGGTGAGCTAAGGGGAAGATTTGGATACATATCACAACATAGATATATCTACTTTCTACACATAAGCTTTCACCTTCACGCATTCTTTTGCTTTTTAAAATTTTTTTCACTCCTTCCCTGATCTAGTTTTTCTTTCAGCACTACAGCAACTGAATTTTACAGGTTAACCTCACATGTATTTCTGTCACATACCTCATACCTGCTTCAGCACTTTTTGACATTATAGCAGCATTACTTTACAGCTTAAAGCTACACTTGGTTGCAACCCAAAACAATCCTCCTGAGTAAGCCCAAGCATTGTAACTTTACAGAAATGCCATGAATTCAAGCTGAACATTTTTGTAACAAGCAAAGTCACTTTAATAATTTCTTGGTAAAACAATAGCTGCTGCGTATGTCATCCTATTCACAATTTTTCACTTACATTGAATGATATGGGCCTCACAAGCAGCTAGTTTCGTCTAGTTGCATTTCTGCAGAGCTGAAAACCTTTTAAGGGCTAACATCTACAATGACCCCATCTCAAGAAATTCTTTTATTTTGGTCAGCTAATCTGTATTTGTTGTGTGCTAGTTTTGTCTGGGATAGAATTAATTTTTGCTTTACCTATTAAGGTACACTTATGTGAACCCAGGAGTTTTCTTCACTTTTACTCTTCCAGTTCTCTCCCCACTCCTGACATGGGGGAGTGAGCGAGTGGCTGGGGGGTGTTTAGCTGCCAGCTAGGTTCAAACCATTACAGCCTTTTTTGGCTCCCAACAAGAGGCTCAAAGGGTTCAGGTAACAACAGTTTTGCTTGGAATGTGCTTGACTGAACTTACCACTGCTCTTGCTGTTTAGCTGTTGACTGGAAGGCTCCTGTGCTTGCCATGGGGCTTGCTCTCCAGGCTGTGTATTAGAGCCTCGGGCTCCTTGGTGGCTGCCAAGGCTGCTCCTTGGCTGCTCCTTGTTTTCACTGCTCACTGTAGTGCTGTGCTGCTCATAATCAGCAGGAACCCCTGAACCAGCACAGGACAAGCCTTGCAAGGAGCAGTGCAAGTGCAGCAGTGACCCTGCCTGAGCTGGCTCTGGTGCCCAGTTAACTTTGTGCAACACACCACCTTCCTGATCTGAGTGACCACCAAAAGAGATGGAGCCCAAATTCACGTACTAAATTAACACAGTGGACATCTGTGGGTATTTTAGATGCATTTTGCAGCAGTGGTCCGAAGACCAGGGGAATGATACCCGTGTATCAAAGGATGGGAAGGCAGGGGAATTGTTAATGAGGATGTATTGGATAGTGCGGGACATGAGCATGATATAAATGGTACACGTGGAGAGTGTGCTGATTCTGGCTGGAGTAGAGTTAATTTTTTCCATAATAGCTGGTATGGGGCTATGTTTTGGATTTGTGCTGGAAACAGTGTTGGTAACACAGGGATGTTGTAATTACTGTTGAGTAGGGTTTACAATAAAGTCATGGCATTTTCTGTCCCCCACCCCACCAACAAGGATGCTGTGAGCGCACAAGGAGGCAGGAGGGGACACAACTGGGACAGCTGGCCCCAGCTGACCTAATGGATATCCCATACCATACGGCATCATACTCAGCACATAAAATCTAGGGGAAGAAGAAGGAAGTGGGGGACATTCACAGTGATGGCATTTGTCTCCTCAAGTCACTGTCACATGTGATGGAGCCCTGGAGATGGCTGAACACCTGCCTGACCACAGGCAGTGGTGAATGAATTCCTTGCTTTGCTCACTTTTTTCTTTACCTATTAAAATGTCTTTATCTCAACCCATGAGCTTTCTCACTTTTACTCTTCCAATTCCTTCTCCAATCCTGACATGGGGGGAGTGAGCAAATGGTTTTGTGGGACTTAGCTGCTGCCTGAGGTTAAACCACAAAGTGTTGCCACACAAATCATTCCCCACAGTATCACTTCTCGTGGTAAAATAAAGTGGCAGCTTTTAACAAGATCAGGAGAAAAGATAGCAAACTACTTAATGTCTTTTGTCTCAAGGGGCTGAGACTTTTGGGAAGTACTCACTTTAATATATCACCAGGAGTAAATAACTTTGCTACTTGAAAACCCCATCAGAAGAATCCTTCCTACTTGACCCTTGCCACATGAACATGGACAAAAGGATTATTTTAGGCAAGAATGATTTGTGTAAATAAAAATTACATAAAAATGACAGGTCGTTCAGCTGAAGTGCTCATTGACTACCATGTGTGCTGTTTGGAATAGTGATAGGGACTTTAGCACGGTAACTTGGAATATTTTCCTAGTCTTAAAATTTGGTATGGTGATGAAATGGCATTAATGAGACAAGACAAGTGTCAGTTTAATGTTAACAGAGACAATAGTCTCTTAGGTAGTGTAGTTTGTGTTACAGACCCAGGCTTTGCACTTGCTTTTTGATAAAGAAACAGGCAAAACATATCTACAAATATCTGCTGCTGTTTCTAGAATCCCTTGATGCAAACAGCTTATTTAATATGATGCATTGTAATGCCAGTATCTGTGGTTCTCAGCAGGATTTAGAGCTTTGAACACTGAAGACTCCACAGGGGAATTTTACTTTTCAGTGTCTTTTGATGAGCTGGTTGGTTGGCTTTTAAAAAAAAAAAAAAAAAAGAATGAGGCTTAAATACAAGGTTTAGAAAAATTTAAACCCGAACGGGTAAATCAAGCAAGTGCTTCAATAGAGTAGCACAGACATATGTTCAAAGAGAACATGATAATGCTGTGGTTTTGCTTCAAGCTCAGCATTCTTCCTTTCTCACCCTTGCAGTTGTATAAAGTCAATACTGGCATTTTCTCAGCTCTGTTTCTTGTAAGGTGTTTTCAGTGACAGACTGGCAGCTCCTCTGCTTTTCCTAAGGAGCCTAAAGATGCCTTTTCTCTGAGTTTGGCTGGCAGGTGCAGCAGATCCCATTCTGGCAGAAGGTGTCAGAAGAGGTTGTTGTTGTGCCAGAGGGCACCTGTGAATCCCAGGACCCAAAATGGGTTTGGCAGCCAGGTCTGCATGTGCCTCCCACTGACGTGGGCCTGGGCTGGGCTCTGGCCACTCCACATGTGGGTACAAAGCTCAGAAGTGCAGTGGAGAACTCCAGGCTGGGGGCAAGCCTGAGGAGCACAGCATGGAGAGCAACCATCCAGTTTGAGCTGCCAGAGCTCTGGCGAGAAGCATTAGCTGAGCTGGAGCAGCTCACCTGCTCAGCAGGGCTGGGCAAGGCTGCAACGAGGAAGATCCTTGCTTGTTCAGCAGCTCAACAGCTGTGTTACTGTGTGAGGGGAGAGGGTTGGACAGTCACTGCAGACCTCTTGCCCCTGCTCACACATGTCCCTGCATCACTGCTGTGCCTCTCCCTGGTTGGCTGAGACAGCAGTCTCATCGCTATGCTCAGCTTTCATCCCCCTGCTCTGCCTCCTGCTCTGAACATGCTTTCCATGGGTAAGGTTCTCCTCCTGGACAGACAGGGTCCAGCTGCCGTTATGCTCTGCTGAATTTACAAATGCCTTATATCTCATTCACCTGCTATTCTCTCTCGTGTATTGGTAAATTTTCTTTTATTTCTTTCTGAGTAGCATAAGAGGAAATGAAGTAAAACTTTGTGCTGCAGTGGCTGGGGCACTAACTGTGGCTGAGGAGGCCAGGTTTGGACAAACATCTTATCTTCTGTCTTTTTAGCAGGAGGCAAGGTAGAGCTTTCTACATTCACAGAGCTGTAGCCTGGTCTGACCACACACAGTGCTGATGTCAATGGGCATTGTGTCCCCTGTGGCACATCCCAGGCACTCTGAGGCAGGGTGCCAGACAGCTGCACCTCAGGACATGGAGGATCGCTTATCCTCTCCGCAGTAGATAGGAGGGGACCTAAAAGATGGGGGGAATGGAGGCAGATCCCTGCTTGAAGTGGCAGGCAAATCCCCTTCCTCTCCTTCCCAGGGTGCCCCTATGGAATAGGTATGGGGCTCTGTAAGCGAGGGGCCAGGAAAACAATGCGGCACATGAAGGACAGGCTGGAGGGTTGCCTAGGGTTCATTAGCACGGTTTAAGGGATGTGATGGGGAAAGATGATGGTTCCATTTCTGAAAGAGGCAACAGTGCCATAGCAGAGCCATACCTGCCCCTCAGCCTGTTCCTCCCAACACAAAAATGAAACTCTATGTCCATGTTTAGAGCAGGGACCCCACACACATGGGGTGTGGGGTAATCCAGCACGTTTGGACTGCAGCGCTCCATAGACTGTGACCTTGGTATTTGGCCAGCCATTTCTCCCCTCACTTCAACGGAAAACTCCTTTTCCATTTCCTCCCAGCACAAAGTCTCCTGCATAGGTCAGATCTCCTTTGCATGAATGTTTTTCTTTTGGATGGACCTGGTGACGATAAAGACTGGCCACACCATATAGTGCTGCTCAGACAGCTCTATGATGACATCTCCATCCTTGGAGTCATGGAACACTCAGTTGGCCACGGCTGATGCTGGCCATAGTCAGCTGTCGGAGGCCATCAGGGCAGTCTGGGATGGGGCTGAGTTCCTCAGCTTCATCCATCCACTTATCCATCCATCCATCCATCCATCCATCCATCCATCCATCCATCCATCCACCCATGGGTTCATGCGGAGCTGCCACAGAGCACTAGTGTCACAGGTATTGCAGGATGTAGGCCAAGGTGTGCCAGAACAGGCTGGCAGACTGGGAAATGGCTGAACCTTGGCCATTACCTATTCCAAGGCCTTTCTTTGTAACCAGGTGTGGGTTGAGGAGGAGGAGAAGGAAGAAGAGGGGAGAATGGAAATTTTTATAATCCATCAGAATTCCTCCAAGAGGAAACCAAATTCTTCCAATCTCACCCTAGGCAGACAAGTTTGGTTTTACTAATACATCAAAACTTCCACTTTTTGCTTTGTAACACATTCCCAGCAAAACATAAAGCCATAAATCACAGAGCAGTGGGATGATTGATTTCCCTTAATGAAGGGAGACAGTAGGAGGAGAAGGTAAATCATACAGATGGGCTTGATTCGCAGCTACAAAAGTGATGTCCCTGCCTACATACACAGACAAAATGTACAACTTGCAGTTCTCTCTGCACCACTGCAGCTCAGTCCTGTTATTTACTGCACTCCTGTAATCACCGCTGCTCAAACATCCTGCTGAGACACCACAATTACTGCCAGTTCTTTTGCTCAGAGAAAATCTTCCTATTCCATAGCGGAGAGAAAATCTTAATGACATTCCTAGTGCTCACCAGTGTAGGTCTCTGCTCAGTGTGTTCCAGCTTGCATGGTGGACCACACCACCTCTCCCAAAACTGATGGTGCTGGACTAAGGAATGAGATGTTGTGGTCCTGAAGACCCAGCACCAGCAGCACCCATCTGTTTATCAGCTGAGCAGGGTGTCACCAGACCTCCCTCCCCAGAAGCAGCTGGGGATGTAAACATCTCTCTGCAATCCCAGTCTTCATCTTCTTAATTCCTTGGGGCCAACTGTCTGCGCCCAAGGTCCCTGAGACCAGCCCTGATACAACCCTTGTGGCTGTGTGGCTGTGGCTTGGGTTGTTGGGGCTATTAGAGTCACCAGGAAGCCTTGGGACATCTGCAGAACAGAACCAGGGAATGCCACAAAGGTGACACCACAGACACATACAGCGGCTGAGATGGCATCACTACCAGCTCAAGGGTTTGTGAGAAAAGCCCTCTCACAGGAAGGTATAAAAGCCTCAGGAAGCAAAAAGGGAGGTGAAATGAGGAAACTCAGCACCATGGAGGATGTGCCCTGGGGCTGCAGAGACCAGCTCTTTTCCCCTGAGGTGGTGGCTGTGCGGCAGCAGAGGGGCTGGGAGCTGTGTGGGGCTGGTGGCTCCGTGTGCAGCTGGGCAGCTCGTGCTCACCTGTCAATACAAGCTTTGATCTGCACAGTGCTGTGTGTCCTGCTTGCAGCGCCTCCTTGCAGGTGCCAACAGTGACCCCAGGGGGAGGCTCACATCTCTCTGGGGCTCCTGCATGAGGAACCACATCCTGCTACAAACAAGGCTGCTCACAGGGAGAAGACAGACTCTCCATCCACAGTAAAGTTTAGGATCTGAGTCATGCCTTAGGAGCCTAGCCACAGCAGCTGGTGAACTGCATGGGCAAAAAGTGCTCCAGGAGAAGCAGAAGCAGCATCTACAGTGCCAGGAGAGCACTAGAGTCAGGGCTTATTGAGGTTGCTGGCAATGGGCTTTGTGGAAAGCTGAAGCTACATTGACTACTAAAAGTGATAAAGGGAAGGCTCGGAGAGAAAATTGCAGGTCTAGAGAAAGGAAAGATGGATGTTAAATAAAAGACTGAATTACTAAAGAATTGGGGCAGAAACACACATGCCTCTGCGGCACAGGTCCTCATCCACGCAAGTGGGGGAGCAAGCCCAGGCAGGATGTGATAGATGGCTTACAAGAGCTAATAAAGCAGACATTTGAGATCAGGATCCAGCTTGGCAACAAGCACCTGTGAGGGCAGCGGCAAGAGAGACTCAGCAGCATGGCTCTAAAGCTTTGGTTTGCCAGAGGGTGACTGAGTTTGTGGAAGAGCCATGGAAGAGCTGTGCAGGCTGTGGCTGCAGCCCTCCAAGATTGATTCCAGGGGGAATATTGATCCCTGAGCAGGGCAGGGAGGGAGGTGGTCTGATCCCAGGCTGCCTCATGTGCAGCCACCAGGTTCTTCCTTCCCCTCTGACTTCTGCTTGGAAAAGTGCTGGACCCTGACCCTCCTGACATCCCCGGCCACCGCTGGCACAGAGCTGCTGATGCGGAGATGCAGTAACAGATTTGACCCAGACCGGAGTCAGAGCCTGGCACAAGCATTATTCAATTTGGAACAAGAGAAAGCTGAGCAAGGACCAGAAGGGGTGGTTTTAATCAAGTAAGCAGGTACTGAATACCAGAGCAGTTCTCATGCAGGAGGGACCAAGACACCAACCTAATGCTGAGGTTCAAAATTAAACCTGCAGTGATGGATGAATTGGTACCAACTGCTAGGGCAATTACTGAACCCATAAATCAACAGCATTTGACTCAGCTCTAGCTTAAGAGAAAAATCATTCTGGCAGAACAATTTTAGCAGGCACAGATAGTAAAGAGAAAGAAAAAGGTCTGTGAAACAATCCAAGCAGTAACAATGCCACTAATTGTTTGCTCCATAGAAAAGAAGGTTCATGGAGAAAAACCAGTATTTCAAAGTTGAGGCAAAGGCCAGAAATTTTGCAGGACATTAGAGGTGGAGACAGAAGAGGGAATTTCAGAAGATCATGGAGCTGAGGATTGAAAGTGAAAACACAAATGCTGGCAGAGGTGCAAACTTTAGTGCCTTTTAAGAGCAACAACACGAATTAACTAAACCACAAGAGCTGAAAAAGGAACAAGCTGTAAAGACTGACCCAAAAAAAGACCTGATTTTGCCCATAGGGATGCCCACCTGCTCAAAACTTCCAGCTAACTCCTGCCCAGACCCATCCATACTTTGGGCAACCAGCAACTGAAGCACTGATCACAACGAATTGAATGCAAATAGGCCCCAATAAGACACATCATCAATCTTAGTTCAAGCTTTCAGAAAATGTGCTCACTGGCGCTGGAAAAAGCATTCCAAAGGGAGCACATCACTGTACCAGTATTGCTGTCTCCACACATACTGGTACCACATATTGCTGTCTCTGTGCTGATCTGGGCCACTCATGATGCTGGGGACCTCAGCTTCAAAATTCAAGGTGCCACTAGGGTTACAGTGGGCATTGCGGTGAGAGTACAGAGAATCACCAACATTGCCACTGGGTTGTTTACCAGTGGGAAAAGATGGAACTGACAGATATCAAGCAAATACCCAAGGGAGCTTGCTTGAGTGTGAGCTTCCCACAGGATCACCTCCTCCCTCAGGCATCCATTTGCTCCAATATGGGGTCCTCCACTGCAGGCAGCAGGTGGACCTCTGCTCCACCATTGACCTCCATGGGCTGCAGGTGGAGCACCTTCCTCATCTTCCTCACCATGGTCTGCACCACTGGCTGTAGGAAGAATCTCTGGTCCGGCAGTGGGGCACCTTCTGCCTCTCCTTCTGCACTGACCTGGGTGTCTGCAGGGATGTTCCTCTCACATTTTCTCACTCCTCTCTCTGGCTGCAGTTGTGCAGCATTTTTTCCCTTCTTAAATGTATTATTCCAGAGGCAATTTCCAAAAAATGTGCCATTTCTGCCTCTGCAGATGGTGTTTGCTTTGCCTCTATCCACCATAATCTCTTTTGAACACGTATATGTGCAGGTTGGACACACAGGAAAGTGTGTTACACCCATCCTGCTGCAGCATGAAGAAAGGACACTATCCAGTGAGCCAGAGTGTTCTTTTACACAGTAGTGGCTAGTAGCAAATATTTTAGCAGGTCCACACTTTCCTGTGTCTGGGTACTATCCGCAGAAGTTATTTTAATCTGTCTCTTCATGGGAAGGGTTCAGAAGCCCTGAGATTATCCCTGGCTATTTCCACACTGTCAATAAGCTGTTCACAGCTGCTCTCACCCTGCCAAAGGCTGTCCTGTCTTAAGCCTGGTCTTGTGGTTTCTGCTTCAATATGGTGTGTGAACCACTGCTTGTATTGAAGGGAAGCTCTACCATTGATTAACAAAAATTAAATTATAACATTCAGTTCACATTTATTCTGCTATGGTTGCTGGAGTGTTTCTAAATGGGCAAATGTCCCTGTGATCGTGTCATTTGGCTCTCATAATGCCGCAGGCTGAACAAGGGTATAAATATGCAAGAGCTGCTCCATTTCGCTGTTGCGTGGATACTAAGCAGATGGATAGATGAACGAAACTTTCTTAGTAAGCGAGCGCTCTTGTCAATACAGACTGCACCCATCTGTCTCAGTTCTGCAGCCGGCTTGGGGAAAAAGAAGGTGAACACCATATTTAAACCCTATCCCATTTTTCTGAACAGGGTGATAGGATTAACAGCTTGGTGCTCTATTTCCCTTTCTGCAGTGGCACAGTCTGAGTCCCACTGGATGATGATCCTCTCTGGAGCACAGAAAGACACTCTGGCCCCGCTCACCTCCCTTCCTCTTCTGAAAAAAATGGGTACAGCCAACACGTGTGCCCATGTATTACCACGGACCAAGACTGCAGTCCAGTCACCTTGTCAGGGTCCAGCAGTCTCTCCCACTAGATGCTGAAGGCATTTCTGGCCCACTCATTGGCCAACAACATGGGCTCAAGCAGTGGGGCCAGACCTTCCTCTAAACCCCCACGGCCCAAAGCAGCCATGGACAAATGGCAGCAGAGCCCAGGACTTGGGGCTCATAGCAGTGTCCTGCTGCCAAGGGACTGGGGGAGGTCTGGGTTTTGTCTTCCCGCTGCTGAACAGGCTCACACGGACTCTCACAGCTGTGTGGGCAGCAGAACCAGCATGTCCCAGCACCCAGCCTTGCCCTTTAAGTCCCAGCCACCTGGGCTGGGCTCTCTGGTGTCTGATAAGACACATCCTCCTTTTTCCCCTCCATGAGAAACAAAGCTTCTCCAGCTATTTTCATTAAATATGTGCTGGCATTTTGGATTATTTGATGTATCTACTTTCCTGTCCAGTGTGGTAGAAACTGGATCCAAAATTACTAGTGGGAGAAGCACAGAGGGAGAGCACAGCAACATGATCCCATAAACCTCACTTCCTGAGAAAATTCAGCCAAGAGACAGTAGGTAGTCTGTCTGAACAGACAGCCAAAACTAGTCACAGTCCTGGTGTGGATCCACTGACCTTATCTGCTACACCCATCCTCTTCTCACCCTCCTGTGTTAAAAAGAAAACATGAGCAAAACCAGTACAACAACCCCAAAAGAAAAGCCAAATGCATTCTGAGAAGACAGAAACTTGGCCAAGATGACTTTTTTCTAACTATAGACCCCATGATAATGCAGGTCACAGCTCTGATGCAGTAATCAGGACAAGCATCCTGAGGGAGCTCCGCCAGCAAGAGCCGGAGTTCTTGTGCTCCATGGCCAGATCAGCTCCAGAATTCAGGTGCTACCTCCCTGAGAATCAGCAGGAACTCAGGGCAGGTGTCCAGCTCAGTTTCAGCTCTAAGGACATGCTCCATGGCCTGGGTGTCTTCATCAGAATCCCTCATCCCACAGATCTGACTGAGAAGGACTTAATGAGGCATATTCACAAAACTGTGAAGCCCAAGCAAAGGAGTGAGCAGGAAGTTATTTTCCCACAAAGGCCAAATGCCAATTCTGGGGCGAAAAAAAAAAGAAAGAAGAAAAAAAAGAAGAGTAATCACAAACTATATGAAGTTTAACAAGGGCAAGCGCTGAACTCTGCACCTGGGATGGGGCAACCCTGGGAAATGAGGCACTGGAGAGCAGTGCCATGGAAAGGGACCTGGGGGTCCTGGTCAGTGGCCAGTTGAACATGAGCCAGCAGTGCCCTGGCAGCCAGGAGGGCCAAGCTTGTCCTGGGGGCATCAGGCACAGCATCGCCAGCCAGGCAAGGGAGGGGATTGTCCTGTTCTGCTCTGTGCTGGGTTGACCTCACCTTGAGTGCTGGGGGCAGTTTCGAACACCACATCACTAGTGACTCACCATCACTCCTTTGGCTTCTTCCCTTGCTTACATGCAAACATGGTAAGTCCTTGCTCTTAACTTACAGGCACTTGCTGACACCTTAGAGACCATCAGAGATCCAGGACCTCCAGCTGTGGAATGCTCAGTTCAGCTATGCAGATGCTACTCCTCCAACAAAGGAAATGAGATGTGCACCTGGGAGCTGGCTTGTCTCAAACCCACCAGCAAGAATCAAATGACTCCAAGTGCTCATTCCCAAAGGCAGGGCATCACTATCATATTCTAGAGTCACAGTTGTCCCTTAATCACCTTTTCTGGGAAGATGTGGGGAATTTGTGTGCAATAAGCACTTTCAGTAACTATTTGTTTCAGTTTAAAGTGATGAATGCTCAAATCACTGGTATTGAGCTGTTTATGAACAGAGAGAAAGGCACAAGAGACATTACTATAATAAATATTCAGCAGGTGCTTGTAGAATAAAAGTATAAATATGCAAAATTGTTCCGTTTCATGGCTCTATTAGAAGGCACAGGGAAGCACAAATCCTTTCCTTTATATTGCTTCTGAGGGGATTTCTTTTTTAAAATTCAGTTATTTTGTTTCTTCTCAAGCTTCCAGTTCAGCAGCTCACAGGGGATGCAGGACCGTGGCCTACGTGGCAACAGGTCCAGCTCTGCAGCTGGCACTGGGAACCAGGTACCAGTTCCTTTACACCAGCTCCTTCCCCGACCCCCTTCTCAGGGGGCTGCTCTGCCCTGGGGGGCACACAGGGGCATATGACACCCCAGAGAAAATCCAGCCACTAGGGATGGAGTAGAGCCAGCAGGGCTAGAATTCAGATGTGGTCAATATTTGGTGTGGCTTCAAATCTGGGCATCTGCCATGCCCCACACCCCACAGATGTCTGCAGAGCTCACCCCTTTCTTCCTAAGCATCAATCATGGGGAAATTACTGAAGGGCCAATGTGCTTTTAGTGAGTAGGGAGTGCCATGGCTGTGTAATGCTGCAGACAGCTACAGACTTTTCCCTCTCCCAGCCTTATGCCTTGTTTACGCAAAATAATCACAACAGTTTCTTTTCCTGATGCCTCTACAAACTTAAGCATATGCAGCTATTCCAAATCATGTTGTGAAATGTGGGGGAAGTGGTAAATTCTGTACGCATAGTGGGCACAGGGGAGGAGAGTGGGATGGAGCAGGGCGCCCTGGCCGGTACAACGTGGCCCAGCTCTGTTTCAATCTGCTTGCACTGATCATTGTTCAGTCACTGCACCCTCAAATAGTCATGGGTAACTCCAAATCCTGGGGAGCAAAATCACTGGCGGGACCACTTTTTCAGCAGGTGGGGGAGACAAACAATGCCACCCCCACTTTGAGCTGTCAAGTCCAACCAATCTCAAAAATTAATTCTTTACCTATTGTCTGCTAACAGAAGGCACCAACTGACCTTGCAGCTTTTTCTTAGAAATTCAACTATTACTCACTGTAAGTGTTCCTGGAACATGCACTTGCTGTCTTTCCAGAAATCTGTGCATCTTCTTGCTTATATGGAGCAGTGCTACTGCTATGAACTCTGCAGAGTCAGGAAATATCCATTGTGTCCTTCTCAAATTTAAACTGTTTCATTTCTGTCCCATGTGGGTCCAGTTTTTCGATCAGCAAATATATTTTTGTACTTCTTAAAACATAGTTTCAAGAACGAAGTCAATGTTCAAAGCCCTAATTTGACATCTGTACCCCGCAGTATAGCCTTTATTTTCCAAAGCTGTCAGAAAATGTCTGTAATTCCAAGGGAGGAAGATGACCCCAGTTACATTTGAAATGTGCCTGTGTTGCAGACAGATGTGTCAGTACTTTAGAGAAGTAACTGGTCAGTTTTATGAGGCTAATGCCAGATATATGATTCCCAAAAGACCATACATCATCAAATGAATTCTGTTTTAAAATGCAGACATAGAGCAAAATTAGAATCACAGAACAATTTAGACTGCAGTGTACCTCTGGTGGTCATGTAGCCTAGTGTCCACAAAGCAGAGAGGACTTCAAAATAAGGTGGCTCAGGGCTTTCCAAGCTTGCTTTTTTTCTGAAAGTAATTTTTGTCTCTTCTATCATCTGACCCTGGAATTACTATTCCACACCTTGCCTAACACCTCTGCAGGCTGAGGAGCACTGCACAGGTCTGTGGACTTCAGCGCTCTCCCTCCCCTCCATCTGCAGCATCTGCAGTGGCACATCTCAACAATTTCAGCCTCTCCTCTCCTCTCCTCTCCTCTCCTCTCCTCTCCTCTCCTCTCCTCTCCTCTCCTCTCCTCTCTCCTCTCCTCTCCTCTCCTCTCCTCTCCTCTCCTCTCCTCTCCTCTCCTCTCCTCTCCTCTCCTCTCCTCTCCTCTCCTCTCCTCTCCTCTCCTCTCCTCTCCTCTCCTCTCCTCTCCCCTCCCCTCCTCTCCCCTCCCCTCCCCTCCCCTCCCCTCCCCTCCCCTCCCCTCCCCTCCCCTCCCCTCCCCTCCCCTCCCTTCCCCTCCCCTCCCCTCCCCTCCCCTCCCCTCCCCTCCCCTCCCCTCCCCTCCCTTCCCCTCCCCTCTCCCCTCCCCTCCCCTCCCCTCTCCCCTCCCCTCCCTTCCCCTCCCCTCCCTTCCCCTCCCCTCCCCTCCCCTCCCCTCCCCTCCCCTCCCTTCCCCTCCCCTCTCCCCTCCCCTCCCCTCCCCTCTCCCCTCCCCTCCCTTCCCCTCCCCTCCCTTCCCCTCCCCTCCCCTCCCCTCCCCCCTCTCTCGGGCCCCAGGGAGGGCTCGCCAGCCCGAGCAGAGGCAGTGAAGCTGCGCTCAGCACTGCGCGCAGGGCCCGCTAGACGGTGCCGTCCTAAAGGCATAAACCCTCAGCGTTAGGCTCCAGCTCCGCTTCTCTTCTGGAGGATGCCCCACCTGTGCGCAGGGACGGGCGCTGCGCTGCGCTGCGGGAACAGCGCCCGGAGCCGCAGGAACACCCACTTTGCCCTCTGCCCCACCCAAGCCCCACCCGTGAGAGCTGTGCAGACCCAGGCACCACTGCAGGAATGGATCCTGCAGCTCCAGGCATCCCGGGATGCCCCAGCAGCAGTAGGCAGCCAGGCAGGTGTCCTTCCAGAGTGCCACGTCACAGTAAAAAGCGTCACACCCGAGTGGCAACTCACACCAGATGAGCAAAATTTCCAAGGAGGTGTTGGTGTGTTCCCTCACCCAGATGCACACCATGGCCAGGAGCACAATCACTGCCAAGGCTGGCAGAGCAAAAACCTCTTGGAGGATGCAGAGTTCAGCCCTGTGTGCAGTTCAGCCCTCGACCCACGGGAAGCCAGCACCAGCAGCTCCAGGGAGTACCCCATCTGTCCACCAGCTATACACCTCCTGCTGTCTTATCCCATCTCCCCTGGACTGGAGAAATGACATGTCTAAGGAGGAGCCAGCACAGCCTACAGCTTTTGCTCAGACAAGGCACAGCCACCTAACACGGTACCCAGATGGGGCACTGACAAGGCTGTGTTTCCCAGCCAATATATTCCTCTTGCTTTCCCACTCTTGCCCTCTTATTTTCCTTAGTCTAGGAGCAGCCACAACCAGGATTGTGTGTGAACAATCCACGCTTCTGTGCAAACCAACCCTACAAAAAATGGCACAGCAGGACACATAGTTCTTAAGACAGAGGTAGAAGAAAACCTGATAGCTGAGGGGCTATCAGTTCACATCCCCTTGGGCAGATGGTTCAAAGTGAACTTGGGTCTTACCCAGAGGAGCTCAGAGACTGTAAATAGGAGACCACCTCATCATCAGCCCCAAAACAGCATTTCAGGGAAACCGTTTTGCAAATTGGGTCATACTCACTAATAGCCTGGTGATGACCAACACTGTGCTGTTCCAAACGAAGCATTCACCAAAAACAGTTCAGCCAGTGCTACTTACAGGTCCAAATGGAAGATCAGGGCCTGAGGCTTTGTCTAAAATCAAAACTTTCTGTAATTTAATGGAATTCAATTAACAAAGCAAATTAATTAAACCAGTTCAAATGCCTGAGCAGGCTATCTAAATCTGCTGTGCCTTGAGGCTTATTTACAAACAGTTTTGTGCTGCATTGACTATTTTTGTATAGCTTCTTTATATCAGTGTAACTCATCTGTGGAGAGACCTCATTATATCACACCAGGGGATGCCCTGATTTAGCTAGAGCGATTTCCAGAGTTAGTGAAAACAATACAAGCATTGTGTGTGTGAATTCAAACAACTACCAAATTGATTTAAGCTAAACTAGGTTTAGATAAAGTTAAGCTGTCCCTACAATATTGTGTTAGTCGTAAATCACTGCATATGCTTTCACCTTCTCCAGAGGAGAAACAAATGGTCTCATTAGTAAGTGAGCCTGTAGGACGAGACGTGCGTTAGCTCTGAGCTGCCAGGAGCAGGCTCTGAACGCAGCGGATGCGTTAGCTGGAGATGAGTGTCATCAGCACAGCGTGCTCATGGCACAAATGTACCGAGCGCAGGGCCAGACCTGCGTGTCTCCTGATTTTAAATCATCCATATACTCAAACCACTTGCAGCTCATTGCTGAAAAGCATTATCGTCAAGCAGCAGCACCTCTTATCTTTCCTCCCCTGGGGCATCGCTCCGCCATCACATGCTAATAGCCATAAGCCACTTTTCATCCAGCACAACCAGGTAGCAAGATAAATGCAGAATCATGTCTGCTTTAATGTACTCAGCTTCTCCCAGCCACAAGTTAAACGCGCCTGAATGGTTTTGGCACCTGAGCTATGGGATTGTCTTGTTAACCATCACATGACTGCATTTCCCAGGGAGAGACCTGCCTACAGTGAAGGGCTGCATAGCTCTCTTGCTTCTGGAAAATTGGGAACTACATAAAATCAGTGTTTGTGGAATAGTTTGTTTGCTTCTCTTGACTTAACCTGAGATCAAGCCTTTGCTCCTGGGTCTGTCACCAGACATCTGTATGGTCCTACCTCGTTCCGTAACTTGGCTCCTCTTCTACCTCTTTGTTTCTCCTGTATGTGGAAGTCACAAATATTTTGGTGCAGGACCAAACACTTCATCCTAAGAGGTTTTCAAGCCTCAACTGGTTGAAGCCCTGAGCAGTCCTGTGGTGCTGTGATTCGCAGCAAATAGCACATAGAGCCAGTGTAGATTTGGGAGAAAGGGTATGGAAAAGGCTTCAAAGAGCAAATATCTTTGGTTGTCACATCATCCTTACTACAAAAGAAAAACATATTTAATGTATCCATTATTGAATTTATCAAATTAAACAGGAAAGTCTACCTGAACATTCAGTGAAGTATTTATCTCATGGAGTGCTTTGGGAAGCAATTGTAAATCAACAATAAATTCTGTCTTCTGGGAGTTCAGGCCAAAACTTTCAACCTTGGATGTAAGAGATTTAACTTGTCCATAAAAACCAGAAAAATTAAACGACAGCTACTTTGGCTAAATGTAAATTAGGCCATGGAAGTTTGAAATTAGACCAATATAAACGAAACCATCATGAAGGTCCAAGGTTAGCTTCTGTATACAGCCTCCTTCTTAACACAATCAATTCATTTCCTCTGAAGACTCAGAAGAATAGTATCAGTAACCACAGCAACACTGAAACGTAAGTATCATTTTTAGCTCCATGATGTAGGCTGCACAAAATAAGAGAACACATTCTGAAAGTTTTCATCACAACCTACTTTATTTTTTCATGGGTTTTTACTAATAACAAAACATGTATCTGGGATTTTTTTAATAATTCTTAAAATTTTTATTGGCAGGTGATTGGTTTGCATTGATTGTAGCTCGCAGTGAGGAAGTCAATGAAGCCTCAGCTTTTCTGCCTCCCATTACATTCTTCTTAGCATTGAGGAGATAAATTTGGTCACCTGCCCTCATCCTTTGTGGACCCAAAGCAGAGTTTGAAATGCCTGTTGCAAACCATGGAAGAGAACCAGCTGGTATTTCTGAGCATCACACCAACCAACCCAATGGGTCTCAAACATCCAAATCAGTGGCTTCCCTCCTGCAGCTGGAGGACAGCCCAGGCTGATGCATGAGAGCTTGTCCCGTGGGCCCCGGAGCATCAGGATACGTTCAGTCAGCCCTCAGCACTGGGGGCCTCTGCACCATGTCCCCACAGTGCCTGGGGCACCACTGGCCCTGCCCAGGACAGCACCCAGCTGAGAGGAGCCTCCACAGCAGGATGCTCATCAGAGCCGCCTCTGCACCCCAGGTACACCAACACATGGGACACTTGTCACCAATGAGTGTGCTTGAGATCGCCCACACCGACTCTGGGAGATCAATGTGAGCCTTGAGAGGCATCATGACCCTTCATTCGGAGGGGTACAGGCCACCAGAGAAGGTTGCACTACACAGCTCTGTCTTGAGCAGAGCTGCAGAGGTGATGGAGTTCTGCAGCTCCAGAGGCATTCCTGCAGGGCAGTTCCATGTCCTGAGATATGGGATGTATCAGTGCACACTTCTTAAAGAGATGCCTGGACAGGTCAACTTTTAAAATTACTGTATTAACCTTCAGGAGCCTGAATAGAAGCCAAATAATTTATCAGCAATCCTGGCTAACCAGGGAGGTCCCAGTTGACTGGCAGTTAGCAAATGTGACACCCACCTATGTGGAGCATCAAAAGGAGGATCTGGGGAACTACAGGCCTGTCAGCCTGGCCTCGGTACTGTGGAAGGTCATGGAACAGATCATGCTGAGTGCCGTCACATGTCACATTCAGGACAGTAAGAGGATCAGGCCCAGACAGCATGGGTTTGTGAGAGGCAGGTCCTCCTTGAACAAATTTCTACTGCAAGGCGACCTGCTCAGTGGATAAGGGAAAAGCCATGGTTGTGTCTACCTGGACTTTGTCTACCTTTGACAGTGTTTCCCTCAGAGTTCTCCTGAAGAAGCTCCTGGCTTGGGTGGGTGCACTGTTCACTGGGTAAAACACTCTCTGGATGGCCAAGCCCAGAGAGTGGTGGGGAATGGAGTTACATGCAGCTGGGGGCTGTCACTAGTGGTGTTCCCTAGGGATCAGTTTTGCAGCCAGCTCTGTTGAACTTCTTCATTGATGACCAGAATCGAGAGCCCCCTCTGTCAGTTTGCAGATGACACCAACTTTGGCAGGAGTGTTGATCTGCTGGAGGGCAGGAAGGCTCTGCAGGGCGATCTGGACAGGCTGGACCGATGGGCCAAGGCCAATTGTATGAGGTCAACAAGGCCAAGTGCTGGGTCCTGCACTGGGGTCACAACAACCCCAGGCAGCACTGCAGGCTGGGGACAGTGGCTGGGAAGCTGCCTGATGGAAAAGGACCTGGGGGTGCTGGTGAACAGCAGCTGAACATGAGCCAGGGTGTGCCCAGGTGGCCAAGAAGGCCAAGGGCATCCTGGCCTGGATCAGCAATGGTGTGGCCAGCAGGACCAGGGCAGTGACTGTCCCCCTGTGCTCGGCACTGCTGAGGCCACACCTCGAATCCTGTGCTCAGCTCTGGGCCCCTCACTGCGAGAAAGACACTGAGGGGCTGGAGAGTGTCCAGAGAAGGGCAACGGAGCTGGGGAAGGGTCTGGAGCACAAGTGCTGTGAGGAGCAGCTGAGGGAGCTGGGGGTGTTTAGCCTGGAGAAAAGGAGGCTCGGGGGGGACCTCCTTGTTCTCTACAATCACCTGAAAGGAGGCTGTGGCCAGGTGGGGGTCAGCCTCTTCTGCCAGGTAACAAGTGATAGGATGAGAGGAAATGGCCTCAAGCTGCCCAAGGGGAGGTTTACACTGAATAATAAAGAAAATTTCTTCATGAAAAGGGTTGTCAAGTTCTGAAATAGGCTGCCCAGGGAAACAGTGGCATCACCATCCCTGGAGGTATTTAAAGGGTACATAGATGTGGCTCTTAGGGACACGGTTTAGTGCTGGACTTGGCAGCGTTAGTTTCATAGTCAGACTTGATGATCTTAAAGGTCTTTTCCAACCTAAATGATTCTATGACTCTGTGGATTCTATGGAAAGTTTCTTTTTTTAGCCAAATGCATTAAAAGAAAAAAATAGAAATATCAGTCTTCACAGTGCATTCTTCACAGTGCAGAATCACTTTCACTGAAAGACTTGACAGAAAAAGAAGAAACTGAATGAAATCCTGTGAGGTCCTGACATACTGCTGCTTTTATGCAACTAAGAGTCATTTGTTTCATTTATCACATGTCACTCCAGAAGGAAATGCTATTACATAAAAGTACAGCTATGAACTTCCTCAAAATACTTGTCTGATACCTTCCCACCTCCAGCAAGAGATTTAATAACTCCCACAAAGATTCAAAAGTCTTTGAATACCTCTGTATCCATGTCTTCATTTTTCCCTAGTTTTAAATGAGTTATTAATCCATGAGCAAATGTGTTCTTTGATCCTTGGCAACTTATTATCTTTGAAGAGTCTTTAGTGTTGTATCTTCCTGAAAGCCTTCTGGAAACACAAGTATATTAACCAGATTTCCTTAGCTTCCACATTAATTTTTTTACAGATGGCCTTACCTCAATCTTGAACCACAGCAATTTGATGGTCGGGTTTTTTGTTGGTCTTCCTGCTGTTGAGAGGGAGGTGTATTTGTTCAAATCTGTGGTATTTTTGGGCAATTCTTATGTCACTTGTGAACACTTCACCTTTTCATTTGTTTCCTTTCAAATCTAATAATATTTATATTGTTGTTTGTTGCTTTAAGGTTTTTTTTTAATTGAACATTGTGCCTTTGACAGTAGGATTTTAAACCCAGACCTGTGCACAGTTCCATTTTCAGTGGAGAGCTTCTGTTGCACCTGCCTTTTCTCTGATTAGCTCCTCTGTGGAGCAGTCTACAAATGCAATCATACTGCACATAATTTATATAAAGAAGCTCATGTATCTCATTCTTATCAGGTTTTCTGCATTTGTCATCATTGTAGTCATTCTATCCATCCATCCTGGGCTAAAGTATAGTCTTAAAACTACATTTTTGGTATTTAGATCTGGAGCTTTTATGCACGGTGACTTTGCATTTTGTGTCAATCACTTAAACTAATTACCTGATTTGACTGCATGTCGTCTTTAATATACAGCAGCACCGTTAAGAGCTCGGCAGCCACTCTTTTTTTTTTAAATATATTTTTTTCCTAATTGTTGTCATTTCCAAATAATTATTGCTCTCCTCTCCGGTTCTGAGGTGTCTCAAATTTAATGGCAAACACACCTGTTCCATGATTTCAGCTTTTAGACTTTCAGTATTTCAGGGAAGCTCACACCCCTTGATACTAGCTGTATCTCTGTGCATGTGTGTGTGTGGTCACATGCACATGCACCTTGTTTAAAGAGGAATTTTTCCCTCAGAATAATCTTCACTGTTTCCCTCCTGGGCTATCAGCCTCTCCACACTTATCTGAAGATGTTGTTTCTCATGCCTTCGTGCCAGAGGACATGCTTTTCAGATGCTATAGCTCTTTGCTTTCTCACAGTTGTTTATTTATCTCCCATACAACTTTTTCCACTTTGAATACCACATTCCATTTCTAGCATTTCTTAATGTTGAACCCACATTTTCAAAAGCTTTCAAGAGGGTGTGAGAACTCTGCACGATTTGTTTTCCTCATTTCCTAAATCACAGCCTGAGACTGATTTTCTTTCTGTACTGACATGTGGCACTGGGAGCATTTCAGCAAAGATAGCCGTGGGAAAAGGCAGACCACTGTGCAGCTACTCCTTAAGAGTTTAGGTAGAGATCTGCAAGATTTCCCACTGTTGCATCTAGATGGGATCAAAACCCCAGTTATCTACATGCTGGAAAACTAAAGCATCTTCCATTTTAACATGCCTCTTCCCATCCATGAGGAGAAATTTCCCATGGCACTCCCAAATGGAGTATCTGTGGTGCAGAGTCCTCACAGGGCAGAACGGGTCTGCCAACAGGATAATTTCCCTCTCTGACAGCTTGTTGCCTTTCTGCCATTAAAGTGTTTTCTCTGCAGCAGTCTGTGTAGCTGGCCTAGAGGTAAGATTTTTCTGTTATTTGCCTCAAAGTCTTGATGATTAATATTTTTCTTGATTTCCAGCTTTAGTTCTTCACTAAAATAGTTTTCTTTCTTTCCCCTTAGCCTCACTAGAGAGCAGTTTGTACTGAACTAAGCCCATTTTCCCAAATGGAAGACTTCTTTGATAAACTAGGATACTCCAAGGGGATTTAAATCTGCAGTATAGTGAAAGTCAAACTATATCAATTATGTGTTATCCTACAGAAGACTGTTCATGTACTTGAACAAAGAGAATATGACAAAGCCCTAGAAGTGTTTATCAGATTTGAGAGATTGTGTAACAGCAAGAGGTGGTGAACAGTAGGTAGGCAGCATTTATACATGTCTTGTGAATCATACGCTTCTTCAAAGTAAGATTTAACACAGGATAGTTATACCAAAAGCATGGTCTGCTTGTCTTCAGAAGCAGGGAAGGGGTTTTCTTCAAACAGACAGCTACAGACCCTTTTGTTTTCTCACCAAAGAGATATTGGGAAGAGGCACAATTACTGAAAAACATTTTGAAAATTAATAGCAAAAAAATATTTTGTACCTAACAGGCAGACAGATCCAGTATCTTGTCAAGATACTGTCAGGATGTGTTGAGTTTGGGAAGTTTATCCCCATGCCCAAAATCTCTGATAAGAAAACAGCTGCAGGAACATGTCTGGGTAGTGCAAGCTTGTGTGGCACCTGTCACCTCCACGCCACGCTGGAGCTTGTGCTCATGTGCCAGTCCAGGATATCAGGCTCCGAGGGAGGCTTCACACTGACTTTGGCAGACAGTGTCTGACTAATCAGCATGTACAAAGGGTATGCCTATAAACAATTTCGTCTCTCTTTGTTATGCTGGCTCCTTGGTGATTAAAAAAAAAAAGTTCCAATATTACAAAATTATGTGGGAACAGTAATTACACTCCCCTCACTGTGGCCCAAAGCAGGGAGGAAAGTTGTGTCATTTTTCTCCAGGAATTCCTGTCTGCCATTTTGGGGAAATATTGAAGCCCTGGACTGATTTGATCAAAGCCTTCTTACACTGTCAAACTTGCTAATAATTCATGAAGTGTAAGGGACTGAAACCTGCCATAAAGTATGCTGTAATGGTACACTTTTTTAAAGATGTTGGCTATATTCTTTATAGCAGCACTTCGAAATAGGCATATCCTTTAATTGCTTAGCAGCTGCCAGTTTAATGCTTAAAATATGATTTAATTCACTGAGCCAATGAATCAGTTCCTTGTGCTTCCATGTGCTTCCAAGGGATATGCTCATTGAAATGTCAGGCAAAACATTTCTGTGGCCTCTTCATTCACATCATGATGAAAATTCCACAAGGAAGCTGAAAGTTTAGGTCCACTTAAGTGATGCACTCTGAGTAACAGCAGACAAATCCACTAAATCATCTCCTAATCTCTTAATATTCATGGCTCTTCCTCTGAATCTCAATTGTGCATACTCTGATCTCAATGTGAAACATTTGGGAAAAATGTCCACATTTTAAAAGGCAGATGCTGGTTCTGGTGACCTTGGTATCTGAGGACCAGCTTGAGAAATTTGACCTGCAACTGGATACAGGATCAGATTTGCAGATGGCACAGAGCCTCCTACTCCAAAAATCAGACAAATTCTTCTTGACTTTTCTGATCCCAGTCTAATCCAAGAGTAGTTGCTTCTGACTGACTGTTCTGCATTGTCTGCATTTTATTGCAGGGTGGGTTACAGGGCAGTGGGAAAAACCAGGACAGCTCAGGAGAGCGGCCTGCTTTTACTTACCAGCCCATAAAGTCTCTCAAAACCTTCCAAATCTCATCAAGCCTTTCAATTGCTGCTCACTCAGGAGACAGCAGAATCTCTTCATACCTGAGGGCGAGAACATTGAACAAGAACATCTGCCCCCTCGTCCAAGCTGTTCTGCACCAAATAGACTCATCAGCCATGAGCTCAGGTGTGCAAGGGAATGGCACGTAATGGGAATGCTGCAGATTTCGGTGTTATACTAGCAGTGCCTATCCACAGGCTTTGACAGGCAGCTCTCTGAGGATGACCTATAATCAAAGGAGAATAAAGCTCTCCCACCAAAAGCCGACCCTGGCATCGGAAAGGTGAAGTTCCCATCAGCTGCTAGCAGCAACAAGGAGAGAAAAAGATGCATTTAAAAGCAGCAGTGTCTGATGGAGCTCTCAGACTTACACATCAAAATAAGAAGGCTAAATTATAGGCTACATGTCTTTCTGTCTAAGTGATACTTTTTGGAGTCATAGGCAGTGGGTTTCTTCCTGTGCTGGTTTCAGGTGGGGTAGAGTTTATTTTCTTCACAGTGGCTGGTACAGGGCTGTGTTTTGGATCTGTGCTGAACAGAACGCTAATAATACAGAGATGTTTTTGTCATTGCTGAGCAGGGCTTGCACAGAGCCAAGGCCTTTTCTGCTTTTGTACTGACATGCTGGGGAGGGGCTGGGGGTGCATGGGGGGGTGGGAGGAGACACAGCCAGGGCAGGTGACCCCAAGTGTCCACGGGGATATTCCAGACCGTGTGACATCCTGCTCAGTGTATAAACTGGGGGCAAGAAGGGGGAAGGGACACTTGGAGTGATGGCTTTTGTCTTCTTGAGTCACCTTTACCTGCAGTGGGTCCCTGATCTCTTGGGGATGGCTGAACACCTGCCTGCCCATGGGAAGCACTGAATTAATTCCTTGCTTTGTTTTGCTTATGTGCATGACTTTTGCTTTATTAAATTCTCTTTATCTCAACCCACAGGTTTTTTATCTTTTACCATTCTGATTTTCACCTCAATCCTGCCGGTAGGGGAGTAAGCAAGAGGCTGCATGGGGCTTGGCTGCTGGCTGGGGTTATACCACAACACTTCCTCATCTCATTAAAGAAAACCTAAAGCCTTAAATACGAGTTTGTATCATAAGCAGCCTTGATCAACTTAGTATCACAACTCTGTTCTCTGATCTTGATAACACATAGTTTGTAAATACAAGCCTCTTCTTTCTTCTGTTTTGGGATAATCAGACTTCTCGGCAAAGCATTTGGAAAACTGAAATACTTTTGTTGTTGATCATAACTGCAAATGTTTGCAGTTCAAATTCAGTAGAATTGGGATGTGAGGGGAAAGTGTGCAAGAAATATTACAAACATACCTATCAAAAGGGAGATCATTCTCTGGCATAGGTTGAATTTTACATATTCAATGAAAAGAAGCTAAGAAATAATTCTGTAATAAAAGACTTTCTGGCACTAGATAAAGGGGAAAAATATGAAAACAAACCTTGAAATCCCAAGTCTATATATTTAAATTCTGACTGGTGTTGCTTGTCAGAGCCAAATTTAATATTCAAGGTCAAAAGAACTCTTGTACAGAAAATCCCTTTCTAAGCCAAGATAACTCATTAATCTGATTGATTGAAAAAATAGCTTGGGAAGGGAGAAGTGTGCCTTTTTGCTCCTAAGCATAAGATCAGTACATTTAGCGGTCAATGTTTCTAGAGTTTTAGTTCAACTGAATGAAAGGAATTGATTTTCAGAGGTTGGGAGTTGGCACATTTTTCAGATCCAGCAACTTTTGTCAAGGTGTCAAGGTGTGTACTTAGGAAATAAGATGTCTCAAGTGATTTGTCAGCTTTGAAGGGTGCTGGCCAAGATCTGCATTTTAGAATTTGAACATCTCAATGACTCCTAAAATGCTCCATAACCATAATGAATTGTAGGGCACAGTTGGTAATAATTGCCCATTTCTTAGGACTTCTGGTATGTTTTCTTATTTAAAAGAATAAACCTGGAATTGTAAAAGGAAACGCAAGGTGGAAAATCAAGGTTCTTGGTGCCATCATGAAGATGCTATAGGCTCATATGATTGAAAATCAAGGTCCTTCTAGGACATTCAAACCTCACTCTAAAATTGGAGATGATGATCAAAATACAGCGCATTACATATGATTCATTGAAATGGAAAATAATTGTTAAAATCACACTTAGAGGAAAATTAACATCAGGTAGGAGAAAAAATTGTAAGCTTTCTGCATTTTGGCAAACTGTTTTCAGTGTTGAACAGTCTTCAGAGATGCCAAAGTCCAAACCAAACTCTCCACTGGCACCTTTAAATTTAGGATCATTTTATTTAAAGTCATGGAATGCAAGATACTGGTTCAAGTAATGAAGCACAATTAAGGTAACTGCAGAAAGAGTGGCAGTGATTGATAACGATATACGCAGTGGTATTTGTCAGTCTCAAATTCTGGTCTAGATGAAGTGAGTAAGACAATAGGCTGAGTAACCTGCTATGTTATGCAGAAATTAGTAACCAAACCAGCATTAGTTACTCAGTGCACAGATAGAAAGGCATAGAATTTAAATGGTCTTTCCAGGTCTCTCCATTCATTAAGGCAATTTTAAATGTCAAGCTTATTACTCAAGCCTCAATTTTACTGACAAAAGACCTTGACTTAAAATCATAGCAGACACAGCAATTTTCTAAGTACAGAGCAAAAGGTTCCAGAGTAATATTTCTGCGTATTTTGGACTTTGGAGGTATTTGTGTCACATAATTTCAGCTGTGTGAAAGTTAGGAATCCAGCCTCAGCTAAAGATTAAGTTCCCTCTCTAGTTGAGGGGGAAGCGAATCATGCTTTGAAGTGTCTTCCTCTGCTTTTCTGGCTACTGATGGAGGCTATTTCAAAAGGTTAGCCTGGACCTTACTTCTGGATGACTGGAGTTAGAAGTGGGGTCTGCCTGCCGTGACATCAGTGCCCCACAGGTACAGACCCCGCACAGGGGGTCTTGGAGGTGTGAAGAAAATGTTCCAGGTGGCTGGTGTCCTTGTGACTTTGATTTCTCCAGCACGGTTACAATATATGAAGGGTGTCTGTCACTAATCAGTCAGCATTTTGGGGTACCTCATCTCCTATATTTGGCACTTCACATAACACCATGTTGCCAACATTGACTTTTCAGCTGTACCTAGTACATGTGCAAAAACCAGATGGAAATAACTGTGTAATGGAAAAACTGGATTTAGAATAACTCTTTCTTAGGAGAAACCAAGTTTCAGAGTTAATAATATAGAGGGAAATCAACCTAGCAAGATAGATGAGATATATAATCAGTGAAGTCGTGTTGCTCAAAACAGTGCTTTGATAACTTCTACTTTTTAAATACTGTCACAAAAAAATCAATGCATGTTAGTCAATTTATCATTCTCTGTGGTTAGAGATTAGTTCCTGGGAAATGACTGCAATATCTTAGCATGATTACACAGTATTCAATAATTATTAAATGTGGAGAAATGCTCTTCACCAACACTGCCAGCAATTCTGAACACTGTTTTGCCTAAGTAAAGAATAAAAGTTCTGGTCCATATTTAGTTATTTTTGCCTCATTTGTTCAAATGCAAGGATGTATGCTACAGTCACAACAGTGTTTATTTACTGAAAGTGCCTTCTGGATTTATCAGATGATGTCCCTGTCTCAAGGTGTGGTCAGTGGAGGAGATAAGGGCAGTATTAACCCAGAGCAGCCAGAACCTGCAGAGTGTCCATGTACTTTGAGGAGTTTACTTAGGGAAATATACATGAGGATTAGGCACCAAGGGCCCACTGTGGTCAGTGGAGATACAGAGCTCAGTTCAGATTAAGTGTTCATTGCTGTCTGATGTATCTTGCAGCTACATAAGGCATTAATTGCCTATGGGTCCCTATGCCAAGTGTACCAGTCCACGCAGATGTCTTGGATACTCAAGGACATCTCGATCAGCACCCACATGCAGACAACTGGATTGAATCCTGAGGAAGCACAGCCAGCAGACCTCAGAAAATAATTCAGCTCACCCTGACAGGTTTGCCTACTGCATGACTCAGTTCTGCACACACGAGGATTTAGTGCTCTTTGGGGTGCCATGGGACACCCGAGATGCAGCTGGCAGACACTGCCCATGACCTACGAGGAGCCATGGCCTGCTGGAGGCAAGGCAACTTAAATAACACTGTGTGCTGGCAGCCAACCAGACGTGCAGGTCTCTAGTGCCTGGCCACTGAGCTTCTCCCTCCACCCCAGGGATGTCTCAGATGGGATGCCATTAGCTGTGATAGGATCCTTGGCACTACAGCTCTCAGTCCCCCACACTGAGGTTTCCTAATCTCAAACTGAGTCCTACCCTGAATGTTGGACAATTGCATCTTGTCTTTTACTATCTAGCTGAAAAAACTGGAATGGGCTCTGGAGAGTTTTATTTTTCAAGGTTTTAGCAATACTTATGGGTCCAAAATGGCTGGAGAAATTCTCTTTTCCTATCTTTTCACAGGTGCAGGGAACTCTAGGAGAAGTGGATAGTGCCTGCAACTTTCAAGCAGAGGGCTCAGGTAAACTTTCCCTGGTGTCATCTCTTCTCCCCTGACCTACCCTCCTTTCCAACAGCATATTAATCGGATGAGTCTTCAATACCCCAGCGCCCTCTCACCTGAAAGGCATCTGCCTCTTACTCCACGTGCTGCAAAACTGAGATGTCAAGGAGGAACAGTGAAATAGGAGAGAAAGGGAAAGCATGTTGAGGAGTTGTTTGAGGGACTGATGACTCCACTAAATTCACTCTTGCTGTAATCCCACAACCTGTAATAAACTGCAGAGACAAATTCACTCCAAAGTCCTTGGGCTCTCATAAATTGTCTTTTATGGGCCCAAATCAAAGGCTACAGAAATCAATGAATGTCCTCTCCATGACTTCAGTGATCTTCAAATGACCTTGGCATAATTTCTCCTGCTTCCCATATTCTCTATTTTCCTTCTGCTGCAAAATTTTACATGCTCAAATACACTGTGAATTATGGCAACCTGGTACAGATATCTAATTCTTCAAGTGTCTGTATTATGTTCTGCCAGATAATCCATCTGTGCAAATCAGCCTCAAATCAGGAATTCGGCCCTGCTGAAATTAGGCTGAGGGAAAACAGAAAGGAATTACCTCTTGAAATGCAGATCTGCTACTGAATTTTAAAAAGATGTGGCCATGATCTCGGTTAATCTGTTCCATCTGTGACACTCTTCTATAAATAATACTGTTCTCTCTGGGTATGCATGACTTCATAAATCTGGTGCAAGTTGACCGTGTCAAATTTTAGCTAAAAATGTTAAAATTCTTTCTTCATCTATTAAGCGAGCCCCAAGTGCCACTTTCTCTTATTATTTCAAACATAGAGTGGCTGGACCAAGCTTATACCTGAATAAACAGCTAAGTCACTTTCCATGTCCCTCCTACCTTGAGGGACATAATAGTTATTGCATCCAGGCACAATGCATCCAGCTGATTTGTATTATCCAGGCAACCAAGAGGCACAATAAATGGCTTTGAATTAGTACAGCTGGGAACTTTGCTTTGAATTAGCCAAACCAAGATGAGAAGTGCTGCCTTTTTCCCAGCCTCCTGTGCTGAAAAATAAGACAAAAACATTTCTATTTGTCCTTAGCATAATATTTATACTTCCATAAATCCCATTTCCAGATGTAATATACAGGCAGAAAGACAGAGGACTGCTCAGGAAATGGTAAAGCTAGAGGGAAGCATGGGATGAAGAGAAGCCAAAGTCTTTCATGAAGACAAATTCATTTCATGGGTGAATACATTGAGGGTGAGCCAGCAGGAAACTGGGGAAGATAGTCACAACCAGCTCAGAGCAGGTGAGGTCTCAGCTGAGGCCTGCTCATCCCCATCATCTTCAAGAACTATCGGATAAACGTATTTCAGGGATGGCATAGTTACAGTTCATTTTCCTTTAGGTAAAAGGACAAGTAGGTGGTGTGCAAGAAGCCATCCAGCCCTGGTTTTTTCCAGCTATAATTCTCAGCCGCATGGGAAACTGGCACAAGAAAAGAGGCCATTGTGTCCTATATCACACCTGGGTTCCCATATGGTAATTAGGAGTATAGCAGGTCCCACAACATCCCCAGTTTCGACACAGCTAGAAAAAAACCTCTGTACAAAAGAGTACTGATTCTCATTCCATTTAAAACAAACAGCAGCTGGTTTCCTATGCTCTTGCATGTAACCTAACAAGTAATTGTTAGAGTGGTTTCTTCAATAAAGTGTGAAAGATTTCTTTGGCTAAAAGCTGTTAAATGTTACAGTTGATTTACAGTGAAAGGCATGAGCAGAAAGCAAGCTCTGTTGCACTAATCTCTAAGCACATAGCAAGGTGCATCTCCTATGACCAGGCCGAGAGTTTGCAGCCTTGAGAACTAGGGGTCACTGCAGAAATAACCTGCTGGATTTCCCGTTCTGCTATACCAGGGTAAATATTTAGCGATCGCACTGAGTTCAACAGAGGTTGAAGTTAACCTAATTAATCATGATAGAGCATTTTCTGTATTAGATGGAAGTCCACTGTAGTAATTTCTTTGTTCTTGAAGGATCATGGGATCAGGCCTTTGTATTCTTCCAGAGTCAGAATCTAGCCTGGAGAGTTAAACTCAGATTTTATGCTCAGGATGTTGCACACAGTATATGCACAGCACGCTGTACACTTGGAATACAAGTCTTGTTCTCTTAACAGTGAAAAACTGACCTTTCACTGTGTCCTGTAAAAAAAAAGAAGGATCATTTATTGAATTGTTGTTACTAGTGTTGTCAAACAGATAACAGTAAATGACTGAGAATTGTTTTTTTCACCATTGCATCCTATTTCATTCCAGCTATGCAGCATGAGCCCTTGCATACCAGCTGGATGAGGAACTGCTGCATGGTGTAGCAGCAGCAAAGTGTTGCTTTGTTTAAGGGGCACTATACTCCATGGAGGAGCCAGGATCGTGTACAGTACTTAATGACTTTCCTTTGAGTCCTCAGCTTTTCTTGATTGGCTTGGCAAGACAGGTAAGAGGGAAGTGAGTGTTTCTTTGCTTCATCTCAACAAAAACCTAAGTGGGTTCGCTGGAAGGCTTAACTGAAGGGGTTGAGGACTTTTTAATCCTCCAAGACAATCCATTTATCTCAGGCCTCTCAGGGTGAAGTAATTTAGAGATGACTAGGCTTCTGATCCCAGTTTCACTATTGATGGGAATTTATCTGCACCCCCAAAGGAGCCAGCTTCAATCAGCAGGCTGGGACAAAGGGCAAATGGGCAGCACAAGCCAAGCATCACTGCTATCCTGCTGCCAGGACCTGAGACAGCTGGCTAAAGCTAGCACATATTTAGTCCTGGATGGCCCTTATCCCTGAGGCTGTTTGATAGACTCCAAACACACCAAACCATGACAGCCCCTCCAGAAGGGATTCTGTGAAATAAAAATTATGTCCTATACATAATATTTGGACCACAGATTTATATTATTTAGGCTTTGTAAGTAAACAGAGAATATCAGCCACTAAATTATGATTCTGCATCAACTCCTGAGCAGACAGAGCTTTGCAGATTGCCACTCAGTAGGTGACACAGTATTGTTCATTAAGTTTGGAGGGAAATGACACTACATTTTTCACAGTGCTTGAATGTGATTTGTTCACAGCACAAGTACATGGTGAACACTGCAATTGCCATTTCTCACTAATTATGTGGAAAAATCCACTGAGGGAAAAAGTAACTCTTGTAATATCTTTTTAGCTAACAGGAAAAGGACATGAAAGGCAAACATACATTTCCACAAATAGATAGAATATTTTCTCCATCCATATAAAGGCAGAACCACTACCAGAAAATTGGTTTTTGCCCTCAAGGGCTTTGAAGAAAGAAAAGGAAGGTTACATACAGGGTGAAGTGCAAGGTACTGAGTCAGTGCACAGAGCATGAGGAATCACGCCCAAGGCATTGCTGCTGAGGCCAAGCTGCTGGTACACAAGGTTGATTGAACAGGACAACAAACAAGGATGTGTTCAGGTGCTCTGGTTCCTATAATATGGGTTATGTGGGCAAAGGCTGGTATGGGTTTGCATCCAGATTACACCAGAGATGTCAGCAGTTCTAGTTCAGAAAGAAGATTAAAAATCATATTAATTAAGGTTTTAGCTATGTTATTAATTTTCTGCCTATAATTTCAAGGACAAAATGTTCAGACTGAATTTCCCCTCTCTCGCCTATTGTTTCTACAAATTAGTTCTGGGTATCACTGCAAGTAATGATCACAGGAGCATTCAGAGGTGTTAAGTGCAAGGAGAGTTCAGCTCTGCTGCTAGAACTGACCCACCAGGAGAGGAGTTCAGCTAATGGGAAGCTGTGTCTCACAACAGGGACAAAAATTATTTGTATTCCTTTTTTAGAGCTCACCCATTTTACATTTCTTTTTCACAATACCCTTAGTCAAAAAACCTAAATGCATAATGAATGATAGTCTGATTTTTAAAAATTTTATTTTATGTTCTAATTTTTGGCATCTTTAAGGGGTGTATTTTGCAGAAAATGAGTGATGAGCACTGTCTTTATGCACTAATAGTGGAAAAGAAACATGCTGACATCTTTGGCTCCAACCACCAGTGTCCCTTCAAAGCATGGCACTCTCCTAAATTCTCTTTGAGTTTTTGCTCATGGTCTTTCAGGTCTAGATAGCAGGATGCAGCAAAAAATGGACCCAGAGCAAGCCCATACAGGACACCAATTAACAGCAGACCTAATCCTGACATATCCTAGGCAAAATGTCTACAACAGGCTGACAGCAGTCATCAGCAAAGACACAAGGAAAAACATATTTTTCTATGCATTTTAATTACTCTCAGGAAAGAAAATCCCAGTCCTGGACCAATTTTAAAGTAAGGTAAGCACTTGCCATAGGCAATCCCACTAATGAGTCAGAAAGGCAGAGATATCACAAACACCTTGATGCTGCTCCTTAATGCCTTTTTTGCGCAGAACTACAAAACTGCCCTTTGAGTCTGCCCTCATCCTCAGCCCTGCTCCTCTGATCCTGTTAAAATACACTTTCCTGCATGTTTTTGCCTATTCCCTCCACCCTTTGAATTTGCCTAAAGTCTGGGAGTGGGGTCTCCATCCTCAGCTGTGGCTGAAGTCTGTGGTTTTGGCTGCCAGGCTGTCATCTGAACTCCTGCCCATTTCCAGGTCAAAGCCTAGTGCCAGCAACAATGTGAGGAGCTTGGCCTTCAGCACAAATTAATCCCATTTCTAACTCTTACCATGGAGGAATAAAGCATGGAGACATGAGCAAGCAGTGGGAAGGGAGGGTCAGAAGAAAAAATAAGTCAGCATTTTAAAGAAAAAAGCAGCAATTTGAGCAGGGAAGGGGAAGGAGAGGGGGGATGTAAGAACCTAAGTCACAACTTTTCAAAAACTGATTTTGGTAATTTTCCGAATATTTTTCCAATCCTTAACCCTGCCCCACCTCACTTGGGCTGCTGCCCTTCAAAATAATCACTTTACAAGGGCTATGAGGAGCTAGTAGTCCCTGTTGAGTAGGAGGGATGGACTACCTGCTCCTCAGAGACCAAGGAACCTGATGGCAGAGCCCACATGGAACACAGCTGGAGTTCAGAGCCATTACATCTTGTAGGATAGGAGAGATAAGGACTTCAGATCCCTGTTCCCCCATCCCGTGCTTCACTCTGAGCCAGGATGCTTCAAATATCTGATTAGTGGCATCTTGTTCTGGCTCCTGCAATTCTCTGCTGGCACATCTGACCTTTAATTTGGAAAGGTAACAGTCAGACTGGCCTTCTACCTTGGAAAGGATGCTGACACCTGCCACATATTTTCACTTGGAAGACAGAGTGATTCCTGGACTCAATGCAGTAGATAGCCGGGGCGGCCCATGGGACAAACTAGATGAATATTTTTTGAATGGTGATTCCCAATTAAAAGCTCAGCTTGGAAGGTGTTTCCATGTTTGTGAGTCTGCAGTTAGTTTGGTACTTATGTAGCTGCTAGTATGGGCGAGTTCCCCTGACATTAAACAAGCTCCAGCACATTCAGGGCTTTCAATACACTCTCTCAGAGCATGGCACTGCCTTGGAGCTTGAGGAAGCTGGAGTATGCCTGGCTATGGGACAGGCCCAGAATGTCCCCCAGAAGAGGACTTCATCTTCCAACACACATCACCCCAGAAGCAGCAGGAGCGGGGGGCCAAGAGGCTCATGCCAGGGGCATAAAGGGCTTTCAGGGGATGTTGTCCGTGGAGCAGGCACTGTACTGGGAGGGCAGACAACACAGGGCAGAGCACAGCCACAAAGCAGTCACTTGGCACAATCAAGTATTGCTGTCTTTAAGAGGACTGAGACCGATGTATGGGCTCCAGTGCATGGCACATCACGGCTGGGGCTGTGCTCAGGATCAGGGACAGCCTTTGGGACAGCAGGGATGGAGCAGCACTCTGTATTCTTCTAGTCAGGCTGTGCGCTGCAAGCACTGCAGGAGAAACCAGGACTCCTTAGATACAGAAAGAGCTCCTTTTTTGGATGGTAGCACATAGCACACTGCCTAACTTTTAAAGAGGACCTAAAAAATGTTTTTCCTTATGTTAAAGAGTATCAAAGAGTTACAATGGCTGATAACATCTCACTCCTACCGGAAATGAAACTTTCACATGCTTTGCAAGAGACTAACATGTGCCTTTGATGACAAGGCTATTTTTCTCCTATCATTTATTTTGGGGAGGAGGGCTTTTATACCATCCACTTACTTCTCCATGCTCTGAGCATGGAAGAACATTAAAGTAGGAAAGGAAACGGCAGAGATTCATTAGATACTGCGCTCCACTTAATCAATACTGCTTTAGCAGTCCTGAGCCAGGTTTTCTGAGGATCTCACAGCTTTTTCTCAACTTATGCTTTATCTCAAAGCACTTCTGTAACACTTTCTAAACTCACATGACAGAGAATAATTATAGACAATAAATAAATACAGACAATAAGGCTCATTTGACTATCTGTTACAGCACACCTGCACAGGTAAATAGAACAGCTCAGGGACTCTTATCTGACCAACTGGCTCAACACAGTCTATATCCATGCAGATACCCTCCTTCATCCATCCACTGCAACAGAGTTGTCTCATCTAAACTGCTTGCAGGGAACAGAACTATAGAATCATAGAATCATTTAGGCTGGAAAAGATATTTGAGATCATAAAGTCCAACCATTAAACAAGCACTGCCAAGTACACCACTAAATCATGTCCCGAATAGTCCCAGGACTGTGCTAAACCAGGCTTTATCCAACACAGCAACAGCTGGTCTGAGTCAAAACAATGTGGGAAGTGTGCTGTGAACTCGGCACAAATGGAGTTGGTGGTGGGACAGTCACTCTGAGCACCGTGAGCTGCCCTTTGGGAGCACCTGCTTCCTGACTAGGGCTGCAGATGGAGCCAGGTAGCAGCAGTTCTGCACAGGGACTGTTTGGAGTGGTCACTCACAGGCAGCAATGCCACCCAAACTGACAGCAGTTGAGCACATTTTATCCTAAAGTGACACACATCAGAGTTCCCATGATCAACACCATCTGACAGGTTATACCAACAGTTTTCTGCAAAGAGTGTGGATACAGAATTAACAGAAACAGGACCCTGGGTGGTTGGCAAGTAACTGCAATAAACCTGTCATAACTTTGTTCTAGTTTAATGCAAAACCCATTAGTATTTGAAGTGAACAGGGCTCTTCCCATAGCCACTAGTGCAAATCCTCTGTGATCAGTCATTTTCCCCTTAAATGTTAATATCATGATTCAATGCTTTCTCTGGACAGAAAAACATGTCAGCGTTTCATAAAGCCTGGCACAAAATCACCAAGCAGAGGGGAAAAATAACCCTCTGTCAAAATCTTTCCTGGTGAAACTACATTCATCAAATACAAAGAAAAATATGGCAAGATAAAACAATTTTTCAAGATATCTGTTAAGCACTGCACTTCTTGAGAATGAAAAGTAAAAAATACCACAATCACCAGGTGCAGAACATCACATGTATAGGTTAGTAATGCCACCCTCCCTGATACTACATAGATATCAGGACACAGTGGGGGAAAAAAAAAAACCAACATTTTAAAACATACCTCATTTGATTGCTACTCAATGAAGAAATTAGGAGTTCAAAGATTGATATGCAGAAAATATTTAACCTTATCTTTTTATATGTCTAAATATATATATAAAGCCTCCCGCAAGCAATAGCTGGAGCTCTTAAAAACACATGAGCACCAGCTGGAGTTATTGCAGTTTAAAATAATAGAAAAAAAAATTTAAAAAAGACAAAACTCCCAAAAGGCTCCATTTCCTCCACATCCCCCACAGCGGAGCAATGAAGTATGAGTGCCATCAGGCCAGGAGCAAACAGTGAGAAGCTGCACTATGAATCTGCTCCCTCAGCTGAACTGGGCACCTGCAATGTCAAGACTCCGTGACAGCACCTGCTCAGTGTGAAATGTTCTTTCATGTGCAATGACCAGCACAGAACTGTCAGAGCTTTTATCAGCTTTCTAGCACACGTCATGGTATCCCAGTGTCAGAAAGCCAGACCTGGGGGCTACAGGGAAAGAGAGGAGTCATTTGCCACCAATATGTTATTGTTCCTAGGTTAATTTTGGTATCTTTATAGGTATTATCTATAAAGCACCAGTAATCACATTTTTCACCTTTTTATAGACATAAACATTCTGTCTCAGATTAAATACTCTAGTAATATGCTCACATAAAATTTCATTTTCAGTGGCTACATTTTACAGTTATAAACTATACTCCAAAAGTCCACAAATAGCTTTACAGAGGTTCACTTGAGGGTTTTCTTGAATTCTTCATCGAAGGCTTCTGGAGAAAAGGGGTGATATAAGTTTGAACTGGAATAATCAGAATCCATTTCAAGACAAGAAAATGTGAGGATGAGGGTCATTGAAGAACTGGATACAGGGAGCAACCTGAGAGCTTTGCAGGTGAACAAAAAAGAAGGAACCTCACATATTTCTGTGTGATTTTAGGGTAGTTGGAACAGTAGAGACCAAAATACACCAGAATTAGGGGTGATCCTGAAGACAACAGATTCCCTTTCAGACTGCTTGGAAGCCTATTAGATAGTTCAGGGGTGGGATGAGGGACACGTGTTAGCATACTTCCAGATACATAACTCTCAGGCAAACAATAAATCACTTTAAAGAAGGAAACATTTATCTACTCTCAAATAAAAAGTGTTAATCCCAAGGTATGATATAATTTCAATAAAATGTAATTAATCCTCAAAATAAGGACTGATATGGGAAGAGTTGTTGTGACATCTAAGGCAAGGACCTGGCATTTTCCTAATACAGAAGATTGTCACCTGTGCAAAAATGCCAGATTGATCATACTGATTAAGTATGATGCAGATTTACATGCAGTAATACTAGAAGATGACCTGAAAATATTTTAACAGAAAATGAAGCAAGAACAGCAAGT
This sequence comes from Acanthiza pusilla, assembly GCA_036630365.1. NCBI lineage: Eukaryota > Metazoa > Chordata > Aves > Passeriformes > Acanthizidae > Acanthiza > Acanthiza pusilla. Next base: position 1,770,361 of record JAXCHO010000018.1, read on the forward strand.
TATGTTCAGGCTTGCTGCAAGCTCTTCTTGGATAACAGGATACAAACTTAACTTTATGCAACCCATTATTGGAGTATCATCCTCCTGAAATTGCAGCCTTAAGCAACACATTTGGAGAAGCATATAAAGAGGCTTCCTGCATGCAGCAATATGCCTACAGCCAGTCCTAATACATATTATGCTAATTTTTTGGCAAGACACCTATAAACTGTTATAAAGACGGCTAAGCTGAGCCCAAGCTACAAGCATCTAATCTTTGGTTAGAAATGCCTCTTGCAGAAGAAGGTAAGACTAAATTCAAGGCCTGGCTGGTGTCAGACAACTGTCTCTTACTGTAAAGTCTCACTGCTACCTATTAAAAAGCAGAAAATACGAGACCAAGTGATTTCCTTTTGAGTGAGACCTAGAGGAGGCAAAGACCTTGTGATTTCTTTTTAGTACTCTCTTGGTTCCCTCTCACATGACATGAGATTGTTCCAGGAACACCCAGCTCTGTCTCTAACAGGTTATGGCTCCAAGAAGCAGCCTGGGGATTTGTTTTCTCCATGGCAGGGATTCATTCCTCTGCTCAACAAACAGGCACAGTTTGGTTGCCAATCAAAAACCACCCAAGGATCCACAGTGAACATAAACCTCATGCAGAACACCTAGGCAGCAGCTCCCTGAACACAACCTCAAAGCAGGACTGTTAGCAGGGGCAAAACCCACCAACAGACATGAGATAAAACCAAACCTGTTTAATGTTCCATCAAGCAATTCCTGCCATCCCCAACAAGAGGACCCTCCAGCATCACATGAATCTGGAACACTATTTCTCCCATCTATCCCAGGAACAGAGGAGCTCTGCACTCATCCCCTCAAAATCATCAAGGCAGATTTGCCTCCAGTAAGACAAATCCATTGAGATTGTGCAACAGAGGCCTATCCCAAACTGGTCAGCATTTCATTAAAATCAGAAACACAAGTGCTCTAGTGCCAAGGCAGATACATGGCCCAGACTCCTCCTGCCTCCCCAGCCCCTGCCGCTTTAGTAATTGTACTAATGTTGTTTCATTACCAACCTATGTCTCTCCCTAGGACACAGCCTGAATGTTTCTGGTATGTGATGGAACCTTCACCATGAGCTACTAAGCTCTTTCATGTGTGATCAATAAACAATCGTTGAACTCCACTACCCTTTGAAGCGGAGGATACGCTTGTTAGGCAGCCCGTGTTGTGGGATACATCTAAGGTGCACTGCTCTTGGGGCCATTGGCACAGCGAGCAGCACGGACTCTCAGCACTTCCCAGAATAGTACTCCTCAGAAGCGTTCATTTTCATTTGAACACTTGCCGCAAGCTGTGAGGCAGACGAGCCTTCCCCCTGCTGTGCATGTTTATGTATAAATGTAAATCTTTCTTACCTTTCATCTGTGAAAACTGAAACTTCACCAAATGTCCTCGTTTACAGAAAACCCACATGCTGGGTGTTTTCAGAGAAGCAGCTTTCCATCAGCATTATGTAGATTCCTCTAGACCTGGGCTAAATTAATCCTGGGTTGTAATAAACAATCACAGTATTATTTTTACATGAACCATGCAGGCAATCACAATATAATGTAGCTAATATCTTCTATACACAGCAAAATGCAGGAATACTTTTGGGGACTTGAAGACATTTGGAAGATCAATCATCCCTTTTTACGGCAGGCCTAGCATGGGGCAAGTGGATTTGGGTTAGGAAAATATTTCTGAGCTGTTTTTTCACCTCTGCCTAAGATGCCACCCTTTCAAATCATGTTTTGCATAAGTAATTTTGACAAATTGCACACAGAGCAATCAAGCCAACAAATTCTGCAGTAGGACACACTGAAACATCAAATCAGAAACAATTATGTCTCCCTAAGGTGTTAATCTTTTCACACCACCACTTTTAAATAGATGGTGATTTACCCCACAACAGTGTGCCCAAAAAATAATAAATCTTCTGCTAACACAGAATCAACCCTACTTAGTGTAATTCTGACTTAAGTTCAATAGCCTGCATTGCTCAGACAAATTCAGACTGGCTACAGATAGAAGTAAAAACAATAGCAGTAACTAAAATTATCTTGTCATTTGACACAAAAAAAAAGAGAACCAGGGTCAGGGCCTTTTCCACATCCTACCTCTCAAATGCTAAGCACTGAGACGTGGTTTCAGTTTGTTTACAACATTACTTCTCGAGAGAAGCTCTCATTTAATATAGGTCACCTACAGCATGGTCAACTCTACATTTTGAGAAGTACTAGTGGCATGCTTAGTAATTGCTATTATATAAGTCATAAAATATATATATAGTAGTATAGTAATTGCTAATATATAAGTCATAATCAAGGAGTTTAACTATAAAACTGCTCAATATTCATCCAAAGCTGTAGAGTTTACAGTATGCATCCTTGTGCTTGTGAAGTCTGTGCCACAGGACCCTATGAGCCTTCCCTCATCCCACTGTCATCTGGGGAAGCAAATGGCCAATGATTTTTCCCATCTGAAGAAAATTTTCAGGAACTAAAAACAAATTGTCCACCGGGAAATGTTTGTATCAATTGAAAAAAAAAAAAAAATACCAGAGTTTAAAAAGAGAGTTCAGTTTCGATGACACGGGTTTTTTCATCATACAGTTTCAGTAGAAAGGTCACTTTCAAATGAGAAAAATGGAACTGTCTACATGTAAACCTTGAAATACCTCATTTCATATCTCCAAAACCAATAACTGTTCAGATCACATGTCTCTGACTCTGGCGCTGTCTATCTTTTCTTGTTCTAAGTTAGGTGCTATGAAGGGAACAGAGATCCTCTTTTCATTCCCCATACAACATCCAGAACAAGTCCCTGAATGTACTACTAAGTGTGACAATAATACAAACAATAAATAATAACTGAATAACTGGAAGAAACAGGTTGTCCTTTATGGCAGCAAGTACTGGACAATGTAAAGTCTTATAAAGACAAAATCCGTACCCCAAATGCCGAGGAGAAACATAGAAGCACTTGTACATCACAAAGAGCCAGCAGTGCCCCGGCAGCCAGGAGGGCCAAACCCATCTTGGGGGGCATCAGGCACAGCATCACCAGCCAGGCAAGGGAGGGGATTGTCCTGCTCTGCTCTGTGCTGGGGTGGCCTCACCTCGAGTGCTGGAGGCAGCTTTGGGTGCCACAATATAAGAAAGACATTAAACTATTAGAGAGTGTCCAAAGGAGGGCAACAAAGATGATGAAGAGCCTTTGAGAGAAAGCCACTTCTCATGGCTGAGGTCACTTGGAGTATTCAGTCTGGAGGAGACTGATGGGAGACCTCATTGCAGTGTACAGCTTCTCATGTGGGGAAGAGGAGGGACAAGCATTAATCTCTGTGGTGACCTGTGACAGGACCCAAGGGAATGGCCTGAAATTGTGTCAGGGGAGGTTTAGTTTGTATATCAGGAAAAGGTTTTTCACCCGGAGGGTGATTGGGCACTGAACAGGCTCCCCAGGGAAGAGGTCACAGCACCAAGGCTGGCAGAGTTCAAGGAATATTTGGATAATGCTCCCAGGCACATGGTGTAACTCGAGGATGGTGCTGTGCAGGGCCAGGAGTTGGACTCAATGATCCTGGTCCCTTCCAACATAGAATATTCTGTGATTCTTTTATTCTGTGATTCTATGAATAAACTGTTTCTGATTTGCCAATAACTTGGTTTTAAAATTATATCAAGTAGCAGTAACAGTAGTAAGAGAACACTGCAGGAGAGATTTGTTAATGAATAGCAATATGAATTCAAAGCACCATGGTGCCAGTGGAAAATCTTACATATTATTAGATAACACTACTAAGCAGAAGGTATTATATCAAGATGTCAATTCGTCTTCAATTTCAGAATCACAAAATCAAAGAATTCTCAGGTTTTTATCATAAGAGCCTGCAGTCCATCTGTCAGGTCACATGCTGTAGCTGGGACCCATCCAGGGTCTGCACCAAAACAACAGATCAAAAAAACTCACTCCAGTAGGGTCTGCCCTAGGGATCCAGAGGTGCAAGGTCAGTTTATACTTGAAAAATTAATTCATCTCTCTCTTCACAAAGAAAAGTATGTCCTATCTTTCCTTTCAGAGGACTTTGAACCCAGAACATCAAAGTAGCAGGAGCTAAATATGATGTTTCTAAATTAACAAAGAGTGGAAACAGCAGACAAAAAAATCTTCTTTCTTCAATCTTAGTTTCTATCCTTGAAATTGTAATGATTTCTCTAAATCAAGGATAATCATGTAAAATTCAGAATCCCAGGTTAGATGTGCAGCATTATGGTCATTGTTAGTATCATAATGCTACAAAAATTAAGGTATGATCAAAGTAGTATGGATTTATCACAAATGCTCTTTGCAGACACTCATGCATTCCCCTACAATAGTAACATCAGTCTGGTCACTTGTATTTCCTTTGTTTTTCATTTGACCTCAGATAATTCACTCCCCTTGAAGTTTGTTCTGTAATTCTCACAAAACTGTTCTGAGTTTCTTACAGATTGATTGACAGATGAACAAGTAGAAAATTCAGAAACAATTATCCTCCATCATAGGATGTACTATAGTAATAAGGAATTTTTTTAAAGAACTATTATTTAAACTGTTTATAAAAATAGAACTGAAAAGAGTAATATTTCTGAACACTGAACTACAATGGAACATATTTTTAGACCAACTTGCTTTTCAGATATATGCAAAAAATCTTCTCAATATTCCTCCCTCACATGGTAACTTGAAAATTTACTCCACAACTTCAAGAATGAAGATGATACCTACTTAAACCTGCAATAGAGACAGTAAAAGAGCACTTCTGGCATCTTGCTTTTGCAAGAATCTTTTTTAAAGCATTGTAGACATAAAACATGAAGAAAAAGCCAGCGCTCTTTTGTTGATGTGGTGCCTGCTGATTTTGATACTCTCCTACTAGGCCTGGTGGCTCACTGGTATCCAGCACTCAGCGTCACAGCAAGTAGAGCCTGAAGTGAGCAATGCAGAGCTGCATGTACTGCTTTTGCACCAGTGGTGATGTAATGGGAGAGGGCTTTTCCTCTGATCCACTTCCCCACGCGCTCTCCTAAAAGACAAGCTGAAGTTCTCGCAGAGCACGTTTAATGCCATGCAGTCTCTCTTCCACCACATGCTTAGTTTCAAGTTCCTTTTTATGAGAACTATGTGAACCAGCTGAAAGGATAAAAAGAGGAACAAAAAGGATGAGCTGAGAATAAATAGGGTTTAAAGAAATAGAAATTGGTTTAGCCTTTAGAAGATGAGAAGCAACATGAAAAATAAGGGTAAAGGGTACAACAAAGAGGAAATTAATAAATTGCACTCCACACTTGTCCTACAGATGAGACAGTGAAATGTTTTTCAAAATAGGTTAGATATTAGGGATGTTTTTTCCATCTCAGACATGTCTAAAGACCTATCTGTAGATAAATGAAGAATGATCCAGATCTCCACTTCTTCTAGCAGAAACTTAGAAGCCCATAGCAGTGGTAGATATATACCTGTAGATATGTACAATTAGAGAATTAATCCCACGATGATTATTTGAAAGGCATTTCCCAGGTAAACCATCAAAACAATACAGACCAGTCGGTACTGGGGAATTTTACCTACAGAGTATATGGTGTCTCCATCAACATGCCTTCTAGAGAAGTAGGACAAACACCTTCAGCACTAATTTACATGGAGATGATCTTGTGGTGGAGTATAATGATGGTCCAAATAATGCCTCTTCTCACACCATTTTCTATGATTTTATGATTCTGCTTATAATCATAAAATCATAGAACAGTCAGGGTGGGAAGAGACCTTAAACATGATCTACTTCGAACCCCTTTGCTGTGGTAGGGACACCTTCCACGGACCATGTTCCATCAAACCTGGCCTTGAACACTTCCAGGGATGGCGCATCCACAGCTTCTCTGGGCAACCTGTGGCAGTGCCTCATCACCATCACAGTTAAGGACACACAAAGGTGGCCAGGAATGGGGGAAATAGGCTCCAAGGGACCCAACAACTGAAGCAGAGTGAAGGTAAGTGTCTAAAGTCAGTATTGCCCCCCAGCTAAAATACAGACACTGGCAACTGTTCTGTTGGTTCAAAAATCGGCAAAGAAATCAAAGTGAAACAAAGTCTAACAACATGGATGCTCAGTCCCAACTATCATAGCATTTCTATCTCAAATACAATGAATAAATAAATACTGAGACAATCCAATACTTGCTCACTTTCAGGTCTTTGTTCAAAACAAGAGGGCAGAAAATTATATAAATGGAAAGAATAAAGAAAGTAGAGATTCCCATCTCTAAGGAGATATGAAGAACAGCAATCATTAGGAGAGAAGATATTACTGCTCTCTCATTAATGATATGCAAAACCACTAAGAAAATGGTAGCATGTTGTTAGCTTTTGGGCAAATTGCACGGTTCCTGAAAAAAATGAATTTTCACTACAACCAAAAGCCATTTTGTTCATTTGTTGTAACTGCTGTGTTCATTTCTGAGCCATCATGAAACAGAACTGTATACGAAATAACTGTAACCCCCCACCACGGAAAAAAAAAAAAGCACAAGCATTGGTGTTTGGGTTTTCTTTTTTGCATTAGCAAGATCCAATTTCACCAGAATGAAGGGCAAAAAATGGTATCACTTCACCTTAAAAAAGCACCAACTACCCACAGTACTGAGGTACAAAACTTGTAATAAAAATACTGTCAAGTGAAACAGCAGATTATGACTAAGAGTCATATTAGTTGCAGAAGAACAAAAAAGAGCTTGTTCCTCTGTAATGCTCTGCCAACATTTGCCAGCTGTGAAGAAAATAAAACATTTGAGTATCTGAAAATTATCACCCAAGCACTCTTCCATTTGAACTTCTAGCATTTAAAATGTTTTCAGATGAACTAAAGGAAATTTCAGTGAAAATTTCTTCCTAATTAAGGGGCCAAACCCCAAACCAAAAATGGAAGCAATGACTATTTTACTTAATAAAAATTCTGTAAAATGTGTGAATGCAAAAGTGCTCAATGTTTTAAGTGCTCAGTGTTTGAAATGCTACAGCAACTACTTTTGTTTTAATTTTCATTGTTTCAAAATGCAAGTAACAAACAGTAAATAAATGTTATGGGGGCATTTTACACTCCCATATCTTTCTCTCCTTATTCACTAAACCACAGCTGGACAGTCACAATAGATGAGTATATGGGGTAAATAAAGACCTTCCTAAAATGGGGTCAAAATGGCTTTTTTTACCCCTGGATTACTCCATCACCCTCCCATCTCTCTCATTACTCCATCACCAGTGCTCTCCACAGCCCAGAGGGGATCACAGGTATGGAGAATCCCTCAGCACTGGCTTTCTCCCTCTGCCTGTACATTCTCACAGTCTTCCAGTAAGCTGCTGCTTGTGGTGACTTACACCCTTCCCAGTCTCCAGAAGCCAACAACATACGCATCCTGCTAATTGAAAGCCTGTTTCATATTCCTGTCAGTCAGACATTTTCAAACATCAAATTCATTCTTTCCTGTGTTCTGCAGTGAAGAAGATTCCCGTGCTATTTTTCAATCATACCTCTGGATATGTTGACAATGGATAATTCTCCTTCTTGCTGATGCTCTGGAAATTTTGAGAACAGTGAGCATGACCCCTGCCCTGACCCACTTCAGGGATGCCCCAAGTGACATCTCCCAGATGCAGAAAGTAGTTTTGCATCCACTTGATTCACTCTCTGGCAGGCACGGCAAGGGAATTTCTTCACTCTTTCTCCCACCCCCAGCATTATTGACCCCTTTTGTGGCCTTAAAGTGCCTTAGGAGTTTGCTTGGCTTTATCAGGATGCAGGAGAAAGTGATAATGGAGTCAGGCATCTATCCATGCTTGACTGTGTCTAAGGATGTGAGGCAATCTTTTTTTTCTTTTTTTTTTTTTTTCTTTTTTTTTATTTTTACTTGAAAAATTACGTATCAAAGGCAGATTTCTGCCTCCTGCTTATTCTTTTGATCACTTCCCAGGCTGTGTCCCCCGCAGTGCTGCAAGGTTGCAGAAGCACAAACCCATCCAAGTCAAAGAGTGTCAAAGGCTTCTCAGTCAGCAGGCGAATTAACAACAAAGTAAGAATGCTCACACTGGGGCACATGTCTCAGTCCAGCCCAGGATCTCTCTCTGACAGTGGCCAGCTGAAAATGCCTTTTGCCAAACACAAGAATTAAACAAATGTACAAAGGCTCCAGCGGGGCTGCAAGTTGGGGCTGCCTTAGATACATGCTGAAACAGAGATCTCTACACTTTAGCTTTTAACAACTCTAGATGGATTTTTATTCCATGGACACATCCACTTGCTTTCTGAAAACTTTGATAGTTTCAGGGAATTTCTCCTTTTATCTCTCTGAATACCAACATCTGACAATTTGATCTGATGCTCCCTAGTAGCATATATAGCACACAAAGAATCTGTCTGTTCAGCCACACCTCATGGAGATGCTGTCCCATATACCTGATCATCCATATCACTTTTTTCTAGTTCTACTGTATCTCTTCTGAGATATGAAGGCAAGCGCTGCTGTGGCATTAAAAAGCTGGAGCACCATAAATAGTGGCATAATAATCCTTTATATTTTCTATCCTTTTCTTAATATGTATTTCTTTGAGCCACACTGACATTTTCATTGCAGTTCCAGTATCCCTGGCCTTACATGAAGTCAATGCTTCTTCATTGTTAGATTTTAGTTTTTATGTCCCTTAGAAATCCAGTATTATTGAGAAATTCTGTCACTTTCTTCCCCACTTTCCCCATCACCTATGACTATGTGGGTCAGCATAGGTACACAGGCAATACATGTTCTGTGTAGAAAAGCACACTATTTATCTTTAACAAGAAATCATTACAGAAAGAAAATCCTCTTTCTCTCTAAGAATAAAATGACCATACAGTTTGGCAAAGTTGTCCTTAAGAGGAAGAAGAGTAGATTTAAACTCCTGATGGGCATTCACTTTAAAAACTCAGCAAACAAAATATTCAGCATTGGCAATTATTGCAATAGCTTTTTTATGACAAAACATGTATGGGTCTGCTCTGACAGACATGCTGATTTAAGGCTATAAACACAAAAGTTTCCAGAAAGAAGTAGTACCAACTTAGAATACAAAACATGATCAGAAGAAATAACCCCACAGAAAGTCAATTAGGAATGCTATCTGTTGATCAGATCTGCCAAGTAAATAAATGCCAGTTTTTCTTGGTATAAGCAATTTATTTTAAACTGAAATGTAGAGGTGAAAGGGGTTTTTTAAATATACAAGACTTTTCAAAACCAAATCATGTCTTAAAAATACGTAACATAGTACAGTTTACATTAAAAACTTTTACGGGCTCCTGTCAGTGAAGATCAGAGAGTTTGGGATTATGTGCATTAGATCAGTCTGGAATACAGTAACATTTTATGAATTGAGTAATTTTGTCTAGTATATGACTAGAGAATCTCAGATTTATGTTAACACTATGTACAGTTTATGTAGAAGATGTCTGAATAGACTGACAATCATCATCTAAATAATTTTTATTGCATGTTTGACTCACATGTAATTATAATAATTATCTCAGCAGTAAAATGCAAAATAACTCATCAGTTTGTATCAGTTGTGGGCTACCAGAAAAATGAGAAAAGTTTTGGTCTTTAAATATACAGAAAGAAAGAAGGGACAAAACATTATTTTATCCTTCATAGAACAGAGAGATGACCAGGGATCTGATTTGAAAAGAAAACAGAATGTACAATGGGACTGGATAAAGAAATTATGATAATGAGAATACTCAGATTGTATGTAATCACACAAAAATAAGTCTGTAACAGACCTTGATTAGTCACTTAGTCCATCCTCCAATTCCAATGCCAGATCAATAGTACTTAATATTTGTCCAGTACATACTTAAAGACGTCCAGTAACGGAGACACCATTACACCCTGTGATATAAAGCTGTGCCTCACTAATGTTACCATTAGGAAAGCTTTTTCTCCTTGATGCAATTTAAGTCCATTACATCTTACCTTACCTACCAAGAACAGATTATTCCCCTTCTCTTTGCAATGGCCTCTTAAGTATATGAAGAGTCTTAGAATGTCTGTCTTCTGCCTTTTCTCTAGCCTGAAAAACTCCATTCAGTCTTCCCTACCCTCTGTTCATCCTCATTGCCACCTGCACTGATTCCTGGTAGCTCACATCGTTCTTGAGCTGTGGTGCACAAAATCAGCCCTTCCACTAGTGTCCTATCAATACTGCATATAGCCCACACATTGCTCCCCACATCTATATCTTCCTGGAATATTTACTGGTTTTGCCAGGAAAACACATCACTGACTCATACTCAGCTTGTGACTTACCGTAGACTCCTGATTCCTTTCTGGAATTTTACGTTTTCACCCATTGCTCATTTCCTGAATTTGTGCAATTTTTTATACCTGTGTAGGCTCATTGCTTTTGTCCCCCACAACCTGTGTATTATGTTTTCTAGACCGGTTTCCTAAATGTCAGGATCCTAATCCCCTCTTCCAGCATACCTGCAATTCCTCACAGAACCGAACAGAACTGGATTGAGATTCCTACTGGATCCTACCTGGTAAACACATTTTGACAGCAGCTATTGTTACCTTCTCAATAGACATGGTTATCTACCTAGGTAAGAACCAGCTCCACAGGAGCTGCACACAGACTACATTCCCCTAGCTTTTTATCAGAATGCCAAAGTGCAATACCAAACAATGAAACACTACATTTTTGCATGACTCAGTTGCTGTGGTAACATAAATTAACAAAATGTACATTGTCGTAGCAGCTTTGTCATATAAGCACGTAGGCTTTTCCACGCAAATAATAGCAGAAGCAGCACCGAGATTCTTGGATGAGGAAGTATCTGGACAAAATGTGATGGCTGAAAAGGTGAAATAATGCCAGGTGGAAGTTAAACAAAGAGCTGACAAACTATCTAGATATTTCAAGGATATCAGTTTGGAATCAGGGACTGTAATTGGAAGTGGAAGTTAAGTGGTTAAGTGGAAGAAAAGGATAAGTCTCTACCTGACAAAGGTACTCAAATAACTGAAGCAGAAAGATAGCAAGAAATGCACTTAATGTTCAGGATCTTCAAGTAAAGCAGCAGTTATTTAAGAAGACAAAAGCAACAGGCACTGATACTGATGACATTATGCTAAAATCAGTTACCTGCTCTGGCATATCTGATAATCTCTAACACAAGGTGGATCAAGAGAGTTTGGGGGGTTACCTTAGAAGCAGGCTGTTGTGGATAGAAGCACAAAACACAGGTTTCCCAGACTGAGAGGGTGAGGAGTAGGTTCAGTTATAGGGGTTGGCCAGTGCATTGGACAACTGAAGGAATAAAAGAGACATTCCCTGTCAGAGGCAGAAAATAGTCAAGTAATGGAAAACAGCTGTAGCTCATAAGGGGCGAGTGGAAGTGACAGATCAAATGCACAACGTAATTCAGAAGGTAAAGAAGTTCTGAAAAGATGAATGTGCATTTCTTATACTAAAAAAGAGATAACTGATGTAGAGCTGCTAATGAAAGTTTGACTTGACAGAGATTGATAAAGGAGACAGAACGGAAATCAGAGTTAAAACATATAGGAGACCAGTTTTACAGAAAAAGTATTGTTTATAAACTTTTGCTATTCTATGTTATGTTGTAATTATGCCAATACAGATTCTGGAAACAAAGGAGGTTCTGATTTCCAAAGAGGGCAGTTGGTCCCATTTTCCCTTTTCTTGTTTTTAAGTACTGATTAATCTCATGAGTATGTTCTCATTTATTAACAACAACTTTTTCTTTCATTAGCTGACCAGGAAACTGTTGTGAAACCTGTGAAAGTCCCAAAGAAGCCACGGAAATCCTGAGTTTCAGCAAAACCTGAAGAACAGTGATGTGGGAATGACTGGGGACATACAATGGGGAAGGAAGAAAGAGATGCGGGACATTCTGAAGGCATATAAATCCCCAGCCTCTGACCATCCTACTCTGAGAAAGTCTTTTAACACTTACAATCCCTCCTTCAAAGGTACTATTACTGTATTGTGGGGGTGTGGTCACAGAACAGAAAAATCCTGGTTTCCGACTCCCAAGTCAGAATCCTATTTTAATTGGGAAGCAAGTTGTTTCCTAAGGCAATAGGGAGGAAATGAGGTTTTACCAATGAGCAGTGCAGTGACATCAAGCAGCTCACGTCATTTTGAGTAACCCTCACATTTGAGCAGATATGCTAATGAGTAGCATGTTTTAGTCACTGACGACATACTATAGGTTTACAGAATCACAAGATCTTCTAAACAGGAGACGAGCTCAAAAAGATCCTTTAGACAAACCCAGGAGGAGCTATAGTATACTAAGAAAAAAAGTTAATGTGAAACTCTTGTGATTTTAAGTAGTTTCAAAATCAATTCCATATTGCTCTGTTCTCTCTTATTCTGATAATTGAGAACCATTTTCTCCAGCACTGCAGTGCTTTTAACTGACTCATATGCTCCTCAATCACCGGCAAAGGCTTCCTTAATAAGTAGCAAAGTAGCACTACAAGTGTCTAATTCTTTCATCTTGCTTTCACCAATTTCCTCTATTAAATTAATATTCATAGTCACATTTGGACACCACTCTGGCTCTGAAACAGCGTCAGCATATGGGACTGAGGGAACAAGCATTTCATTTTTTTAAGTAGAGGCCTCAAATCCCTTCTGTACAGCTAAGTAGCTAACCAGGGGAGAGAGGTGGCCTTTTGCATCATGAACTGAACCCTCCAAACTGACGGGCATGAGATCCACTGAAAAATTCAGCAGACTTTGTGATGAATGAGTCAAACGAACAAAATTATGCCATCATTCTACAGACTATGTCAGCTCTAAGAGGGTGGGTTTATGGAAACTTTTATAGGGAAGCAACGTAGCCCTGTGCCTCCACAATCCTTCATCCAGGCAAATCGATCACATTTTATTGAAAAAAACAACCCCTACAAAGTGGCCCTTTGAGTTCCTATTTCTGCATAGAATTTGTGTAAATTGGATGCCAAATTTTTAAAATTTAGTCCATTTTCTGCTGGGTACCAGAAGAGGTTCTTATAGGTTTCAATAGTAAAATAGGAGCGGGTAACATTTATATGTCCACATTTGCAGCCTGTGAGTAGCAATAGCTGTATCTCTTATCTTGTATACGATATGCTCCATCAGCTACAAGCCGTAATCACAACACCAGACTTTCATTCATATCTTCTAAGAAGCTCCTGGCGCTCAGCCGCCTCGGCAGAAGCACAGAAGGCTGGGTGGGATGGTGAGAGGTAGATTACTTCAACTGCATAAAAGTAACTGCGGGGTGGGAGGAAACATCTCGTAATTAGAACACGGGACGGAAATTAAGGTCTCTACCAACTCTGTCACAGAGGGAGTTCGTGATCCTTGGCGAAAAGCTTTCCTACCGCCCTCTCCACCTGCACAGCCGGGGCGGTGGGGCACAGGGACACTTGCACAGCGAGCGCCCGTGAGCAGCCGGAGGTTGTCTCCGATGGCGGCAGGACCTTTGCCGGGCCGGAGGATCAGCTGCCCAGGCCGCGCCGCCCCGGCCCTCCCCGCTGGCCCCAGCCGGTAACGTAGCGGCGTTCCGGGAGGGGGGCACCGCGGCCACCTTCGGGAATTCACGGCGGGAATGAATCCACGGCGCGGGGGGCGAGCCGTGTCCCTCGGCTGCCCAGCACCCACGGCCGCTGCCGAGGCCGGCCCGGGCGGTTCCCCCGCCGCGTTTCGTGGCGCCCCGGCACCAGGTGCCCCCCGTCCGCCCGCCCCGGCCGTGCCCGGCGGGAGGCGGTGAGGGGCGGCCCGGCGGGGCCCCGCAGAGCGCCTCCGCAGCACGGCGGGGATGCGGGCGGCGGCGCCGCGGCGGGCGAGGTGAAGGCGACCTTGCGGCCGCTCCTCCCGCCCGCCCCGGCGGCTGCCGGCGGGCTGCAGGTGGGTGGCCGCGGCGACACGGCGGCCCCGGGCGGGCCCCGGCGATGGCGGCGGGGGAACGCCGGGCCGCGGCCGCCGCGCTCCCGCCCCGGCGCCGCCCATTGCCGGGGCAGGGCCGGCGCGTGTGTCAACACGGGGCCGCGACGCCGGCCCTGCCCCCGGCGCCTCCCCGAGGTCGCCCGGTGGAGGTCGCCCGGGCGGCGGAGGCCGCGGCGCGGCGGCGCTTCCCGGGGAGGGACGAGACAGCCCCGGCCCTCTGCCCCGAGGGGCCGGCGGGATCGCCCCGCGCCTCGGCAGGCCCCGTCCCTCCGGAAAGTTTTCCCCGACCCGGTCGCTGCCGACCCCGGCGGGAGTGCGGGCCGAGGCGGCGGGGCGGCCGTGCCCCCGTGCCCAGCGCCGGGCTGGCCCGCCCGCTGCGCCGCGCCCCGCCCGCGGCCGTGCCGGAGCTGCGGCTGCCCCGGGGGACACGCGTGCCCGCGCCGCCGGGAGCCTCACAAGGAATTTAAAAGTTATTTCAGGTACTCTGCCTACCCTGCCGCTCCCCTGCTTCTAACTTCTGGGGCTGTTTTTGTGGGGGTTTTGTTTTTTATGATTCTGTGAGAAAGTGTAGATTTATTCCCTACGCTTTGTGTGAGAGAACCGGCTGCATAATTTGCCTTGCTCTATTTAACAGAACCGTAATAAGTGTTGGTTTCACCATTCTCAGGTCTGGCTTCTAAGTCTTAATTTCTGGTAAAAATTAATTTTCAGTCACCTGTGTGGTTTGGACCTGATTCTGCAGGCATGTCTGAGTAGCGCCGGGCATGTACGGTTGTATTTGTGGAGCGGTGACGTTATTTTCTAATGCCCCGGGGGAGGAAACTCCGCCGGGCTGTGCTTGTGCAGCACCTTCTGCAGCCGGACCTGGCCCTGCCTGACGCTCCCGTGCCTGGCGCTGGTTTGGTACCTCTGACAGGGCCAAATAGCCCTTAAGCGATGGTGCTGCCGAAAGTTGGGTTAAGTAAATCCATCCCACTGAACAGCACACCGCACTTCTTGAACAAGAGATGTATTGAAATGTCTTGTTTACTGTGTCTTGTCCTCTTGATCTGTGTTTGCAAAGCGGAGACATAACTCATAATTGCGGCTCCTAGGGTTATGCAATTAACAACATACTTAAGATAGCAGTAGCGCAGTCTTTTGATCTGGAAGGAAAATAAACCATTCAAGTATGTCTGGGTTTTTAAACTGGCAGGGTACTTCCTCTTCCACTGTCTCCTCACCACGTAGCATTTGCCCATACAGCAAGCCAGTGAGCTGACAATAAGACTTCTACAAGGATTATATTAGATATATCTTAGTGAACTGAATTTTCTAACTGGCAATGCTCCAGGGTGATATTGCACTTCATCAGAGTGTAATCTGTCATGAATGAATCTGAACTTAAGCATGTTGACATCTTAAAGAGAATTAGTTATGTCAGTGCAAAACACATTTGCAACTATTTTAGGGAATTAGGGGGAAAATTTTCTTCTTCCTCTGTCCCTGCTTCCCCTTCTTTCTTTATTATTTAGATTCCTTACTCTTGAAAATTCAAAAACTTACTTTTTTCCTAATGGAGGTTGTTGAACCAATTTGAAATGTTTAATCTCTCTACAAATCCTACTGTGGTTATTACACCTTTTTTACTACACCAGACTTCTGGGTAGCAGTCACCCAGTGGAGCTACAATTACCATTACCATTTGCAATCCTTTTAAAAAGGTAGTTATTATTTATGAGGTTCTGATAGACAGAACTCCACTCACAGTATTTACACATCTGCAAATCAAAACATGCTTTAAAAAATACTGTCTTAAAATGTAAATGCGGAGAAGTGGAGTTTATCGAAGGTATGCAATTTAAAAACAAACCCCATACTCTCAGCCTGACAGAGCATGAAGGGATTATCCAGACTTGACTCATCTGTGCAGATTGTCCATTTCATGCTGACTGCTGTGCTGAACAACACTCTGCTGCAGTGATTTCACTGCCTGCTTCTCTGGGTTGTACCTGCCTTTAAAAACATTATTGGTGTTCCAGAGCTGTGGATATATTTGAAGAAAACTAGGCTTGCAGTCGGTGAGACTTGAAAAGATTGGAGATTCAGTTAGATATTTTATGAAACCTATTTAATATATATTTACTGTTGTTTTACATAAGTAAATCAAAAACCTTATGAGATTTTATTTTGCGAGATTTTACACATCCTATGTACGGTTGAAAATACTCTTTAAGCAAGATGGAGAAAAAACAGTTCAAAGTCAGTGTGAAGTGAAATGAGGAACTTGTTTGGCTCAGGTCAGTTTTTGTTGTACTCAGAAATGGCTTACAGTTAAGCAACTCCATTTGGTAGAAAAGAGATGTGTGATTTAGTTCGACTTCTTTCATTACAGGAGTCATAAAATCTTGTTTGGTGTTTTCTGCATCATTTCCATAACTTCTATCTTGAACCAGTTATAAAAAAAAATTGGCCCTTGAGAACTAAAGAGTGTGTTTAATTTTTCTTCTCTGGTTGCCCTTTAGTTTTTAATTAGAACAGATAATAATCTGGATTTTGCTAGCCTCAGCCTCCAAAGATCGATCTCTTCATAATCTGTATTTTAAATAATTCTTAAAAACTGAAATGCATCAGAGAGAGTAACAGTAGTAGAAAAGGGGGAGAGAGGTTTATAGTAACTAGGAGGAAGAGTAGAAAATGTGTGATGTAAAACTTCTGCTTTTCCTCTTCTGTAAATATTATTCTGCTGCTTTTGCTGTTCTGTGAAGCAGTGTACCACATGTAGCTAGGTAGTCTTAGTTAAGAGTTTTTCCAAGTTATTCAAGAGATATTTCGCCATTCTGTCATTTCCATAGTGTTTGTTGCCATGGCAGTTAGCCAGCAGCCTTATTAGTGATTGAGGTGATTACACTTTGTTTTCTGACTTGTGATACTGAAAACTGTGTCTGAGGTACTGGAGGAAACAGATGTACAAAGACTGCAGTGAGTTGTTTCTGTGAAGAGACTGAAGTGTTTCTGTCCTCGGACTGCAGTCGTTGTGTAGTGATGCTTTATATCTCTTATCATGTATAGTTATGTTTAAAACGCCTCATGTCTCCAAGCTTGCTAAATATTTACAAAAAATGTACTACATCTACCATATGTTTGAGTCAAGAAACCCATTAATTGAACAAGCCCATATTTTTATGCTTGAAAGAATTGACACTTCATTTTAATTGCTAAATTATATGTTAAAAGTAGAATATAACAAAAGCAGAGGTGAGATGGTGTAATAAGAATCAGAGTATTTTTTCGTACTTCCTGGCCTCAAACTATAGTTATTTTCACTTAGAAAATAGAAAATCAATTGTAATTTGCTCCTGATTGCCTTCCTGGTAGAGTTATGAGGTATTTCACTCACTCTTCCCTCCCTCTGTCTGTATTTTTTCCTCTGTATGTCTTATGGAATAGGCAGATCTCCAGAGCTGGAAGAGATTTTTTCATTGAAAAGCTCTTAATCTTTAAATGTTTTTATGTAACAGCTTGAGGCTCTGTCAAAAAGCATGTTCCTTCCCAAGTTGTTTAGTGGTGAGTAGAAATTGACAGAGGTATTCATAACCTTGGGGCTTTCTGCTTAGACGAACTAGGCATTTCTCTTTTACCTATCAGGATTGATTACTTCAGGTTAGATCACATTTCTTATGTAAAAAGCGTGGCTTGCACTACCAAAAATCCAAATTGCGTTTTGCTGAGCACAAAGTGCTGGGCTTGACATTTGACACTAACTTTCACACTCTGCTAGGATGTTGTACTATCAGTTAAAGAATTATTTCAGCTTTTTGGTAAACTCAAGCTCCACTCATTCTTGAGTCATAGCTGCAGAATGAGAATGTTTTGAAAGCGCACCTTAATTTTAAGACTTGTACGTCTGTTCTCCTGACTCAAAAGGTCCAGACGAGACATTTTCAAAGTTTGCCCTGGGGGGTAACGTAGCTCACCCTCTGCAACTGTGAGATTCATCATTCTTCCAGGCTTATGTCACAGCATGTGCCAGACGACCTCACCTGATGGCTTGGCCATTTTAACATTGTATTTTGCTTGATTTATGATACCAGTGTAACAGTTTAAAATTTGACAATGCGTCATCCTCCTCCCTGGGAGGGTGAGTGTCTATATATTTATATGTACATGTGTGTTTATGAGTAGATGGATACAGAATAGGATGCTAGACCATCCCAGGTTCTGCTGTCCTTTAAATGCAGAAACCTTCTATGCGCTCACAAATATAGCTCCCAATGCCTTTGTTTTAGATCATAGCGGTTCTAAAGTGATTTGGTTCTAAATTCTTTCAGGATAAAGATGTTCTTTGCATAAAATTTCTGCACTATTATACCAAGTATTTAAAATGTGTTCTGTCTTAAAATCACAGCTGTCTTCAGGGTGGATAATGAGGAAACTAAAGCTTTATTCAGGAAGACGGATTTTACTTTATGGGAAGTTGGTATTTTGAGAAAAGAGTGGGTAGAGAGGAGGGAGGGGCAAGACATTCAATGGTTGGGAGTGCAGAAAAGTTTAATGGATGTTATTAATCCTCCCAATGGAAGAAATAGAGTAATTTCTTTTGGTATGAAAGGAATGTCTTGGGAGGTGGTTGAAAGTTGCAGAGGAGTGCCAGAGATTGGAGAATCAGTGAAGCTGGAGGTGTTCAGTAAATGTGACACAGGTTATTGCAAATACCCAAAAAGCATTTTGCTTGCTGTGAATAGGTAAAGCTCAGAGTCTGAGGAGCACCTTAAAAGTAAAATCCTTAAGCCTTTTACTACTTGACAGAAACTCACATGGTAATAAGTGACCATTTGTGTGAGCCATGCTCCCCTGTGAGCTTTAAAAAGTAATGTGCTAAGTTGTGAACTCAATGAATCAGTCCCATCAAGCTTTGAAGTTTTGTGATGAACTGCAAATTTCAGTTTTGCTATGACTTAGACATTTTATCTGAGGATTAATGAAATTTGGTGGTTTGGCAGAGATTGTCTGGAAAAGGGACAGATTGCATTTGCTTTAGCAGAAGCTACTTTCCTAGTCTACTTTTGTTCTTTAAACTGTTAACATAAGAAGCTGGTATCTCCTTCTTCATCTCTCTGCTTTCATAGCTACCGTTATAGTTGGTGCCTTGACTCTCAACAGATCTCTTCCATCCTTTGTCATCTGAAAAGCTAATATTTAAATTGCAGAGTTATCTGATCTTTCCAGATTTGATGCATGGCCTCATTCTTGATTAGAGACAGTTCCCTTATAGGAAGTGCCATAAACACTTTCATGGAGATCTCAGCTTTAGCTTAGCAGAGAGCCCTAGGGCCTCATAGCTTGAAGCAACATCTCCTAAGGCTTTTTCACCTTAAAACATTCAACTAATTTGGAAACTTCAGATGATTTTTCATTCAGCAATAATTCCAATACATGCTGTTTGTAATGCCAGATACACCTCTGGAAATGGTTTGTTCTGGCTAGGAAAGGACTGTGATGTACAAGTGCCCAGGGCTGTGCACCTGGGCTCACAAGTCTCTGTAGCAGCTGCTTCTGGGATTTGTGCTGCCATTCTTGCTGAGCTGCCAACTAGGCTTTTGCCTTTCTTGCTGAGCTGTGAGTTGGACTCATTAGAGTTTCTGGAACTGTCACTGTTGGGATTACAGTCTGGGTTTCTTGAAGTAGTTCTTGAGCTACAGCCCATGCTTTCTGGTGAAAGATTAAAATTAGAGTTTTCTGCTTCAGCTGCTGTTTCCCCAGCCACTTGTTCACTTGTCTTTTCATCACTTTTTACTGTAGCTGTTGTGTGGAAGAAAGTAACATCTGGTATCATGCATACTTTGATGTGACTTTCATCTGGTTCCAGCAAAAAACTGTGTGGCTAAATGTGTTTAGGAAGTGCTCCATTCCTGGAGCTTGACCTTACTGCTAGGACTCATTCAGAGTCACGACTTTGTTTCTTGTGAACTCCTTGTCCTGTTCTCTGAATTGACCATTGCTTACAAGTGACGTGGTAAACCACCCCTTGCCTAATAATTTAGGAGAAACTAAACTACAGATCTCATAGAGATTTACTATGTGTTTGCGTTGTGAAATTATGCAGCTAGTATTTTTCAGGACTGAGAATAATTGTTCTTTGATAAGTTTTAATGGTGTTGGTACCATTCGTGGTCTCTCCATATGGTTTTGTTCAGTATTTGGTGATGGTCTGCCATCTGATTTGTTCATAAAACTGGCAGTTCCAAAGTTTTACAAGGCTGTGGTAACACTCTATAATTCACATGGGACACCTTGCTAAATTTTGGACATCAGTATGTTAGAAATCAGTTCGCTTTTGATCTATACATATATTGCAAGAGAGACCTCAGATAAGCAAACTCAGTGTGAAACACGAATCATCATCTTGAAGTTGATCTTTGTTGCTACTTCTGTGGGCGGTTTGAATTGGTCATCTGCAGCTTGAATACATTCATCGCTGTGCCTGTGAGACCTCTGACAGGAAAATGTTTGTAGTGGGCAGACTGAAAACAGATGCCTCCAGTGGGCATCTTAAATAGGGTTTTGTTCATCTGCTGACATGGGATCCTTTTGTGGAAAGTAAAGCCTCATCCCTTGGTAAGTGTAAGGTGATGTTGCAGAAATGTATAAAAACGCTAAATAGGCCATATTAGCAAGAGTATCACCATTGGATCAAGTGGGGTGATCATTTACCTCTTTTTTGCACTGATGATATTGTATTTGGAGCACTGAGTCCAGTTTTGACCCCTAAAGGACAGGAGAAAACACTGCCTTACAGGGACAAGTCTAGCAGATGGCTAGCAGATTGATTAGGGGGCTGAAATACATTGCGTAACAAGGAGAGACACTGGCAGAGCTGAGTTTGTTCAACCTTATTTAAGAGAAGGCTAAGGGGGAATCTTACTGCTGTCTTCAGCTCTGTAATTTGAGGGCTGGGAGAAGACAAGGCAAGGTATAGTGGAGAAATTCTGGCTGAAGATGAAGAATAATGTCACCATAAGAATACTTACACACTGGGGCTGGTGTTTGGGGAAGTTGTGGAGTCTCCAGCCTTGGAAATGCTCAAAAGTTGACTTGGAAAAGACACAGAGCAATCTACTCTAGCTGACCCTGTATTAAGTGGGGGCTTGTTGGACTAGTTGACCTCCGGAGATCCCTTCCGAACTAAATTATTTAATATTAAATGTTAATAGCATCACCAGTTCTGAATGAAGTATTCCCATTTGCATCTGTTGTTACCAGATCTAACTTCATGACAAGGTGGAACTCTGAAGAGAGGAATATGAGCACTGGGGGCTCAAAGAGGCTCAAAATGTTAGCCTTAAAGAAATCTGTGCATGAATTCACAGGTCTAAAATCTAGCTGGCTTTTTAACTAAATATAAGAAAATTTGGTCACTAATATTAATTTGGACTTTAAAAGTTGCAGACTTCTGAGCTCAGAATGACTCTTGAGACTGCAAATAGCTGGAAAAATTATGTGAAATTACTAATATGGTTTGTCTTTTTTTGATGTACTGGGTTATTAAACGTGAGCATGCTGTTTTATTAACATGTTAAATACTAGGATTTCAAAGCCTGTGTGTAGCTCAGTGCGGAGACTTTCTGGTGGTCTTTCCAGAGTTGAGGAATACAGTAAATCTGAAGAAAACCAATACTTAAATGCCAGGTAATAAAATAGACTTCTGTGCAGCTATTTTTTTTCCATTCCAAGCATCCAAGTTCATTTTGAACTTGGATTTGCAGCTACAGTAGCCCACTTTGTGTGAGATCTGGCTATTGTTACCACTTGTCAGGTCTATTAAAAACTTCCCCAGAAAGTTAGAAACAATTATGTCCTAAGTATGTCTCAACAAACTGCATGATCATCTCTGTCTTCCCTGATTCTTAGTTTACTAAATCCGGGTGAAAAATTGAACCTTAACGTGTTCTCTGACTCTTTCATCCCAGTAGAGAGTAAATGGCAAGGCTGAAAGTCGTGCAGAAAATCTGCTGCTGGCAGCTCTCTCACAGAAGGCTCCAGGCCAAAAGGACAACTGCAGCCGTGTGGTACAGGCGTAGGAATTGTCTCTCAAACAAGCATAACACTGTGAGGCCATTTAGGGCGACACAGAGTCCAACCAACACCTTGAACTCTGTCCAGGAACCCTGGAGATTATGGAGCTCTATTGCCAGCAACATGGCCTGAAACACAACCTGGCCATGTCTCTAGGCAGTTTGAGAGGCCTATTTTCCTCTGACGAACCTTTCAAACTCTTAACAATAGTCTGTGGCATGGATAAAAGATATTAGGTTGACTAGCTAAGTGTATTTGAATGAAGAGAATATTTTTTTTTCACATAACCATGTTAGTTTTGTTAGAGGATTTTCTTCTGACAGAACAAATTTGAATAAAAGTACTTTGCTAAGCATGATGGTATACACTTTGTACAGTTGAGGCATTGTCTGGGCACCTAGTATTGTCACAGGGAAAGTTAATTAGACAGTTCAAATTTTCATGCTCAGAAAGCATCCAGACAAAGTGACTTTCTGGAGGTGGGAGGAGATGAAATTTAACATGTACGTATTGGTGGAAATTTCTTTTTTTTCCTAGAATGCTTTGTGTCTCAATGTCTGCTTCAATTCATAAATAATGAAATTAAAAAATAAAATAAACAGTTATAATCTTAAAATAAGCACTGTTCCGCCATTTGATGCTGAAACGGACAGTGCATTTCACATGTGAAGTTGATGAGGTGGTGTTGATGAGAGCAGTTGCCCAACAGCCACCTTAGTGCATAGAAGGGGGTTTCAGTGCTTTCTGGCTTGCAAACCCCTGAATACTTTCCAGCAGAGCTTTGTGTCTTTTCCCCAAAAAACCCCCAAGAATTTCCAGCCATGTGATTTCCTGTTCTTGGAAACAAGACTTGTGCATGCTCTGGTGTACTTGTGCAGCTGTGGTTATAGTGGCTCGTATGGTTGTGCTGGGTTTTAACCACCTTTGAGTTGGAGCATCCACCTAAAGATGGGGAAATGCTTGAGCCTGTGGTGTGTCATTGTGCTGGAGGCAGCCAGCAGTGTCCTGGTTGTATTAGGAGGGGTGGTGCAGCAGTTCAAGGGAGGTGATCCTTCCGCTCTGCTTGGCGCTGGTGAGATAAATCTGGAGTGCTGTGTCCAGTGCTGGGCTCCCCAGTACAAGAGAGACATGGAGCTACTGGAGCGAGTCTAATAAAGGGCCAGAAAGATGATGCAGGGACTGGAGCATCTCCTCTAGGAGGAAAGGCAGAGAGAGCTGGGACTGTTCCAGTGAAGAGAGGCTCATGGGTTTCTTATCCATGTATATAAATACCTGAAGGGTGTGTGCAAAGCAGACAGAGCCAGCCTCTTTTCAGTGGTGTCCACGGGCAGGACCAGAAGCAATGGGCACAGACTGTTCCCTCTGAACATCAGGAAATGCGTTTTTACTGTGAGGATGACCCAGCACTGCTACAGGCTGCCCAGGGAGTTTGTGGAGTGTCTGTTCTTGGAGATGTTCTGATGCTGTCTGGACAGGGTCCAGCAGCTGGCTCCAGGCGGCCCTGCTGGAGCAGGGGTATTGGACCTGATGTCCTACAGAGGTCTCTTCCAACTTCAGCAATTCTGTGATACGGTGAAAGGAGCACGGCTTAGGGATTCATGCTTACAATGAATATCTGTAAGTTATGGTACTGAGGCCATGACTTTTTCATCCTCCTCTTAGGTAAACATAGTGGGGTTTTATGTTGCCACGTGATCAAAACTAATGACTTTTAAAATTAAAATCTGCTTCAGAAAATGTGTTTCATTTCAGGTGCTACATCTCAGTGTGGTACTGAGGGGTGGCACTGGTGTTTTGGCTGTTGCAGAATGCTGCTTTATCCTTTCTGTGTGGTTGGCTGATGTGGCTCAAGCCTGGTGGGCTCCTACTGTAGGTAAACTCTGCAGCTGCAGGCAGACACCTTGTCATCTTGTGATGAACAGCTCATGGTCACTGCCTTTGTCTACTGACAGACAAGCAAAAACTTGGTCTGTTGTGCCCATGGTTAGCGAAAAAGTAATCACTACTTACGATAAAACTTGGGGTTTTCTGCTTCTCTTCAAAACCTCAGAGGACATCCTGATAAATGTTGCAATGGTTTGCTCAGGTCTTGCATGCAGCCAATATACTGATGATCTAATGGGATTATACCAGAGACTGTAGACATTCTGACCTTCTTTTAAGGTGATGCCCTGCTGGAAAATGCACCTCTGCTTTTTAAAATTTTAAGTGTAACTAGAGAGAGATGAGTCTTTTTTCAAAGAGTGAAAGAACTCTTCACCACTTTGTTTTAATGCATTTGAAAGTGCATCTTTTTCTACAGAGCATTGCACTGCATTTCAAAATATGGTTGAATCTTATTTTAAAATATGGGAGTTTTTAAAGGTTAGTTATTCTCTAGGCAAAACATTATTCATCTTTATCATAATATCAGTTTTTTTCTAAATTCAAGGCACTCTTTACTGGTCATTTAATTCACTCCTTTGTGTTGCTGTAGAGTGGTGGTGGGTTTTTGTCTGTTTTTGACTGTGTGTAGATCCAGTCTAGAGCACTACTTACTAGGTGAACTTCTTTCAAGTGTTCTACTTAAGATAGTTTGAATCTCTTTACATAACTGGAAAAGAAGAAGTTTTTGTATTGCCACCTTATAATAAAGATAAACATCTCCCTTGTAGCTCCCAAGTCCAGCAGTAAATGTAAATTTTTTACATTTTGGGCTGAGTTTTGTCTGTAGCTTACAACCTTAATTTTTATTTCATGAGTGCAGTGGTACATGATTGGTTTCACTTGTGCAGTCTGTTCTTGCAAAGGCAAGAGGAGGAACCTTAGCATAAAGTTCTGCAATAAAAGATAATTAAATACTTTAATGGGACAACTTTTCTTTCTAATTGCTGCAAGAATATCACTGGAGTTACAGAATCACAAAATGACTGTTTTGTATGCTTGCATAAAATAATTTCTTTTTAAATAAAGCTTTGTTTTCAGTGTGTTTGAAACAATATTTGGGTGGAACTAGCAGCCTTTTTTTTTTAGTTGGTTTTTGTTTGTTTGTTTTTGTTTTTTAGTTTGTTAGGCGTTTTTTCTGCTTTATAGTAGTGCTTCCCTAGTATCTTCAGCCTCTGCTGTCTGAATTTCCCAGCTGCTCCAGCTCTCCCTCCTCTGGCCTCTCTGATCCTCTTCCATGCGTGCTTTTCACACCAATCTGGGCAGTGTGGCGGGGGTGTAAAGGGGGGTGGGGCTCTGATTCCCACCCGTCACCCAACCAAGAGACACCCTGGTCTGTGTCTCTCTGCAGCATCCCATCCCCTTCCTGTGTGCCATTCTGAAATCTCCTTCCACCGTGGAGTCTCTGAGCCCATCACCTCCAGGCAATTGAGGATTTTGTGCTGGTCTGCTGTCTAATCAAGTGGCACTAGGGACCTGACAAGCATTGTACAAAATGTCCCATACCTAGCAGCCACAAAAACAGGTTTTCAGAGCTTAGTTATCTCACAAGACCAGAAATTTGAAGGAGGTGTTACATTTGCTGTGGCTGGATTTAACTTACTGCCTCTTTGTATTTCATGTATTGTAATAGGAAGCTGTTGATCTACTTATTGGATTTGCAGGTTTTACCACAAGAGGTAGAACTTGCTTTGTCCTTTTGTGCTGTGTACCTTCTGGTGATGCTCTTACAGCCTTTCACAGATGTGATAGCAGAGCCACACTGTTTCATAGTAAGGTGTCTTTGGTGAGCTCATCATTCCCACAAAGAAGCCTCATGTACTGGTTAAAGCTTAGTATGAATGCTTTTCTGTTACCACAGGCATGATTTATTTCATAGGATGATCTGACAACTTCTGTTAGGAAAGAGCTGAGAAGATACTTCCAGAACAGGCATCTGGTGTAAGTAACTCATGGTGTGCACAAGATAGAATTAGAAAATGTCTTCTTAAGTCACACAACTATAGCTTGCTAGAATATTTTCTGTAAATTTAACACAATTATTTTGGTCTCAAATTGCATCCATTGTCACTTTGGTCATAGTACTGCAGCATGGTGTTTGCATGAGCGTTAACCTGCAACTAAAGTTTATCCCTGGTTCCCTGAACACATGCACTTGGTATGTGGAGAGTTGGAGGGGTGCACAGAATGGGATGTTATTGTTACCATAGAAGACACATAGGGGGCAGGTCTTTGCAAGAGAACTTCTTACAACATTATTTTTAAGGCATATTTCTAGGCCAAATCGTAACACCTGCCCTAGTTGTGCTTGTAGAGCTGTAAGTACACCACTTCTCTGCCGCAGTGTTCTCTGTTATAGATATATATAAAGGGTATCATGCGTGTCCTCTGCAAAGTAAGCATCTCTGATATTGCAAAAGAAGTCCCTGGCTCTAATCAGGGAGATAACAAATGACTACCCAAGTGATCCTCCTTGCATTTAAGTGCAGTTCTTGGACATAGGTGAACTGGACTGGCTTCCAGTTTTGCCTACAGAAGTTTTAATATGCTTAACGTTATCCAATACCAGCAACTGAGGTAGTCTAAATACCACAGCAGGGACTGATTAGCTTTTTCAGATCACTGCTTTTATTCGCTGTTTGCAAAGAGGCTTAATCCAGTGCTGGGGATCAGGCATCCCACTGTGCTCGTGGGTAGCTTTCTCTCAGTCTTTGTGTTCACAGTGGCAGAAATTAGTGTGGAGTCTCCTCTTGCCTCTGACTTAAAAGCTCCAAAATTGTGGTGTTAGTAGCTGTTTTTAGGAGTGTTTAATGGACAGTGGCAGAGAAACTATAGTTGGGGTTTCTTCTTTGGAGTTTAATATCCGGGCACCTGATAAATGCATCAGTGTAATAGCATGATGGTGTGTAGTTTCATTTACTGTGTTGAATTGCTTTAATATCCACATAAAGCTTGGAAAGTTACTTGAAACAGTTCTAACAAACCTATTCTGATTCTTCTGTTAAATCACAGTAGATATTTTCCAGTAGTTTGCCTGTCCCCGCAAGCAGAGGAGGACAGCTGCCTCTGTGGTTCTCATTATTGCTTTTAGTCATGTAATGATGCTGAAGTTCAGTAAATATGCTTTTCTAGTAGTCATTCAGATGAACATTTGCAAATGCAGAATCCCTTCCGTGTGTTGACCTTTCTTCATTAAAGTTATCAGCAGTGGCAAATTCTTACTTGAAAGTCCACAGTGCTCCACCTTTTTTTATCAAGCATCAAACCTTGCTACGGTTATGTTTCTAAATGTCAATGCTGGGCAATGGAAATATTGGGCAGTGAGGGGAGATGTGGACTGGAGTTTGTGTTTCTATGTGGATTACTTCAGTTGAAAATAAAAACAAGAAAGAGTTGGCTATAGCCTAACTCCAGACTTCTGTTCAAATATTCTGTCATTGAGAAGAGATGGAAACGTCTTGGCATCTAGAAGAGATCTGGGGTAAAAAAAAAAGAAAATAAATTCTGTTGCAAACAAATATAAGGGACTCCAGAACAAAAGAGTGGTTCGTAGTTCCTTTCTGTTAAGTGCTCTAATGTTTCAACTGCTTAAAAATATCCATTATTCCACATATTAATATTATGTGGTTTTTGTTTAAACACTTTCAGCCTCCACTGAAATTACCCACAAGTACTCTTAGAGTTGTGTGTAAATGCAAGTTTGTTGCAATTATTGACTAATGTAGAAAAGTGTCAGAAAATTGAGAAGGCAGTTTCTGAATACATTTCAGTATTTAGTATGGGCTCCTTTCATACCTCCTTGTGCTTTATACCACTATGATTAATTTTGCTAACAAGAAAAGCGGACTACAATAGCTACTGATAGATTTATTTCTCTTTAATATTTTTTCTGACAAAGAACTTCTTGTTTCCGTAATAGAAAGGGCTATATTCCTTAAGACTGATATATTTTAATAGAAACTCACAATTTTTACTACTTAAAAAATAATTCTTTTCTTTGTTTCATGAATTAGAAACAATGAGGAGAAGCTGAAGTCTGCCCAAGCCAGGTGTTTCTTGTTGGCAGCCTGCTCCCTAATGACTCTGGCTCTCATACAGCAGCTGCCTGCTAGTCTCTTTTGTATGGCCTATTGTTGCTGCACACCCCTCGTTAATACACATGCTGCCCGGGGCAGACCCTGAGAATGACATCAACTTGCTTATCTTAGAAACCTCCGAACCTGATGCAGGGTGGGGAGGTTGCCTTGCATCTGCCCAGCCAACTAATTGTGAGCTCTGCGGGCCGTGATTGGCTCCGCAGCCGCTCAGTAATAGGTTAAGCAAAGACATCGCGGGTCCATCTGTTCGTCCATTCATTGTTCTGCTTGCTTGCCTGAAGTCTGCAGCTGAAATCGTGTTAAGGAGTTGCTTCTGGAACAGCTACGAGAAACCAATGTCTGTGTGCTTTCCAGCGAACGTAAGTATAGGGGCTTCTCTCTGCACAAATGGGATGGTTCACCTTTCTGCTGTTGCAGCGTTATCAGTTTGCGTTTGGACAGCGAGCTAGCCTGTGTGTCAGCTAAGATTTGCACACTTCGGGTGTCTCTTGGAAAAAGAGGGAAAGAAAAACAGTTATGTGCTAAGATAATTATATTAAAGAGCATTGATCTCACACAGTGTGTTCTATTAAGGAACTTTCAAAAGCATCAGCAATGGTGCATTTCCCAGAATTTGAAAATGGTAGGCAGTAGCCATCAACAGAACAAATTCTCTCTAGCCCATTGGGGAGAAGGAGAGGTTTCAACTTTTGACTTACAGGTATTTACCCTTTTTTTTTGCAAATAAGCTATTAATTAAATTGTGACTAGTAGAAAAAGCTTTTAAGGAAAAACAAAATTAGACACCTTCTCCATTATACCATACCATGGGTGAAATTTCCTGTGTTTGTGGAAATAGGAAGAGCTCAGTAATGGGCTATCTGAAGATACTGTAGTGTAAAATAGAGCATTAGGGTGCTCTCGGATAGGAATGTGTTACAGTCAAAGGTTTTGTGCTTTGAAAGCCAGTTATCAGTGTGTCAGATCTAGGCTGGCTGTTTTTATAAAGTTTCTAATCTGTTTTATGTTTTGAGTTCAGATGTTAGGCTGAAGAACAAACACTGTGTACTCCATGAGCCTGTGTTCCAAGGATCCTGTAAAAAAAAAAAGTCCAAAACAAAGACCTTCATATATCAGTTGGGAGGGAAAGAGAGCATATAAAAGGGTTAAAAAGAGGTTTGCATTTCTACCACATGCCCTATTGTGTGAACATATGCATGAGTCTATTGAAAGTTTTCAGAAGATGGGCAGGCCACCAGTTGCTGGTCTCCTGCAGTTCCAGTAGACATCTGTTGCCCCAGAGCATTAACCAATCTGTTCAATGGGACATCCCTCCTTTGTTGGATAGAATGATGCAGACAACAGCACTCGCTGAAATACAATGGTAATTAAATACATAGAAACTACAGCAGTAGGTATTTATTACATATTCATTATTTTATTTGCATTGTTGCAGTGTCTTTATCATTTGGATAACTGATACGTTCGTTTTTTTTTCTTATCCACTCTGCACTTCTGTTTG